>JAEIFZ010000002.1:7700000-8303333 GCA_018904035.1 Zaprionus ornatus | reverse complement strand
TTTATTCTTTTATATAAATATTATGTATGGCATTACTATAAATTAGATATAGATAGAGATAGATATAGATATATAGAGATCCTGCTTCTCTATTATAATTCAATCTAATTAATTAGTTTTCTAAATTGTTTAGAGAACTTGAATTACTTCTCAATTGGTCATGAAATATGGAATGAATTTGGTTGTTATTTAGTACTACATTATAAACCAAAGAGGGACACCCTAATTATAATTACTACATACAGCGACGGACTTTATCAAACTATTGTACTTGGGTTTCACAGAAAATATTATAGACAATCACTGAATGGTTTTTGAGTTAACCTCAATAATTCAAGTTTATATTTCACAATTTCTTTTAGAAAAACCAAATTTAAATTTTAAATTTTAATTTACATGGAAAAAGGTCAAGTCATGAATTCGAAATGGTTTTTAAATAATTTTTGAGTAATACTAAAGTAATACTATTTAATAAAGCATATTAACTGCGCATTTACATATGAAAATGTACAATATTCTATATTTTATCCCATACAAACTCAACCATATTTACCAAACCTGCACTAGTTTCATAAAACCCAATTCCCGTATATTCCCATTTATATTTGCTATGTCTACCCACTCAAAAGATAATTTATAAAGCCCTTCTTCATAAACTATCTGAATACCAATACGAACTGAAAGATTCAGTCAGGTTTATATCAATAATAATAAATTATCTCGCTATTCAAAGTTTTATCACTCGTCGCATATGAATCGCAAATTTGCATCGTAGTTTTTTACAACCGTAACGGCATTAAAAAAGTCTGGAATTGCTATTAAAGCTACACAAAATCGTATTGAATCAAATCGTCCCATTTGATGAAATCTTATAATAAAAAATATCACCGTGAATATCATGGTATTCTTGAGCTCATAAATTTCGAATACTAAATATGCAAAACAGGAAATTGGAGCTTCAAAAGAATCTCTTCACACCTTGGAAGATTGATGAAATTTGAATAGAAGAAAATAACTTATGGAACCATGACATCAAAATATATTTTAAGAGAACTAGTTGGAATCAGGGATGAACAATTTGTTTGTAAGTGGGGATAGTTTACGACTTTGAATGGTGGAATGACTGAAATTTCGCTTTGGTTTGAAATATTTTATAAATTATACAACGTTTCGAATAAGGATATATTAAATAAAAATTAAACAGATTTTTTCTATAACTTTTTGCATATTTCTATTAGACTATTCCGACATTGTTGAAGTCAGAATATAAGTGTAAATATTTGTACTCTATTAATCATGATATTTAATAGATTTATTCAATTAATATGTTTGCGAATACGTAGCGATATTAAAAAATAATATAATACTTTCAAAAGCTGTTGCGACTTTTAAAAGGAATCTTTTTGAACATATTTTGTAATAATGAAGTGTATGAATAAACCCAATTTCTAATGTGTAAGTAAATGATTTTGTGAATTAGAAATTTTGTTAATCTATTTAAATTATTTCCTAAACCTATTTGAACCTATAGTACATTTGATAACCAATTTAAATCTATATTTTAAAACTTTTTGAACTTAAATTTGCAAACAATTTAAACCTATATTTTTAACCTATTTGAACCTATTTATTATTGCCATTTGTGTATTTTGCTTATTAAGTTAACGCTTTTGAAGTATTCAGATATAGGTTCACAATATCTAATAATAATGCTAAAATCGGCAATAAGAGCGAAGTTCGTAAACATCATATTGTATATTATTCCTTCAAATATCATGTGGAAGGAATGATACGTTAATGAAAATTTTACTATAAACTATGATATAAATAAAAAGAGGATATTATAAATAAGAGATATTAAGATTCTCTTCTTTATGTTCGATGTTTATATTTTACCAATATATTTATTATATTATATCCACTATAAAGATTTATTATGAAGGTTTCTACTGTTAAAATAAGGAATTTAAGCGGACTTAGGAAACACTATTGAGGACTCTTTCGATGATATTATTTTGAAGAAGACTCTTGATCTCAGTATAGACTCTTGATCATGTATGCTCACAGAGTCACCTGTATTACTCTACAACTCTTCAGTTTTTTACTAACATATACAGTCTCTATAATTCTACAACCCAAATACTGTATATATTTATTCATATCTTACAAATCCCTGCCTAGAATATAAATTCCCTCTCCATATGAAGCTAATAGAGATGTACAACGAATTCGTGTTAAGGAGGTTGACCAGTGTGAGCAGGGGCGTGGCAGGGCGAAGGGGCTAAAGGGATCTGTTTGACGATTCTCATTCTCAATTACTTTTGCTACTCACTCAGACTCCTCTCGGATGGTTCGCGGCTGCTCGAGGCGTTTCCGCCGCGCGCCATAATCGCAGCAATTGAGAAATCCGTGGCGAACGAAATATTATGCGGATGGGGATGGGGATGCGGATGCGGATGATGATGTTGCGGATGCGGATGATGAAGATGCGAGTGATGATGATGATGATTATTCAGATTATGCAGATGATGATGATGATTGTTGTTGCTGCTGTTGCTGTTGTTGCTGTGCCCGTTGGCAATATTGCTAGCCACTGCTGCTGCTGCCGCTGCTGTGGCAACAATTTGCTGCTGCAGCTTTGCCTTGAGGCTTTGCGGCGGAGTCGGCGATGTTGTTGCCTGCGGATGCGAGTGCGGATGCGGCGGCTGTGGCGGCTTTGTGTTTGCCGGCTGTGGAGCTGAGGAGCTAAGTAACATTTTAACAACTGCAACTGTTGCTGCTGTGCCGGCAACGTCAATTGTTGTTGCTACTTCAAAAAAAAAAAAAAATTTTTTTAACTGTTAATTGCACATTTCATTGAGTGTATCACACGAGGCAACGCGACGACAATGGAGACGACAATGGAGACGACGTTAACTTGGCGATGTTTTTCGCGATTGTTGGCGATGTTTCTGTGTTCTGCCGCTTGCCGAGGGAGACCGCTTTACAGTCGCACAGCTGACTGAGGAATGAATTGTGATTTGCCTTTTGCCGTGTAACAAACGCAACATTCGCAACGAGGCGCCGCACCGTGGACCCCCTTTTCCCCCCCTACCAAGTCTCTCTATATCTCGCTCTCTCTCTCTCTCTCTCTCTCTCGCTCTCTGTCTCTGGTGCTGCTGCTTCTAACAGCTGACGATCTTACGGCGCAAAGTTTTCAACACTAGCGCAACGTAACGCGCTACGTTACGTGATGCGCGTGTTACGACAAACAACAACTTAACGGACTAACGAGTCTAAGGCACTTCTATGTTGTTGCTGTTGCTGCTCTCGTTGTCCGGCTCTGCGCGGCGGGCGCAAAATACCTGACAGCACTGAGCAACGACAAACAGAAAGCGCCAAAAACTTTTGCAGCAGCAGCAGCAGAGCCAGCGCCAACGTAAGCTTCGCACGCAACGTAAAGCGGTTAACCGCAAGCGGCGGCGGCAGCAGCAGACAGACAGAGCAGCAGCAGCAGCAACAGCAGTGATGAGCGATGTGCGTGCGAGCGAGCAGGCAATAGAGAGAATATGTGCAGCGACAGCGCAGCACATTCCAATGCAGCGACGTCGACATAACTCATGCTCATGCTCATTCCAATTCGAATTCCCATTCACACACGCTCGCTCTCGCTCTCTGCATGCCAGAGCGAGACAACACGAGCAACGGCAACGGCTGCTCGCTGCTAGCTGCTGCTGCTGCTGCTGTTGAGCCGATTGAGTTGACGTGAGAGCGTATGGCGCGGCTTAGCGTTGTCTCGCTCTGGCGAGCGCAAACAAGTTCATAAATTCGTCATTTTGTTTTTAGGCTGTTGACAGTTGGTCTGCTTAGCTGTTGTTGTTGTTGTTCTTGCTCTCAATGCATGCGAGTGTGTGTGTGTGTGTGTGAGAGTGTTTGCCTGCTCTGGGGAGGGGTGTGTTTTATACATTTCGTCGGCTATTTACAGTTTTTTTTCCTGCTGGCAATGGGAATGAGTGAGTGAGTGAGTGAGTCTTGTGCTGTGTTTCATTTCCATTTTGTTGCTCGGTGGTGAGTTTCAGTTGTTGAGTGAGTGAGTGAGTTGAATTGAGTTGAGTGTGAACCAAATGAGCTGATAATGAAATTACGCGAGTGATTTACTGAAAGAACTGATTTTTGAGCTGTTAAAATACGTGAAATGAATGTGGGCAAATATTAATTGTTTATAATAAATAAAATATATAAAATATTAAAATTAAAAATATTAAATGGAATATTGTATTAAAATATATGATAATAATTCAATTTAGGTTACAATTTGTAATACTAATTAAAAACATAAAATATTAATGATTATTTTCATTAAATAATAAAAATACTGTAAAATGAATATTAAAAAATTAATATATATTAATATATGCACAAAATAAATATGAGCATCATTTAAAATATCAAAACAATATATAAAAATAAATCTTTATATATCGCGTCTCATAAATTTGTTGCTTTGCGGTTTTCATGAATTTACATTTCGAGCAATTTATAAATTGTACATTTTATGTTTCATTTGCTGTCGTAACTTACCACAGAGTTACATACGTATATATATAACACACGTATGTATGTATGCATGTATTGTCTCTGTATGTACGGTAATTTTCTTGGTAGACCTTTTTTGTTGTTGTTGTTGTTGCCTTTGCCCACAACTCACGAAGTTTATCTGAAAACTGTCGCGCCCTCCAATTGTGCCTCGTATTGTATCATAATTGAATATCAGCGCTACCCACACACACACATACACAACAGGCACACACACACACACTCGCACACACCCGGCATATGTAAATGTTTTTAATTTAAATGTTTACTTAAAAGAAAAAAGGAACGACAAAAAATGCGACGATGGCGTGTGAACGCAGCAGAAAATTATAGTCTGGCAAGGGACCAGAGGGGAGAGGGGAGAGTGGGGGGAGAGGTGAGGTGAGGGAAGTCGGGACTGTCTCTCTCTACAGATACAGCCATCTTTTTTTTCACAATTCGTCAGCTGCGCCCCTGCAGGATGCGCGACGGCGTCTACCCCGCCTCCCGCTCTTCCCCCTACCCTCCCTCCTGCTGCTCCTTCTGCGGTTTCATTTGCATGCGATTCGTGGTTGCGACTAATGGCCACGTTGATGGTGGGCACAGGACACAGGCAGGACTTCTCTAGAAGACAGGGCAGGGGTAGGGTAGTGTAGGGTAGGGTAGGGGAGGGTGGTGTAGTGCAGGCTACAGTGTTTCCTGTGCCTTCTGTCTTGTGTCGGTGACAATTTTTCAATGATTTGTTTGCGCTGCCTCCTTCTGTGGCAACTCATTTGCATATGCCACCCCTCCCCCCCCCCTCTTCTCTCACTCCACTCTCCACACTCTCTGTGAAAAATTGGCAATTCGTGTGTGTTTTTTCTAGTTTGAATACATTTTAATCTCATCAAATTAAAATGGGCGCGCTTCAAACATTTTTCATGGCTAATGAAGTCATTTCTGAAGGAGAGAAGTGAAAATCGCTTAGGCTAATTGAACATAAGATTCCTTTATAGGAGATTTCTTTTAAAATTAAATTTAGTGTTTGTGAGACGATGAATAAATGTTTTAGCTTGAAAACTGCGTTTGCCTACAATTTACAGGCGCATAAGTAGGCGTGGCTGAGTTCTAAAACTAACTTTATCTACGGGCAATAATGAAATATATTATCCCCAAATTTAGTAACCTCAACTTTTATAGTCGCTGAGATATAGTTGTTCATACAGACAAAAATGGTTTATTATTAAAAAAACTTAGCTTTATTGTTGCATTTGTTATACAAATTTTTTTATTATGAATTCAAATTTTTACTACAGAGAGTATTTAACAATTTATTAAGTATTTATATAGTAAATTATATTATTATTATATATTTTCAATTATTTTGGCAATACTTGAAACACTCTAAAATAATCGAATTGTTTTGTACTTTTTGCATATTTAAGTTAACATTTCTTTATTCTACTAAGACCACAACAACAACAGCTATCTCCCCTCTCTCCCTACATCAACTGCCAGCTCAAGTAATCCATCTGCCGTATGAAGATACTCATATATTACAACTACCTATAGTATTTCTGTTAACTCTATTCAAATGATGTTTTTGTTTGTGTTTACATGCCGCAATCTGTTGCAAGCAGCACAAGGGGGCATCATAGCATACCCCATGTCCAACTGTATCTGTATCTGTATCCGTAGTTTCCCAATCCCATCGCAGAACCAATCGAGCTATCGCAGAACCAATTCCAAAATCCGCAAGAAAACGCAAAATTTCCCAAAAAAAAAAAAAAAATGTGAAATTGTTTTTGTTTTTGTTTACGCTTTGACAGGATTATGACATGAAGTCAATGGCAGTAGATGGGATCATGTTGTACACCAATGCTGTTGTTGTTGTTCCACGTGCTGCTGCTGCTGCTGTTGTTGTGGTTGTTGTTATGCCATTAGTTTTTATTTGTAGAAATTTCACTATTTTTTCGCTTACGTGCGCTAAATGGCCAATAAGCTGAAGGGGAAACAAACAGAAAGGTAAAAGGAAAATGCGGAAAAATTGAAACTAAGCCGCAAGGATATGCAAGGATGTGTGGCATGTCCATATGGCGGCCATATTGGGCAGGACATGCGGATATATCAATTTTATTGCTGCCCCGAAAAACAGAGAAAAAAGGCAAAACAATGCGGGGGCAACATGTGCAAGGCAGCTACTTCTGTCCCTCCACCTCCCCCCCCTACTCTACTTACGTAGCAAATTGTATTGTTTTCAGTCTCCCCTCTCCTTCTCTCTCTTTGTCATCTCCCCTCCCGCTCTAATCCTTTGATTGCGAAAAAACTTGGAATAATTGCGAGCAATTTCAGTTTTATGGCCGCATCCTTGAGCCGCAGCAAGTGCGCGTGTCACTGCGAATCTGTTGCAGGTGTGTGCCGCACACACACAGACACACCTACACCTACACACTCCCTCAAGGACAGTTGTGTTGCAATTATCCTTGAACGCACCACAGTGCGAGGCAAATCAATTAACAACTGCAGCTTGGAACTGGAACTGAAATGGAATCTGGTCTGGGGAGCCCTCTGGACGATGCTGCCACATGCGGCAAGCGGCATGCGGCAGGCGACTGCACGCTGCATGCTGCACACTTGCCTAATTTGATTTCATTACCGCGCCCACAACTAAATCAAAAAGGGGCGAGGGGGCGGAGCTGTGGGGCCGAGCTTAATGCGAAAATTAATCGAAGCGAAATCGCAAGGCGCAGCGATCGCACACTGAGAGAAACAGTTGGGTAAGTTGAGTTGAAACAAAATAGAAGAGAAAGGAGGGAGTACAAAAGAGAGAAGTGAGAAGAAAAAATAAAGAAGAAAAAGAAAGAAGACAGAAGAAAGAAGAAAAGATAAAGAAGATAGAAGAACGAAGAAAGAAGAAAGAAGAAGGAAGAAAGGAGAGAAGAAGGAAGAAAGAAGAAAGAAGAAAGAAGAAAAGAGAAAGAAGATAGAAGATAGAAGAAAGAAGAAAGAAGAAGGAAGAAAGGAGAGAAGAAGGAAGAAAGAAGAACGAAGAAAGTAGAAAGAAGAAAGAAGAAAGAAGAAAAAAGAAAGAAGAAAGAAGAAAGAAGAAAGAAGAAGGAAGAAGGAAGAAAGAAGAAAGAAGAAAGAAGAAAGAAGAAAGAAGAAAGAAGAAGGAAGAAGGAAGAAGGAAGAAAGAAGAAAGAAGAAAGAAGAAAGAAGAAAGAAGAAAGAAGAAAGAAGAAAGAAGAAAGAAGAAAGAAGAAAGAAGAAAGAAGAAAGAAGAAAGAAGAAAGAAGAAAGAAGAAAGAAGAAAGAAGAAAGAAGAAAGAAGAAAGAAGAAAGAAGAAAGAAGAAAGAAGAAAGAAGAAAGAAGAAAGAAGAAAGAAGAAAGAAGAAAGAAGAAAGAAGAAAGAAAATATATAAGTAAAGTAGGGAAAAAAGAGAAGACTAAAGAAAGAAGAGAGAAGAAATACGAAAGAAGTGAGAAAGGAAATGAGCGAAGAGGGAAGAAAGAAGAGAGAAAAGAGGAGAAAAACATAAGAAGATAAAAAAAGAAGAATGAAAATATGAGAAAGAAGAAAGAAGAAGAAAGAGGAAAGAAAATGAAGAGGAATGAAAAAAGAAAAGGCACGAAAGAAAAGAAAAGGAAAACAAAAGAAAGATAAGAAAGAAAAGCGAGAATAAAGAGAAGAAAAAGTAAAGAAGGAGAAGAAGAGAGAAAAGTGAAGAAAGCTGAGAAAAGAGAAAAGAAAGGAAAGAAGATTGAAGACAAAAGACAAAAGAGAGAAGACAGAAGAAGAGAGTAGAGAGAAGAAAGAAGAAAGAAAATTCAAATTACTCCAAGAAAGACAGAGACAGCAAGAAGGGATATAGAGAAAGAGCGAATGAAAGAGGAAGAGAAAAATGGCAAGGAAGGAGAGGCATAGATTGAGAATGAGAAATATCTTATAAATGAGATTTAGTTATACTCGTAGTATATATAGCAACAAAGTTACCTTTACTTCTTTTTCTCTCAGTGTAGCAGGCAAGCTTTAGCTACAGCTGCGTCTCCATCTTGCAGTTTGCAGCTTCCAGCTGGGCAACGCCTCTCTAGGCTGCAACTAGGCGAAGTAGGAGGCACAAAGAAGGAGGGAGAAGGAGCTGAAGAAGTGGCAGCAGGCAAGGGAGGCGGGGGAGGGGCAGCGAAATACTACCGAAAGCGTTGAAAACACTTTGTCGGCTCACAGATGCGTTGATAATATGCTAAAATTGCTGATGATGATGCACGCCCACAGGTGGCATAGCCAGAGAGGAGACAAGGGGGGGGTCTGAGAAAGAGCGCGAGGGGAAGCTAGAGATGCAGATGCTGTGGCTAAAGATGCAGCTAAAGATGCTGCAGATACATTTGTATCTCAACTCAGTTCTGGCGTATCTGACAGTTTCCTGCCTAGCCAGAGGGGGCGTAGGGAGAGAGAGAGAGAAAGAGAGAGGGGGGCGGGCATAATTGCCCGCCACATCAAATGCAACAAATGCGCTGCCACATCCTGTGGCAGCATCTGTGGCAGCCGTTTGCTGTCAAAATTTATGAACGCAATTGGCCACAATTAACAGGCAAACAGAGCGGGCGGCACAGATCAAAGGGGGTGGCAGAGGGAGAGGGGAGGGAGTGGGGAAGAGAGAGGAAGGAGAGAGGGGTAAGAGAGAGAGGTAGGGAAAGAGATACAGAGAGATAAAGAAGAGATCAGAAAGGCTTAACCGTCATCCAATTGGCATTCAAATGAGAACTCCCACACACAAGAGAGAGAGATAAAGAGTGGGAAAGAGAGAGAGAGCGGGGAGTGAGACACCTTCAGAGATCTACCCGATCAACTCTGGCTAAGGTTTTGCATTGTTAGCCAGACAAAACGTCGCTCGTTTCCCTTGAACAGGTTGCACCTTTTTCACCTCCCGCGCTCCGATCGTAAACAGAACTCGTAGTGAGTTTTCTTTCATTTCCAACGGAGTTTTCCCCACGTTTTTTAATCGAATTCGTATTGAGTTTTCTTTCAGTTTTTTTCTTCCCTCTTCTTGGGTTTTCCTTTGTTTTCTTTGTTGACGCTGTCAAAATGCGCGCGCGATGCTCTTTGTTCGCATTGATTAATGCGATTTATATCGCTAAGGACAACAACCTGACAATAGACACGCTGGCTGCTGGCAAGGTGTAAAAAGGAGGCATGCAACGTGGGCCAGAGAAAGATGTTATCGACATTGCTGAGACGCTGATTTGTCTGGCAGCCTCGTCATCATTCGTTCCTGGGCGTTCCTGGAACTGCGAAGCCAATGTCAACTTGTCTCTGCAAGGCAGTGGGAGAGGGGGGGGCAGGGGAAAGGGGCATGGGAAAGGGGCAAGGTGCAGTGGCAAGTGGGAACTGGGAACTGGGAAGGAAGGAGAGGAGGACATGCCATGCCTGGGCACTGTTTACCGGGAACCAATCATTGCTTGCAACTTGCAACCTGCCCCGGCATTGCAATTAATCATATGTTGCATGAAGCCCACTTGATGGTTGCGCCACACGCGCACCGTGTTGCACTGCCACGTTGCAGCAATGGCCACCGCGCTGCACTTAGAATCCACTGTGGCAGCGGCGACAATTGCAGGCGGCCATGGTGGAACACACGCGTTGACATGCAGCACGCGATGCGGATGTGCCGCTGCAAGTATTGTATGTGTGTGTCTTTGTGTGTGTGTGTGTGAGAGTGTGTGTGTGGCCGCCATGTTGGGAGGCCCGAAACCTGTCAATGGCAAATTACAGTGGGGCAGCTGGGTGGGGCAGCCAAACTGAGATTGCAGCTGCAACGGGAGAGGGAGAGGCAGAGGGAGAGAGAGAGAGCGGGTGCTGGGCACATGCGATAAAAGATGCCATCACGACAAGAAAGGGCAGCGCGACTATGCAGATACCCTGTAGCAACAGGGCAGCAGTTAAGCTGCTGTAAATCTGTTAAGAGATCAACTTCAAATCAATTTAAAAGGTATGTTTATCAACTGCAGATACCCTGTAAAAGCAAAGACAAGAAAAGTAAAGAGACTAGTGAAATTAAGTAGAGAAAGGATCTTGATTGATAAAGTAAATAAATTTTAAGCTAAATTTAAATTTAACCAATCAATATAATCCATTTAGTCTAAATCAAGCACTGCCTGATACTCTAGATACCCTGTAAAGACACCTACAGCTATAGGTAAGCATCTGGCGCAGTTAGATACAATTTTCTAGCTAACAAACAGTTTATAGAGCAGTTGAACAGATTTAGGTCAGACCTATTAACAATTAATAACCTGCAAAAATAGGAAAATGAAATTAAAAGAACCTAAAAATTATTTTAAGATGGAAAATTGCTTAATTACTAAGAAGCTTCATTTAAAACTAACCTATGAATCTCATCACAAGTATCTAGATTGATAACACCATTAAAAAGTAACAATATAACGTAGATATTATATAGTTTTAAGATCAAAGATCTATATTTGAATATATACAAAATAATTAAATTTTTTTTTTTTTTTATTTTTATTAAGTGAAGTATCCGTGCATAATAATATTGTATCTTAACATCAAACTAATCAAATTAAAAGTATGTACACACATTCTCTATTTATCATAAAATATCATATATCTGTTCATCATATGCCAAAATAAACTGCATAAACCCTTCCACAAACCCTTCCACAAACTCTTCCCGTCAAGCTTCCCCTCTTACAACTACCACCCACAGGGTATTCAGCATAACATGCAAGCAGCTCCATCAAATAGCTCAATTGGTAGGCGGCGACACGCCCATTGCTCAACCCAGACCAGAGCAGCCCAGCCTCGCAGCAGCAGGTGCAACTGCAATTAGCCGCAGGTGAGTGCCGTGCGACAAAAAAATAAAAATCGTCACAATAAAACCGCGACACAAAATGAAGCTCTAAACTTTGGCAAATTCACGCGATCCATTACTATAGGCTATATACTATGTATACAGCACACATACGAGTACATGCATAAAGTACCCACTGCGCTGTGGCAATTAAATTCGCGACACACACACACACACACACACACACCCGCAAGGGGGGAACGCCCCCAACAAAACAACAACAAGTGACAAAGTTGCACGTTTCTTTCTTTTTTGTTTTTGTTCAGCCCGTCGTAGTTGTTGTTGTTCCTTTTTTGTAATTACAGTGTAAAGTGTTTGTATTACGGATAATTTCAGGGCAGACTCTATAACCTTTCAGTCAGCGTTACTTTGTGTGGAATTTCATTTTGTTGAGGCTTTCATTGAGGGGTAGATTGGGAGATATATATGTATATGTATAAATTTTATTATTATATTATTATTATTATATATATTATGAGTATTATATTATATGACAAAGTAACGCTGACTGAAAGGTATAAATATTATTATTATATTATTATATTATATGACTCATAATATATATAATAATAATAATACGAGGGTCGTTTGTTAAGTCCGTGACTTTTTGAATAAAATATATTTTTTTCGTCAAAGAAGCGTTTTATTTCTCAACATAATCTCCTTTTAGCTCTATACATTTAGTCCAGCGTTTTTCCAATTTTTTTATTCCTTCCAAATAATAGGTTTTCTCAAGGCCCTCAAAATAGTCGTTTGTTTCTGTGATGACCTCTTCATTTGACCCGAATCTCTTACCGCCGAGCCATTTCTTCATGTTTGGAAACAAAAAATAGTCACAGGGGGCTAAATCTGGAGAATATGCTGGATGGGGTAGCAGTTCGTAGCCCAATTTATGAAATTTTGCCATGCTGACTACACACGTGTGCACCCGTGCATTGTCCTGATGGAACAGCACTTTTTTTTTCGCCAAATGCGGTCGTTTCTGCTTCAAATCAATATCGAATCTGTCCAAAAGCTCTGAATAATATTCGCCGGTGATCGTTTTACCCTTTTCAAGGTAATCGATGTGAATGATACCTTGTGCATCCCAAAAAACTGTGGCCATGACCTTGTTGGCCGACAGACCCACCTTATCCTTCTTTGGTGCACGTTCACCCGGAGAAACCCACTGTCTTGATTGTTCTTTGGTCTCTGGTGTGGTGTGGTGGATCCATGTTTCGTCTACGGTAACGAAACGGCGCAAAAATTCGTTTGGATTGCGGTTGAACATCGCCAAACACTCCTTTGAAATGGTCACACGGTTGCGCTTATGGTCGTGTGTGAGCAATCGCGGCACCCATCGCGCGGAAAGCTTTTTCATGTCCAAATATTCATGTAAAATGTGATGTACCCGTTCAGTTGAGATGCCTACAGCCTCAGCTACCTCACGCACTTTCATTCTCCGATCATCCAATATCATTCCATGGATTTTGTCGACGATTTCTGGCATGACGACCTCTTTTGGGCGACCTGAACGTTCGGCATCACTTGTACTGGTACGACCACAACGGAACTCAGTAAACCATTTCTTAACCATTGAAATTGATGGTGCAGAGTCCCCATAATATTTATCAAGTCTTTCCTTGGTTTCGGTGATGGATTTTTTACGCAAAAAATAATGCTTAATTAGCACACGAAATTCACTTTTTTCCATTTTCGTTAAAATTCACGAGATCGTCTGCTTTCAATGCCTATAAAACGCAAACTAAGAAACGCAGCTTTCTCAAAATTTTACAGTCAGCTGTTAATCAATAACTGCTGACAGGAGCAGTGTTGTATTTAGAGCAGGTGCGCGGCAAATACAAAAAGTCACGGACTTATCAAACGACCCTCGTATAATAATAATATTTATACCTTTCAGTCAGTCAATATTATTATTATATTATTATATTATATGACTCATAATCTATATAATAATAATAATATAATAATAATATTTATACATATATATCTCCAATCTACCCCTCAATCAAAATAGAATATTTTTAATTTCAGATTTCAATGCTTTCTAGAGGCTTCAACGATCTGAAGTCGCTTGAAAACTTATAAATTAAAGTTGAAATTCCTATAAAATCATTTAATTATTGCATTGTATATGTCATTATATATATATTGTATATATATATATTGTATTGTATGCTATATAAAGTATTTTATTATACTTAATACTGCAAATTTTCCAGTGTTGACTAACTGAATCTCTTGACTGTTCATCATTTGCTATTTTATCTACAAAAAGTTCTTGAGAACTCAATCTATTGTCATTTGAAAGGTCATTATGATAGTTATATGATCTCTAGATTGGTTGAGCATCATATATATGCATGTATATATACGTAAAAAATATAAAAACTCAATTTTACTTGACTAAATCCAGACAACAGTTTAAAATGAAGTATATACAAATTTGAAAACATTCTACAATTAAAATATGAAATGAGTCTCCCTCTAAGCACCTACTTGAGCCTACAGGGCATGCAAATGGGGGTATGCAGCTTGCAGGGTATGCAACAGTGCAGTTTACCCTATCATAACTTTTTTTACTTGTCTAATCATATATATTTGATTTAATTGCAACTCTCTGCACTCTCTATGGGGAATACAGATCTGCACTTGTCATGCAATGTGGGAGTGCAAATGTGCGATATGGAACTGCCATTAGGGCGGTCCTGGGGGTTTGTCTGCATCTGCAATAATTGCGGGTACTTTTTGCATTTGTCTTTTGTCTTCATTGCAGTTACTTTATTATTGTTGCTACTATTTGTTGCTACTATTTGTTGCATTGTGTGTTTGCCGCTTTGTTGGCTCAGCTAATTGGAAAGCTGTTGCAAGTTGAATTGAATTGATGACAACTTTGAGAGATATTTGAATGGAATCAGAATGGCATTGGATGACATATAATGAACTTTTGGTATGTTGCTTATTTGTATTATTTATGCATATAATATTGTTTCTATTTAATATTGATTTTCTTGCTAAAATAGAAAAGACTTTTCTAGTAACATTTGAATTTATTTAGATGTATTGAAGAGAATTGAGGAGGGAAGAAGAGTTCACTCCTTCTATTGAGAGGCAAAATATAAAAAAATTTGGTATATATTTTGGTAGTGTTTGCCTTTGAATTTGAAGTGATGACTTTGGTATATTTATTGTTTATATGTATGTGCTAGAAATTGGTATATATTTAATACAACAAAATACTATATCTATCTTTATTTTATAACTACCTTTTTGCTAGATTCCGGAAATTTTTTTGAATAGAAAATGGATGAAATTGGTTAACACTTCCAAGAGAAAATGTTGTAGGATTGATTTAAGTAGGTATATAGTATATTATTTTTTATTATAATTGTAGTATTCTGTATTGTTGATTTATTTCCTATAAAGATCTCAATCAATATACGCTCGATCTTTGTCTGCATATTTCCCCAGCTAATTCAAAACATTTGCAACTGTGCCTTACTAGCATTGCCTTCCCCACTCCCATTTCTCTTATCTAAACCGCCATTTTGTCAATTTAGTCAACTCCAAAAAAGGCGCTTTACCTTCTCCCTTCCACCTCCCCCTTTTGACTGAGATGAGCATCAAATTAGCGCGCAGACATTGCCACATGTGGCATCACTTGGCTGTCGCGTTGGCCAGGCCAGTTTGATGGCGTCTCCAACTGGCTAAAGAGAAAAGCGCAAGAGGAGAGAGGGGCAGGGGGACTTTGGGGCAACGCGAAACAGTGTGAAGCTGTCGCGAAAAGTGCGCGAGACGTTTAGACAGCTGCCAATGCCAATTTGTCGTGTTTTGTTGGCCAACGAAACTTTTCACTTGGCCCGCCGTCTAATGACGCCACACGGCGCTGCTTGGCGCTTGGCCATGGCCCACAAGGAGTCCCAGATGCCATAGGGTAACACTGCCCTCCCCCCCCTCTCTCTTTCTCTCTAGGCGCATTGCATGCAGGCTGCGACTGACGTGTTTATGTTTCGTGGCAGTTCGATGTGATTGATGTGTGTGGTGTGTCTTCTGCACCCGCCAAGTTGCAACACTGCGACACTGCAAAAGGGCTCCCAGTGTGCATTAAGTTGTAAAGTCAATTTGTGACAGTTTTATGAGGCAACACACACACACAGACACACACAGAGAGAGACACATGTGTGGCAGCTTAATCATTTCCTTGGCCTGGCGAAACTAATTTGAAGTTCGTCCTGGCAATTTCATATCCACAAATATGGCAGGCAAATGCAAATGTCACGGCTTTCAATGAACTTCCATTCCCTAGTCTTCCCCCTCCCCCCTCTGTTTCAATCGTGTGTTGCCGTGCCGCGTCCTTTCTTTGTTTGCATTTCGTTATTGTCTCGACGTGGCAGAGAGAAATCATTGTCATTTCCACACGCAAAAGTCATTTGGCACATGTGACACCCTTTTTGGCTTCAAATTGCTTTGGCTTTCCTTTTTTCCGCTATCCCCCCCCTCCTTTCTTTCTCTCCTCTTGTAATCCTTGCCAGCCTGCGACTCTGGCTATAACGGTTTCCCATATCCCTTTGCTACGTAGCGTGGCAACATTTGCACTTGCATTTGTAGTCAATATTACACGCTGGCAAAATATTTGTTTAAATTAAGCGTCTCTCGACCCTCTCTCTCTCACTCCTCCTCTCTTGCTCTGTCCCTACCTTACCCTCTTCCCTTCTCTAGTGTCATCTTTTTTGCTCTGTTTACTGTTGTTTTTTCTTCTTTCTTCTGCTCTCTCCCTCAATCACTGTCCAGTCTCTACTGCCAATTTGACTGCTAACTGCTTTTTCGTAACGCATCGTTGCACTTTTATTAAGCCAATCGCAAGTTCCTCTGCCCTTGCTTTCACTCCTCCTCCTTCCTCTTCCTCTGCTAGTTTTTCTAGGCACTGCTGCGTAAATTGCGTAGAAATATTAGATTGTCAATTCGCAAATTGTGCCGTGTGGGCAAAGCATAAAGAAGCGTATCAAGTCGGGCCTTGTTGAGCTGCGAAGAGCGAAAAAAACGAGGGGGAGAAAGAATAAGAGAGAGATAGTGAAGTGTGACAGGAGAAGGGAGAGTGATAGAGAGAAGGAGAGAGGGAGAGAGCAGCGTCGCAAAAAACTGAAACCATTTAGGCCTGAAATAGGAAACACATAAAGATAAAGTTGTTTGTCTGTAGGAGCTTTAGATTGGAACATATCTTTCTAATTTAAATTGTGTTGATAGAAAAGGAGTGAAAAAGCTAATAATAGAATATTTTATTTTTTAAAAATAACCTAACCTTAAAAATAAGCTAACTTTAAAAGTAACCTAAGCTTAAAAGTAAACTAACCTCAAAAATAACCTAACCTTAAATGTGACCTTATCTTAAAAGTAACCTAACCTTAAAAGTGACCTTACCAAAAAAGTAACCGAACCTTAAAAGTAACCGAACCTTAAAAGTAACCTAACCTTACAAGTAACCTAACCTTACAAGTAACCTAACCTTAAAAATAACATAGCCTTAAAAACAACCTAAACTTAAAAATATCCTAACCTTAAAAATAACCTAAAATTGTGTGCCGTAGAAAGAACTTAAAATCCTTTTGAAGAGCCTTACGGGCTAAACTTCTGTTTAAATATCTCATTGAAAATCAATTCTATGTATTCATATTATATTATAAATATTAATTTTAATTAATTAATTATTATTATGTAAATTATAAAAATTCTAACTTAACCTCAAATTGGAACCACAGAAACCTTCATAGAACACCCTAAAAGAGTTACCAAATATTCTTTTTAATATCTGCTTGAAGATCTTAAGAAAGATGAACTTGCAACACGTGAAAATACTTTGTAATATCTTTCCCATCCTCAGCTGTAAAAACTCTTTTAAAGTAAACATATCATATAAACTGAAGGATGTTCGTAAAAATCAAATATTACAATACTTCAAGGTACTTTATTCGAATTTCCAGTTAACCACAGATTGAATTTCCTCCTCCTCTCACCAAACTGCACAATGCATAAGCCATAAAAAGAAGGAATGCGAAAAGAAAATGAAAGTTTTTTTGTTTAGTTCTTCAGTGCGATTATGTTTAGTCTAAAGTCGGAAACGTGGCACTCGTAAACTTGCAACTTTGGCTGCTGTTGTAGCTTATCTCGAGACTCATGTTGGGATACGGATATGGATATGCAAACAACGAGAGTGAGGGAGAGAGAGAGAGAGAGAGCGAGAGACTAGAACAGTTTTGTGAAACTTAATGTGATTTGCTATTTATGGCATTTTTTAGTGAGGCAACCCCCACCTACCTACCCCTCTCTGGGAACATATGAAGTTGCGTAAAAGTTTTGCCAAGCCACATGGTATGTAAATCCAGAAGAGATAAGGCGTCGGAATAGCACAATGACAGCCGCAGGAATTGACCAAATGGACGGCACAAAAAGTGAGGGAGGCAGTGAGAATGGGAAGAGACACAGAAGGGGTGGGGGGTTGCACACATACTGAACGTGAATCTGAGATACACGTAAAGTAATTTCATAAGTTTAGCAAATCACGAACCCGAGCAACAAACAACAACTCGGACAGCTGCCCTTCTTCCACTTCCTCTTCTTCTTCTTCCTCTTCCACTTTTGCCTTTTTGCGCAAGTTTCGAATTGTCCTGCGGCAATGCTTATTGGTCCTGACAACGAAGGACACATGTGTACCCCTCCTCCCTGCCCTGCCTGCTGCGGTGATTTAACATAAAAAGGTAAAAAAGAAAGTAAATAAAAGAAAAGGCCGAAATAAGAAGAAGAAACTTTTGTTTTATTAGTTTTTCATGCTGGCAAATGTCTTGGCTGTTTTATTATTAGAGCGGGGTATGTGGGGAGGGCGGGTCATTTCCATGACTTGCAAGTTTTGTGCTGACCAATGTCATAATGGATAAAAGTAGCTGGAGAAGGGATTAAAGGGGAGTGAGGGAAGTGAGGGGCGGCAGCGGGGAGACAACAAGTGTAGCTATATTTCTGGGACATGCTGTCATGCGTTCAATTTCGAAATGGTTTCGCATAATTTGCAGAGGGACAACAACAGCAACAACTACAACAAGCAGAAGTAGATGGAGAAGATGAAGAAACAGGGGGAAAGAAGCGAAATACAACTAAATAAAACACCCAAGTCGGAGTCCTTTTGGACCTTGGCAATTTGTGCTCAAAACTGCGTACGAAATCCATTTCAAAATTAGTTTTTTTCTTTTGTTTTCCCTCCTCGTTGTTGTTGTTGTTGTTTGTTTGTTTATGACAAATTTACCTGATTTGATTAAGTTGCCGCACACGCCTCGTTTGGCTCGTCCATTAGAAGGACTCTGTCGGCTGCGACTGCTTGCTACATTAGTGGACAGTTTCCTCGAGGAAAACTCACTCTCTCTCTCTATCTCTGGTAACGAGGTGGGGAAGAGTTTGTGCAGCACACATGCTTAAGCTCGTGTGCCACCTGTGTGGCACTTCAGTGCTCAACGAGCTAATTGAACTTGCAACTTGCAAGTTCGACTTGCCTTGACTCGACTTTGCTAAGTGCGTTTCACTTGCGTTTATGCGCGGGCTGATCGTGAATTCTATTTTTGATCTTTTCTGAGATGTTGAAACCTAAGATGTTGCAAATTATTCTCTACATTTTTAACAATTGTTTCTGATAAATTGAAGGAAAAAACAAAACGAAAAAAAAAAAACATCACGCAACATTTGCACAATGATTTTTTTAAATATTGTTAAAAATACCAAGACATTTAGGGAGACAAATAAGTCTGCCTTAAATAGAAATATATACATAATAATATAATACTAATATATAGAAATATTTGAAAAGGTTTTGGTTTCGCAATTTTAAGAAATCAAGAACTGAAAAATAACATAATAATAATTTATTAATACACGTTTAATTTCTAAAAAGTTCTTTTATTCTTTTAAAAATCCGTAATGATATTCTGGAAACTGGTAAACATCAAGTTGATTGTAAAGTCTAAAATTATAATAGCTTAGCTAACGTTTTCTTGAAATTCAAAAATAAATTAATAAATCTTCATTTAAGCTTCTAACTCAATATAATAATTTATATATTTATATTGTCTTTTTATTTATTTATTTAAACACGTAAAAATTATGGATAAATTTATTTATTTTTTTTATTATTAATTCAAAGTCGACTATGATCACCCAACTGAATTATTATATTTTTACCAAATATTATTTGTCCTATAACGCTTACTTTTTCGTTAGTACATATCTCAGCCTTTCCCTGTATCCCGTCATCATGAGTTACACACGCATAAACGAACCATCAAGCTTGTCTATCACGATCCACATTTGGCTTCTGCTGCTGCTTATTTATGGCACTTGAACTGATTGGCTGCGGCTGCCGTTGTAGAAGCTGCTGCTGTGAAGCTCTGGGAGAAAGAGAGAGACAGAGAGAGAGAGAGAGCTGCCCGTCCATCAGAAGCGCCAGAGCAGCAGCATCGCAGCAAAAGTTAACAAATTCACGCCAAGTCACCTTAAAATCAGCAAACAGACCACCCAAATGAGCAGGGGCAGTGACAGGGGAGAGACAGGAGGGAGATGGGGAGGAAGAGGGGGGAAGAAGAGCTGTGTCTGCTCTGCATCAGACTGCGAGACAGAGGCCGTTAAGCCAGTCAAGCTGCCATATAAAGCCACACGACATGGCACGCCAAGTGGGGTCGGCTCGGGGTCTGGGTCTGGGTCTGGTCTTCTCTCTTCGGATCGAAGTCATATATCAGTTTCATTTGCATTCGTCATGGCTGCTTAATGAGCCACAAGTCCAAGTTGGAGTTGAGTGAACGAGACGATGCTGACACTGCCATATATGCCAGATGTCTGTCCAGCTGTATATGGCGAGTTTATAATCTTTTTTTAATCATTTCATTTTTTTTGGATATTTATTTTACTTATTTTTTTTCTTTTGCTCAGCGAATTCTTTGTTAGCGCTTGCCAGTTGCCAGTTGGCAGCTGGAGAAGCTGACGCTGCGTTGATTGACGTCTCGCATTCATGAGTGTTATTCACATTGGATATTCACAAGTAAGAGAGCTACAGTTGAGTGTGCTTGAGTTCGATATACCCGCTGCCATATGTTTTACCTGTTTGCAGGTAAAGTAGTTAATCTTTATTTGCACTTTAAAGGGGCGGTAGAGGGCATGGTCAAATTCTAAAACTGACTTTAATTGCGACTAATGATAAGACATTTTGTCACCAAATTTGATAGCTCTAGCTCTTATAATTTCAGAGGTATAGGTGTTCATACAGACAGACAGGCCTTTATAGTCTCCACTGTTGAAGCTGAACGCGCATATATATATATATTTCATAGTGTTGAATGTCTGCTGCTGCTCATTATTTAAATATGAACATATTTAATAAGCACAACGTCGTAATACCCTTACCCCCCAACAGTTGCAATGCGCTTCGCATTAGTCAACAGGGAGCGGGTAGATGTTACACGTTCCTACCACTTTTCACGCTTAGCCAATTGGAAGGGGATCAGTCTTCCCTTCTCTCTTGAAAAACATTCCGCTACAGCGATCTGACATTTAATTCCCGCTTAATCACTGTCCAAAAACGGTATTCCCGGCCTGAGGCTGTCTTGGCCTGCTGTTACCGGGCCTAAGTTGACAGGATCGGAATACCACTTGGCTTGGATTAATATCCATCTGCAGCCAGGCCTACGCACCGTGCATGTCCATGCCTGTCAAATGAAAATTTCATGCTGGCAACATTGAAACAGTTTGCTGCCCTCGACCCTTTGACAAATTAGCCTCATTTGTTCGGTACGGTCAAAACAAACGCCAAAACGGGGGGCAGGACAATGCGATAAAGATCGTTTAGTCAAGGGGTAGCGGTGTAGTGGGGGCACCAGCTCGCTGCGAAGCTGTAACCGAATTCAAAAAGAATTTCATTTACTTAATACAAAAGGTGCTGCCCCTACGCATGTCAGAGCTACCGTTTAATATGGCATCAGGTAGGGTTAGGTTGGGTTTGAGTTTCAACTTGTGGGGTCTGGTCCGGCAGCTAACTCAGCATTACCTTCTATTATAAATTGTATTTTATAAATCTTTTCAACAGTTTGAAGAGTGTTTGGAGGCGGCGTAGTTAGGGAACTGTTTTCTAACTTCTTTAATTATATTGAAGTGAACTCAGAAGTAATGATAGGAATAAGAAATTAACTAAGAACTTTGATCTCTTTGTTATAAGAAGAACTATTTACACTTTAGATACTGAATTTTGATCTCTGAGCTGTTTGGGATAAGGAAAATAAAGTCAGAGATAAACCAAATTCCTTTAATTTTGCATATATCTCATTTAAACTTTTAGATCTCTTCCAACTTTGATAATTTGAATGTTTATGCCAAAGCTTAGCTGTCTGAATCTTATGTAGAAAGAAGTAACATATAATTTCCTAATATACGAGGGTCGTTTGATAAGTCCGTGACTTTTTGAATAAAATATATTTTTTTCGTCAAAGAAGCGTTTTATTTCTCAACATAATCTCCTTTTAGCTCTATACATTTAGTCCAGCGTTTTTCCAATTTTTTTATTCCTTCCAAATAATAGGTTTTCTCAAGGCCCTCAAAATAGTCGTTTGTTTCTGTGATGACCTCTTCATTTGACCCGAATCTCTTACCGCCGAGCCATTTCTTCATGTTTGGAAACAAAAAATAGTCACAGGGGGCTAAATCTGGAGAATATGCTGGATGGGGTAGCAGTTCGTAGCCCAATTTATGAAATTTTGCCATGCTGACTACACACGTGTGCACCCGTGCATTGTCCTGATGGAACAGCACTTTTTTTTTCGCCAAATGCGGTCGTTTCTGCTTCAAATCAATATCGAATCTGTCCAAAAGCTCTGAATAATATTCGCCGGTGATCGTTTTACCCTTTTCAAGGTAATCGATGTGAATGATACCTTGTGCATCCCAAAAAACTGTGGCCATGACCTTGTTGGCCGACAGACCCACCTTGGCCTTCTTTGGTGCACGTTCACCCGGAGAAACCCACTGTCTTGATTGTTCTTTGGTCTCTGGTGTGGTGTGGTGGATCCATGTTTCGTCTACGGTAACGAAACGGCGCAAAAATTCGTTTGGATTGCGGTTGAACATCGCCAAACACTCCTTTGAAATGGTCACACGGTTGCGCTTATGGTCGTGTGTGAGCAATCGCGGCACCCATCGCGCGAAAAGCTTTTTCATGTCCAAATATTCATGTAAAATGTGATGTACCCGTTCAGTTGAGATGCCTACAGCCTCAGCTACCTCACGCACTTTCATTCTCCGATCATCCAATATCATTCCATGGATTTTGTCGACGATTTCTGGCATGACGACCTCTTTTGGGCGACCTGAACGTTCGGCATCACTTGTACTGGTACGACCACAACGGAACTCAGTAAACCATTTCTTAACCATTGAAATTGATGGTGCAGAGTCCCCATAATATTTATCAAGTCTTTCCTTGGTTTCGGTGATGGATTTTTTACGCAAAAAATAATGCTTAATTAGCACACGAAATTCACTTTTTTCCATTTTCGTTAAAATTCACGAGATCGTCTGCTTTCAATGCCTATAAAACGCAAACTAAGAAACGCAGCTTTCTCAAAATTTTACAGTCAGCTGTTAATCGATAACTGCTGACAGGAGCAGTGTTGTATTTAGAGCAGGTGCGCGGCAAATACAAAAAGTCACGGACTTATCAAACGACCCTCGTATCTACTTAATATATCCGTAAAGTATCTCTAGTTGTCACAGCTATTCAAATGATTTTCATGCCCACTTCCCGATTAGCTACGATCAATAGGAAACCTCTATAGAACCCGGTATACCTAACCACTGTCATGCTGGCTGTCATAGATCGTGCCACAGGAGTTGCAAGAACAATTGCCCCATTTCAGGCTAGTTGCATGATAAATGTACTCATGTTTTGCGGGAGGGGGTATAGAGGGTCTGTTTGCTCAAGTACCGTTGCATTGTTGTGCAAAACCGAGCGAGGGCTGGTCAAATGATTTTCAGCTTTTCAGCGAATTCCACAGAGAGGTTTTTCCACAATTCTCTTTGGAGTTTTGACTTTTTGCCAGTTTAACACCTTTTCTTCTGGCTGCGAGCCACACAAACGCATTTGGCAAGCTGTGTCAATAGAACGCACAAAGCCGCAAACAAGTTTCACGTGAATTGGCAAGAGCACAGCGACCCACAGGACAGACAGACAGACAGACAGACAGACAAAGGATCCTTCTCTATTTACACTAATGAGCAAACGTAATAAAAGTCGAGCAAACAAAACCGAGCGGGGCAATTGTTTCGTTTTGTCTCCTCTGTTGCAATTGTTGCCCAAACCACACGAAATGCCAACACACACAGCACGAGGGCGCACTGCAAGAGGGGAGTGACAGATGAACCGATATATGGCACTCTCCCTCTCTCTCTCCCTCTCTCGCACTCATCTCTCACACTGCCCAAAAAAGCAGACTGTTTATGTTCTCGCTTGATTTGTAAAGTTGCCCATAAATTATATGAAATCGAGCACGATCCCCGACGATGGCTCAGGCTACCTCACTCCCCGTCTCCCTCTCTCAGTCTCTCTCTGTATTTGTTTCTTATGCTCCCTCTCTCTCTCTGTCTCTCTCTGTACCTCCTCCTATCCATCTGTAACATCAGCCGGCCAGCTGTACTCTGCTTTAATTAACCTGGCGTTTTTATTATCTTGACATAATGTTCCACTCGCCGTTCATCTCTTGTAGTGCCTTAGGCTCACTACATTCCCTCTCTCTTTCCTTGCAATTCTCTCTCAGTTTCTTTCTCTCTCCCTCCCTCTCTCTCCATCTTCTTATATCTGCCCTCCTTTTGTGACTGTTTTTCAATTAAGCCTCCTCACCTCTGCCAAACTCGTCTTATCAATGTGGTTCATGCGAGGACTCTGTCTTCTGATCTGTCCAACCCTAACCTAACTATTTGTGGCTTGAGGTTTTTGCCTATAGTTATACATCGCACATTACACTGATTAGCGTGCAGAACCGCTATAATTATAGATGCGACACGATCGTGGCGACTCTTGAGTAAGCATCGTTCTACAACGACACTGAGAGACTCTATGTTAAATACATTCTATCTATGCATCTATATCTTGGAGACTAATAAAGAATATTGGAAAAATCACTTATATTTCTGAAATATTTAAACTAATTTAAGAGTTTTCAAGGATCTGTCAAGGAATGCTCAAAGTTCTTAATAAGACTTTTGAGATTAGAAATAAAACTAGAATAATGAAACTTCTTCCACTATTTTTAGAATATTTTTGAAGGTTTTACATAACTAAGCAGAGAAGATTATGGTAGATATATATATTATATATTATAGTAAGTTAACACACTTTCGAAGATCACAACATACACGTCTAATATAAGAATAAGTCCTATACGATACAATAATTAGAGATCTGATAGAAAGATCTTGCGCAAGCATATTATCATTTTAAAATATTGAATGATTCTATTCTTATTTTATTTTACATCTATTCTTCGCTTCTTGAAGCAACATATTAACTTATCAATTGGCTATAGCCCACTGCAGGGTATTCAAAGTTGTCCCTGGTAGCCAATAAATTTACAGGGCAATCAAAGTGCAGTCTGAGTGCAACTTGTGCGATCTAACGTTGTCGCCGGCCAAGTTAGAGGCAGAGCAGAGCGAGGGGTGCAACGTAATATTCGAGATTAAACACATTTTGCATTTAATTTGCCATAATTATAGCCAGTAGTAGCAGCACTGTGGGAAGAGGGCGCGGAACGGGGCGGGGAACAAGTCTCGACACGTTGCGGTAGCTGTTGATGGCGCCAAATGAAGTTGTAAAGAGAAGTTGGCGGCAGTTGCATATTGCGCATGGAATGTGGCAAGTTGCTGCTCAACACACACACACACTCGAAAATACACACACACACCTGGTGGTGTGCACACATGGTGGTCGAGCAGTCTAAGCTACGATTTAACCTTCGTCTCGACAATTTTCGATTATTAATTTGCCTTCATTTCTGTTGTGTGAGTTATTCCAAATTAATGTGCCTCGATTAATTTCTGGCACTAAACGTTTCTCTACTATTTCTCTCGATTTTTGGATTTCGATAATTTATGCGCCGTGGCGAGTGTGGAAAAATGTGTTATGGTTTCAATGGTTGAGGAACCCGCGCGCTTTGCGTGTGGGCCCCAAACAGATATGTAGATATTTATCTTCTTATATGGCCATATTGATATGGGTGTGTAAATGTGCTGGACTTAATAAGTTTGACGAGTGATGGAGCGAGATATATGACTATATACGTTCATATAGTATATCGATTTTACTTACTGCAACCATATGTCAAACTACACTTGCTTTCTCTCTCTCTCTCTAGACCTTTAACCTTATTTTTGGTTAGTGATTATTGCTATCTTATTTGGTATTGCTATTATAAATATCAGGGCCGTAGCAAGGCTCTAGGCAGCCCTTGTGATAAAAATCTTGGGGCCCTATTGTGATTGCCCTGCATTAAATTAATAGTTCATAAAACATTTCACAAAACGAAGAAACTTAACACAAATAACTTCGACTCTATTCTCGATTTTTTATTGGAAAATATTGCAAGAATTTTTGAGAAATATATATTATATATTCTTGTGCAGTATAAATTTTCTTCGTCCTTTTGAACGTCAAGATCTCCGCTTTATACAAACTTTGACTTCACACGCTGTTCTTTACATGGCAAGGTAACTGTAGAGAATTCTCCTTAATGTTTTGTAATTCTTTATTTACTTTCAATTAATTTCAGCTCTTTTTCTCACTTGCAACCCACATTTTGCAACCTTTTGGGGCGCATCGTCTGCCTCTCTACTACTCCGACTCCGCCAGTACAATTAAGGCAGCACTGCAATTAAAGGTAATTGCAGAGCAGCTGAAACTGTGGCAATAGTTCTCTGCTATTCATATGCGTATTCACAGTCGTATTTACATTGCTATTCATATTCGTATTCACATTCGCTTTCGCATTCCTCCTTCCTTCATCTCCGACGGCATCAACTGAAGCGTGTGGTCGGTCCATCAGTGCTGTTATATGACTCTATATAGAGTTCTTCCTGCCGTGCCTCCTCTTTCTTCTGCTGTCGTGCCTCCTCTTTCTTCTTCTACCCTGCCTCCTTCTGCTGCTTCTTGTGGTCTGTTGATTTCTGTGTCATAATTTTGTACGCTAAGTTGGCAACACTTTGCACTGAACACTTTGAGTTTTGCCGGTTTTACATCGATGCGTGTGTGCGAGTGTGTGTGTGTGTGTGCGTGTGTGTGTTGGCCTCTTTTTAATTGCACTAGCTTTTCAATGGAAATGCACCTAATTACAGACACGCAGGTCCCCCGAGGCAAAATTGTTAATAATTAACAGGTTTTCACAAATGGCACTCGATAGTCATATGCGATGGCATAGTATACCATATCATACCATGCCATAACATGCTATAAGCATACCATAACACAGTATAATATCGCAGCAATTGTATTGCATATGACAGCGGAAATTTCTTGGGGCTTTTTGTGCTCTCTGTTGTTATTATACCCGCTTTTCAAAGAGGAGAAGGGTATTATGAGCTTATGGCAAACGAGAGGGTATGTTATAAGCAGAAGAAGGTACCTTAGACTTCACTAGGTAATCTGTCTGAGCAGCATCTCCTTCCTAGGCAAGTTAGCATATATATGTCCGTATGAACACCTATATCTCAGAGACTATAAGAGCTAGGATGATTAAATTTGGGAAGAATATGTATAATGATTGCGTTCACATATTGTTTATATTAGAATTATGCCACGTCCCCTTGTGTCTTCATGATTCGCAATAAATCGTTTGGCAAGCATGGTTAGAATATTGATTTTTGGTGAGTAAAAATATTATCCCTATTCAAGTGACTACCATAAATTTGATTGTGATCGTATGATAAACAGAAAAGTTATTAACGAATCAATTTTAGTGGATGAACAGAAAAAGCTTTTTGTAACGGGTATATCACAGTCGATCAGTCCTGTTACTTTGTTTGTGTCGAACAATTGATGCCATTTGAGTGTTGAAAAATGCACAAATGCATTCACATTCGCAATTGTAGAGTGCGAGTGCATTCACACGAATCGCCACCGACACTCACCCGGTATTCATGAGTAATTAGCGCCGTACGTAATGAAGAGCCAAAGTGCTGAAATTATATGCGGCGCAATTGCCTTGCATTGCGTTTCGTATCAAATGCGAAAATTGTTGGCATTGGAAAATGCAATTAAAAGCGAAAATGGTGAGAAAAAAGAGTGAGCAAGAAGATCGCACAGGTAAATTGAGGTAAGTCGAAGTCGGAGTCAGAGCTGAAGATAGTCAGGCGGCTTTCTCTGACGGATAATTATTTGATTTGTACGCGGCGCGTGTGTGTGGACATTTAAATCAATGAAGGCATCGTGTAATTTGCAGTTGGCAAAGTAAACCTCGCAAAAACGTTTACGAATCGCAGAGGGGAGAAATGCAGAAAGGAAGGAAGAAGAAGAAAAGAAAAGGGGAATTGATTTTTATTGACCATTTAGGGCAATTGCACTTTGATGCAGCGCATGCTTACGAATGTATAATTATTTAGTGCGAGGCAGAAATGTTTACGAATGAGCGACAAAGCGGAAGTAGGAATAAATATGGAGGGAATTAAGTACAATCAGAAGAAGCTGCAATTGATTTTTAGTGTTGATACTATTTGTAAATCATTCACTTGATTATGGTAGTAAAACATTTACGAATTTGCGTGGAGAGCAATAATAGAAAAAGTACAGTAAAGAACGTTTAAGAAGGAGAGACAAAGCGCAAGTGGGAAAATTTATTGAGTTATTAGGGAAATATATAATAGAAATATATATAAAAATAAGTATTGATAAGTTTTTTAAATTCCTTGCTTGCTCATCTTAGAGGAACCTTTACGAATATGTGGAACGAGCAAGAAAAGAAGAGAGAGTTGAATAAATATGTACTGTTTTTGGAGAAGAATATTATATAGTAACTTGTAAGACCTAGAATACTGTTAATATAATACATTTCTTTAATATAACGTTTACGAATATAGCACATTGAGAGAGAGATAAAGAGAGTAACTGTGAGAGAGGAAGAGGGTCTTAAAATGCAATCCATAAGTGCCTCCTCTGTCGCAACTGCTGTTGCTAATCAGAGTTTTCAAGTGATTTAACCATATGCCTTCATGCCAGTCTCCCTGACAGTCTATTGCTCTCTTCCCCCCCTCCCTCTCTCTGTCACAGTCTCTGTTTCTGTCTCTCTTTCTCTCATTCTCTTGCTCCCTCGCTTTCTTCGCACACATCTTTGCGCATAAACACATTTGGCATTTTTTTCACAGCAAATTGAACTGGAAAATCTCTTATACCCCCTGCCCCTGCCCCTGCTCCATTAGCATGCAGGCACCTTCTTGCCTCCCCCCACCTCCTGCTCGACAGGACTCGACAGTCTTAAGCACAGGACAATTTAGTCAAAACATCTGCGTCTTGCCGCTGCCTGTCGAGTCGGCAACTTGGCAACTTCCAACTGAGCCTGCTCAGCCTGCCACAGCAGCAACAACACATTGAGGCGCACTAAGCTGCCTCTCCAGTGAAGGGGGAAGTGGCCACTTTGAGGGGGGAAGTATAAATAAGAAAAGTAAAAAAATAATAAAGTTCGCTTGTCAGTTTAGCAGCCATTTTGCGGTTCCACAAGGCGCAGCCAATATGGCAACAAATATGTGTGTGTGAGGGGTGTGTGTGTGTGTGTGGGTGTTTGTATATGTATCTGTATCTGCATCTGTATCTGTTTACTTTGCATTCCCTGGCACATCCTTGACGCTTATCCGCAATTTCTTTCTCCGCTTCAGCTCGTTGGCTCACCTTGCCACACGCCGCGTGTGGCATAAAACTTTTTTATGGCACCCACTCGGGCTGCGATGATAAATCTGCCTCAATTTGCCATATCGCCAGGGCGTGTGCGCACCCCCCCACCCCCACCACCCTCACTTCATCTCCAGCTAGCCTATTGCATTATTTACCTTAACCTGAGGGGGGGCTGGGGGCGTGGCACCTTTATCAAAGGCAAGTTTCATGTCAATTTTGTGGGCGGTTAGTTGTGGAGAGTGGCTTAAGCCTGATTTAGCTCTCATTACACGCAGCAGGAGCGGGGGAAGGGGACGGGGAGAGGGGGGGGAGAAGGGTCCCGCTACGACTGCCAGGATTTGCTTTATTACAGTTTAATTAAATTTGCCCTGCTCTGCCCTCGCCCCCGCCCCCACCCTGTTGCCGTGTGCTGTACTGCAAGCACCCCCGCTTAGTCCCCCCCTGCATCCCCTTCGCCTACGCCACTGCTGCGTGCGTCTTCTGCGAAACGACTCAATTACGCAGTTAATCGTAAAAAAATCCTTGCACTGATTTGTTGCAGCTGAAACCGAAGCCCAAACCACGCGACCCTCGAACCTTGTGGGGTTGCTCTCTCCCTCTCCCACTCTCTCTCTCGCTGCCTGGCTGGCTGCGTGGCATGTTTGGGCCATAAAACGGCGGCACTCTTTGTCCTGGCTATTATTGCCACTGGACCTGGCTGCGTCGCTTATCCTGCGTGGCCTCAGGTGCGCACGCCGGCGAGTTGATCCATTTATGGCCACATCGTTTGGCCTTTTTTTCTCGTTACGCTGCCATCTCTTTGGCTTCTTTTTTGTGTGTACATCATTTAAGGGATATGGCAACTAAGATGCTACATGACCACAATGAATGACCCCAGCAGCCGCCTCCGCCTGCCCCTGTCCCTGCCCCTGCCTCTCCCCACCCCCCTTGCTGTCTTCTTTCTTTTGTCGTATTAATTTGCCGCTGAAGCTGCTCGAAGATTTACGAGCGAATCTCATAGAAAATGCAATCGGGTAGAGGGAAAACCCTTTGTTAATCAAATCTCACGTGGTCCACCTTGATTACACTGCTGCTGCTGCTGGCTTTGGCAATTAAGCGCATCCCAATTGGGTATCCATAAAACTTCGATTCAAGCTGTGGCACGTTCGACCCCACAAAGTATGCTATGCTTTTCTAAATGCTACGCGCTGCGAGTCCTTGCTGCCTTGTGGCTAATGCCACTTAATGCCAGCACGGCTAAATTGTTTGCCTCTTGTACCTCTCCCTCTGTCACTCTGTGTGTTTGTGTGTGTGTGTGTGTGCTGACACTAATCCATTTTAATTTGCTTATGCAAATTGTGCGCAAGTTGTTTACTTTTTGACACATGCAGCCAGCAAAGGAAGCCAGCAACATCCTCGCCATAACTCATCAGCAGGATCAGGTAGTGTGGCTGCGACTGCTGCTGCTGCTGCTGCTGCTGCGACTGTTTACCTATGCAAATGAGTCCAACGACAGCACTAATCCTTTCGTCCTGCTGCCAGCAATTATGAAACTGGGCAAACAGCAGAGCAAACGGCGTGCAAATGTGACAGACAGACGCGCGAGAGTCAAATGTCAGTCTAGTGGGGAGGATCACGGGGAGGGAAGAGAGAGAGAGAGAGGGAGAGAGAGTCAGAGAGAAGCAGCAAGAGTGGGAGAGAGATAGAGGAAAGAAGAGAGCATTAACAGGGGATAAAGGTAGAGATAAAATAAGCAAAAACTAAATTTAAATTTGAATATACATAAATAATGAAAGTATGAAAGAATTCTCTACTTGATTTATTTCGTTATAGTGTTTGGTAATTCTTAAGAATATTTCGCATCCTGTGATGTTAAGATACAATATTATGATGTACGGATTCTTCACTTAATAATAATAATACAAAAAAAAAAAAAAAAATTAAAGAATTTTTTTTGCACATTTAGTATATTCTAATTATAAGTTGTTCCAGTAAAAATACGCAATAAATATTTAATTACCACCAACATTTAAGCATAAATATATTTTCTTTTTGGTTAAGGAAAAGAAGAGGAGAAGTTTGAATGAATTGTTTCAATCGGTTTATTTTTACAAACTATTTAAAATTTCATATACATCTGCAAACTAAATACAAAGTTTCATTACAGTGTTAACAAATAGATTGAATATATTTTGAATAAAATCAAAATTTGAAATATACTTTATCTTTGCGGAGTTTACTGGGTCCTTCAAGCCAAATCTAGAGTCTCTAGCTTTTACAATAGCTGAGATCTTGACGTTCATACAGACGGGCAGACAGACAGATAGACAAAAAGACAGACCAAAAGACAAACAGACGGACAGATAGATAGACTGACGGATAGACAGACAGACGGACAGATAGATAGACAGATAGACAGACTGACAGACTGACAGACTGACAGACTGACAGACTGACAGACTGGCAGACTGACAGACTGACAGACTGACAGACTGACAGACAGACTGACAGACTGACAGACTGACAGACTGACAGACTGACAGATAGACAGACAGGCAGACAGGCAGACAAACAGACAGACAGAAAAACAGACAGACAGAAAAACAGACAGACAGACAGAAAAACAGGCAGACAGACAAACAGACAAGCAGACAAGCAGACAAACAGAGAAACTGACAAACAGACAGACCGACAGACAAACAGACAAATAGACATACTGACATACAGACAGACAGACATGGCTCAATCGACTCGGTGATCTAGTGATCCTGAGCAACAATACGAGGGTCGTTTGATAAGTCCGTGACTTTTTGTATTTGCCGCGCACCTGCTCTAAATACAACACTGCTCCTGTCAGCAGTTATCGATTAACAGCTGACTGTAAAATTTTGAGAAAGCTGCGTTTCTTAGTTTGCGTTTTATAGGCATTGAAAGCAGACGATCTCGTGAATTTTAACGAAAATGGAAAAAAGTGAATTTCGTGTGCTAATTAAGCATTATTTTTTGCGTAAAAAATCCATCACCGAAACCAAGGAAAGACTTGATAAATATTATGGGGACTCTGCACCATCAATTTCAATGGTTAAGAAATGGTTTACTGAGTTCCGTTGTGGTCGTACCAGTACAAGTGATGCCGAACGTTCAGGTCGCCCAAAAGAGGTCGTCATGCCAGAAATCGTCGACAAAATCCATGGAATGATATTGGATGATCGGAGAATGAAAGTGCGTGAGCTAGCTGAGGCTGTAGGCATCTCAACTGAACGGGTACATCACATTTTACATGAATATTTGGACATGAAAAAGCTTTCCGCGCGATGGGTGCCGCGATTGCTCACACACGACCATAAGCGCAACCGTGTGACCATTTCAAAGGAGTGTTTGGCGATGTTCAACCGCAATCCAAACGAATTTTTGCGCCGTTTCGTTACCGTAGACGAAACATGGATCCACCACACCACACCAGAGACCAAAGAACAATCAAGACAGTGGGTTTCTCCGGGTGAACGTGCACCAAAGAAGGCCAAGGTGGGTCTGTCGGCCAACAAGGTCATGGCCACAGTTTTTTCGGATGCACAAGGTATCATTCACATCGATTACCTTGAAAAGGGTAAAACGATCACCGGCGAATATTATTCAGAGCTTTTGGACAGATTCGATATTGATTTGAAGCAGAAACGACCGCATTTGGCGAAAAAAAAGTGCTGTTCCATCAGGACAATGCACGGGTGCACACGTGTGTAGTCAGCATGGCAAAATTTCATAAATTGGGCTACGAACTGCTACCCCATCCAGCATATTCTCCAGATTTAGCCCCCTGTGACTATTTTTTGTTTCCAAACATGAAGAAATGGCTCGGCGGTAAGAGATTCGGGTCAAATGAAGAGGTCATCACAGAAACAAACGACTATTTTGAGGGCCTTGAGAAAACCTATTATTTGGAAGGAATAAAAAAATTGGAAAAACGCTGGACTAAATGTATAGAGCTAAAAGGAGATTATGTTGAGAAATAAAACGCTTCTTTGACGAAAAAAATATATTTTATTCAAAAAGTCACGGACTTATCAAACGACCCTCGTATATATGCTTTATGGGGTCTCTTAGACCTTCTTCTCCCTGTTACATACATTTGCACAACCTCAGTATACCTTTTTTAATCGCAGGATATAAGTACCAAAAGTATTACAAATAAAGTACTTCGACTAATTGCAAACACGGTCTTAATTATTCCATAGGAATTGCAGTCTATACTGTTCCGATCTCTGCCTCCTCTACGAGCTTCCAATTAAAACGAATAACATTCGCCGCGAGGCTTTTCTCTCTGTGAATGATATCGGGAGCATTTGATCGGCGCATTCGGCGAGCTTGAGAGCTTCGTGTCCGTCCCACTTTGCTATTTCACACCTTATTTATTGATCAGGCTCTCTTCCCCTTCTCTTTCTCTTCGACAGTCTTTACGCTTCTCCATTCATTCGTGCGCTTTCGGCATTTGTGTCAAAACATGCCGAAAAAAAAGAAGTCAGCAAAATGCGCTGGCAAAGCTGGCAAAGCTGGCGAAGCTGGCCAAGAGATGCGAGCGTTGCGATAACCCAGCAGGCGAGTGGGCTGGCAACTCTGGCAATGGCAGCAGGCGGCAACCTGGCCGCACTCGCAAAGCGTTAATGTGAATTATTAATAAGACAAAAGGCAGCGGCAAAGGCGGCTCGCTTTGATGCCAAGGCGATGCACCACGACTACACGATCACCAGAGAGAGAGAGAGAGAAAGAGAGAGAGAGAGAGAGAAAGAGACTTGACTGCATCCAGCAGGCACTTGGGCATACTCAGCAGACTTGGCAGAGTCGCGGACGCGGGCCTAATCAAGATGGCGCAACAATTGTGCTGCAAAAGCAAACTAATCAGGCGGTGAGATTTAAAAATTAACGTAGCTCTGAGCGAAATGTCTGTCCCGCTGTCTGACTGACTTGGGAACTCTTTGGCTATTGGACATCGGGCATCGGGCATCGGGCATCGGGCATCGTATTCCTTATTGGCATTGCCGATCCTCAGTGAAAGTGCGCCCTCGTCGGCTTGTTTTTTGGCGATAAGCAACAGCAACACATTAAAAATGCATAAATCAATGCGATAAACATGATTTGCCGCATGTTTTATTGACCATTGTTGCACAGTCTGTTGCACAGTCCGTTGCCTGTTGCACTTTGTGGATTTTTATAGCTACAAGTTGCAGTTGTTGTTGGGTTATTAGCAGACACGATTCCGGCCCCAAAAGGGCCGCCAAGGCAGATAAAGGGGATTTTTAGTCCACTCAGCGATCATTTGTTTTCGTTAGAAAGAGAAGAGAGAGTTAAGAAGGCATTGTTATAGATCGAGAAATATAAATAATAATAATAATAATAATGAAGAAAATCAGATATAATATTTATAAATTTAAATAAATAGAAAATCAAGCTAGAATGAGTTTAAAAAAGGGTTGGAAAATATAATTAAATTAATTTCTTTAACGTTATGTTAATATTGATTACCATTAAGGTATTGCTTTTCATATTTATTTCCTTTTAATATAATATAACTCAAACATGCGTTAAAGAATGCTTATATCATCATAGACAGGGCCGTAGCGACGGTCTCGGGGGTCCTTATGCAAAACTTCTCGGGGGCCGCAAGTGCTTGAATAAAAGTCTGAAGCTTAAAAATTTAGAAGTATTAGCAGAGGAAATTTTTAACAAAATAAAGAAAGTTAATATTAATTACATTTCTAATTCTAGAATTGAATGATAAATATTAGAGATACTTCATTTGCAGAAAAGATGCTTGTATATCGGTTTTTATTATGTATATAATTAGTTATTTTAAAAATAACTTTTAGCCCTCTTTATTTAATTTAATTCTTATTCACTGAAATAGAAAATGTAATGAGGTCGAATAACTTTGTAAGTATTTTCTGCAGTAGAAGCGTCTTTTATTTTTTTTGCCATTTCTTTTTTTATAAACTACAATACTTGCATATGTACGTTTTTTGATCGAAAAAGGGCGTATAGTGCTGCTAACTAAATTTTTAACTTCATCTAAATAAAGTAACAATGTATCAATAACTACGTGTAAATATAATTAATTAAACTGATAGAATTAAATTACTCAAATTAACGCCATTGATTCTGCTAATTTAATTCTTCTTCGTCGGCAGTGGGGTGCCCCTTAGCAGCCGGGAGCCTTTCTCAACGCACACCCTACACATGCCTCGCTGCGGACCTGATCATAGAGCTTCTCTAGTCTTCCCATAATTTCGCACAGTGTACCTCCCTCAGTGTATTTTGTCATAGCATCTGTTGACTTATTTCTCCCTATCTCGCTCTCTTTCTCTGACTAGTCCGCAGCCACGTCATATGCTGCATGACGGCGCCTTGCGATGGCGATGGCGGCAACGTTCAACTATTTTGGAGAATAAAGAAAATCGGGGAAAATAAAGCACTTGATAGTCAAGTGTCTGTATGAAAAGCACTCGAAACATTTTCCCCGACTGGCGCGCAAATAAATTGAAAACTCGTTAAAAATCCATAATGCTTGCTGGGGGCTGGGGCAGGGGATCAGCGAGTGGGGGCAGGCACTCAGACTCAAGTCGAAAGATAGCTAGAGAGCGAGTAGGATGAGGAGGAGGGGGAGGGCGTGGTAGCTGGTTGGGCAGGGGGAGGCTGCTGGCCAGCCTGTTCATATCAGCGCCAGGCTTTTCCCCATTTTCCGGCCAAAAGGCACTTTATCGTCACGGGGTGCGCTATAAATCTAGCAAAGTGGACCCGACTGCCTCGCTGGACTCAACTGAACTGGACTGCGTTCGCTCCCCCTCCCTCTCCCACTCTCCCTCCCCTTCTCTATCAGTGTGTGCGCACTTGCTTAATTAATAATTTTATGGCATTTTAATGGCTCAAAGCGCGGCGAGCAACTAGCCAAGTATTAATCAACTGATCCGCCGATCCGTAGAAGTTCTTGCCAAGAGCAGGCCAAGGCAGGCAGAGAAGAGAGGAGAGAGGGGGCACAGACCTGCTAGGGACTGCAATCCATTGATCTGTGCGCCCAAACGGGGCCCAAGCGGACCGCAATTCGCCATTCTCAGCGCGTTTATCAGCGATAAATCTCTTTGTGTTTCGCGCCGGCGCAAGTGAATTGAATTGAATTAAATTTTAATTAATTTTATCTGCACTTTGTGCGGCTCATAGACCCCCGAACTCCCCTCCCCCACCCCAACCACACCAATCTAGCCGTTTTTCCGCTGCCCAAACACCCGCTACTTTGTTGGAAAATTGCTTAGCTGCCTGTGCGGTAATTGTGGAAAATTGAACATTATATACACCCCCCCCTCTCCCTCTCTCCCTCTCTGTGTCTTGCCACTTTCTGCTGCTGCAGCTTCTGCTGCTGCTTCTGCTGTTGCTGCTTCTTCTTCCATCCGCTTCTCTTTGATCTTTCTCTGTGCGTCGACCCCGCCGCGGAATTTCTTTAAGCAAATCGACGCCATGTTTAAGCATTTTGGCAGTAAATTTCAAAAGAAATTGATAAAATTTTAGCCAGTTTTTTTTTCTGTTTTCTTCTTCTTCTACTTTGCTCTGAAACCATTTCGGGGTTTTTTTTTTCTTGTTTTTCCTTTTGATTTTTCAATGGCACAAATTTGCGTAAACTTTTTACGACTTTCGATTTAACGACTTTCGTTATGGATTCGTTATGGATGTGGTTTTTTTCGGGAATCTGTTGGGATCGATCCGGCGACTCGCTGTGAATCATTGCAGTGCGTCAGTGAATATTGCCGTGAGTACTTGCCCGCAACTGTTGCAGCTTGTAAATTATTTTCGAGTACTTTTCAATGGAAGATATGATGGGATAGAGGGGAGGGCGGAGGGAAGGAAGATTGTTTCAATGGAAATTTCATGTGTAATTTTGGGGCTAAATCTTTGGATTGAAAGTTGTGCAAATGCAGCTAAAAATTGAGTAAATGACTAAGGTATTTGCAAGTTTTCGAGCGTATAACATGAAAAATTGAAAATTGTTTTAGTTTTTTAAGATTTTTATAAAATATTTCATAAAAGAAACGAGGAAGAAAGAAATATTCGGCTTGCCGAAGGATCTATAATCTTGAAGGTTCTTATCTTCTCCGATTGTTCCAATACTGGATATATATTACGGTGCAGAATCGAATGTATATATTCAAGATTATTTCTCAATTTGATTGGAACTGATAAATTCAATTATTTCTAAAATCAGAACTGGTCTTCATACAAAATTCCTCATTTCTCCCGATTATTCCTATGGCAGCTATATGTTTTAGTGGTCAGAATTTGTTGAAATTTAATATGCCTATTATATATAAAGAAAAAGACTCATGTAGTAAATTTGGTTGCAATGTCTTGACAAATAACAAAAATCGACCGATAGTTTGTATGTCAGCTATACGATATATCGGTCTGATCCGACTCGTTCCGACGTATATACAGCGGGCAGCAATAACAAGCATGTTTTCCAAGTTTCATAAGGATTGCTTCAAAACTGAGAGAATGGTTAGCGTTGCAACAGACGGACACATGGATTAACGGACACACGGACAGACGGACAGGGCTAGTTCGATTCCTCTGTCGCTGATTCAGAATATTTATACTTGATGGGGTTGGAGATGTGTCCTAAGATGCATTGCAAACTATTAAATATTTTATTATTTCATTTGAATAGAATATTATTTCTTGTATCTTCTGCTATCTTCCGCTATCCAAGTACCTTCAGAGTAAATTTATTATATTATATATTCATTGGTTTAGTATTTATTTAAATGTACTACTTACTATTTATATATTTTTACGTATATTATATATCTCTTATATCACATTTTAAATCTAATCTTTTCATCTTTCACTTCTCCAATAAGATTTACTTACTCTAAATTCGTTTCCTTTTATACTATTCTTCCATATTCCTCCCACCTTCAGAATCAATCTTAACTCAACTTCCCACATCCCCCCCTCGCTGCGTGACCAATTCGAATGTCATTTAAATGTCAAATTGCGCAGTTCGTAAGGTTAACAATAGAAATACATTTGCGTAGATACGCCTGGCATACAATTACAAAGATACCGATACAGATAGACAGATACAAATACCGAATACCCGAAAAAAAATACCGAAATTAGCTTTGCGCTTTGAAAACGAAATTCAGGTTAAAACAAATTTGCGCTCAAATTGTCGATATGACACTGGCGCAGTACGAACTGCCAGATACCCCCGAAGCCCCTCCCTGTTCCCCTCTAGAACACCCAGTATGCCCCTGCCTCCCCCAATGCCGTTCAACTGTTTGACATGAAAAGTGCCGCTAATTGTCAAAAATTGTTGAACATTTTACATGTGCGTGTGGAATTATCTCAATCGAGAGGCAAGGAGGCGGGGCAGGTTCTACAATCAATTGGCCAAATGTGCAGGGGGGGGAGTGGCGAGCTGGTGTCGCAGCCTATAAACGTTTTTGCTGCTTTGATTCCCGAACTGATTTGGGGTCCCCAGTGATGAATATTGCGTGACAGTTTGTTGAATAATTTACGAATTTGACTACGTCGAAAAACGGTAATCGGACAAAACTTTCCATGAAAGTGCTGTGCCCACTTCCCCCTTACCCCCATACCCCACATTGCCATCCCTGTTACTGTCTGTTTTATTGTTCTCTGTCGTTTGATATTCTCTCTTTTTTTTCACGCGCACCTAAACACACGCAACAATTTCGGGGCCTAATTGCGCGCATAACTCGATTCACCTGGGATGGGCAGCCACGGCAGTGATGCAGAGGGGCTGGGGGAGGGGTTAGGGGTTAGGGTAAACTCTGGTAAAAAGCATTTACATAAATGTGGAAATAATTAAACATGACACAAAAGTTTTCACGTCAAGGGAAATTGTGCGCAATTAGTTGGTTTAAATGCCGCATAAATGTGGCCCCAAAAACACAACCCAAGACACACATACACACACACACACACACACACACAGACAGAGACAGCAAGCTTGTCAATTACGCGTCAAATATAATCAAAATGGCGTCGACGCCGGCGCTGCGCAAGCGCAACTTTTACTTGAGCCGCGCCACGAAATCTGATGATCATAATGAAAGGTTCCGAACGGAGCGAGGCGATGGTAATCTCTGAGCTTCAAAATATTTACAGTAGTAATCTACGCAAGGTGTCGTCCAGCTTGCACCTCCCCTCTCCCCCCCCTCTCTCTCTTCACTCTCTGTCTCTCTCGCTTAACCCAAAATTATAGCATAGATAGTTCGTACTCCGTGGGCTACCTGAAATAATTGGCAGCAGCTGCGGAAGGAAGGAACTTTGACTTGAACTCGACTCGGATCGGAATCTCTTTGCTTCTTCTCTCTCCCTCCTTTCTCCCTCTCTCTCTCTCTCCTTAAATAATTTGGCGTTGATTAGCATGTACGCGCTCATGTGGTCAACACCCGAATTTGACACCGCAAACCCAGCGAGGCTCCCCTCGAGACAGTCTGATAAATTGTTGCTGATAAGCAGGTTAGGGGAGGGCAGGAGGGAACCCGGATCCCTGCTGTACATGCTCAAGAAGTAGCCAAATTGTGCTCAAATTGTTTTCCTCTTCACCAGGCACAAAGGGAGTGTGTGGGGGGGGGAACACTTATAATAATATGGGGATTATGTTTATGCAGCATATAGCAATTATTTCGGGTAATCATTTTTGTTGGTTATAGCAAATTACAAGGTGTCTCACAGGGGGAGATTGACTTCAGTTGAGGCATATGTGCTTGATATATTGTGCATGATAATATAATTATAATAATATGACAGGAGTTACACGTGTGCGTTAATCAGCAAAGAACTTAAGGTACTATACATGGAGAACTTAGAAGAAAGACTGCGCCTAAGCACAAAGTAAAGGTATGAGAGAAAGAGAGTTGTGAAGAAGGTGCCCTAAGATATCGTAGAAAATATAGATATTCAGGATTCATCTGTCTTTAAGAGAATCAAAAAGAATCAAAGATAGTTATAAGATATATAAATAAATGCAAATAGAAGATAAAGTAAGTATTGAAAGTGAAATATAGTCATGGCAAGAAAGAAAGAAAGGAAAGTTAGTAGACAAATATTGTTATACATTTATTTAGTTATATTTTTTATTAATTGAGAATTACACAGAGAAAAATCATTAGAGAGATTGAGAGTTCAGAAAATAAAGGAGACTAAAAGAGAAGAAAATCTATTGAAAGCAAAATATAAAACCATATGAAAATATATATAAAAATCAAAAGAGAAGTAAATTTATCAAGTATATTGGAATTAAAAGATCTAGAAATATGCATTCCCACAGTCTTCAATTTTATGATATATGATATTTATTTTTAAGTCTTTACTATAGTAAAAGAGATACTCAGTAATAAAGAGATAGAAATAGAGTTACAGCTAAAGAGCAAGAGAAATGTAGAGCTACATTGGAACTGGTAGGCGTAAGGGCAGAGATTAAAATGTATAGAGAAAAATACCTTGAATACAGAAGCTGATTGACACTATCAGAAGTTTATTAAGTGAAGAATCTAATCTATATATGAATTATATATATACAATAATATATTTCACAAATAAATATACTCCCATGTTATTTATTCAAAGAGCATCTTTTGCTTCTAAAACTTACCTACACCAAGCACTTATAACCTCAATTTATAGACCTCTTCGCACTGCTTCACTCCTGCTCTCTCTCTCCCTCTCTCACTACCTCTCTCTACTTCACTTCTACACACTTCCTGCACTCACTCAAATACTCGCTAATTTCATTCACCTGATTTTACCCCTGAGACACACACACACACAACTCTCCAAGTCTCTCAAGCAATCGGAGGACTTCAATTGGAATCGGTAGCCGCAGAAGACAATAAAAAGTGCAACTTGAGCATCGCATACAGTAGCCATTGGGTACCGTTAGCCAACGGCTTAGAGCTAACCGTTATTTCTGCTAATTTAGCGGTAGAACTACAAACACTACTGAGTCCTGGCCCGTTCAGGCAACCAGAGAGTGCTAAATAACGAAGTAAAGACCGCAAGGAGTCGAGCCAGAAATCAGATGAGGCGAGTCGAGTCGAGTCGGGACTCGGCAGACAATCAGGCAACCACAACCACAACAACAACAACAGCAGAAGGGAAGTCATTAATAAGCCAAAAGCCATAAGTAAATATCCTTAAAGGATGTGGCAAATGGGAAATGGAATATGAGCGAGGCGAGGCGGGGCGAGGCGGGGCGGGGTGTCCAGGCGGGTGCTATAAACACGACTTGCTTATGGCTCGGGCATATTTTGTGCATATTTGCAGCGCATAAAAAAGGCTACATTTGTGTTCTGCGAGTGTGTGTATGTGTGTGTGTGTTGTTTGTTGTGCCTGTCAGTGCAGACAACGAGGAGACAAAGCGGCGTCGTTTTGTTTGCACACAAAGGGCCCAAAAAGCGATTTCGCTAACGAATCCCAGACTGAGCATCGCCTTGTCCTGCCAAAGGCGACTCATGCGACTCATGCGACTCATGCGACTCTTGCAACTCAGGGGCAGCTCAAGCGGCGCACAGCAGGCTCCCGAGTAGGACCACATGTTGACATTATTTGCCTGCTCTCACACAACAAACAGGTGTGAAGTTCGCTGCGGCATGTGGCATGCGGCATGTGGGTGCAGCATCCGCTAAGGTGCCCGCATCTCTCTCTCTCTCTCTCCTTCTCTCTCTCTGGTAACTCTCAGTCCGCAGTCCTTTTCTCCTTGTGAAACGCATTAATTTTAAATATTATTTTGGCAGCTTGTTTTTGTCCCGTTTAATAAATGAAATTTGCAACGTTTTTGTTCGTGTTTTGTTCGTTTCTTTCGACAAATTGATCGCAATTTCGCTGCGTCATGTGTCCATAATTTATTTCGACAACAACAAGGGGAAAAACAGAAAACAAAACACAAGGCAAAGAACACAAGTATCGAAATGTAAAGTTGAATCTTTTTTTTTTTTTGTATAAAATATTCTCAAGAAATTTGCATTCAGATTCAGAATGAGATGCTAGAAAGGCTGAAGTTGCACGGAAGACGGGAGAGAATCTTTTACTAGTATAGGCAACTATATGTGAGCATAATACATATATAAATATATAAAATAAAATGTATTTTATAGTATATGTATATTTATTCTGTATTTCATAATATTTTTATATCAATAATTACATAACGAGTAAAATAAATTAGAGTCCATAATTTCTACATAAAAGCTAAGAAATATTGTAGAAAATTATAAAAATCGATGTTCAGATTTATAAGTCTAATATTAATTACTCTACACGTATATCCTATTTTATATAGCAAAGAGAAAAGTTTTCCACCTTAAATACTCTTGTGTAGAAACCTTTAAAGATGAAGATATGGAATAATATAGATATTCGTAAAGTCTTAGTTTATTATTAGTTTTTTTTTATCTAATCGGTTTCTTTACTTAAAAAAAAAAAAAAAAAAAAATTTCATCTAATAATAATAATAATAATGAATATTATATTTTTATAAATCAAATATAATGTGTTAAAAATTCCGTAAACTCACAAAAAATATCTAAACAAAATTTCCGACTTCCTGAAAACAAATAAAAATAAAAAATTAATAAATTGATAAATATGTCAATGTCTTACAAATATTTCTTATCGCATTCTTTATGCGGATTGTGATTTTCGAAACTGTAAAAAATACGTTTATTTTGATATTAACTTTGTGTTTGGGAATTTCGTGAGGGTGAAACAATAACAAATGACACTTTTAATCATTGCATATTAACAAGGCAAAACCTTGACAGGCCCGCACGCTGAATTAAGTATTTTAGTATTTGTTTTTTGGCTTTGGTATATGCGGTATATTGTTTATAGCATTATTAATGACAGCAGATTGCGAACTGTGCCACCAAAAATAACTCATTAACTAAATCCGCTTTTAATAAATGCCAATACGGCGAGAAGTCTGTCTCTCTCTCTCTCTCTCTGTCTCTCTGTCTGTCGCTCTGTTTGCCTGTCTGAGATGTCCAGTATGTTGTTGTTGTTGTCGTCCGCTTTTAGCCAGTTGCAAGTTTACAGGCCACAAGACCAGCAAATTAATCAAGCTGACGGAACGCGACGTTGTTGATGATATTGGGCGACTGATGCTGACATTGATGCGGCTGCCACAGGCCTGGCCAGACAATCACTCAGACCCAGCACAGACAAACAGACAGACAGACAGACAGAGGGATAGACAGAGAAACAGCAGCAGCTACAAACTTGAAGCGGTATCCCACTGTGCGGCATCAATCTGTGGTTGCAGCTCAACTTGAAGTTGCCTCGTGTCGCGCGACGCGACAAGGCACAAATCAACTTTAGCCACAAGTGTGTGGAGTGTGTGTGTGTGTTTGGTGTGTGTGTGTGAAGTGTGGCTCTCTCTGTGTGTGGAATGTGCCCAAAATTTCTAGAATCAGAAGCGTTGACATGACAACTTGAGATGCCAGCTAGAGATAAGCACCAAACAACAGCAACAACACTGCAACGACTGCAACAACAACAGCTGCAATTGCTGCTGCAACTTTCCTTGTGGCATGCGTGAAGCATGAAAAACCTTTTTAATGTGCCTTTGTTACCATGTTGCACTTACCATTCTCTGTATTGCCCCCATCGAGTCACGATGACTGACCCCAGAGATACGATACCCCCAGCTCCTATATGTTAGCCCCCCCTCCCACCACCACTCACAACTTGTTTTCACGCCATTATTGTTGTTGTTGTTGTTGTTGTAGTTGTTGGTGACTCGTGCGCTTAATTTTCAACAATTTGTATTATGAAAATGCAATGGATTTCTAATGAAAATTACCTGGTTCGGTCTGCGCTGTCATTGATTGATTGGCTTGTAAAATCTTTATAAAAAAGCTTTTCACTCGTCTGTCAAGTAACTATGCTGAAAGACAGGTAAAAGGAGTGAGTTGAGAGACTATGAGATGCCCTTTAAGGCAGCTGAGCTTGAGCTAAACTATATTACTATATAAATATTTTTAATACTATATATATTTAACTTTGTTTCCTTGTTTTCTGCGTTATGCAAAGAGTTTTGCTTAGCTTTACAGTATATTTTGTTGTAATATATATCAGAGTATATATATCTAAAATTTTCTTATTCTAGCTCTTTTAATAACCGAGTTCGAATAGGTTATGTTGAGAAAGGTGATTTCTTTTGCAGCTAAAATTACATGCTTCGCTATTATGCTTATATTCTGTCTATGTTAAACTTAAGAAAGTGTTTTTTATCCCAAAATCCATGCAGTGTTTCGTGTTTCTATCAGCTATGAAAGAAGTTCAACATATCATTGCTATATATTTTAGTTCATTAGACATCAGAGAATGTATATCCAAAATTTCATCTCGCTAACTACTGTAACTCCTGAGTTCAGTGAGGTTATGTTTGACAATTACACTATTTTGTAGCTAAGAGTACAGGATTCTGTTGCCTCTGCACTGTAAAGCAAAGTATACTCTGTCTGCAACTAATTCCAATTTACAGGGTATACGCTGAGTAACAACTCGTCGTGTTTTGCTGTTGTACAGCATTTCGTAAGCTCGTTTTAAATCGTTTCGAACTGCGTAAATGATGCTGACAAGGCATTTGATTAACACGATTAATTGCTGATAAAAATGTCGGACTGTTTGTCTCTCTCGCCTCCTCCTCCCTTCGCCCACTGCTGTGGCACTACTGGAGATACGCCTGGAAATATGAATATGAATATTAATCGGAAAATATGTGGCATATTCAACGGAAATTCCTTTCCTTCTTTCGGGCATTTCAATTAGTTATGAAAAACGCATTTCTCAACGTGAGTCGAGGCGCATAAATTCATCAATTGCAGCTGCAACATTCACTGTCATTTGTCCAGTTGCAACAGCAGGCGCCACACATCCTCCCATTTGGCTACTGTGGCCACCCTGTGGTGCCTTGCTGCCTCTGCCACCGCCTCCGCCTGCCTCTGCCTGTCTGTCTGTCTGCCCCACCGACAAGCCAAATGGCCCATCAAACGGTGGCAGGCAGCAGCTGTCAACTGTCGCACACGCCTTGTCCTTGTCAGTCAATGTGGGGGAAGGGGGGTAGGAGGGACGCACACAGCATGGGCCAGCTGGAGTGGGTTACCCATCCTGGAGATCCCAGATTCAGCGATCCCTGTGAGTATTTTCTATATTAAACTTCACATTTTTTGACGTATGGCGCTGCAATTGGTATGCAAATTGCTGGCGGCACGTTAGCCCAACGGGCACCCTCTACCCCTCTCCCCTTAGTCCCTTTGCCTGCCACACTATGCTGCCCTGCATATTGTGGCATCTTCATATGCTGCCACATACGCATTGACAATGCCCCAAAACAGACTTTTGGCTCGACTTAAATGGCAGAAAGATGATGGACGAAGCAGTTAATGAAAATGTGCAGGAGATGAAGAAAGATGTGAGGAATGTAGGATGTAGGATAGTGTAGGATGTGAAGGATAGTGTGGGATATATAAAGGATAATGTAAAAGGAAGAGTGATAGGTAAAGGGAACTGTGTCTAAAAGGAATGGAAATCAAAGGAAATACTTCAAATTTAAAGAATATTCCTAGGGCTTTCTTGGAAGGATTGTTGTGTAGTCTTGGCATTGATTCTGGTTTTATAAGGTATTAAATTTATTAAAATATTCCTTATCAACTATTTGATATAATTCAATTAGTGATATAATTCAATTGCTAAAAGAATATATATCGAAAAGCAAAAAAATATTTAAGTATTTCAGCACGATCTAAACGATCACGAAAAGAATATAAACAGTGACCATTTTTAGAACTTCCACTTCGATGTAGTTAGATCTTCCTTTATTATTATAATCTCTTATTTCTGTCTTAATACTTGCTCAAACCTCTCTTTCTTTCCAATTTGTAGCTTGTTAAATCCATGAAAAACTGAACACAAGTGAAAATCAGTTCGACTCCTCAAACACTCTCTTCGCTGCCCTCCCGCTCCTGCTCAGCTACTTATGACAGCTCAGATAATTTCATATTTGTTAAACGGATTAAAAATGCCACAAACAAAAAGTAACGAAGAGAAAAGCAACAGAACATGCTACACATAAAGTGGCATAATGCGGTCTTCCCCTGACAAAGCGATGCCCAAACTGAAAGGCGAGCAAAAATCGATCTTACGCTCAACGAGCTGCAGTTACACTCTCTCAGTTACAGATACAGATACACACACGGCAGTGCAACAGATACATACGGTTACAGATGCAGATACAACTGCGACTGCGACTGAGACTGATAGCGAGACACATGTGGCATCAGTTTACAGTCGAGAGATGGAAAAAATTGAGCGCAAAGCGTGCTTAATTTCTTCAAGAAGCAGCAACAACTTTCCTCAGCATTTTCCCAATTTCCATTTCCCAATTTCGGGATCAGTCGCTGGAGAAGCATACAAAATTGTGGAGAATGACAGCGCCAGACACGCCCACTACTGCCGCCGCAAGGGCGTGAAGTAAAAAACAATCTACGAAAAAGAAATGTGTGAAAAACCACACGCAGCACTTTTCCAGGATTATTTTCATGTGGAAATTTTAGTAAAATTAATTGCGGAAGATGTAGCAAAGTGGAAAAATGGTTGCGCTTCAGTTGCTGCAGGGAAATGTGCAGGGCAGGGGGGAATACTAGCGGGAAATTGAAGACAAGTAGAGCTAAGTCAAGCCAAATCGCTGAAAATGCCAACAAGTCGCGCCAAATCACGCTAAAATGTGTCGCAAGTAGCTAAATTAGGCCAAAACAAGCTAAATCTAGGCATATCGAGCCACACTCGAAAGCTAGCTATATCAAAGCCAAATCCCGCCAAATCAGCCCACACACTGCAGCCATTTTCTCATAGGCAGTTCCCATTGGAGGCGTTGCTTGGCTCAGCTTCACTTGGCTTCTTCTCGGCTCTTCGCGGCAGCTCTTCCAGTTAGTTAGTCCCAGCCTTTTGCTCATTGGCACCGATTCGTTCAGCTGGCCAAATGTGATCGTTGTTGTTGTTATTGCTGTTGTTGTTGTTGTTCTTTTGGCTGTTAACTCGTTTGCAAACTGGTTTGCTCTGCCTGCCGATGCTCTTCACTTTGGGCCACGGCCGACATCAGCATCAGCAGCTCTTTAGCGCTCGTTCCAAAAACTAAAGTGTTGGACCAGTGCAGAGGCCCGCAGAGGCCTCTCTCTCGCCCCCAACTCCCCCTAACTAAGTTGGCAAACCAGATCCGATACGATCCATTTCGAGCCGACTAAGTGTACACATTTTGAGTGAATCTTTTATGGCACAGCCTACTTTGTGTGTCTCGAATCACTCACCATCTCTTTCCCACTCTCTCTCTGTGTCTCTGACTCCATCTCTGTCTCTCCCTCTCTTGCGGCCGGTTTTCGAGGATCAGTTGGAACGAGGCTTGAGCAAATCTCGGTGCATCTTTTCAGTTTTGCATACACCGACGGCAAATAAGAGTTTTTGGGTTCAGCTTGCTGCGAGTTTAGCGGCAAATTTGTGAATATTTTTGATATTTTTTTTTTAATTAAGTCTGAATAAAATGTGAAATGATGTTGTTGATGAGAATTTTTGTTTCTTTAATTGGATATAAATATAATTTTGAAATACATTTAAAGAAGTAATTATGTTTCAAAAATTGATACATATTTTTGTGAGTTTCGAAATGGATTGCTGACCATATGTAAAGTTGTATTGAACAGAATACCTGATATATATAGCTGATATATATCGTATTGCACTTTATTTTAGGCATTCAATTAATTGTAAAAAATTTAAAAATATTCATTTACTGTTTCTTAATATATGCAGTAAATTTAGCTGCAAATATTTGGCTGCTATTTTAGCTGCATTTTGGCTCGAGGTTAGGTTCGATAGTAGTAAAATAAAAGATGCCAAAGCTCTATAAAATTATTTTGTGGTATGAAGAAATATTTAAGTTTAAGGACAATAGAATTTCTACATTCAATTCCAATTAATATTGTCTATGGTATATATGTATATTTTTTTGTTTTATTTGTTATTTAATTTATCATTTAGTCATCTATTTATTCATTAATTTATTCATTTATTTATCATTAATTTGAAAGTATTTAAGTTTAAAGACAATAGAATTTCCATATTTTATTTCAATAAATATTTTCTTTTGTATATAAGTATATTTTTTCTATCTAATTTATTATTTATTTCATCATTTAGTCATCTATTTATTCATTAATTTATTCATTTATTTTCATTAATTTTTTAGTATTAAAGTTATGGAGTTTCTTTATTTTATTTTATTTTATATTTTCTAATGCATATTTTTTCTATTTAATTTATTATTTAAATTACCATTTAGTCATCTATTTATTCATTTATTTATGCATTTATTTATCTATAATTTTTATTTATTTATTTATCATTTATTTTTATTCACTTTTTATTTTTTTAATATTCTTTTATATTTTTTGATTTTTCAGTTTCACAACCAAATTTTCCCATGTTTTCTCGATTGTCCCATCAATCATTAAATAGCTTTGCAAATAAATCGCTTATTAAATTGTCTATAAAAACGCCAAAAAAACGCATGCAGCGATTGCAGCAGCAGCAACGTCGCTCGCCGTGCTGCGATTATCTCTGCAGTTTAGTGGCATCGTGTCTATTAACAAACACACACACACACACATACACACACACAAAGATACGCCTGCAATTTGGCATGTAAAATCGATAATCATTCACAGCATTTTGTGTAAACTTTTGTGTGGCACGCCCCCACAACGCCCACACACCCACACACACACAAACACACACAGACACACGTACGGCCCACCTGAGCGCCAAGCGAGGCGAGGCAACATTGTAAACACAAATGATTTGCCATAAAATTATCATAATGCTCGCTCGAAATGCGCCAACAACATGTTGTCAACGGCAAAAGCAACAGCAACAACAATGGTAACCACAACACAGGAACACACACACAAAGCCAGCCAGACATATAGCCAGATTTACAGCCACATTGATGACGACTTTTCCAGCCAAAATTGACGTGGCTTGAGGTTTTTTTTCACCAATCAAAATGTGTTTATCAAGCGTGTGCCTACACAGCCCATTGTAACTAGCTGCCTTTGCCCTATACCTTTCTCGCTCTCTCCTTCCTCTTCCACTTCACCTTCCTCTGCCCTCTCTCTTTGTCCCCTAGCTCTGCCTACTTCATCTCTCTTTCCCCTTCTTATCTAACCCACTCGCTACTTTCCTCTTCCTTCTCCCAGTCAACTGCCCCCTCTCTCTCTCTCTCTCTCTCTCTCTCTCTCTTTCAGCGCAATTCTTATATAAACTTTCATATGTATATAGGCCAGACATCGGCCGATTTATATATGCGCTAATTATGCGCGAAAAGTGACGCGGCAGCGGCGAATTTACATGCAAATTAGTTTTGTGCAGAGAGAAAGAGAGAGAGAGAGAGAGAAGGCAAAGGAGATGGAGAGGAGGTTGCTGAGGCTGCTGCCTGCAGTTGCCAGTTAACGCCATTTCATGCTCTGGATTTGTGTGTACCACACACACACACACACACACCTGCACACACACACATACGCCCAGGCAACATGTTTGCCGCATGCAACATCAAAGTTAAAATTAAATGCGCGGTAATTTGGCAAAGGCTCAAAGGATGCCGTTGCCGACGTGAAGATGGCCCTGAATATGGCCCTCAACAGGGAGAGAGAGAGAGAGGAAGCAGGGGGGTAAGCAGGTGGGTGAGTGAGGTAGAGGGGGGCGAGTGTGGGGGCTGCCTGAGCCAGTTGCCTTTGCCATTTGCCGCCAGCAGCGTGTGCAGCGCAAGCAAAGGCAAATTGTGTTTTGATTGAAGTGTTGCACGAGAGAGCGAGACAGAGAGAGAGAGAGAGCGCACAAGTGTGTGCAAGCGAGACAGCCTGCTGTTGCATAAAACTTCATTTGTAAATTTAAATTGTGCCTTGTAGTAAGTTGACGCTCGATTTGCGGTCAACAATTTTGATAACTCTTTTTTTTTTTTCTTCTTCTGTTGCAAGAGACGAGCCTCGAGCCCGAAAATTGCCCCCTGAAATGTGTGTGTAAATACTTTGCGAAGTCTGGCAAGGTCTGGCAAGGCCTGTCTGCTTATAACTGCAAATGAGTTTTATAAACACGCCTGCAGTGCGAAGCATTCCTCGCATGCGATTCACTCTCTCTCTATATATAGAGTAGATCACTTTATTGAGTTGCCTCCACATTCCGATGTTGCGTGCTTGGCTTGAGGTAGCCGAAAAGACTTCAGCAGACTCGGCTGCAGGGCTGACAGGGAGCACTCAACGAGCAGTTGAGTCAACAGACTCTATCTCTGTTCTTCTCTTTCTCTCTCTCTCTCTCTGTCTCTTACTTCCCTTGACAAACTTGTCACTTGATGAGGCAGCAACACATGCTGTTTGAAATGCGGTTAGCTTAGGTGTCCAAGATTTAAATCCATTTGCAGAGGGGAAACTTAAAAGTTAGTCGATGTGTTGCTCTCTCTCTCTTATGTATTTCTATCTCTTTTCTATTGCTTTGCTTTCTTCTACTTCTCTGCAGTTTCACAGTCAACTGAATCTCTCTCTCTAATGATCTTTCTTTCGCAATCAAATTTAGGTTCCTTTAGGACTCTAAGTCCCTAATCGACCTGTTTGATTAGGTGCTTTCAACTGCTAAGTACTGTCTGCGTCTTTAGCCGACATAGTGTCATCCCCTTCTCACATATATTTGCTTACATAATCAGCAGCTTTATCGTTCACTAATTGTCTCTATCTAGCAGAAAAAAGAAACAGCTGACTAGGACTTCAAAGTTCCTAATTTGCTAAGGACTTTAGGAAGAGTCTATGGTATGGTGTAGATCAAGGGAGGGTATAGTAAGAGGTTTTTATATAACTTATTAGTCAATTATCTGTACAACATCTTGCTGTCTCTTTTCTGCAACTTCTTCTCATTATGAACTATTCGAAAGTGCACTTGAACGCTTCTAGTTATCAATCTCTCACTCCCAAGTTGCAGCATAGACTCTTGCAAGGTTTAACTAGCAATACTGATTAGGATCGACCTAATAAGAGGTAAGTGCAGAGTGCATAGATGCTGTCTTGCTGTCTCTTTTCTGCAAGTTTTCGCTCTCATAATCAACTGCAGTTGCAACGCCAGCTCCGATCGCATTTTAATGGCCTCCCAGGGAAGCTTATTGTCAGCTTATGCTATGCGCACTTGTCATGCGATTCGGGCATTTGGCTAATAAACGCGTTAATCTAGACTACTACCAGCTACTAAGTAACTGACAGACAGACTGAGAGAGAGACCGAGACAGAGGGAGAGACAGAGAGAGAGAGAGGGAGGGAGAGAGGGAGACTCAGCCAACTGCCTGGTGGTCCATTGAGGCTGCCGGCGAAGCCATTAGAGCTGCAGCTAAAGAGGCAGACACAGACAGTCGGGCAAACGTCATGTTGCCCTGTCATGTTCGAGTGTGAGTGCCACTATGAATACCCCAACGAATGCGAGTACTCGTCCGAGTCGCGTTCGATTAGTGGCGGGCGGACTCCCCGAGGTGTGAAATTGTCGTAAGTGAGCAGCAACTGGAATGGACTTTAGCTCCAAGTGGAATCCTGTTGCGATTTCCAGGGCAGGGCAGGGCAGGGCAGGGCAGAGTCGCGTAGAATGAATGATTTAGCAGTTGAGGCCTGGGGGGATTACAGACGGAGGCCTGCTTATATAGCCATAAAATCGTGTGACATATCCGCAATTTTTTAACTGCAACTTGCGAGTGTCAAAATCGACGCCCACCCGCTGCGTTGCATGCAGCTTTGCAGCACAATGTGGAGTCAGTTGCCGCACAGAGTGGAGCCGCGCTTACCTGGAAGACTGTCTTGGCAGAGTGAGTGTGTAAATGAGTGTGTGTGAGTGCGAGTGAGTGTGTGTGCGAGTGAGTGAGTGCGTGTCTGCCCCGTTCTGTGTGGGTTGAATTCGCAGAATCAACGCCCCCAACGCGCGTTGACAAAAGCTTTCAATGGCGTCTGGCCACGACTCATGACTCTATCCCCCCCCCCCCGCGTTCTATAGAAGGGGGCGTCCATTCGATATGTATTCGTTTTTGTATTGTGAATAATTTCTATGCGTATTTTCGCTCTAACACGAGCGACTAATTGGGCGAGCGATTAAGTCGCATCGAGTTCGTTTGGCAAACTGCTGACAACTTATTTACGATATAATTTTATGCCATTTGTCGGGTCTAGACAATCTATTATTATTTGCCATTGTCGTACCCTCCCATCCCCACCCCCGCCAGCACTAATGAATTATGGCATTTATTTAATGCCTTTCGACTGCCTCGTGTTAATGACAAACATTTTCGACATTTTCGACATTATCCGTGCTGATATCTGGCCTCGTGTTCTCGCATTTCACGTTTAGCGATTTCAATTCTACTTTTTGGGGACTCTTATTTTATTATCTGCTGCCATATATGTCGATGGCAAAATATCATACGCTTTTGGGGATTAATTTAGGTTAGTCGTAAATAATACTTAGCAGAGATAAGCTTAGTTCTTAGGAGACTGATGTGTGTTGATTGGATTAAACTATCGAAAACGAGAACAAAGGCTGCCGAAGGTTCTATATCCCTGCAGGTTCTTATATCCTCCTATTGTTCCTATACTACCGATATATAATGGTGCAGACTAGAATGTATATATTCAATATTATTTCACATTTTTATTAGCATTCATAAATTCAGTTATTTCTAAAATCGAAAATGGTCTTCATACAAAAACCTTCATTTTGGTCGTTTCTTCACATGACAGCTATATGTTATAGTCGTCCGATTTTGATGAAATTTTATATGCATATTATATATATAGGAAAAGTTAGATGTAGCAAATTTGGTTGCAATATCTTGAAAAATAACAAAAATTGGCCGATAGTTTGTATGGCAGCTATACGATATATCGCACCAATCTGGCTAGTTCCGACTTATTTACAGCGTGCGGCAATAAAAAGCATGTGTGCCAAGTTTCATTAAGATAGCTCCACTGAAAGACTAGTTTGCGTTGCAACAGACGGACATACGGACAGACGGGCACACGAACAGACGGACAGTGCTAGTTCGATTCCACTGTTGATGAATGAATGATTCTGAATGTATATACTTTATGTCAGAGATGACTCCTAAGGTGCGTTGCAAACTCCTGGCCAAAATTAATACTAAATTGGTTAATGTTGTAAGAGTATACTCAGTTCTATATATAGAGTCATATCAAGTGAGATTAAGACTACATACTGGCTTTAAATATTATATAAATATGTTCTGAGATGTCATATTAAACACGCTTAAATTTGTTAGATATTCTAACAAGAACTACTAAAATTGAACGCTTCCTTGAATAAAATATTATATTATATATTATCTGTATATTCTACGAGTACTAAATAGTTTTGAATACCTTCTTATCGTGAATCAAGTTTTATGCCATCCGTCTATTAGTTGGCGCCCTCCTCGCTTTGTCGGCAGCAGAAGAATCCCGCAAAGCAGAGAGTGCGATCAGGCAAACTTCATGTGCAGCTGGCCAGGAATGGGAGGGATAGAAGAGACGACTGTGGCCAGATGTGCGCGGATGCTGCAAGAGGCTGAGCTGCAGCCCGAGGCGCGGGTGATCGGCGAGAAAAGCCACAGCCGCCGCTGCTGAGAAGCTGCGGCTCCGTCGGCTGCGTCGGCTGCCGTCGTGAATTCTTTTGTTCTACGCCGTCAACACTAAATACTCACGTCAGCCAATAAATCCACTTCAACTGTGGCAAGTCGCAATCTTCAACGCCGGATCAAGATTGAGATCGAGCCACGAGTGTGGTGCGCAGTCGCTCTGTCTCGTTCTCTCTCTCTTTATTTCTCTCTCCCTTTAGCTTGAGCTTGCCAAAATGCGTTGGGTCCGAAGGTCCAGTCCGGTTCGAGCTTCGTCTTCGTCTTCGGCTTGGCCTTTCGGTTCCCTTTAGGTGTCAAAAGCAATAAAACGCCGGCCTGTAATCAACGCGATCCTAAATAGGTGTACAAATTACACCAAAGTCCTTAATTATAGCGAAACCGCCGAGGAGACTCTAAACCACAAAGCGCTTTTATCATCCTCATCCTCCAGCCTCCAACCTCCTTCCTCGTCTTGCTCGTGCTGCGATCTCAGCTTGGTTGAGGTTGCTTCCAGTTCTTTGCTTCGTTGTTTACACTCGTTGAATGTGAGAGTATCTGTGTGTATGTGTGTGTGTGTGTGTGTGAGAGTATCTGTGTGTGTCTGCTCTCATAGTAAGCTCGCAACTATTAAGAATTTGGCACGGTCTCAAGGCGCTGAGGCTGCGCTGCTGCTGCGGCTGCTGCAACCGCTGCTGCTGATGCCGCCTCCGACTGTGGCATATAACTTACACCCAGATCGATCAGTGCAATTGGTGTAAATGTACTTTGCTGGCACAGCAACAACAGCAACAACAGCAACACGAGAACACAAACAGGGCACAGCACTTGGCGCTGTTTTTGCTTCATGCCGCACGTTCGTGCTGCGAAAATTACATTTGATCGATTTGATCGGCGCTTCAAGATCAAAGGAAACGAAAGACTTCAGCGACGACGACGACGACGACGGCGACGATGAGGACTTCTCTCTGGCTGGCGTTGAATGTTTAGCAATTGTAATGCCCCAGTAAGGGAAAGAGTATCACGGCGCAGGGCAGTAAAATGCTTTCGACTGATTAAAGTATTTGAAACTTGTTTAAAAACCATTTTGGAATCCCAAAATGTTGCAAAATTTAATTTAAATATAATTAGTATACTTTAGAAATACAGATTAATGAGCTCGTAACTGTTTATATAGAATTTAGTTCTAATGGTTTGAAATATATTTAAAACTGTTCTCAAAAAATCTTTAAGATCGGTTTTTGAACGTAGTCATAAATTATTGGCAAATATTTAACATTTATTCGGCATTTTAAAAGGTCAAACTTTAGCGACCTTTTATAGTATGTTAGAGCTAGTATGTTAGTAGGTTCAAGTATGTTAAAAGTATGTTAACATATGTTATTAAGAGTTATCAAAAGTTTTCATTTAATTGTCTGAAAACAATGTTAGTTTTTATTTAATTTTTTATAATGTTACAAACAACTTTTCTAATTCTATAAAGTGTTTTCTTTGTCATGAAGAACTTTAATATACATAATAATATTTATATGATATATTATGATATTATAATATCGAATTATTCAGCAATATAATACGATTTGTGGTTTACTTCATTAATAATAAATTAAACACTTTATTAAGCAATACATATAATATTGTATAATAAAATAATAATTAAATTTACAATAGCGATATGAATATAATTTACATGATTTTAAAAGGACAGGCCTCAATCGACCTTTTCTACTTAAAAATATAATTGATATAGGAAAATAATGTGATAATGAACATTGAAAGAAAGGGAAAAAATTGTTATACATAAAAAACCTCAGAATGAACTTTATTATTATTTATTTTATATTTATTTATTATTATGATTATATACAATGTTTGTGTTTGGTTCAGTTTCATTCTGTTTCCAGGTGCTCAAAAGCCTTAAGATCTTCCAAATATATTTACAAATCTAGAAGTCTAGGTTCAATATATTATAATCATTTAATGGGATCATTGCAATATTAAAATAATATATAATTTAATATATTACAATGATTTAATGAGATCATTTGTAATCTATAATGTTCCATATTTTTCGATAAATTGAATTCTTATTGGCAGTGTGCACAGGCTTCGTCAGCAAAGCGCAACCTTCCTATAGATAGTTAGGAAGTGCGGCAGCTTTAGCCATTTCTTTTTGGGCTTCAAGTGTGAAATTTGCCTAGGAAACCGAGGGTAGCTCGAGTCGTAGCCCGCGACCTGCAGCATAGGGCAACCGCGTTGGCCTTAGCCCTGAGCTGCAGCCTGATCTGCCCCGGCTGTGGCTCTAGCTTTAGCTTTGGTTCAGCTTCAGCCTCAGTCTCAGCCTTAGCGCTTAGTTGGTAGCCCAACGAGCCGTGGCCAGTGCGGACCGAGTTGCCCAGTTGGGTAACGGTAAGCGAGGGCGATTCATCACGCACGATGCGAGCTAGCTAGAGAGAGAGAGAGGGGGGGGAGGGGGAGATAGAGAAGAAAACACGTAAAGTAAGTGTGACCATAACTTATGCGCAAATTATTCGATTTGGAGGCGTAAAAAATGCTGCTTCCCAATAATAGTTGGCCGAAAAGCAAGAGAAATAATAATCGGCCGCGCTTGGCCGCGTCTACTGTGTGTCTACTGCAGAAGCTGTGAAAGTTGCTGCGACTCCTCGCCCGTTTTGGGAGAAAGAGTAGCAAATTTGTATAAAATTGAATGCCGACATGAGCAGCAGCTACTCCCCCCCCGACCCCCCTCTCCCCTTCTAATGATGAAGTTTCTCGTGTCGGCAACACGTAGGCGGCATACGGATGCCAATGTGTAGATTGTGCCAGCTCCTGCTCCCTCCCCCCTTCCCCTGCATTTCTTTTAGTGAATTCACATTTTATTTGGCAAGCAGATGGAATCAACAACTGCCTGGCAAGCTCAGCAAGTGGACCCGTAATTGGTCAGTGCGCGAGCGATGGGAAAATTTCTCTCTAGGAGAATTGTCTAATTGAAATTCCCATGCAGCGGGCTTCGTTGAGAGGCAACAGAGTCTAATGGGGATGCCAGCTGCCACACGCAGTGTCGCTCACAGCCAGACACACTCCCATACACACAACCCTAGACGCATTCTGGCCAATTTAAGCCAAATCACAGTAGAGCACGCACACGCACCAGAATGACAACTCCAATTCGAGTTGCAAAAGGAGTTGGAGACGCAGAGGCAGCCCGCTGGGGGCACACACACACAGGACAACTGGCGCAACATCAACAGCCATTTTCGTGATTTTAATTGTCCACTGCATGTGCAACATGCAGCACATACTCAGTACCCCTTGCAGCACTACCCTCCTACTCCATCCACCCCCCCCCCACCCACTTGTGCTCCGATTACGCAATTGTTCTCATGTGACCCGGACCGGGGCTATCATTGCCGGGCATTGCCGTTGTCCATTGCCGTTTTTAATGCTGCTAACGAAATTTAATTGGCCTCTAAATGATTTTAATTGTGCCACTGATGTTGGCCATAAGTTACAACGCAAATTGCCAACAACAATTGCAGCAGTTGCGGCAGATGAGAAGCAAAGAAGGAGATTGCCAGTGGCAGATTTAGAGGCTTTGTTTGGTAATTTAGACGTTGCCTGAAAGGTTTCAAGTACAATAAAGAGACGGGGTATAGTTGCTTTTTCTCTTTATGATATATACTATACCTATATATACAAGTATTGAAACGGTACAAAGCAATGATAGTACGTTAGTATTAAATAGTCCAAAAGCTTTTTTAGGTTAAATAGGTTAGAAATTATTATTTAAATAGGTTTATTGATTACTAACCAATGTCAGACATCACTCAGCACAGTTGTAGCTATAGTTGAACTATATGTATAGTATATATATGTATGATCTACATGTATGAGATATTGATTACTTTAGGTTAGGTTCCTTGTGATTGGCTAGAAATAAATACTTATAAGGTATTGAGAAATCAATCGACCTTTTGAATATGGCAAAGAATTTGGCTGATGAATACAATTCAATTGAAATCTCCAGAAATCAAGTATATCAGCATTATAGATAATATTAATATATGGTATTCGGAATAATTTTTTTAAATTCTCAATACTTTATACAACTATCATTAAGCTTTAGTTTCTGGAGTTTCTAGAACTGACCTATTTTTCTCAAGAATTTCTAGATCTTATAGAACTTACTCAGGAGTTTCAAAATTGACAGATCTTTCTCGAGAGTTTCTTGACCCCATAGATCTTCCTGCAAAACATCTTTCTCCCACCTCACACCTACTACCAACTCCTACCTCACACCTATTCTCTGAAAGGGTAACCCCCTCCATTATATGGCATAAGATCTGCCATTCTCAAACCGCGCAAGTAAAGCTCAATGTCTTCGCTTTGCGCTTTCATTTCACCGTCTGTCAGTGTCATTTCATTTGTCATCGTGCCTCATCGGCCCCTTCTCACATCAGCATTAAACCAAATGAGCCATGAGGCAATAACAACAACAGCAACAACAACAACAACAACAACAACAGCAAGAACAGCAACAGCAATAAGACGACCCAGTTTCATTTTGTGTAAATTAATAACCTTTCACCTGAGTTTTAAATTAAATGCCCGCAACTTATCCGCCTAACCGTAACATTTAGTTGGACTCCAGCTTCGGGTCCAAGACTCCAAGACAACAGACTCCATTCAGCTCCATCAGCGACTGTGGCCCACCCTGTCGAGTTGGAACCTTCGTCAAGCGCTGCCTCGCTCGCCTCGCCTGACATTTCAAATTTTGCAAATGTCAAAAATTGCCGTTGTTGTTGTTGTTGCTCCGTTGATGATGCTGCTCATTTGTCTTCAAAATTTGCCATAGCTGAGCCGCATCAAGTCGCACTTTTTAACACTTTTCACTTAGTTGTGGCTTTCGGTGGTCCAAGCTGTGCCTCCATGACGCTCCTCCTCGAGTTTAGCCGCAGGCTGCAAGAAGAAACGATGTGCCGAAGACGAAGCTCGTGTTGAGTTCAGCCCCAGCTTGATGAGCGTGGCCCGAGCTGGAGAAGAGATCTGGCGACTGACCCCGCACACAGGAGTTGGCTGGCTCTTGACTTGACTGGCTTTCTGAATTGCCAAATAATTTCACAGTCTATCAATTAGTGTGCTCAGCGAGTCAACAGGATCAGTTAGAAGGCACAGTGGTAGATATTTGATATATCACATATAGATATAAGGATTGATTAGCTCTAAAATAGTTGGTACATACTAGATATATCATACAGAGTTACGAGTATAACTACATGAAGATATTTATAGTGAAGTACAATAGTAAACAGCATGTAGGTTAGCTAATATGTTAAGCTGCTGTTAACTAACAGCTGTTAGCTGTTTTGCCCTCTGCATAAATGTATTTTGAAATGTGTTAAAACTCCTCAAACTAAATCAAAAGTTTAATTTTATTTATACTTTGTAACAATTAAAAGACAAAAAATTGTATATTCCTTGTTTAAATTGGTCAACAAACCAATTACACATTGATTTTGTGATATATGTTAAAACTCTTATAATAAGTAAACCATATGTAACCTACTTCACTTATTTTGTTACAGTGTTTGGTAATTCTTAAGAATATTTCTCACCCTGTGATGTTAAGATAAAATATACTGATGTATGGATTCTTCACTTAATAATATTAATACAATAAAAAAAAAAAAAAAAAAAAAACCTTATGTAAGAAATCAGCGACATTGATAGAGATGTTTAAGATGTTTTAGATTTAAGTAATCAATACACAATCCACAAAATAACTCGCAACTTTACTAAAGTTCTTCAACATTCACTAAATATGTATACCATATAGTATATTCTGCACCATACAATCTTCAATTCAACTAATTTATTCCAACTTCCGCCCACTGTGCCTAGGCCATTTTTTTATATGCTCTAGCTAGTCACAGCGATTTGCAGCTTGCAGCTAAAGTTGGAGACATGAGCGCGTTGCAGACGCAAAAGAAGAGGCGAGCGAAGAGTGTAGACTGAACACTGAAGACCGAAGACAGGCTCTTATGACCTTAGGGGCTGGCAAAAGGTGGTCTCGCTGATTGTTTACGTCTGCGCTACTCATAAAATTTCAATTAATCTGCGTGTCACTGAGTGCCCCGTTGCAGCAGCCCGAGTCTAGCGAGGTTTGTGCAGATCTCTGTTGGGAACTGTGCGAGTATTTAATGAAATACGAACAGCTACGACATCAAGTGGGGGCTCTCGTATTAATAACGAGACGTCTGTCTTCCGTCTTGAAATATCAGATTATAATCGCAGTGTATCCCTGAGAGAGTTGGGTATACGTGTATGTGCGAGTATATGGCCCTCTGGCAGACAAGTCGCAACTGCGAGAAGTCGCACACGAATTAATCTTCTTCAAATTAGCATCTTGATTAGCCAATGAAATGTGTAACCCATACCCAACCGGAGTATCTCTTCCCCTCTCCCTCTCTCTCTCTTGGTTCCCCCTTCCTTGGCACACTATAAAAATCAACAGAAATTTTCGAATGCTCAGTTTTGATGATCATTGATCATTTCTACCTCAGTCTCTTCTGCTGGTCTTCCTCTCTCTCCCTGTGCTGTCTCCGTTGCCCTCTGCTGTTGATGTGATTACAATAATTAATCTTGCTCGAGATTATGCTTATATTTGTTTTCTCTTCTCTCTCTCTCTCTCTCTCTTTCTCGCTGATGATTCCACTGCCATGCGAAGATCATTTCATTTTGGGTTTACTTTGGGTTTCTGCTGCCGTTTTCTTGCCTTCCTTAAGGCGCCTGCGCCAACGACGGCGTCAAATTAAGTGTTTGTGTCGCTTGCCATTAATCAAAACATATCACAAGTTTCGATATGAAAAACTGTTTTGTACTATATCAAACGTAGCAATCCCCAGCAGCAGTTCCCCACCCTTTGCCACGGACTAACTACAACTTGTTCGATGTCGTGTTGCGTTCGTGTGTTCGTTTGTTCGTCTGTTGTTCATCTGGGTGTGTGTTGGGTGCCCAGTTTGCTCAGATACCCTGGGAATGTGGGCAGAGCATAAAGAGGGGTTCTCGATGAGAGATGAATTTAGACTTGGAGTCTTTGACTCAGAGTTGCGACTAGGCAGAGCTGTGAAATGTGGTGTGCAGATTAAGATTTCCTTCCAGTTGTGAATACATGAAGTAAAGTGTCATTTAAGGGGTTACCTTTGAAGATGAAGACTACTATTTATTAATGTATATACCTTCCTCATCTATATGTCTACAGGGTATCTACCAGTCGTGCAGTGCCCACTGTCACCCTCTTGCTTCTTTTTACCTCTTTGCATTTTGTTAATTTATTTTGATTCCTTTTCCTGGTCTGCAAATGTCACCTGCTGTGCCAACACCACCACACACAGACAGACACACATGTTGCTGCTGCTGCTGCTGCAGAGATTGTTGTTGTTGTTGTTGCTGCTGTGTAGCGAGTGTTGCTGCTGCTGTGGCTGCTGCTGCTGTTGCTGGCGCTTGATGAATGATGAACAATGTCTGCGACTTCATTCATTGAATTTGAATTTATTTGCAGTTAACATGCAGCTGTCCATCTGCAATCTACGATCAGCTGCGATTTACGATCTACGCTCTACGATTTACGATATACAATACAATCTCTTACATAGTGCAGTCAGTAGCCGAAAAAGGAAAGTGGCTGCTTAATCGTTCAACCTGTTTTTGGGGAATTTATTAACTGAACTTAATTGTAACAAATATTTGACAAGCTTGTCTCTTGTGTTGGCCATAAACTCTGCCAGCCAATTTTGTGGCATGTGGCATGTGGCAACATGGCTGGCTGTCACAGTCGCCTATGTCGGCTTATCTGGCTAAAAGTATCGCAACAACAATGTCAACATACAACAGTCAAGTGACAGCAGCAGCAGCAGCAGCAACTGCAGCAACAGCAACAGCAAGAGGCAATTATCTATAATAAAATGCAGCAACAACAACTGCAGCAGCACCACTTGCCACTGCAAGAACAGCAACAACAACAGCTACAACTCTCAGTTCGACCAGTTTTCAACACTTTGCAAAACCAAAATGTGACACCTGCAAGTGTTGTTGTTGCTGCTGTTGCTGTTGTTGCTGTTGTTGCTGCTGCAGTTAAAGTCAAATTAAAATTCACTTGGCCAGTTCAACACCTTGGTCAATTTGAGCTCCTGGCAATGTGTGTGTTTGTGTCTGCGTGTGTGTTGAAGTAATTACCCAAGCTGTTGATAACTTGCAATTCCAATAATTCCAATAGCAAATGTGAAGAGAAATAAATGTTTAAATGCTCACCAGGCAAACGGGATTATCTAGATTTAGTTTGCACTAAGTAGAAAGTTATCTTCGTACAGAGACAGCTTTGTAGTCAGCATATGAAACTTAATCTCTTACATTATTGCTGGCAATGTTAAATATATTAACATTTAATAAAATTAAAATATGTAAAAGACTCATAAAATAATAGTTTATATAATTTAAACCTTTCATTTATCCTCATTAATTTCCATTAATATTTCAAGTTTTTATTTCCTAATGAAATCTTAAGTTTCTTTGAAAATATACTCAACGTGAGTTGCACGCTGTTGCCCACAGCTGGCGCTGCATGTGAAGCCATCTAGCGGCTTTTAAAGCAACTAAGCGGACTAGCTGGGACATCAACCAAATGCAGAACACGATAAACATATGTACGTGTCTCTACTTACTAGTTCGCTGTGCAAAAGAGATAGCAACAAGTGCTGCACTGCAATAAATAAATGGTAATTTTTCTTACCTCAAACAAAATCATAAAAGAGAACTAATTTCATATTTTATATATATTATTATTTATTTACTTAATTTGAAAATTTTTAACCAACTCAAAGTCAAAATGCGGCAAGATTTAGCATTAAAGCTTATCCAGAGGATATTTTTATATTATATATATTTTTATATTCATTCATATATTCATTTAAACTAGAAACTTCAAACAACTTGGTTTTTGTTTTTTCAAATATGACTATTTATTTACACATAAGTACAGTTAACAAATTCAAGGCATACAATTCTTTTGAAAAAAAAGCTCTAGTAAAAAAATACACCGAGAATTTTTTATAAAAATAAATATTCAATTTTCATATCATATCATATCATCAAAAAAAATTCATCGTACACCAAAAGCCTAAAGAAATAAATTTCGTAAAGTGAAGCTAATTCTAAAAAACTTATCAACTACCAAGTACGAATATAAATAATGCTAATCATCATCGTCATCAATGGGAATAGGTTTAATTATAAAACGTTAAAATGCTAGGGATCTCTTGTTAAAAAGTTAGGCAAATTTGATGACTTTGCGTGGTCCAAAAGGATTCGAAAAATCGTACCTATTAACTTCGTATGGAAAACTTGTTTTGTTGTTTCTTTGGTTTCGCATAACAAAAATTGTTTGGTTTTCTTTTCTTTCGTTAAACTAAATCGTATTGTTAAGTATGTATAAATCATATAGGACTTACGCTTCTAAATTTACCAAAAAAAATTTCAATATTCTAGCTAAATTAGTTTAGGATTAGGTTAGTCAAGAGTGCGGCTTAGGATTATAGGTTGACTTATAGAGATAGAGCTTAGATATACAGAAGAGTCAGAAGACAGTCGAGATGGGAGAATAAAATGGTTATTTGGGGGGGAGAAGAAGAGAAGATAGGTTGATAGAGTTGAGGATAGAGAGTAGTAGTAGTAGTAGTAGTGGAGAAGACAGAGTAGTAGTAGAACAGGATGATCTTGAAGCTTTTTAGACCTGCAATCGAAACTCGTTTAGTAAGCGAAGCGTAAGATTTGGGATCCCATAACAAAATATAACATTGTGTATTGTGTATTGTTCATCTAAGGGTTGACTACGTTTTCTAGATTAGTGACATTAGCTCTTCCCACCTGTGCCGGCACTGCTGGCGCGCCGCTACCCTCCTGCGAACCACTCTCCGCATCCGAGTCCTTGAGAGAGCCGCCCTCCTCGTCGCCGACCAGGGCGCGATACTTCTTGGCGATGGCCTCCCAGTCGGCCACGTTCTCGATGCGATTCTGATTGGCAGCCGAGAAGCTGGCCTGTGATCCAAGTGGCGATAGATGCACCTGCGAGAGGGCCACCGAGTCTGAGAGTTTGGAATAGATAGTGTTAGTAGGGTCTGGAACATACATAGCGGGACATGAAAGTCGAAAGTCGGAAGAAATTTTGAGCTAGAGCGCACCAATTGTAGTGAGACAGAGATGGATAGATAAAGAGTTAGAGAGGCATAGTTACGTTGAGAGAGAGAGAGAGAGAGAGAGACAGAGATAGCTAGACTGTGGTCGCTGCTTGTAGCTGCAAAAACTCTTGACCAACACTTGACCAAGGGGGCGGGGCCAGGAAAGGCGGAACTTACGCGCATAAGCTTCGATACATACATTGCTCACCTTTCTTGATCTTCGATAACCACTTGGCGCCGGCCTTGGTGCGTGGACTGGCCTGACGTATTCCCATCATCTGAACCAGACTTGGACGCTTCTTTTTCTTCATGCGTGCCTGTTGTTGTGATGGCGTGTGTGTAGTTGTGTTAGTTAATCGGGACATACAGAGACAATCGATAACGAGACACATAGAGACGAGAGACACAACAAGACAAGATTTTCGATAAGGACAACAACAAAAGCAGCTCAGTACATTACGTAGTGCAAGCAACAGGGTGCAACAGTTATTCACAGGGTGCACTGTGCAACAGTAGTACAATAGTAGGCAAAACACTTAAAGCATTCTCGTTAACTGAAAATACGGTACGGTTGTTGCCAAATTGCTTTAAATGGTTTGCAGAGAAAGGTCAGCAACTACTCTCAGTTCTGATCTCGACCATGGTAATAAGTACATGGTAAATACTAGTATAGTTTGTAGTTTAGTTTTTCTCTCAGTGTATTGTATTGATCTTGATTTACCTTGACCTTCTCGACGATCCACATAAACCAGGTGGTAACTAAATTAAGCGGCGATGGCGCTGTTGTGGTGCGATGCATATTGCGTATAAGCTTGGATAGGCCGAATTTCCACTCGATGTCGGATTGCGCCTAGTATTTCATAGGTTTTTGCATAATGCGATATAGTTATTTTTTTTTTTGTTTTTTGGGTTATGATGAATGGATGAAAATGGAATAAGAACAATAGTAGATCACACAATTACACAAATGATTTTAAGCAGTTTCTTTTTTTCAATTAGATTTAACTTAAGCGCTGCAACAGAGAATCATTCATAAGAGAAATACACAAATGTAAGTCGCCTGTTTTGCCTAGCAATTTCTAGCCGGAATAGATTAGCTGATCCACAGTGCTATCTAGCCTTTTATTATTCCTTTTCTCTGAAGAAATTGCCAGACAAAACCCGCACGCATTTATTGGTGTATTTCGGTGTTAAATCGAGCTTAACTTAAACACAGACACATAGACATAGACATAGACATGAAACATGCAGCAGAAGTTTCGTTTGATAAAAGCATGCATTTGCCAACACTGGACGCTTGCTACGTTTGCTCAGCACTGTTCACAATAAGCTACGCTTTGGGCTAGTTCTAAAGCTAATTACACAGACGTTGTTATTTTCAGCTAATTGCTAATCTAGAGAAGCTCGTGTCGTATCTGCAAGATACATTTGGCCCATTGCAAGCGTATCTCACAGATACAGCTAGCATTTTTGCATTGTATTTTTGTTTTGAAAAAACCTTGAAGATGCAAGTCTGGGCAGTTGATGGATCTACAAAATATGCCATTCACAATTTTGGGAGAATTATATTGAGGTTTATATTAATAACTTAAGCAGTTTCCTAAGAACTTTACGAATGAATGCTCTTAAACCCTTCTTACTTTAGTTCAATATATTTTTATTTATTTGTAGCCTCGTCCCTGTACATTTTTTTTCGTTATTTTCTCTCTTGCTTCTCTCTACTTCTGGATTTTCAAACTTAAACTTCGCGATAAACTTTCCATATTCTTTTTACTTCGTTTAGTGTTCTCGTTTAATATCTAACTTATAGCAAGTGCCTCATCAGGTCATATTACACATCACCCTGTCTCTATTCTACAGATTTCTGTAAATAATAAACCCCACTACATCTTAAAGACTAAGAACGCGTTTGTAGCTGAAAGAGACTTGAAAATGCATCAATAGACAGTTGAGTTAAATTGCCATACATAACTTATGTGGTAAATATGAATAATAATAATATATAATATGTATATAGGATAGGTTATATATTTAATATCGAGCATAGAAAGTTGTATAAGTAGATATGTAGGTAAAAAACGGATTAGAAGCGCCATTAGCAATAGCAATACTACCTGAATTCTCTGATAGGTGTCTGACATCATAGCAATCAGCAGGTTAATGAGTACAACCACCGATACCAGCATATATATGCCAAAGACAATTTTAAACAGATACTCAACCCAATAAGGTTGAGTGGGCGTGGCTAAATTTTTGATTTTGTCAACTTGCGTTTGCTCCGTCGTCGTCTGGCCAAACACGGCGAAGAAGAGTAACTCGAACGAGTTTATCGGATGCATGCGCACTGTGTCGGTTTTCGGTTTTCGTTTTCGTTTTCCGATTCCCATTCCCATTCCGATTCGGGTTCGTGTTCGTTTTTCGTTTTTCGTTTTCCACACAAATATATATATATATTTCCGTTGTCATTTGACCATCAAATTTGTACCATAAATCAACCCCCGGACACAGCACACAGCACACACACACCACACAACACATGGAATTCGGTTTGAAAAATAAAAAGATAACGGACGCCCATTTCGACATTGCGGTTGGCCAATTCGCCAATCGGTCCAATCGACCAACCCCGTCGGGAAGCACCGACAGGAAACATGCGCCGATTGCGGTTCAATTCGATGTTGTATTTACCGGGGTTGTTATCAAAGCGTGTTGTTAACAGAAAATATTGTATGTATATATATATATATTCGTAATAATTGTTAAAGAGAAAGAAAGAGAAATATAGAGAGAAAGAGAGGAAGAGAGAGAGACGGGGGGGAGAGGGAGGGAGGGAGGAGAGTGTGTAATTAGTTGCGATTGTCAATACAAACCTGAATGCGCTGATAAGTATCCGACATCATGGCAATGAGCAGGTTAATCAGTACAACCACAGACACTAACAAATAGATGCCAAAGACAAACTTGAACAGCACCTCGGTCCACTCGGGACGCAGATGTCGCATGGGATTGATGTCCACGGTCGTGGTTTGTCCGAACACGGCGAAGAAGAGACGCTCGAAAGCCAGAAATGGTGTCATGGGTCCTAGCACACAGCAAGCGAGTTTTATCCCAGTTATAATATCGTATATCGTATCGTATCATCAACATCAACATCATCAACTCTTACTATACAAACACTCAAAGCTAACGGTGAATCGCAGCTGCTATTTATAGATATAGATATCAATATCGGCACAGGCGTGTGTGCAATTTGAGGGGTGTACGAGTTTGGGGGAAGGGGGCTGGGTGAACGTCAAAAGCAGCAGCAGCAGCAGCAGCGGCAGCAACAACAGCAGCAACAACAGCGACAGCAATTTCCATATCGGCCAACACACATACGAGCTATCGATAGAACTATCGATAGCGATCTTTTGCGGGTCTTTTCTTCATATGATTCGTTTCGCCGGTTTGTGCAGAATTTTTACTTTGTTTTTCGTGGGTGGCAAGCGGCGCTGCGGCACAAGCTTGATTGTACGAATATACGGATATATATACGGATTATATATATTATATAGTGTTCATTTTGGATTTAGTTTGCGACTTGCGAAACATCAACATGCAATATTGAATTTTTGATTGGATTGAAATTGTTTTTTCGAGTTTTTTACACGTTGCGAATGATTTTGGAATGTGTGTGAAGAAAACTTATCGAAATTATAAAGCTAAAAAATTAAATAAATGATAAAAATATTTACAAATAACTTATAAAGGGAAATCCTATTTTTCTAAATATAAATATTATTAGTTAGTTCCTCTGGATAATCCAATTAATATTATTATATTATAAAAAAAAATAATATTTTAATTATTATTAAGGTCCGAATACAATTTATTAAAAGACATTTCCTGAATATATATTCCACTTAATTATATCATGCACTTTAAGAAACTTCCAGCTAATATTGGTATACATAAAACATAATAATCGAGTACGAGTTAATTGAATCATTTGTTATATTTATGAATGATTTCTCAAATTAAAATTGTCTAGAATTTCAACGAATTGCGCTCTAGGAATTTATATAATATATTTTCAAGTAGTAGATTAATAGATTGTTATTAGTTATCTAAAAAGAATTACATAGAAAACATGCATGCAAACTTAAATAAAAAAAAAATTAACTCTTATTCGATAAATAAACAAATAATATTGCGAATAATGCAGCGATGATACCTATTGATTAACATTGAGTCCACAACATCAAGATTGCACAGAAAACATAGAACGTATCCGCTGGCCAACATTAAAACATGCCTCGAAACGAAAGGAACATAAAGAACAAGGCTAACGGTAGATGGTAGTAGTAGTAGTAGTAGTTGTAGTAGTATTGGTAGTACGAGTACTGGATATGTGTGAGGGGTTTGTTGCATTTGCTTTTTCCATAGAACTGGAAAATAAGATAATGACAATAAAAACTTTTTACACACAACATTGAAGGCGAGAAACATTGGGTCGGTCGGTGCCCAACATGGGGACCGACCTGCAGATAAGATTATATATGATTATATATATAGTATATATATAGAAAGAGACAGCTCCCAAACATGAAGGGGGAGGCCCATGCAAAAAGGCTGAACGTTGAAAGGAATTAAGCTTGCTTGATGGGGGGAACTTACGATCGTCTTTATGTTTGCGTCGGAACTCGCTGAAGCGACTATCGACATAACTCTCCGTAGGCGGAGGTCGTGGGGTGGGCATATCATCTGGGGGGCGTGGCAGCGAGACAGAGAGAAGACTAAATTAGTATAGGTCGAGTTTGCGTATATTGGAGGGAATAGGCAGGGTTCGGGTAGGGGTACGGGGGGTACGGGTGGATACGGGCTCGGCACATGACGACATCAAAAGAGAGGTTAGGTTCAGTTTTGGGTTTTTCTTTTTACAGCATGCAATTGTTGTTGTATTTTGTGGTTGTAGTTGTACTTAATTCGTAAGTGCGTGAAACACATTGAGCACACACAGTTGTATTTTTTAGTATTTTGATCATTCAAGGCAGATACACAGATACTTATCAAGACACATTGAAAATAACTCAAATGCGGATGTTGCGAAAACATTCCAAAAAAACCGAAAAAAAAAATAAAACAAAAAGTGAACGAAATAAAGAAGTAACTGAAGAGCGTAAATAACTTGTTAAATGGATAGTTCCATAAGCAAAGCAAACGGTCGGACTTACCGTCACTAAAGTAACCGCGATTGCGATTCTTCTTCTCGAAACTGCGCAGATCTTCGGGCGTAAAATTAGCAAAGCTTTGATTCAATGCGACAATATGCATGGAGAAGCCGAACACGAAGATCGCCAGCACGGCAAGAAACCTGGCAAGATCCTTAAGTAAATCTCCGATGATAATCGCCCAAGGTCCAAAGAGATGATGGAACGACAGGAAGTCCAAGATCTGCACACAGGCCAGCAGGAAGGCCAAGGCGAAGCATTGATTGCGACAATAGACGAGTGTGGGCCAATACTCCTTGGAGACGAACAGAAAGGCCACGACGTGAACGCCAACGCCTGCCATGCCAAGCAACAGGACGAGCACCTTGATCGATCCCAATCCCGATTTGTCCGAGGGATTCGTCAACTCGAACAAAAGTAAACCGCTCAACCAAATGAGCAGGCCTATTTCGTACCAGTAGGGGACCAGGCTCAGTCGCAGCACCGGATAGATGGGCGTAATGCCGACTATGCTCAGATGGGTCATGAGGTAAATGTGCGAGGTGAGGTAGGACATAAACTTGATGATGGGCACCTTATTGAATTTGTGGCCCATCGGGAAGGTGAAGCCAATCCAGACCGGTGGACAGACAATGAATGCAACCAGTAGCAACAAGATCTTCCACGAGGCCCACGTCAGTGAGCCGTGCCACAGTTCCTAAGACACCCCAAGGAGAAAGGGTGGCAAAGAGAAATGGATTAGTCTAACAGAAACAATTGAAACTCTCACGGAACTGACTTGCAAGTATCGCTGAACCACCGTGTGGGCAATGACCTCCTTTTGCTCGTTCTCAATGAGCACGTCTAGAAACTCCACGTTCCGTTTATCTGTGGCCTGCAGAATCTTCCCCGCCGAATCGGAGCCAGCAGCCAAGGCCAACAACTCCGTGGCCATGGCCTCGCATTGCTTTCCGGCAGCCACAAGATCCTTGGCGCGTTCTTTCTCCTGCAGGGAGAGAGAGGGAGAGAAAGAATGTTTAGAGTAACCTTCTGATATGGTACCCTCCTTTCTTGCCGCCTACCTTCGTCGAGAGGGTTATGTATATATTGGACAATTTGGCTGCCGTATCCACGGGAGCTGGTGAGACCAGCACAAACTCTTGAATTGGCTTGTTATTGTGATTCTTCGAGACGACCATCAGATTGTACACAAAGCGTTTATCCTCCATCAGGCCGTAGGTGTCGTGCTCCTTGTTCATCAGATACCGCAACACCTCGTTGTGACCCTCAGATGCGGCAAACCAAATCGCCGCGCAGCCATAGTTCGTCTCCGATTTGGGCGAGGCACCCGCCTCGCACAGCAGCTTCACCACATCCAAGTGACCGGCTTTGGCAGCACAATGCAGTGGCGTCCAACCGTTTCGATCGGTTGCATTTATCTCCGCGCCCTGGCCGAGCAGTATCTCCACCATCTGGAAATGACCGTGCATGGCCGCAATATGCAGGCCGGTGCGGCCATTGCGATCCGTGGATTGCAGGAGTTCCGCCGACCGACTCAGAAGCAAACCAACCACTGACATGTGTCCACCGAAGCAAGCCAAATGGAGCGGATTGTAACCCTACAGAGATAGAGAGGATTAGAAGTGATCCGAAAAGAAAAACGCAGCAGTTAAGGGCACTGTCAAGGTATCTGTGGAAGGTACTGTCCGAGGAACTTTCCAAGGTACTGTTCACGGTACTCTTCAAGGTAATGTCTAAGGTACTGCCAAGGTTCTGTTCAAGGTACTGTCCAAAGTACTGTCTAAGGTACTGCCCAAGGTACTGTCAAAGTTACTGTCGAAAGTGCTGTCCAAGGAACTGTCCAAGGTACTGCCCAAGGTAGTGTCTAAGGTGCTGTCCAAGGTATTGTCAAGCTTTTGTCAAAGGTACTGTCCAAGGTACTGTCCAAAGTTCTGTCCAAGGTACTGTCTAAGGTACTGTCTAAGGTAGTGTCAAAGGTACTGTCCAAGATACTGTCAAAGGTACTGCCCAAGGTACTGTCCGAGGTACTTTCCAAGGTACTGTCAAAGTTACTGTCGAAAGTGCTGTCCAAGGAACTGTCCAAGGTACTGCCCAAGGTAGTGTCTAAGGTGCTGTCAAGGTGCCGTCCAAGGTACTGTCAAGGTTCTGTCAAAGGTACTATTAAAGGTACTGTCAGAGGTACTTTCCAAAGTTCTGTCCAAGGTACTGTCAAAGGTATTGTCTAAGGTACTGTCTGAGGTACTGCCCAAGGCACTGACAAAGGTACTGTCCAAGGTACTACCAAGGAATTGTCCAAGGAACTCTCCAAAGAACTGTTAATGGTTCTCTTTAAGAATCTAGTTTAGGTACTGTACAAAAATCTCTCCAGGGATCTCTTCCAGTTGCTCCTCTACTTACGTTCTCCACGGTTGCCGCATCGACTTGCACACCCGCCGAATTGAGGAGCAGCCGCACCACATTCTCATTGCCAGAGAAGGCAGCCAAATGCAGGGGCGTCATGCCCGACTCTGTGCCCAGTTCACCGAATAGACTCTGCCCCGTGGGCGTCTCCGACTTCACCGTTGCTGGCACGCTTGTAAGAAGCTCTCGAACCGTATCCGCCTGTCCGTAGTAGGCAGCAACATGGAGCGGGGTCAGTCCCAGCTTCTTGCTATTGATGCGCAGAGAGTTGGTGCTCTTGAGCACATCCAACACCTGACCATGTCCATTCTGGGCTGCCAAATGGACAGCTGTGAAGCCTGCCTTGTTCTCCTCGGTGCATGAGGCACCGGCACGCACCAAAGCTTTCACCACATCCGCATGCCCGCCCTCGGCTGCTAATTGTAGGGGCGTGGCATCGGTCAACTTATTTCTAGCCGATATCACGCCAGATCGATCGAATTTCATGAGTTCCTCGATCACCTTCACTGATCCTTGCATGGCAGCAATGTGAGCGCATGTATTGCCATCCTTGCTGGTCGCATTCACCAGCTGCGGATGCTGCTGCAGGAACAATTTGGCCACTTCAGAGTAATTGTTCTGGGCGGCGACATGTATGGGCTTCTGTCCCAGATCATCGGTCGCATCGATATTGGCGCCCAACTCCAAAAGCAATTGACACACTTCCATCTGCCCGCTGGCCGCAGCCAGATGCAGTGGGGTCTGTTTGCGTAGCGTCAATATATCAATCACTGCATTGTGATCCTTGATGAGGAACTTCACCAGATGCGTAAACCCATTCATGGCAGCCAAATGCAGTGCCGTACGTCCCACACGGGACTTCGAATTGATGAAGGCCTTGTTCGTTAGCAGCGCATCGCATACGTGTAGATAGCCCCGTTCCGCGGCCAGATGCAAGGCGGATCGACCTTCCGTGTCGAATACATCGACCCTGGCATGATTCGCTAAAAGGTTGTTGACCAGCTCCATGTGCCCCCGATGACAGGCGATCAACAGCGGCGTCCAGCCCACCGACGATTGACGATTCATTGCCTTCTGTATGTCCGTGGGATTCATGTGCGATATCATCTCCATGAGCACATCATTGTTGCCCGCCACGGCACAGTAATGGAATGCCGTCTCCAGCGCTGTCTTCGTTTGCAGCGTCACATCGGCTCCGTTCTCGAGCAGCATGCGCACAATTTGCTTATCGGATTCGGGTATCTTCACCTCCTCCTTGGTAATTTGGCAAGTGTAATGCAGCGCCGTGGCGCCATCGTCGTTCACAGAATTGATATACGTGGTGGCCTTGTCCGGGCCATGTTTCTCCTTCACCGTCTCGATGAGATGACGCACAATCTCCGGATGACACGAACGGCAGGCCATGTGCAGCGGAGTCTCGCCAGTCTGCAAGGAAAGAGGTGAATAAGCAAGCATAAGCTAAGGTGAGTTCCCTGCACTCACATTGGACTTGTAGAGCGGATCGCCACCATCCTCGAGCAGCTGCATCATTGTGGCCAGATTGCCGTGTCGTGCGGCCACATGCACCGGCGTCAGGCAGTCATCGGTGGTGAGATTGGGACTCGCACCGGACTTCAGCAGCATGAGGGCGCAACGATCGCCGTCCTTGACCCGCGCAGCAATGTGCAACGGCGTCTCGCGCAGTTTGCCACCGCGCACATGAACATCGGCACCGAAGCCAAGCAGTGTCTCCACCACAGCCGGCTTGGCCGACTCCACGGCAATGTGTAGAGCTGTGTAGTTGTCCTAGTGCAGGGGGGTAGAGCAGTTAGAGAGTGTGGCAAAAGGGATTCACACTTTGATCTACTCACATTGGTGGTCACATCGACCTTCTCGCCCTTCTGCAGCAACGTGTTGATGATGCCAGTGTGACCGTATGCGGCAGCAGTGTGTATACTCCTGGCACCATCCTTGTTGGGCATGTGCAGGTAGACACCCTTCTTGAAGAGCATCGTGGCGCACTCAGCATGGCCATTGAGTGATGCAATGTGCATCAGTGTGCTGCCATCCTTGGTGCGCTCGAAGATGCTCGCCTTGAACTTGTCCGCCAGTATCTCGATGACGTGCGCGTGTCCATTCTCGGCGGCCAAGTGCATCGGTGTGCGATCTACCAATTAACGAAGTATTCATTAGCCACCTCCAATCTTATTCTTGCCTTCAACTCACCTTGATTGTCCGCAATGGACGCAGAGGCGCGCACGCCGTAAAAGTACTTGAGCAGCGCCTCATCGCCCTCGGCGGCGGCAATGTGCAACGGCGTCTGGCCTTCGCCATTTTGGGTGTCCACATTGGTGCCATAGTCGACGAGGATACGCACCATGTCCACGTCCCGCCGTCTGGCGGCCAAATGCAAGGCCGTGTCTCCATTGGCCGTCGTTGCCTGACCACGAAAATGGTTCAAAAACAAAGAGAAACATTCAAAATTTGCAAAACATTTTCATAGTTTTATTTTTGAATATGCAAATCACAAGTCCAGCCGAAGGTTAAGTTCTGCTCACTGCTCTCTGACTCTTTCTCTCCTTCTCTCTCTCTCTCTTGCTCTCTCTCGCGCTGCGTTTTCGCAACACATTTGACCCACTTTGTTAGCCGGCTGATTGCGTGCTAAACTGTTGGCCAAAGTCAACTCACTCGAACTTTAACTTTAACTTTAACCCCTTTTGGTTAATTTCATCAACACGCACTGCTCTTGACATACAGCTGTATGTGTGTGTGTGTAAGTGTGTGTGACTGTGTGTGAAATTGTGTGTGTGTGTTTCGTCTGCTATGCTAATTGAAAGCAACAGCAGCAACAGCAAACTTTCGCCAATGTCGCAGTGCAATTTGCATTGTTGCACTTTTCACGCGCCGTTGCCGCACTTCACACTCGTGTGTGAGTTTGTGCGCTGCGTAGAACTACCATCGCTAGATGCGACATTTACATTTTTCTGATTTATTCACGCTATTTTGACAGCTCATGGGAATTCACAGTGGTCAAACTCAATTTGCATTTTGATTTGTGAGCGTGAGATTTGAGGCGACATTTGCGATAACTCAAAAAGGCTAACAAGCTAGATTGGCAGCACTGAAATCAGTCGGGGTTTATCTGAGCAAGTGAGCCATGATTTATGGTTTGTTCTGGGTATTTTCTAAGGAAGTTTCTTGTGATAAAAGTTGATTTGCAACCAAAGATGAAAAATGTTAATAACTGAATTTACTTTTTTTCCTAGTGGGATTTGGGAATGTAACAGCTAACATTTAAGCAGAGGTAATATCTATATAGATCTCTTTATAAATGCTTGATAGTTCTAAATTTACTTTATAAGAGTGTTCTTTATACATACGACAGACTGTAACCTTTCTACTGTTCCCTTAACTTTGCCAATCCCAAGTCACCTGCTTTGCCTTTTCTCTGGCTCTACTCAATACTCAGTTCCGCCCCATAACTTATCAGTTATTTTCACAAATGGCAAACATTATTTGTGCCATATATCATTTATTTATGGGTAATACTCACCTTAAGTTGGTCCGCCGTTTGTGCAGCCAGAAGCTCTCTGCACATGGACTGATTGCCCGACTCGACAGACAGCAGCAATGGGATTTTGCCACGCTAGTTTGCGAGCAAGATAGACAAATTTAGCATATATCTTAATTACACACTAATACACTCACATTCACACACACACACACACACTCACGCACACACACAGATAACGCAACACATAATCATAAATAACCAATTAGCCAATTGAAGCCTCAAGTGTTAACGACTGCATGTTTGCTATTTTTAGCCAAGTTGGCAACTTTTCGCGCGAACTTTGAACTGGCAAAGGCGCATGAAATGCCTACCCCTGCCGCAGTACAACCCACCCCCCTCCCTCCCTCAAGGTACTGTCTCTACGCTCAGCTGGGTAAGTAAATCAAGTTGTGACCCCCTTTCGCTACCGCCTCCCGCCACAATCGTGGTATTATTATGTGTTTGTTGTTGGCAACGAGTTGAGCGCCCTCTCTATAGTATCGTATATGCATATAGCTGGTGTACATGGGCACAGCGAGTTCTGAGTTCAGAGTTCAGAGGTGCGTGCCATTGTCATTGCTGAAACCCATTGAACGATTTGCCGAATTCAAATCGAAGCAAACTTGTCGAAATGGAGGCGGGGCTAGGTTGGTATATCGGCAACGGAAATAGAAGATGGTAACTGGTAAATACTTTATCCAGCTAATTTTGTCTGACAGCGCCATTAGCTTGTCCCCTCTCTCCACCCCCTCTGTGTGTGGGTTGCCATCTAATTGATTTAAATCAAGTTTGCCGAGTCCTCTGCGTCTAGACGACTATCAATCGACCCTTGTCGGGATCGGGCAGGAATTCTATCATCGTCAGGTTAAATTTATGCCGCGTCGCGTGCGTTGTGGATATATTCGAGCACGTGATGCGACAAATAGTTCCGCATTTTGTCTACTTTCTATACTCCTTTCACTCCCCCACTCCCCATTCCCCGCTCCTTTCTGCCACGACTCAATGCAAGTTAATCAGACAACAGCTCTGACATTATTTTTGGGGTTTGCTTGAGTTTGCTTGGGTTTGGTTTGGGTTTGCTTTGGGTTTTTTGTCTCTTTTAAATGCATTTGCTTTTCTCGCGCTTTTGCATATCGATTTTTCACAATTTGTTAGTCTCCTGTTGTTGTTGTTATTGTTATTACTGTTGATTTTTATTAAACTTTTGTTTACGTCGGCACCGACTGGCACCGCCGTGTGCTGTCCTGTTCTGTTTTGAGTGTACTTCACAATAATGCTGACTGCCAGCTCCCTCATAACTCGGCCAGCGCAGCTTGCCACACTTGTGGCTGCATCACAAACACACACACATGCACTCACTCACACACACACACTCGTTGCACTTACGCCGTCTGCTTTCAAGCGTATGTCCTTGCCCGCTGCAGCCAGCAGCGCCCGCAGAATATTTGTCGCTGTTCCTGTCTGACGACTCGAGACCAAATGAACCGCAGTCTGTGAACGTGACTGCAAGAGAATAAAAAGAATATATATTTGAAATAAATAAATCACCTTAATGCTCGATCATTAGGAGGGTTTATTACGCGCGAGGTGTGCACACACTGGCACACACGCACTTCACTCTTTTATACCCTACGCCTTATTATCTATGTCTATGTCTACTGCGAGTACTATTCGCACCCACAAAAACTATTCACTTCAAATTCACAATTGCAACTGAATAGTGAAGCGCTCAGCTTTTTGGCTTATAAGCCTCGTTTCGTGTCACTTAGCTGTTTTTTTCTAGCTTCTCTTTTTTTTTATATCACAGATTGACAGCAACAGCGCGCTGAATAAACTTCCTGCTCTTCGCCAGTGACAGCACCTACCCATACGACAGTAGGAGGGGGCGGGGGAGAGGGTCTCTCTGTTGTAGGTGTTGCTTTTAGTGTTTGCCACGCACACGCGGCACAGGCCAACAGGGTAGACCCACTTCAAACTTGGCTGTTGCTAAAACAAAAGTTAACATCTGCCTGCCCATGTGTGTGTGTGTCTCTCCGTGTGTGTGGGGGTGTGTGCGCCCCCAAACTGTTGCCATCCTTCTCAGTTGGCAGCTGCCTCTTTCACTCTTTGTCGCGCCATCTCTTTCTAAGTACTCTCTGCTGATAAACATCAGTAATTTCGGCTTTGAGGCGCTGGCCACGCCCCTTCATTCACATTGCGGCACAAAACGAAAATTAAATTGTGAGAAAAGCAAGAGGAGAGGGGAAGTACAAACGAGAGGGTCTACTGAAGAGTTGCCCAACGAGAAGGTTAACTCTAGAGTTGCAAATGAAGATGGCAAACGAGAGCAACAGTCGAGCGGCACGCGACTGTGGGATACCCTTCGACCAATGTTCCGATGTAGTTAAATTTGTTAAATTCATTTACATATACATATGTACATGCTTACAAATTATGCTCGACAGATGGCGCTTGCGCTCACATATCTTTGCATCCCTTTTTAACCTCAATCAGCTTGGTATATGTCAAAGTCTGATATTTATATCATTTATTCATCGTTTATATATCGAATTGAAAAATGTAATATTTGATTTTTGGGGCGTGTTTGTAGGCGTGGCACTTAACATTTAAAATAAACTTGATCTACGCCTAGTGTAGAGGAACCTACATGCCAACTTAAGTATCTGTAGTATTTATAATAACTGAGATTTGTGTGTTTATCTGGTCAGACAGACAGGCAGACAGACATACAGACGGACAGACATGGCTCAATCGACTCGGCTAGAGATCCTGAACAGGAATATATATACTTTATGGGGTCTCCCACGCTTCCTTCTGCCTGTTACATTTGCACATAGTTTATACTATATGCCCTTTTTTGACCATTTTCAATGGTCGAAGGGCATAAAAAAAAGGAAAAGTTAACCAACATTTTCCTGAGAAATTCGGATTGAATTCATGGAAGTTTTTTAAATATTGAGCAGTTTTTACCAATATTAATAAACTCGGAAATCACATTCTAATTATGTTTTAGCTTGTCTTGAATGTTAAGTCTTTCTTCAATCATTTAAGTTTAAATATAGTATTTAAATTTACTAACAAATTTATGAACAACAAAGCAATAACTGAAGCAAACGAAATTAGAAAATAACTGTAGAAGATTTCCAACTTATACTTATTTAAATTATTTAAAAACTGAATATCTCATTAGTATACTACTAGATATTAAAGTCAAAGAACTAGTCTTGCCACATTACCTAAGTAGCTTTCTAATTTTCCATTCTTCAATTGGAATATACATATATAAATATCTCTCTTTTCTTTTCTTCATTCAAAGTATTTTCAAATCCTTCAAGTTTGCATTCTCCTCCTCAACTTGCACTTGCTGCAGAAATTAGAGGGTAGCCTGGTAACCGCAGTTTGTTTACCTAAGTGCAACTGCCTACCCGCCCGGTTCGAGTAGAAGCTTTTAAATTAGGGTCCTTGAGGTGCTGTGCATTGGGGCACAACTTGAGACGGCTGGCTAAGCTGGGCTCTTAACCTTGTCGCCACTAATTGGCGCCTTAGCTCCTAACGTGCCACAGTCGCATGCAACACATGAGGCACATCTTTTTTTCCTACTTCATTTCTTGCCTCTATTTCGTCTGACCTTTGCACAGAAGAATGCGTCTAATGGGCTTTAAAGTGCCCCTTGGCAAATAGTTCGTCATTAGATGAGATGACGACAGCCGTAAAGTATGCAAGGAGTATGCATTGCAAATCAGCTACAGATCGGATAGGTTGCATGGGACTAAACAGGGTTAACTTCATTGGAAGCAGAGATCACAGAAACTACTTTTAATTATCCTAAGTAGTCTTGGAGAAGTAACAACTATAGATGCTCATTAGGTTATAGAAATATATGTATGGGGAGATTGTTGTGATAGAAAGCAGAAGACGAAGAAGAGCAAAAGAAGAGGAAGAAGATTAAAAGGAAAAAAGGAAGCTCTCTAGTGAGTCGAATGGAAATTAATGAGAACTAAAAAGGAAGAACAATTAAGAATACTTTAAATATAATAATACTTTGAGTGAAAGAACACTTTAAATATTTATCAGAGAGCTCCTTATTGTTTCAATTTTAAAATGTTGCCTCTTAATCAACGTTTTTCCCTTCATATCTTGCGTGTTGTACAAAAATAACAGTTAATGCAGAAATATATTATATATTAGTAATAGCCCAGGGGGGGAGGTTGTGATTAATACTTACGCCACCGGTGGAGAAGGGATCGACGCCGCGTTTTGTAAGCAACAATTTGACGACATCCTCACGCGAATACATCGCCGCAATGTGCAGCACGTTGTAATTATCCTGAAAGGAGAGAAAAGAAAGAACAAGAAGTAGAAACAGCAGTGAGTGGGTGAGTCTTCAAAATCAATTGTTGAAGTGATTTGCAGGGGAAACCCAGCAGAGCAGGTCAGTTTAGTGTGTTCAATGGGTCAAAGTCACTCGCACACCAGCCCTGCACCTTGCCACTACCTTGTGGCACTTTGCATTTTCCAGGCCACAACGAGGTGCGGCTGATTACGCCGTACATGTTACTTCACGCCACATAAAATCTTTGCATGCGGACGACTTTCACTTTTGGCCATTTCTTAATGGTCGTTAGTGCTGCCAGTTTGGGTCGCTGGTGCCACACATGCAACCACTGCATCAGTGCCCCAGTCCAGTGCTCCCCCCCCATGACCCTCTTTAAAGATAACGACAGACCCCAATTGCCATTTTTGGCGACAAGTGAGTCACATGTGAAGTGAATACAGTGCTGACTTGTGGCCTTATGTAATCAGGCAGAACGCAATAAATATGTTACACATACGCCACATGGGTCACTTGGAACAAGAAGAAGGAGGCCGTTGAATTTAGCTTAATTTATAACTTTGCCCCGCACTCATTTCGTTCAACTGCGCGAAACGGAAGTGAGTTGGGCTTTTTATACGCCCTGTTATGGGCGTATATGGGCATTAATGCACTGTCATGGGGTTCGTAACACACTTAACACACCCGATATGCCATGGAGGAAGCCATTTTGGGCCCAGCTACACGTGGCGCGCTAGTTGCGTAAGGCGCCGAGTGGGGCTATATATAAATATGCAGAATATGAGCAGTAAGATCTTGGGAATTTAAGGATATGAGTTTTATTTTTTATATATTAATATTATATATATTCTTATATATTATATATATTCTTATCGTATATATATATTATACTATTATATTCAATATATTTCCTTCTAAGTAGGGCGATAAGCTAGTTCCTTGTATACATATCTTATACAAATTGCTATTGAATCAATTTTAAATCATCTTCAATAGAACTCCAACAATGTTTTATAAACAGGCAAAATACTCCTGAAAATATATCTTATATATAAACTAATTAGATTATAGTTCAATAAGATATTATTCTTCCAACTTTGCGTAAATTCCAAGCAAAGTAAACGAAACCTTAGCACTTTGAACTGCTTTCCATGTAAGCTATCTAGCTATCTGTAATGCCTGGCATAGCCAACTCTTCTTCAATAGAACCTCAACAATGTTTTATAAACAGAAAAAATATTCCTGAAAATGTACGTTAATTTTTTTTTTTTTTTTTTTTTTTTTTTTTTGTTTGTATTATTATTATTAAGTGAAGAATCCGTAAATCATAATATTGTATCTTAACATCACAGGGTGAGAAATATTCCTAAGAATTACCCAACACTATAACAAAATAAGCGAAGTAGGATGTATGTTAAATAGAATACAATTAAATAATATATCAATATGATATCATTCCTCCAACTTTGCGTAAATTCGAAGCAAAGTAAACGAAACCTCAGCACTTTGAACTGCTTTCCATGCTGACTATCTAAGAGAGTATATGTAATGCCTGGCCTGTGATTAAGTTCTTGGCTTTTCGTTTATATATATATATATATAGCGACTATTTCTGGCTACAAATCGAGTTGATTTGCATAGCTCGCAGGGCGCCGCCAAAAAGCGGACACGAAAAACTCCAAGTCGACTCCTCGACGACTTTGACATGTGTCCAGACGTGAAAGACGATCGACCTGGCGTCGACCTGGGGGCTGCGGGGCTGCGGGACTGCGGGACTGCTACACTGCTGAGTTTCTGCGGTCTGTGAAATACGTGTACTCATGGCAAAGTTGGACAGGGCGTAGCAAAGCAGGGCAAACAGTGGTGGGCAAAAATATTCGTACAGGGGCGCGAGTGCTAAACTAAATGCGAGACAGATAATATTTCACGCGCCTGTTTTGCATAGTTTTTAGCCTGTGCGCCAGTGTGTGAGTGTGTGTGTGCGAGTGTTTGTGTGTGTGAGTGTTGGTGTGTGTTTTTGTTGCTGTTGTGTGTGGTTTGGTTACAGCGCAACGAAAGCAAAAACCGGAAACAAAACAAAAACGGAAGCGCAAATTTTCCAGCACATTTTTGCGCCTGCCTTCGAAAAGGTAAAGAAAACTAGGAGTAATAGAGAGAGGGGAAAGGGAGGGAGAGTAGATAGAGAGCGGGGTGAGAGGGTAAGACGACCCAGTTTCATTGTTTGCTGTGTGTAAAGCTCGCTACAAAGTGTGCTACGATTTCTGAGACTATTTGAAGATGAAGTCATTTGACCCGCATAAGCACACACTCCCGTACACACACACCCGTCACACACACATCCGTCATACACACACCCGCCACACACACCCCCACACCCGCCACACACACGCACAAGATACTTGAAGAATGAAAATTATAAAATTCCCGGCACTAAAGCTGATGTCAGCGACTAATTAAATAAATGAATTAAAAGTTCGGGTGCGACTGGTGCCTACCCCCCTCCCCATGCTCGCCAGCCACACCTCCTTCTCCTCCCCGCCCCCACACGCATCCCACGCACGCATTGTGCGTGCGTCTGCGGCAACACGCAGCGCAACATTTGACAAATTGAGTCTGGGCCAGGTTAATGGTTAATGTAAAAATTTCACGCTGTCATCGCGCATGTGGCGCCTCCAAGTGTGCTGCAAGTGTGGCGAGAGTACGCGTGTTGTGGCAAGTAAATAGCTCGAGTCTGTTTTAATTAAAATTGCATATTAATGACGCCATTTGGAGCAGCAATGTGGCCGAGAACTGAGCGCGCAGCTTAGCTTCGTTTTGGCCATTTGTCTTGGCAAAGGTCAGCGCCAAAATACAAAGGGAAGAGTGATGAGGAGAGGGGAAGAGGCAGCAAGGCTGGGCCAAGAATTGGGCGTATTTGGTAGTCAGCTAGTTGATTAATTGGCTTTTAAGTTGCAACAAATGAAGTGAAGTCGGTGACGCCTCTCACATCCTGCCCCTGCTTCCCTGCCCCACACAGTTGACATGTGTTGGTAACGCCCATGCCAACCCCTCCCCACCCCCCACCATCGCCTCGCTCTCTTTAAAATGCTAATTAGCCACACTTATTACATCATTTGACTCCCAACTTCTCACGTGTTGCAAGTGTCGTGCAACTCGCGAATAACTTAGAGATAAAAGCAACAACAAAATGATATAATACAAGGAAAAACACTTTTCATTTCATTTCCTTCTCTCTGCTCCTCTCTTTAATTCATTACTAACTCTAATTGGCAGTGACATTAAAGTAATTATAATATATTAAAGTAAATTACTCGCACATTTGATGAACTCACACGGAGAGTACATTTTAAAATAAACATGACGCATCTTTATGAAGCCTGTTCCTCTTTTAATTTCCCTGCCTATCATTAAGGCGTGTTATAACTTAACTGGCTGAAGTTCACCCAGATACCATCTAACATATGTTTATAGACTACTGCCATAAACAGTAGGCGCAGCAAACTACGTTTTTATGGCTCTGCTGGGTTAGTTTTCACTGAAGTTTAAAGTATTCATTTGAATATATAGTCTTAATGAAAGGAAGAAGAGATTTATGTGCTGAAATATAAAGAAAAACGAGAATGAAGGTATGAAAAAGGTCATCCCCATATAATAAATATAAATTATATATGGCTGTACAATGAACTTTACCAAAGCTGCTTTGAAGTTATTCAGCAAACCCTATATATCATATACCTCTTTTAAGACATACTTTCTTCATACAACATACTCTCTTAATACCTAAAATATAATTTTAATTTAAACTTTACTTATTTTACTTCTACTTGTAACCTTATTTACAACCCCCCAAGATATTCAAGCGTATAAGAATCTCAGAACACTGCCGTTCAGGGTCGTAAAGTTATTCATAGAAACAAATAAAAAGCACATGTATTCAATTCGCACATTGACCGAATTAAATCATCTGTATATGCAAATTAACCTTTCGCCTTTGCTACACATTACGTTTTCCTATGACGAACCAGTTGGGGAAATTTCGTCAACAGGGAAATTACGATTTTTCTATGTTTGTTTTGGTAATTAAATTCGCCAAGAGTTTGCATTACTTCTCTTGCTTGAACTCTCGCTCTCGTTCTCGCTCTCTTGCTCATTCTTAGTTTGGCAACAATTATTTTGTAATTAGGTCAAGGATTTTATCGCTTCAAGCTCAACAAACACTTGAGCCGGCCCAAGTCCAGGCCAGCCAAGCAATTGGCCAAAATGTGTGGTAAGTAATTGCGGCATGCGAACATAATGTCCAGCTATGACCCTATGCCCAATGGTCCCAAACTGACCGATTGACCATTGTGTGGGCGACACATGGTCGACTTGAATCGCTTATTTCATTTGCAGCTGACTTAGGATTTCATCAAAAACTAGAAAACTTGTGCACGAAGTTCAGTTTTAATCTTTCTATTTTTTAAAGCTATTAAATAGAAGAGTTCTTAAAGAGTATGTTAACTTCTTAGCACATCTCTTAGTGATTTAAACTCAAAAACTCATTGAAAACTTGAAAAATACTCTACGTTTTCTCCTACTTCATAGCTGTCTTCAACTCTAGTTTCTCTTCAAAATTATCAGACAACTTCAAAAGCAGCTCCCTTCTCATCAATATAACCCACATTTGCCATCATTATGTCAATCTTATCTGCCTGTTCAGGCTATAAATAACACTCTTTCTACCTGCTGGAATTTCCTCAACGGCTTCGCGTGTCGCTTGAAATCGTTGAAATTATTTGGCCCAAAGTGGCCAGCAGAGATTGGCCAAGCTCTCTTTGGTTGACCCACACGGCACAGAGAGTGCGAGAATCAAGGGGCAGCTTGAAAAGCCCCGCCGGGGTTTGCCCGGCAAATGCGTGTGCGGAAAGTGCGTGGACCGCAGAGACCCCTCTCCCCTGCCCCTCCCCTGCTCCGCTCTTTGTGGCTCTCTCCCTTTATGCAACAACGCCCCCGCGTGAGATTTAATTATGCGGTTTTTATCGATTTGACACAATTTCAGCGGCTTCTTTTGTTTTCTTGGCTTTCGCTCTCTCTCTCTCTCTGTCTTCCTCTTTCTCAGCTGCTTGAAGTAATTTAAGACGAGGACGTGCTTGCTTTAAGTGCCCGAAAAGCCCGATAGTCCGATAACCCTTCAACCCGATACACTTACGTTATTCCGTGCACCAACATCGGCTCCCAGCTCAATCATGCGATCCATTATCGCCGTCCTATTATCCTTCGTCGCGTACATCAGCGGCGTCATTCCGGTGTTCTGAAAACAGGCAGATAGATCGGGTAATATATTTTATTAATTTTTTTTTTTTACTAAATATATTTATTATACTATATGAATTGTATTTGGGATGGAAGTAAATTCGCCGAATATCTCAACAAACAATTGTAAACACCAACATATTCTTTTGGATTGGTCTAAGTTTCTATAGTTTACATGATTTAAATAAAGACGAAACCTCATTTGGAATATTTTATGCGGTACTATTGTGGGTATTAACATAATATCAATAATTAATAAGCTCTTTTTTTATTAGTAAATTAATAATAATCAATAATTAGATTCTCTTAACTCAAAAAAAAAAAAAAATTGATTTATCTAGAAAAATAAAATATAGAATATAATATATAGAATATATATATAAAAAAGAAATATATGATAGTATAAGTTTATTATCATTATTTATATATATAATATAGTATGAGCATCATTAAGCTAACTCGAGGTTTATAATTTGGTTAGAATGAATCTATTGTGACTGAAATTTGGTCGTTTTCAAGCATTCTAAAAAAAAAAAATTGATTTATCTAGAAAAATAAAATATAGAATATAATATATAGAATATATATATATAAAAAAGAAATATAGAACAAGTTTGTTATCATTATTTATCTATATAATATATTATGAGCATCATTAAGCTCACTTTAGGGTTATAATTCGTTTAGAATAAATCTATTGTGACTGAAATTTGCTCGTTTTCAAGCATTCTATTTTCTTTGTACATAAAGGAACTCACAAGTATGTTAATTTCTGGGTTACATTCTCAATTAAACCGATAATTGTTGAGCATAAACAACAATAAGTCGAATAGTTTAGCTCAGCTAAAATGAATACACTCAGAGGGACAATAACGAAACCAAATCATGAGTAAATAAATTAAAACTTCGTATTACTCATGCAATTCGGAGGTGTTTTATGTACTTGAACATGTCATGGCAATCACTCGCAGTCGATCTGTGTTTCCAGTCTACTGAGCTCATTGTTACTTGGTCGCGTTAGTTTTCAAAGTCATCATCATTATTTTTATTGCGAACAAATATTGTATAGTAGATATCACAGATTTTGCTAGCTTGTTTCGGCCAACTTCCCCTCTAGATAAGGCTATATTTTCACCTCATTCGCTTTGCGCAATTTTCCTAATTAAAACTAAATCAAGTCCAAAACAATAAACAGGCTGTCTGGCAGCACTAAATAAGCACAGCACATTGGAAGGTACCCCAGGAGAAATAGGTTGCAAATGCATGATACCCTGTAGATGAGAGACAAGTGAATAAATTGAGAATATAAATGAATGGCTGAGAGTTTTGAAATAGGTTGTGGACTTATTTTCGTATAGAAATTGGTTAAGTTTTTTTTTTTTTTTATTTATTGAACTAAAAAAAGATATTAATTATAAATAGACATATTCTTTTTTGTGTTTATAGTAACCTTTCAAACATATTAAACATTTCAAACTTTGGTTAAGATACTTTATTTGTTTTTTAAATCAATTTAAACACTTCAAACTTTGCTTAAGATTCCTAATTTCTTTCTAACGTTCAAACGACTACTTTATTCTCATGGAGCTGCAGGTTTTCCTGCGTACATGCAACCTCATATAGTAAATCAATTCTTGCAGGGTATCTTGGGCAAGCAGACTAACCGCTCTTCTATGTTAATGATGCCTTTCGCACAGCGAAATAATTTGCATGGCATTATGAGCCAAAGACGAGGCCCAACGACGACGAACGCTTTTCTCTGGCTAGCATTGTCTACGTACCCCTAGTACTACCAGCTACTTTCCACAATTTCCTTGATTTCCTGCTTCTTGGCTTTTACCTAGCTACTTGCATTTTATTGTCAGTTGGAATGGAATGTCAAAGGGAGCAGGAAGAGTCGAATAGTGGAATGGGCGGGCGGGGGGTGCAGGGCAGAAGGGGCTAGCTCGCCTGCAACGTTAATTTTATGTCAACGACTTTTGCGTTTTTTGGAATATTTTTTATGGTAAATTGAAATCGAAGCGCTTCAATTTCGATGCTTTATGAGTTTATTCAGGGTAGTCAGCGCAACTTGTGGCAGGACGCCACAAGGCAGCCATTGCCTTGGCAGCCAAACATTTGGGCCGCGCTATCAAATAACACAAACACACACACACTGAGAGAACACAGTGTGGTGTGTCGTTATTTTGGCTGGTAAACAACCATCAGCAGCAACAACAAGAAGGGGCACAAGGGGAACAAGCAAAATGCCGCCAGGAGACGTTGATAAGGGCGACGTCGCCTTACACATTTTTCCGTTCTGGACAAAATTGATTTTACAAAGTCATGAGTACCCCGACTGAGAGAAGTGAGTGTGTGTTGCAATGAATATACATATACTCACCATATCGTGTACTCCGGCCAGCGGAATATGATTGCCATCCTCCCCCACATTGGCCACATATTTCTCCAGCTTCTTCAGCTCCGCCTCAATCGGTGTCCATTCGCTTTTCATGGCCAATGCCAGCACCTTGTTGGCCGTATCGCGTATGGAGGCACCAGCACTGGGCGGCTTGGGTGCCGGAAATAGATCGCCGTCCTTCTTATCGCCATTACTCGAACTATCATCCTTGGGATCCGAGTCGGCTTTGCTGGCCGGCGTGGCACGTTCGCTGCCCGTGGCCGAATCGTCGGGCGGCCCTGTCAGCGAGGATGGTGTCTTGCGGCCCACTCCGGCACCGCCAGCACCACCGCCACGCCCACCACCACGTCCACCTCGAGGCTGCGACATGCTGCTGCTTCGAGTATCTCTCCTTCTCTCTTTCTCGCTCTCTCTCTCTCTCTCTCTCTTAGTCTAGAGGGGGGACTAAGCACTTTCGCCCATTACACAACCGAGCAAGTGTTTGTTGTTAACTGTTTTGCTTGTAATTCGCAATTTGTTTATGTTGCTGTTGCAGTTGCAGTTGCAGTTGGCTCTCTCTCGTATTGATCGCCGCCGACTGCATGTGTTCCTCTTTTTTTTTCTATTTCTGCACTCGCATTGCACAATAATTTCTTGGCCTCCGCATTTTACCAATATTTGTTACCAACAATTTGCATTTTCATTGGCAACACACACCGCACTCCGCACACACACACACACAGCGCACACACAGAGCGCACACACAAGTCACAAGTCAGAAAACAAAAAAACGTTTGTTGGTTACTTTCTTCTGTAGCCCACTTTGGGTATCCGCTTGCTATTATATTATTCCTCTTGGCTCCTTTGATTCCTGCGCTTTCTTCACTTTTACTACACTATTTTATATGTTTAGCCTGTTTTATTGTTTTGGTTGCGTGTGCGTCTCACTTTAACGCCACACAGAGTCTCGGCCAAGTTGCTGCCAGCCGCCTTTAGCACTTTAAGCTGCTTTCTCTCTGCCAGCTTTGACCGCAACACAAACACAACCGTTTGCCACGAGCTTCAGCGAGTTTCTGATTTGCCAGCCCAAAGCATTTTCGCCACTTACCTCTGGCTCAGTCGCTGCGAAGGCGCACCTTGGCAACGGCAGCGGCGACGACGACGACGACGACGAAGCCAGTCAAGCCGAAGTGGAGGCGCTGCTGGAGCTGGAGAAGGAGTCACAGCACCTTCTCAGCTGAGGCGCAGGCGTTTGTTTTGTTTACAATTGTTGATTCCCTGAGCTGACATAGTTTTTGGCGCCAAATCCAAGTGCAAAAGAGAAAACACAACTCTCATCAAGTTACGTTAAGTTTCGTCAAGTTTTTAGGCATAGCGATGGGCTTAGCTAAGCTAATTGATTGTACATTGCTAAGAAAACTAAGATGCAAACTGAGAGAAAGGCTTCCTTTGGCATGTCGAAGGTTCTATACCCTTGCAGGTTCTTATATCTTCCGATCGTTCCAATACTTGTGATATATAATGGTGTAGAATTTAATGGTATAGTGTATAAGTTCAGTTATTTCTAAAATCAGAACTGGTCTTCATACAAAGACCTTCATTTTGGTCGATTCTTCCCATGGCAGCTATATGTTATAGTGGTTCGATTTTGATGAAATTTTAAATGCATATTATATATATAGAAAAAGTCCGATGTAGTAATTTTAGTTGCAATATCTTGACAAATAACCAAAATCGACCGTTTGTATGACAGTTATACGATATATCGCTCTTTGCGACTTATATACAGCGTGCAGCAATAAGAAGCATGTGCGCCATGTTTCATTAAGATAGTTCCAAAACTGAGGGACTAGTTTGCCTTGCAATAGACGGACACACGAATTAAGAGTATATGTATATACTTTATAAGGTCGGAAATGTCTACAAAAGTGCGTTACAAACTCCAGGCCAAAATGAATATAGCCTCTGTAAGGGTATAATCAATTGAAAGATAGACAGAGACTTAGCATCCTCATAGACTCGATGATAAGTTCAGAAGCCTCAAATATTCATCATGCTTCAACCTAAAGATGGCACTACTTTGCCTAAGGTATACTGTAGTTTGTTTGAGGTTAAGTTTACCCCATGATATGCATAAAGTTTAGACCAAGAGATAAACCTTTCTTTCCCAACCCTCAGAGATTCCTTATCGATAGAAGCTAAGTTTTCTATGCCATTTCGTTTCGATAAAACTGTAATCGAAAATTAATATCGAAACTACAAAATTGCTCAATATTATTTCTTGAAGATTATCAAAATTAGATCGTATTGAAAAATAGTTCAATAGACCCAGTAAAAAATTGTAATATTGTGAAAAATGCGTTCTTCGGAGACACGTCGTCGAACTCATGCATCGATAGACGTCGGAGGTCGAAATAAAGCAACGAATCGATCGCATTTAGAGATCAGATCGTCTGAGTATCGTTTTGAGCCCGAAAAGTGTCATTGCCCAAGCTGCAAATTGCATAAGCAGACCCCGGAACATTACCACGAAGTGCGAAAATCACAGCAACCCCTATTGACGGAAGTGCTTGAATTGATCAATACTCAAGAGGAGGAGGCCATTGACGATCTACAGCAGTTGGTGCGAATCAAATCGATTTCGGTCGATCCGGATATGCTGTCGGAGTGTGTAAAAGCTCTTGAATGGGTGCAAAATCGTCTGGTTAATTTGAACTTTCACACACACATCGTGGACATCCCATACACGGAGGAGAGTTGCGTGGAGAGGATTGAGAGAAAGGTGTTGTTCGCCAACTACTTCTCGACCCCCTCAAAGAACACCCTCTTGATTTATGCCCACATCGATGTGCTGCCTACACAGCCAGAATGCTGGCTATACGATCCATTCGACGTAGAAATCCGCGACGGGAATATCTACGGCCGTGGGGTGAGCAAAGGCAAGGGTATGCTTCTCGGTTGGATACAGGCGATCGAATGTTGGATCAAAATAACTGACGATCTGCCTATTAATGTGAAGTTCATGGTGGAGATGATGCACGAGGTGGGCAGCATCGGACTGCAGACATATGTGAAGGACAGACCTGCCTTCTTTCTCGATGTGGACTTTATACTGTTCGATGTGAATTCCTGGTTGAATGATGTACGGCCCGTCATTCCATGTAGTATCACCGGACGCGCATACTTTGGTCTAGAAGCGTGGGGGGGCAACAAGCCCGTGGAGGCGGGCACAGCGGGCGGACTTGTCTTTGAACCCCTGATCGATCTGTGTCATTTGATGAACCAAATGGTAGACAATAACCAGGAGCTAATTATACCACTAGCGGACAGCAGTGTTAAGGCATTGACCACACTTGACTGGCAGCTGCTTGAGACCGCCGAGTTCAGTTCGTACAAATACAGAGATACACTGTCGATTCGTCGACTCCGCAACGAGGATAACAAAGTGGAAATGCTGCGAAGTCGTTGGTGCAAGGCGGCACTAACGATGCACGGTGTCGATGGCAGCGATGCACGCTCCAACTGTAGCCCCGGCATACCCATGAAGGTGACGGCCAAGTTCTCCATTCGGATGGTACCCGATCAGGAAGTCGCGATTGTGCGAGGGGCAGTGCAAGATTTTATATTAACCACCAGTGCACAGCTAGGTGTGAGCACCAAACTAATGCTGAATTTGTTGGACAGCAGTGAGCCCCTTTCGTGGAGCATTGAATCAAATGTAGTTAAAGTCATACGCGACGCTGTCCGAGGAATATTTCAAAAAGAACCCGTCGTTACGAACGGCATACCCATCTGCCTGCCCGTGGCCAATGCCCTACACAAGTTGGTGAAGAAACCGTTGATATTGCTGCCGTACTCGAGACGTCTGGACCGTCATCAGATGGAGAACGAGAACATTCCCGAGAAACTATTCTCACAACACTCGAAACTCTGCGCCGCTGTGCTTCTCGAACTCTGCCGCCTTCCAGTCCGCTGCAAATGCCAGATTATAAGCGAGTATTGTGATAAGAAAGGTTTCGCCGATTGGTCTAGGGACATAAAACCAACCCAAGAAGAGGTCGTGACCAATGTGAAGAGTACGATGAATTTCGGTATTTTAAAATCGAAAAGAAAGGATACCAAATACCTTCAGAGGAAGAGTAAGACCATCAAGGATTATTTGAAAGCACCATTCCAGTTCCGTAAACCCGGAACACAAAAACCTCAAAGAAAGAGTTCAACACCAAACGTAGAGATGGAATTGTAACCTGTCAGGAACTGTATCAAAATGCTGTCTTTCTCAATTTTTGTTTTAAACTCCAGAGTTCAATTTCATGATTCGACTTCTTGTCGAATTTAAAACAGACATTGAGAAAGGCTGTTGAATCAATAGAGAAGTTTTCAATCGATGGTACTATCAGTATCGACTGCTATTCGATTTTTTCATGGGCTTGTTGCACATATAAGATAACTACAATCTGAGCGCAATAATAAAAAATAATATCACAAAGTTTGGTACCCTAACCTCTTATAGTTGCAGAGATCTAGGTGTTCATACAGACGAGTTTGTCTGTATTGTGTCGGCTCAACAAGAATGAAGCCAGACGAACAATACAGTCGGGCGACACTTGCAAATTAACATTTGAACATTCAAAATAAACTATAGTACGTTTAGTATACCCTAATGGCAAACTTGGTGTCTTTAGCTTTCATTATAGCTGAGATCTGTGTGTTCATACAGACAGACATGGCTCAATCGACTCGACTAGCGAACCTGATTAAAAATATATCTACTTTTTGCAACCTTCTACTTGTTATATGCATTTGAACAAATTAATATACTCTTTTTGAGCAATGTTTGAAGGGTATAGGTACCTTAAATTTCAGATGTCACAAGATTACCATGACATTCAATCCAAGGGGAAGGGATTTTGAATACCCGTTACCCGTCAGTTTGTTTTTCCGTATCATTCGCTTTAGTCTAGTCAAAATTTTAGTGAAAAATTTGTGTAGAAATGATTGTCTGGGGCGATCGCAACTGCTGCGTGTTCGTGGACCGCTCTCCGGACGATAAATGTGACTGCCTGCAAGATTTCTGTGTGCGCGACTATTCACCGAAGGAGCGTATTACGGTAACGGAACAGCAGCTGGACAATGTACTCGACGATCTCTTTTTTAATCGTGAGGAAAATCTGACTGAGCTCTCGTACATGATGTCGCTGCGGAGCATAGCGAGAAATGAGAAATACTTGTCGGAGAACAAGCAGATTTGCGAACGAATCGCTCAGCGTCTGGGAGAGCTGATGTTCGATGTGGAACTGGTGGAGGTGAAGCGAAATCCCAAGTTGCCCGGACATTGGATGATCTTTGCCGATCACTTTGGGACACCAGCGAAAAACGTAGTACTCATCTATGGCAACATTGGGGTGCTACCTGTAAACCGCGAGGATGGTTGGACACACAATCCCTTCAGTCTCACCCGAGAGGATGGTAAGCTCTATGCCCGCGGATTGACACATAAAAAGGGAGCCGTCATCTGCTGGATACAGGCCATAGACGCATGGATGAAGCAAACCGGTGAGCTACCGGTGAATATTCGATTCATTATCGATACCGATGCGAATGCCAATGTGCTTGCAATGCGCAAGGTGCTCGATGAGCGCAAGAAATTTTTCGTTGGGGTCGATCTGGTGTTGGACACCACCAACAAGTGGATTGCCAGTGGCAAGGCAATGCTTTCGATCAATCATTCCGGTTATGTACACTTTGAACTGGAAGTGAGGAAAAAAGAAACAAACGAACACGACGACCCCGGAAAGAAGGAACAGCCTGCTGAGGCAGCAAGACCGGCCGGAATGGACCCCATGGCTGAGATGTGCATGCTGATGAATACGCTGATGGTTAACGGGCAGTGTCAAGTGAAGGGATTGAAGCGTCACTTGCTGCCGTTGACGCAATACGACTGGGACATACTCAGCCTGGCCGAAGACGGTGTTATGGAGTTCAAGGAAAGGTACGGAGTATCAAAGCTACTGCATGAGCAGTCGGAAGCCGAATTCCTCAAGTATCGCTGGTGCCTGCCCGCCTTGACGATGCATTCGGTGAAGTCGAAAGGTTTGAGGAGTCGGCGCGACTTTTCGCCGATGACGGAGGCTTTGGCCACGTTCTCGGTGAGACTGATGGCCGATCAGAACATCGAGTATGTCATCTATCGTATACGTGATCATTTGGATCAGTCATATAATCGTTTGAATTGCACCAATCCGGCGTATTTACGTGTTACGGATACGCTTAAACCACTGAATGGGGCACGATATGATCGCTTTGTGCTGGCCGCACGGCGTGCCTACGAAGGTGTGTTCGATATCATTGCCCTCATACCGGACACCATCGTCATCTGTATGCCCATGGTGAACGAGGTGCGACGCTACTGTGCCGACAATGTTCAGGTAATTGGTCTGCCCTTCTGTGCGATTCACAAGAAACCCTTACAGAAGGACGAGAACATGGAGGAAAAGAGTTTCCAGAAAATGCAACAGCTCTTTGCCACGCTACTCTTCGAGTTGGCCCTGGTGCCGCCCGAATGCAAATGCAGCAAAATTCCCGATTTCTGCATGAAGGAGGGAAAGACGACAGATCGTGACTTTATCCACCTAACGTTGCCGCGCAGTTATAAAAAGTCACATGTCCTCTTTGAAATCAACCCGGGGGCTGTCATCGATGTTCGGAAGCCAAGCATAGCTCTGCCCTCCGCCAAGGAGATTTTATTGGGCGAAAAAAAATCTGAGTTAGATACAAATCGTCACAGTCACAGGTACACAGAAAAATATCAGGATTAGAATTGAGCAATATGTTGAACATCTTTGAGAGTACAAGTGATAAGCAACCTTCAACTTTTATTGATAAGATTCAATTTGTTGTTAAGTTGTTCGATAAAGTTTGCAACAGAAATAAAGTCAATTCATATCTGCATTAAATTATTGCAAGTAAATATTCCCCATTATATCATGACTATAAATAACTCACACTTTCAAGATCATGATCATGACTGTGAACTACAAATAAATCGCTCAAGTCAAAAGCTCCCATAAAGCACAACCTTGTTCCACTCGAACAGAGCTTTTTGGTAGAAAAGAAGCCAAACAACTGGGCAAAAAACTGTGAATGCCGGCGCAATAAATAAACAAAAATAGTTATAGCAAATAAGCAGCTGGAGAAAGCTTTATCGGCATGCCGAAGCTGCTAATGCCCTCGCAAGCCCGAAAAACACTTCAACTATAACAAATCATTTATAGCTACTTGTATTTGTTTTGATAATGTGAATACTACAAACTGAAAAGCCTGTTCTTATCTAACAGTTCACTCGACTGTCGAGCATAATGATATAATCCATGGCAGGGTATAGAAGAACCGCTATATAATTGCTCAATGTAACACAGTTGAACATCTGTTATCAATACATACTATATATTGTATATATATAAATCAACAGTTGAATGAGACACGTGCCGTGTCGTATAGAAAAATGAAAACAAAACAGAACCGACGATAAATACGAAACAAAACAAACATGAGTTTATAGCGAAGCGTTTTCCCACGCGCCAACAGCTCCGCTCTCTCTCTCTCGCATGATGATGACATTCTCTCTCGGCGAGAAGGGGTATGGCAAAAAGAACTTTTTCTGCTATTGGACTGTCTCAATTCACTTGTGGGCGCCATAGAGTGCGGACGTGCAAGCTCATTAAAAGAAAAACATTTGCCGAATCTATTACATGGGAAAAGAAACAACAATTATAAATTGCCCTTGAAAATTACATGCTGAATCAGTTGTAAATACGTTTGTTTGTTTATTTTTTTTAGTGTATGTGAGTGTATGTGTGCTGAATATGTTAAACAAGAAACTACAAATTATGGCAAAACATCTGCTCAGGCAGAACAAGGCACTCAACGCATTGCGCTGGTAAGTACATTAGCTAAGCGAGGACAAAAACCGAAGGTCAGTGAAGTAATGCGACTTATTCCTTATCTCATCAGTGGATTAACGCCCCAATTACAGATGGTTAAGATAGTTGTGTTGTCTTGTGCTTAAAATCTTCCACGTTTCTTTAGCTCCCAAGTTACGTAACATTTTTATTTTGGATTCTGAGACAGAGGCCACCGTATGCATATAGAAAACGTTATCAAACTTGCGATTATTTTTGGTTTATAATATACATTTAATAGATCTTCCAATTTCTCAACGAAGCCTGATAGCATTTCTTATCGCAAAGAGTATTTAATGTTCGGTTTACCGATAAAACTGGTCTTACAAGCATATCAATATATATAGATCAATAGCTGGAAGTTAGTTAGCACATGCTAATTATCGAGTATCGAAATTCATTATAAAATTACTATTCTTAGATATAATTAATCAAAGGCCTGTGCACCTGTTCAATTGAAATGTTCGATGAGCGGAATTTTTTGTTCTTTACTACGCAGAAAGTAATTTTCCACTGATACGACTATTTATAGCGGTTTTGTCTGGATACTTGAGAGACTGAGGGATGCACACCTTAAACGTAATTGAGCTTAAATGGCAACCTATTTGAATTCATATTATTCTCGTATTCAGTCCATGCACAATTCCAAACTGATAAGGGCGAACACTCGTGTAAAAACAATACTCATAATAATCTAGGCAAAGTAGTACATGCAAAAAAAAAAAACAATAACAAAACCTATACCAAGTGTATTTCGCATGTGAGCTTTCGCACAAGCTCAGCTGCTATAACTGTAGCCAAGACACAAACCCCTAAGCAAAACATATGTGCTGAAGTGGTGAATTGAGTTGAGTTTCTACTAAGAAATTAGTTTGAAAGGAATTCAATTATTTTAATTAGTTATAAATGATTATTTATGTTTATTAAATTAATTATATAAAATAACATTCGAATTTGCTTTGTTCTTTGCAGCTTATCCAATTACAGCTATATGCATCATGTGGGTAAGGAGCCGCTGGTCTATCGCACTGTGGGCCAACAGGTTGAGCTGTCTGCCTCTGATTTCGGTAGCACTGAGGCGATAGTATCGGCTCACGAGGATAAGCGATATACGTTTAGCAGCCTGCTGCCTGAGGTGGATCGTGTAGCTGCAGGTTTTCGTAAGCTGGGATTGAAGAAAGGCGATGCCGTCGGCATTTGGGCACCCAACTATATCCATTGGTATCTGACCATGTTGGGTGCCGCGCGAGCAGGCCTCATTTCGGTGGGCCTCAATCCCGCCTTTCAGGGCCCCGAAATAGAATATTGTCTCAAGAAGGTGGACATCAAGGCCATTGTGGCACCCGAAGCATTCAAGAGAACAAAATACTACGAGATATTACGTGATATTTGCCCAGAATTGGCGCACTCGGAACCTGGAAAGATTCGTAGCGAAAAGTTTCCTCACCTCAAATCGGTGATTATCAACAGCCAGCAGAGCCTTAAGGGTGCGCTACGGTTCGATGAGGTACTCGATCTGGCCAATGCCACAGAGCAGGCGGAGATTGGCAAACTGCAACGTCAGATTGATCCCGAGTCGGCTTGCAATGTGCAATTCACCTCCGGCACTACGGGCAACCCCAAGGCAGCGCTGCTCTCACACTACAGTCTCGTCAACAATGGCATCCATGTGGGTGCTCGCAATGAGCTGGCCGGAGAGAGAATCTGTGTACAGGTACCGCTATTCCATGCGTACGGTGTATCGATCACCATCATGTCTGCTCTGACGCAAGGTGCCACAATTGTGCTACCCACTGCGGGTTTCAGTCCCAAGGATTCGCTGCAAACAATCGTTAAGGAACGTTGCACAGTCATCCATGGCACACCCACAATGCATGTGGATCTGGTTGAGGAACAACGTAAACTGCAAGTACCACTGCCGCCGCTGAAGAAGGCCATCACAGGTGGGGCGGTCGTGTCGCCACAATTGATCAAGGATATACGAAATGTGCTTGGCGTGCAGGCAGTGCATAGTGTCTACGGACTGACCGAGACAACCGCTGTGGTCTTTCAATCAGTACCTGGCGAGAAGCAAGATCGTGTACTCGACTCCGTGGGCTTTCTCACCGATCACATCGAGGCGAAGATCATCGATGCCCAGGGCAATCTGGTGCCCCTTGGCCAGCCCGGTGAACTCTGTGTGCGTGGTTACCTAACCATGTTGGGCTATCACGGTGATGAGGCCAAGACCAAGGAGATATACGGCGAGGATCGTTGGCTGCACACCGGCGATCAGTTTGTACTCGAAGCCGATGGCTATGGCCGCATTGTGGGTCGCCTCAAGGAGATGATCATACGCGGTGGCGAAAACCTATTCCCCAAAGAGATTGAAGACTTTTTGAACTCAATGCCACAAGTGGTCGAGGCACATGTACGTTATCACACCTTCCATATCCTTTTCCTTGACATATATTTTATTGAAGTTTCCTCTCTTCTTGTGCTACAGGTGATTGGCGTGCCCGATAAGCGTCTGGGCGAGGAACTCTGTGCCTTTGTGCGACTGCAGGATGATGTCGATCCCAGTACGTTCGACAACAAAATGCTCAAAGAATACTGCAAGGGCAAACTGGCCCACTTCAAGGTGCCACGCTATGTGGTTCCCGTGAAAACATTCCCCAAGACCACATCTGGAAAGATTCAAAAGTTTAAACTACTCAAAACATTCGAGCAGGAGGAGGAAGCGAGCGCTGCTCGAGCTTAAGTATTACTGTACATAACACATTGAGTTCCTTTTGTTAATAAAAATATCTAATCTAAAATATAAAAATATAACAAGTTCCCCCCCAATTGAAAACACTTCGAGAGCGAGTTTTTGAAACAATTACTATTTTATTTTTAGGTTTTGAAATGATTTAGCAAAAAAATTTGTGTTATACTGTTATATATTTTATACCATTCCTTTTTCTTCTGCTTCTCATTTCACACAGATTTAGGATCAGCAGTTGTTATACTCTAATTCTGGGCACAAAAAAAAAAAAAAAATAGTTTTCGTATTGTACTTAATAATTAATGACAATGCTGCGTGTTATATAAACTCTTCTTCTTCTTTTGCTCATTCATCTTGCGTGCTCCCTTCTCGACTTATAATTATAAGACTTGCTTGATAATTAGATACAGTTATAATAGTTAGAATTACAGATACAGATACATAACAGATTAAAAACGTAAAGATTAACGTAAGAGCTAAGCTAAAACAAACTAATGTACAGAGCGGGTTGGGGGTCTACAAACTAGGAAGCATACTCTATAGCATAATATATTGTAGTTATGGGATATTCCTAAAAACTAAATAATAAATAAGAGCTCTCAAAATTGAAACACACGTGCACAAAAAAAAAAAAACGTTAAAGCTTAAGTTTTGTTTTACATTTTATAAGATTTGAAATCATTCATTGTGTTGGGTTGTGTTTTGGATTATATATTCTGGGTTTTCTTTTTAATTTCCTTTAGCAATTTAAGGTATTCCTCATTGAGCAGAGACTACAATCGAATGGGAAGGAGCAGGTATTGTATAACATTAAATACTATATAGAATATACGATATCTCGAGTTGCGGTTAGAGTAGAATAGTATTAAATATTTCATAGTTTATATGCAAATATATATATGCGTGTGTTTTTTTTGTGGGTGGATATATCTATGTATATATATATTCTCATACTGTTTGAGCTAAATGCCTAACCATAACATATATTTATATATATATATATATATATTCATATACTCGTAAGATTATCGTATTTTTATCGTATTTGAAACATGTTCGCAAAGAGTGTGTTCTACTGCTGCTGCCGCTGCTGCTGTTATACACTACTACATACTGTTATACTGTTATGTTTATACTGAATTTGAATCATCAACCCAAAATAATTCTATTCTCTTTAGACTGTGACGGATCCGCTTGCTGTGTGTGGCTGCGCTGCTGCTGCTGCTGCTGCTACTGCATAAAATCTTTCATAATTTTATAGCATCTCATGTATTTGTTTTTATTTTTATATAATTTGAATTACTTTTCCAAAAAAAAAAAAAAATGATATATCTTCTTTGTGTTGCCTACGCTAAATGCACTTATTTACACAGAAAACATTATATGAAATCAATTTAAATTACAATTTACCAAACAATGTTTTAATTTCTTTTTCTGTTCTTTGTTCCTTTTTCTCTTATTGTTGTTGTTCTTACGCGACAAAGCTATGCTAGTTGAATTGTTCTACAATCTTCTTTCTGTGCGCCTGCTTTAGAAGCTATCATCATCATCATCATCATCATCATCATCATCCTCATCATCGTCGTCATCAACATCGTCATCATCATCAAAATCATCCTCAATCTCCTGCTCGTTCCGTACGTCACCAACGTCTGCTCTCTCGTCCTCTTCCTCCTCTTCATCCTCTTCCTCGTCGTCGTCGTCATCATCACCTACAATTAATTCCTCCTGCTGCGCATCAACGGCCACCATTTCATAAGCCTCTTCGGCTGCCTCGGCTATCTGTTCGATGACAGCACGCTCTTCGTATGCCACGCCCAGCCCCAGCCGAACGCCCACACTGACACCCACACCCATGCCTTGTAGAGGCGCCCCCTGTCATGCGATTACATGCCCCTCAGCGGCATCCGCATCGGCAGCATCCTCAGACCAGCTAACCTCCATTGGTGTGCCATTCAAGCTGTTCACCTGCTCCAACAGCAGCGCCTCCTCGATGGACATACGTGACGGTTGCTTCTGTCGCTTGGACAAAGATAGACCAGCAGCCGAGGCTGTGCTGGATGCCGATGAGCTGCGCATATCTTCGGATGAGGCCGAACAGCTTTCATCCTCTGAATTGGCACCGGAGACCATTGCCTCGCCGGCAGATTCCTGTATCTCTTGGAACTTCTTGTTCATTGCCTTGTTCATGGTCGAACAGCGGGCACGCATATCAACTGGCGGCGGTGGCAATGGCTGCGGTGAACTGGCTCTCAACTCCTCCGGATGCCAATCGGGTAGCGATTGCTCCACAGTTGCCGGCGCCGTAGTCGTCGTCGTCGTCGTCTTTTGGTTGCCACAAATCGATTGAGAGCGTGTACGGCATATTTGACGCGGTGATTCGGGTTCATGTGACTGAGAGCGCATCAGAATGGTAGCAGACATACTCTGCGATAACGGATTGGGACCATGTGAGTGATGGGCATGTCCATTGGTTGCGCCACTGGCACTGGCCACACTGGCACTCTGCGACAACTGGCGACGCTGTGTGGGACTACGTTCACAGGTGCTACGTAGGGAGCCGGCGCGTCGCACCAATTTCGAGGCAGCCACCTGTGGCGTCTCATCGTCCATTTCAAGGACCCAGCTAACCGAGTCGTTGCGTTCGATGACACCCTTGATCACAGGTGAAGCGGGAGGCGATGATGTTGATGATGATGACGCATTGCAGTGGGCGGCGGCGCAATCCAAACTGGCGCGCATTGAACTGTTGCGACTGTAGTTGAGGGATGCATCCAACTGGGAACAGTTGGACAATTGCTCCTGCAGCTGATTCTGCACCAGCAGCAGTTGCTCGGTGCGCTGCTTGAGATTATACTGCAGCTGCTCGTTGTCACAGGAGATGCGTTTGCGCTTGATGCTCTCATGATTGAAGGCCTTTTGCATTTCATCATTTTGACGCTGGAGTTCTCTGAGGAGGGAATGGAAGAAGGCATAGATTAGTGGGTGTTGCTTGAGGGGAGACAAGTTTCTACTTACTTCTCCTTTTCGGCTTTGGTCTCCAATTCAGTGCGCAACATTTCATTGGTGGCCTCCAGCAGTGGCACGCGATTGCTTCTGCTGCGCAGCTCCTCGATTTCGCGCTGCTGTTCGGCATGCTGCTTGGAGAGTGTGGAAATCTCGGCCTGCTTCAGTTCCAGCACACAGCGCAGACTGTCCGCCTCGCTGGTGAGGCGACACAGCTCGGCGGCGCTGTCATTGAGGCTGGTGCTGGGACTGCGACGCTGCGAGGAGGTGCGCAACACAGTCACCTCATCCTGACTGAGTGCAAGACGATCGCGTAGATCACGTTCCTTGTGCTCAGTGCTGGCGCGAAGTGTTTGCAACTCCTTGGTCAATGCCTTGATGGTCGCTTGTGCCTCCTCCTCGCGCTGTGTGGCCGCCGACAGGCGCATGGTGTAGCTGTTATCCTTGCGCGTCAGCTTCTCGCGCAGCTGCTGTTCCTGCTGCTCCTGTTCGTGTATGCGCTTCTGCAACTGCAACACCTGCTGTTCGGCCAGTTGCAGCTGCTCCTGCTTGTGGCGTAGCTGATGCTCGATTTCCTGATGATACGATTGCAATGCCTGCTTCTTCTCCTCATCCTTGGCCTGCAGCTGCGACTCGAGCTCACGGAAACGCTCCTTGGCCAACATTTGCACCTCCTGCAGCTTGTCTTGTGCTACAAGGGAGAGAGTGAAAGAGAGAGAAGTTGAGTTAGTTAAAGAGTGGGGGAGGGGGGGGCAAAGGTTACACTGTCTTACCTTGCTGCAGTTCACTGCACTGCAAATGCTTGCTCTCCTGCTCTCGTTGTGTCCATTCAACTTCCTTGTCGTGCAATTGCTTGCGCAGCTCTTCGCAATTACGCTGTGTCTGTTGCAGCACCGTCAGGGTCTCTTCCAACTTCGAGCTCATCTCGCTCTCCTTGCAACTCAATTTGTCCATCTGCAAAGCAAAAAGAACAACAACAATGAGGTTAGTACTGCATTTTGCTACCTGCTGCCATTGTTTGGCACTCTCAAAGTTACTTGAGTGTATCTTTTGTGTGGCACAGCTCGAGGGAATGCTAGGAAAATTACCAGAGAAAATGGCGGATGATTTCACAAAGAATGCGGCATAGCATTCTACAGTTATTGTTCGATATATTTGAATTGATTTGCAAGCAAGATCAGATATATATTTAAAGATATCGGCAGAAGTCTAGAAGTATTATTTACTCAGCTAATTCTAGCATTAATTAAAATTGGTATTTGATAACTCTGAAGACATTTTTAGCATTTTATATATGTATATATTATTTATATAACTATATATTCTTGTTCTATACTATTTATTTTTTTGTATTTTCAATCTTAGAGTTTTTTCTTCTTCTCCTATTCTTTCTACTCCCTCTATTCCTTCTTCACTCTCCGTTCTTTACCTCTGTATCACAAGACAATATATCCATGTTGCTCATGTTGCTGCTGTTCTGCGCTGTTGCTGGTGTATCGAGGTCTAACGACCAGCTGATCAAGTCAAAGTCCATTGTTTGAGCCGACAGGCTCTCGTTGGGAAACACAAGATGTTCAAACATTTTTGAAAACGTTTCACAATCGCGTGTTGCACACGTTGAATACTTTGTGTAAACTGATGATGGTGCAGGATATGCTCGCTCGCTTTTATAGGCAGAGCAGGTAGGGCAGGTAGGGCAGCAACAGAGAAGAGAGCAAGGGGGAGAGAGAGAGAGAGCAATGCTAAAAGGTGGCAGCAAGAGTGGGAGAGAGAAAGAGAGAGAGCTGTACCAAGAGGTTTAAGCATGAAAGCAGTACAACACAAGGTAGCAATGAGAGCAGTACCAAAAGGTATCAGAAGAAAGACGTACCAAAAGGTACCAAGAGAGAGGAGTACCAAAAGGTACCAAGGGAGAGCAGTACCGTAAGGTGCTAGAGAGAGTTGTACCAAAAGGCAAAAGGATGATAGCAGTAGAGCAAGGTAACAAAGAGAGCAGTCCCGAAAGGTAACAGCAAGAGAGCAGTACCGAAAGGTATCAGGAAAGAGCAGTACCGAAAGGTAGCAAGAAAGAGTTTTACCAAAATGTAAAAGGATAATAGCAGTACAACATGGTTACAAAGAGAGCAGTACCGAAAGGTAGTAGCAAGGCAGCAATACCGAAAGGTATCAGGAGGTAGCAGTACCGTAAGGTGCTAGAGAGAGTTGTACCAAAAGATAAAAGGATGATATTAGTACAACAAGGTAGCAAAGAGAGCAATACCAAAAGGTATCAGGAGAGAGCAGTACCAAAAGGTATTAAGAGAGAGTAGTACCAAAAGGTACCAAGAAAGAGAGCACTACGAAAAGATAGACGACACAACAGACAACAAGAGAAAGACACCGAGCAGGTACCACCGCTGGAAAAGGTGCGCAAATAACGAGCAAAATATTTACAGCAGATTTCCAAAAAGGGTTTTCGCGGAGTTCGAAGTGGAAAAAAACCATAGACGTAAACAACGTGGGTGTGTCACTCGGTGGACCAAGGGGCGTTGTTGGCTACCAGGCAACGCCTCCACGCCTTGAAGTCACAATCTCTCTCTAACCCGTTGTTGCTGTGGCTTATTCTCAGACATGATTCCTAACCTCATGTGGTTTTCGTAACTGAAAATTAGTCACACTGCACACAGTACAGGCCGTCTTCGTGTCCGCCTTGGGGCGGCTGAGTACACTTCAATTTACTCTCCTTCTCTGAGACATTTTGGGTGGACGCGTGTCGAAGTAGAACTGCTCAAAAGGATCGTCCAACTACCATATGCCATGGCGTTAGTTGGGCCTAAATTTGAATGTTACTCGAGTGCTTGACACAAATTTGATTAACTAAAACCAATTGCAATTTTCACGAGGTACTTGAGAACTGAAGAGTGAGGATAGCTAAAATTATGTGCTACTTGAGAAAGGTTTGTGGACAGATCTACTGCTCAAAGGAAGCAACTTCATGAACTGTACAAGACTCTTAAAAACGTAAACTACCTTATTATTGACAGACTATACTTTGCACTACCTATTGTATACCAGTATCCAAGAGCTCCCCAAGGATGCTATTTGTCAGAGTAGTTTGGGCATTCGAGGGTAATGACTAACGGCCTTAATTAGCAAACAACTTGGAGCTCTACTTGCACTAACCGTACTAGGACCCTATGCACTAAGGGGTTGCTAAGTAGTTCCTTTCGTCTGAATAAATGAAGAAGGTATCCCTACAAAGATCACGAAGATCTGCATTACCACATTAATCTTGCCTGTCATCATGTTCAAGAACCGAACCTAATTGATCCACAAATTAGAATGTCCGACAGAGGAGGATCAACAATCAGTGACACAAGTTGCCTGTCGTCGTCTGTCGCCGTGATTAGAAATTGAATGTCATTACGTGTCTCCGTCTCATTTACAGACTCAGTCACAGTAAGAGACCTTGTCTCTGTCTCCTTGCCAGCCTTGACTACCTGTGCAGAAGCTACAATTAAAGTGTCTGTCGCCTAATCCTTTGACTACCTCATTAAGTCTATTGCTCTAGATTTCTAGATTGTTCGATGTCTTACAACTCTGACATTGACAGCCTCCACGTCCTTCACTTCAAACACAGAGAGAGAGTGGGAGAGAGAGCGACGAAGATCATAAAAAGGACATGCGATCACGCACGTACTCCGTGCACCCTCGCAATGTCCTTCTCCTCGATCAAGCGATGTCCTTGTGCGCTTGAAAGGTCGCGTTTTTCCTTGGTTTTCACACTGTACTGTGAAATCTCAGTGTGGATCATTGAGAACTAAATAAATATTTATGTTTGACAGCCGTTTAGGCTTTTAGTGGGAAAATTTTATTGAAAACATATAGAAAAATATTATTATTATTGCGCGATTTATGCATTATGCGGCATTACGTGCCATGCTCAGCTCTGAGAAATTCCATTGAATACTTTCCGTGTGTTGTAAAGATGTTGTGTCTCTATTTGTTTGTGCAACTTTGTGCAACCGCCGCGGCGCATGCAACAAGTTACCCAAACTGAAAACCCAAATCCCAAATACAAATCCAAAATCTATGCGAATGTTGTGCAACCAAGACGGGGGATTAGCTGAGTGCATAGGGGTTTTTTCTAGCGTGTTGTGCAGATACCTCCGCACTTGGCTTACAAGAAATACAAATGGTGTTTACATTTAGAGCATATCTGAGGATATGTGACAGCTTAGCATGATTATTATTGAAATGCTGAAATGTATTATGCAAAATTAATATCTCGAGAAACTTGGGACTGGGACTAAGGCGCCTATGTTTACACCTATGCTCATATTTTATTCATAATTTAGTAAAGAATTATCTTCATTTCATTTGCAATATTATCTTAAACAAGTCTTGATATATAGTTTGATCTGGCTTTAATATATAATGCGCATTATACCATTAACTAAGTAAAGTATAATCCAATTTGGAAAGTAAATTTGTATATTATCTGCACCCTAAATTGATTTGACCACAATAGCGAGATATAAACAATAAATTTCAAATTTGAACGAGGAAGAAAGGCAACCTTCGGGCATAGCGAAAGTTTAATACCCTTGCAGGTTCAAATATCCTCCAATCGTTCCAATACTAGCTACATATAATGATGTAGAATGAAATGGTATTGTGTATATTCAATATTATGTTTCACTTTGATTTGAACTGGATCAGTTTAGCTATTTCTAAAATCAGAACAGGTCTTCATACAAAGACCTTCATTTCGACCGATTGTTCCTATGGCAGCTATATGTTACAGTGGTTCGATTTTGATGAAATTTTATATGCATAGTAAATATGAAGAAAACGTCCGATGTAGTAGATTTGGTTGCCATATCGTAACAAATAACTAAAATCGGCCGATAGTTTGTATGGCAGCTATACGATATATCGGTGCGATCCGGCTCGTTCCGACATATTTACAGCGTGCAGCAATAAGAAGCATGTATACTGAGTTTTATCAAGATAAATCTTAAGCTGCGTGACTTGTTCACGTTTGAATTAACGGACAGACAGACAGACCAGCAGACCAGCAGACGGACAGACGGCCAGGCAGACATGCCAAGATCGACTTGGTGCAGAATGTATATACTTTATGCGATCGGATATGTCTGCTAAGTTGCGTTGCAAACTCCTGGCCAAAATTAATATACGCTCTGCAAGGGTATAATAATAATTTAACCACAGTTAAAGACCAGTCTGATTACCTAAGACAAATTCAGCATCAACCTCTTTGTTTACTGAAATGCACATCGAAGATATGCTAAATACGTTGAATACCCATAAAATACGCTCTTTCTGTTTTTTGGCCTTTTACAGTTCTACCTGTCTGCGGTTGAAAAGTCAGCAGACAAACAACATCATAAATCGATTTGCATGGCGAACTCGGAACTCAGACATGCATATTCAACCTGTCAGACATCAGCAACTCTAATCCCATCGATGCAAATGTCAAAATAATGTTGTTGTCGTTGCGTTTGTCGCGTATTTTTATGATCTTGTTATTGATATTTAATAGTCCTCCGCAGGACAGGGCAATGTGGGTTGGGTGTGACAGGTAGTTGGGTAAATAAAAGGGAAGAGAAAAAGTACTATATAATATGAAGTTAATTACATATATAAAGCATGTAAATGGTTTGTTAAGTTTGTGATCCTTAGAAATGATTTAAAATACAAATTTAGTTGGGAAAGTAAAAATATACGATTGATTGAGAGAAGTATAGGATATTATAATAAAGAAAAACCTTTCGAACTCCAAAGAATAAAATGGACTTATGATCCCTTTTCAATTCCTCAGCATAGAGTAGAGGATTAGTCTAAACCTAACAGGTAGTTCCACAGAATTTGTCTCATGTTCTAATTTCCAATACATTTTGAATACAATTTACACTCTTTTATAGTATACAGCCGTTAAATCTAACCCTAGCAAACTGTCGAAACTCACACATGGTGACAAAGTATCACATGCAAATCCTAACGGCCGGGAAAATGATAACAATTAATTGAATGCAGAGCAGATCACACCCTTTACCCAAGCTGACCAAAACAAAGGGTAAGACGAGAGTAAAGGTGTAGGAACAGAAAAGAAAGAGAAAAGAGGGATAGAGAAAGAGAGAGAGAGATAGAGAGAGAGGAAAAGAGAGACATGCTGAACCCGAACTCAGTCCCGTATGCGAATTTTAATTAGTGCAAACAATAAGTGGCCCCGGCTTAATGAAGAACCGTATACAGAGCAACGGATACGGTTTTGGTTTCGTTTTCGGTTTCAGCTTGCGGATTGAGCAGCTTAACTGAAACTGTAACAATTAAACGAAATTAGCTCAAATTTAAGCATGGCTTAAGGCAAATTTCAATCCCAGCGGAATTTTTGGCCTTTTATTAGAGCAGACTGTCGAGTCGAGCCGAGCCGAACAGAACAAAGGATGCAGCAGTGCATGAAACCGAACAAAGTTTTGAAAAGTATCCGACGGACAAGCCACTGAAGCATTGCCAATCCCTGGCGCCCAAAAACCTCTCTCCCTCTCTCTCTCTCTCTCTCACTGAGGCAAATTGCTAAGCCATTCATCTGCCTCTCGAAACTTTGCCGACGACTCTGGGACTATAATCGACTCACCTGCTTGGACATGTACTGCACAACAATGGCCAATCCCATCAACTGGCATTGGCTCTCATCCTGCTGTTGTTTCCTCAACTCCAGGCAACTGGCCAGAAGTTCATAGTTCAAACTGCCGTTCTGTATATAACACTTTAGTGCAGGCATCTGTGCGGCGACTATACCACCATCTGTTACTAAGGGCTTTGTTTTTTCATGAAGACCCTGCAAGGAGAGTATGGAAAATTAGAAGATTTACATACATACAATGTAAATAGGAATCAGGGCAGAGCCTATATCATATACTCGTATTAGTCTATCTCGTTGCACTCACCTTACTGGCAGCGATCTCTGCTTCTACACTTGGTTGTACCTTCTCCAAATCATTCTGCTGTATTAGTTCCTGTTCCAACCGTTCTTTATTTGACTCTTGAGAATCGAGTTCCAGTGGTTCGTTGCGCTCCTGGCGCTTCACCTTGGGCGCCTTCTCGGCGGCCGCATCGCACTGGCAATCGGCTGTATCTGTTGTGCCACAAGTGCAGTCAATGAGTTCATGACTGATGGAGGCACGTTTCGAGTCACGTGGTACAGCAGTTAGCAGAAGCCCAAGTTCATTGAGCTCTTGCAGTTCCGTTTGATCCACACCAGAGCGCAGAGATTCTGCAAGAGAAGACAGAGAGAGACAGAGAGAGAGTTAGTTGGTTATCTAAGCGTGTGTCAAGCGAAAGTTATGAACTAATGATGAGTCAGGTTCAGTTCAGTTCAGCTGGGTTCAGTTCGTTTGCCATTTGAGATGAGTAATTGCTGTGTATGTGTGTGTGTGTGTGTGTGGTGCGAGAAACCGCAAGACAAGATGGGCAGGAAAACAAAAAAGACAAGTCTACAAAAAGCGAAAGCAAATCGACAGTGTCTGCACAAATTACACACACTCTACATGGGTGCAAGTGTGTTGCCACGCCCACAAATGAGACGCACGGCTGTCAATTAGAGGAGGATGCGTGAGCAAATGGCAAATGGTGTGGGGTCAGCCACCTCTTGCCATGATCGATCGATGAGGGCAGCCAACATCAATGCAAGCATCCATCGATCCATCGTCCGTCCATCCATCCATCCAGGCATCTATCTACCTATCGAGCCATACCCCCATCCATCCATAATTTAACACGATTTCCTTACAAGCACGCGCCATAAAATTGTCAACGCCAACCAGTACAACCTGTACCCCAAGGTGCAGGCACCCCACCGCACCCAATTCCCCTCATTTCCAATGCAAGCCGTAGGCAAGCGGCATCAACATTCCCCGTACACTCGTTTTATTTTCTCCTTCCTCATAGTTAATCAATTTCCTAGTCACGCTTGATTCATGAAAATCATTTCTTAATTCGAAAATTGTGCAAATTGCAATCTCAATTGAGATACAAAATAAATAATTGCCCCAATGTTGTTAATGATCTTTCTTTGCTGTGTATATTTTGTGCATTTCAATTGGCATTTTATTGTGGCTTTTCATGCAACTTTGGAATTTGTGAATGGAGTTGCAAAGTTTTCAAATGCCTAGAGAAATATTGGATTGGTATTATGGCAGTGATTTTCCATTAGTATTCCCCATATGAAGGTGCTTAAGAGGCTGGCAGGCAAAAGGTATGGTAAGTACTTTTATACCCTATGACCATTGAAAATGGTCAAAAAAGCGTATTTACTTTGTGCAAATGTATGTAATGGACAGAAGGAGGCGTGGTAGACCATACACAACATATATATTCTTGCTCAGGGTTAATTTTAGCAGATTGAGCAAAGTCTGTCTGTCTGACTAGATAAATACACAGATCTCAGCTATTATAGAAGCTAGAGAAACCAAATTTATACTCTGCAAAGATCAAGTTAATTTAAAAAGGTTGGCTGCCACGCCCACCGCCCCCGCACATCGGTTATTATAACTTTCAATTTAATTTCTAAGAAATAAAAGATACAAATATATGACATTGACATACATATATTAAGCTGATTGAAATATCTACATATTTTCCATAAGGTAAAACCTAATGTTGACCAATTACTTAGCTAGCTATAACATTTACCATAACTATAGTCATTATATTCGTCCAACATTTTCCTACAACACCCGAGCAAAAGCGCAGCCAGACAAACCTGAACTTGTTCATAAACTATCACACTAGCCACAGTTGAGATCAGGAAAACATTTCGCGCCAATTAAGAAAATTGGCTGTAAATAAAGTGACAAGCGGGAAATATAAAGGATTGTGTAATGCGCCATGTGAAGTGACTGTGGCTGTGCACAAACTGCTGCAACTCAGTGTGCACAGTCTTAAAAGCATTTCAAAATAATAACTAAATGATTTAGCATGCAAATAGTTTATGCACAAAGTCAAGGGAAAAGCCAAGACAGCTTGCTGCAGATCGTAAGCAAACACAGTCTGTGCAAAACCTGCCTTGGGAAAATATTGTAATAAGCGTGGAAATTGAACAGACTGAGAGGGGGAATTTCCTGCAGTTGTCATAATTGATTTTCCAAATCTACCATTAGCAATTAGCTCAAACAACTGAGTTGAACATTCTTTGCGTTGCACGTTCCAATGCCACACGCCTTGGCTGTGTGTGGCACACGACAGTCGCGTTGCCTCTCGCCTCACCTTGCAAATCGCTCTCTCTCTCCCTGTTTGCGGCAATTAGGCAATTAAACGACATTAGTTACACGACATTAATTCCACAAGGTCGTAGCGAATCTGCACAGAGCTCCGTCGTTGGTTCTCACGCACTGTCACGCACAGTCACGCAAAGACCTGTCGACAGGATGCACTCTTGTAGATCACCATCTCAGTCTCTCATTGTGTATCTCTCTCCCGCTCTCTTTGCTGCACTCCCACTACCCCGCTGTGCTTTTCTTTAGCCATTTTATGGCCAACAAACCGACCACCTCAGTAGTTCGCCATTTGATTTGCTTCAATGTGGGCACTAGTTTCTTAGCATTTTCCTACAATTTTCCTTTGCTTTTCATACTTCACACTTGCGCGTTTTATGGCTGCTCGGGAAATTCCCTAAGTGACTGCGAGGATGCTACGCGTTCATTGACAAAAATGCCATGGTGTGGGAAAAGTGTAAAGTGTTGCCCTTTGGGCAGTTGGATTTTCCCATACTAGTTCCCATAAAGCAAGGTTGATTTTTATATCCTGAAGAATTTTCATTGATCGTATTTTTTTAAATTTTATTCAGCTAAAAAATAAATATTTTTAGCTGAGTTTACAGCGCAGGCTTATTTATTTTGAGTGAGTTTAAGTGGGCTTATCTAAGAGTGCTTTAATGTGCTTTCAAGCTAGTTTCCATTAATTTCTTTACAAAATTAAAAGTGTGTTAGCTTTTTATTTGCGAAATCTGCACATTGTTTTCCCTCCCTCTTGAATAAAATAACTAAGCGAAGATCATAGAAAACTTCTTAAATAAGCATGTGTGCTTGTGGAGCTTTCTAATAGAGCTTTAATGAACTTTGCATCAATTATTCATCTAAATTATTTTTAACGATTCTTAAGAGTGCTTTAATGAGCTTGCATTCAAGCTTTCTTAATTCTTACCTACTCCTTCCTTTATTTATTGTCATTCCAAACTAACTAAGAGGGTGCTTAAATACAGCTTTCAAGAACTTCAATGTGCTTTAAAAAATCTTCGAAGGCATTAAAAATACTCACATAATCAATAGTTTTATTTAATCTAATATTCAAACGACTTCAGGTTTGCCCCTGCGAATTTTCCACATTTTTCTGCACTACATTGAGAAGGTGCTTAAATAGAGCATCCACGGAGAGCTTTAATGCGCTTTCAATCATTTTTAAAGCACTAAGGACTCTCACAATATTCCAAAGTTATATCTAGTTTAATATTTAAACTGCTTGCGAATTTTCCAAGCGATTTTTGCCTGCACTACATTTTTGTTCAAATGTCTCTCTCCCAACGCTGTCTTTCTCATTATTTCCTTGCATACACCCTTCTCCCTCTAAATTCTAATTCCCATATCCATTTCTCTTTAGACTTGTTCTCACATACATTTCCCATTCACATTCCCTCACATTCATTTGGTCGCCAAGCTCGTAATGACGGTTTTTTTCGGGGTTTTCGTCAACTTTGCAACCTTTCAAAGTGCAACGCAGAAACCCCAGTAACACATGGCGACGCCTGCTGTCAGCTGTCACACTGTGCAGCACAGTGGGCTGCAGTCAAAGGCAGCAGCGGCGCGCTGTCATGCGGCGAGTGTTGCACTGACCACGACACAAACACATAGACACACACACATACACAGAGAGTCGAAAATAATTGAAATTCCAAAATATCTTATTTGGCATTAGGCAGCTGCCTCTGCGAATGAATGACTGACTGAGTGCATGATGTATTCACACACACACACATACAGACACCCATTCACACACACTGCACAACGCATTCATGTTTGTTGTTTTTTGCCACATTTGGAAAATTGCAACCTGTCTTGGCCCATGGCGACGACCCACAAAAAAGTGCAACAAAAACAAGTCCATTGAAAATGTTTGTAATTAAAAATACAACAACAACAACAATAACAACAGATAGAAAAACCCAACATGAAAAACAAAACCAACAACGCGAAAAGCCAACTGGCATTTCAATTAGTTGCGTTTTGCCTAAAATGCCATAGAAATCTCACTTGAAATCTCCAAGTCGCGAGCACTTTTCGGGTTTCTGTTTAGTTTCCAGCGATGACAGAGACAAGGGAGAGCGGGAGGGGAGTAGTAAAGGCAGGGGACTGCAGAGGTACGGTCAGCTTAGCTAGTGCGTTAGGTCGCCATAAATGAGAGAAGAGCTGCAGGGGGAGGGAGAAGTGGCAGGAGTGAGGAGGGAAACTGGGTTTGTTGCCCTGTGTACAGTGGCCAGTTTCGTTTTAATTGCAATTTAACTGCATAGTGTTTAGTGCGACAGACTGACGGACAGACAGGCAGAGTGACAGAGGGACAGCAGTGAGAGACGGACAGGGAGTCGCCCATTTAAGCACTCAAATGACTGATGGACAGACAGACTGAGGGACAAACGGGCACCAGAGGCCAAGATAGACAGACAAACGGACAAAGAGATAGACATAGAGACAGACAGAGAGACAGACAGAGAGACAGACAGAGAGAGACATACAGACAGACAGACACAGAGAGACATACAGACAGACACAGAGAGACAGACAGAGAGATAGACAGACAGACAGAGAGACAGACAGAGAGACAGACAGAGCGAGAGAGAGACAGATAGACAGAGAGACAGACAGACGAACAGACAGATAAACAGACAAAAGGACAGACAAAAGAATAGACAGGCAGACAAACAGACACACAGGCAGACATACATACATACGGAGGGATGGAAAAATAGACATGCAGACAGACAGAAAGATAGACAGACAGACAGACACAGACAAACAGACAAACGAAGGACAGGCAGACACACGAACAGACAGACAGACAAGCGGATAGACAGAAAAACATAGAGACAGAAATACATACAAATAAGAGACATACTGGCATACGGACATACAGACATACAGACATACAGACAGACGGACTAGTCAGACAATCGGACCATCCAAACAGTTAAATAGTCAGTCGCCCATTTAAGCGCTCAAGTGTTTTTCGCCTCTCTTTCTATCCCTTTCTCTGTCTGTGTCTCTTTCTCTCTTCAATTCTCTCCATGTACCCGCCTCTCTCCCCCTCTCTCAGTGTGTGGGCGCTCAAGACAAAAAGTCAAGTGGAATTAATACAAATAATTCGTATGCAAAATTGCGAGAAATATGTGAAAAATTCAAATGAACAATTTGCACTCATATGTTGTATGAATAATCTGCAGTTAGTCAAATTAACTGGGCTTAACTCTTACTCAATTTATTACAATATATCTATATTATTTTTTATACAAAAATACCACATCTCTGTTAACTATTCTCTTAATCCCCATATCTCCTTCCCACTTCTCCCTTCGTTTACATTTTCGCAAAAACAATGATTGACACACGAGGTCAATTGTGCAGCCTTCCATTAGTGAATGTGTTACATATCTGTCATATGAATGCAATGAATGTTTTACTGCATAAACATTCTAAAAGAGAAGGCAAAATTAAAAACATTAAATACAAAAAAAGTGAACCCTGAAAGCTTCTCGGAACTAGATCACAATAATATTGCGTATTTTTTTGTATAAAAAACCAAAATTTACCGTTCGATTGCTACGACTCGACTATATAAACATAATTTTCCATTGTAAACAATGTATGAAAGAAAGAAAGAGAAGAATGAAAGCAATAAAAGCGACCGCAAAGCGGAAGAACTTGTCAGGCAGTAGAAACTGTATACGTTTTCAATGAATACGCCTGCTGAATGTCAATCACGCAGGGGAGAACTGAGAAGACTGACAGAGGAAGAGGGCAAGCTACTGCCAACCTTATGATGGGGGAGCCTCAAGACAAGTGAACGAGTGATGTCCGCAACTGTTGAACTATCGATGAAAGACAAGAACATCTGCAAATTGAGAGGTATGGCAAGGGGAAATAATACTTGGCAAATAATACCCTGCAATATAGAGGAACTGATGGGACTTTCACTACAAGCATTATCTATAAGTTTAAATTTATCTACGAGTCCTACGCATTCCATATTTATCTTATCTCACACAGAGTATCTTTTGGTCGAGCTTATCTGCGCGTTCTTTTAGTCATTACATTCTGCAATTACGCTGCGGCACTGGACGTAATTCAAGGTCGTACCCCCAGGCGCCCCGCACCCCAATCAACACACAGAAGAATACAAAATATCGCGACGCAATTCTATTTACTGTATTTATATGTGTTTTTTATCTTTAGACACACTGAACGATCTATTCAGTTTTCTTTTTGGTTTTTGGCACAAGTTGTCAGGATTATTTTTAGATAAGTTGTGTGTACGATACGAAATTCTTGTTCTTTCGCTTTATTTGGCACAATATATACCCCTACAAATTACGAAATTAATCACCAAAAACAAAACGATTTGTTTTACATGAATTCAACGGGTGTGTCACAGGGCAACTGTTCATAATTTCCTCGCAGTGCGAATGGGAATCATATGGTCTGCATATGTACACCAGTATATAATACTCATAATCACATAAGTAGTATATTTTATTTATTGTATGGATTTGTGGTTGGCAACCCGCAGGCGCGCTGTGTGAGAGAAAGGGGTATGCAGAAGACGAAAGAGAAGTTTCCTTTCATACGTAGAACTCGAGAAATATTATTGAATATTATTTAATGTATTATTTAAATAACAGTTTTTTACAGTTTCTTGGTTATATTTTTGTTTTTCAACACTGAAGGTTCGAAGTCTTTAATATTCCGCTTGCTTTTCTTATCTAAACAACGCTAATAAGCCCGCCAACTTTTGTAGGGTATTAATGCTAATGCAAAAATACTGTTAATATATAGGCAGAAGACATACACACACACACACACATACACTTATGTACATTATACTACTCGTCATTTGTTTATTCTGTAGGCAGCTCTAGGTCAAATCCCCATAAGACTTGCATGTTTTCTTGAGTTTAACGTTTGCTTTTAATGCCGCCTTTTTGTCGTCTTGTATTTATTTTGCACAATATTTTATTTTCCATTTATTTAACTAAAATTGTTGCCAAATGTCTGAATACCCCGCACGCCTACTCACCGCCAATGCCCTCATCATCTGCATTTTCAAAATCGCCAATATGAAATTTTGTTGTTGCTTCTGTTTCACACATTTTCCACACTCGCTTTGCAACACTTAAATATCATCACAATTTGATCAGTATCAAAACAGCTTGACTGCTTGCACTGCTCTGCAAGAGTGAATTACTCCTGCTCCTTTTCACCACGACTCATTTAATTTGTTAACACTGCTTGCTGCACCTCAACTCCCGCCTTGCACTGCTTGCACATCCTTTCACTCGTTTATTATGCACATTGCGCGACGTTGTTGCTGTTGGTCACTCGAAGAGCAAACGACAACTGAAAAAAAATAAGCGCGAAAATGCCACAAGCCGCAACAAAAATAACAACACGCAATGTTCTAAACATAAACTGTTAATGAATTCAATTCAAAACAAAAAGAGCCACCAGAGCAGCGGCAGCTGAGAGCGGACATTTTGCTTGGGGCAGTTTGCTAATTGCGCGCACGCTCAACTCACCACAGTGCGTAGCCGAGGCGTGGTGAATATGCGCTCGATCGTTTTCATACTTTTCACATTTTATGTTCGTCGCCTTCGTTGTCGTCGTGCCGAGCATTCGTAAAGAATGCGCCTAATTAGCAAGTGCGAGAGGGGAAGAGGCAGAGGACAAAGTGACAACAAACACTGAGCAAATGTAAATGACGTCAGCGAGTAAAGCAGTGCGAGTGCGGGTGGGAGTGCGAGAGAAGAGACTGGTGACAATTGCAGTTGGGTCATTGAATGGGTCACTTTATAGTGCAAGCAGGCCAAGCAAGCAGTGGAAATCTTAATTAATTTCAACTCACAGGGATACAGTGGTGCAAGTGTTATTGAAAATGAAAAACATTTTAAAAGTGAGAACAGAAATTAATTAAAAAATTGTTGCAGTAAAAAAATAAAATAAAATACAAAACTAATTCGAAGAATAGCTGACAAGTGTAAACACTTTAAATCCCACCAAAATAAATCAATTAGTAATAAAATGAGCGCATACAATTTCGCCAGAAGTTGTGAAAGAAAAGAATAGAGAAACAATAGATCAATGTTGTGGCAAAAAAAGACTAATGACAAATTAAACTAATGACAGAACTGACTGGAAAACCTATTACTAAATCTCGCACCACTGTGCTGGGCTCTACAGGGGGGAAATTGTTGCCAAAATTGTTGTGTGTGTGTGCGTGTGTGTGGTGGCGCGTCTAATTAATGAGTCGACATAAATCAAGTTTTAATCGCCTCAAATCATAGCAGCTGTTGTGCCCCCAATTTCCAAGGGGCAACACACAAACGTCTCTCACCCGCATTGTGGGGGCGTCAAGTGTTAACTTTAAATTGCCTTTGCCACGCAACACACACACACAATCGCTTGGCCTACTGAACTTGTCAACAAGTGTTAATTGCGACAACAAAACACAACATCGAATGCGGGAGAAAGAAAGAAAGAAAAGGCCTGAGGGGGCCCCCTTTGGGTTTTCCCCACCGTGTGCGTAAGTCTATCGCTGCTTAACGGCTTTACAGCTTTACGACTTTGGCAACACATCAATTGGCGAAGGGAAAACTATAAAATTAAGCGAAAAGAGAGAGAGAGAAAGAGGCAGTTAGCCAAAAAGAAAACAATAACAAAACACGAGGCAGTAGAAATGGTCAAAAAAGCACGTAAAAGTCGATAGAAATTTGTTGGCAAAGTAAAAGGAAAATCCACCCACAACACGAGTGAGCAAAGGAAAGCCAAAAGGGAAATGAACTAATTAAGTCGCAAAACAACTAACGAAATTTATTGTCAGGCCTTTCTCGAAACTGAAACTTATTATAAGATGACATTTTGGTTAAGGGAAAGATGATATACAGTAAAGCAAGACGTTATTTACGATATTATTATAATATATCATGATGATATTGTTCAAAATGATGAATATATATGTACATATATTACTATAATATAAAGATGAGCATATTATACCAAAGATATTGAATATATTTTATAGGATGATGATATTACAATATAAGATGATCACATTGCACTCACGAAATTGAATATTGTATAGTAAATGATGATATTATAATAAACAATGATGATATATCATTATGATATCATGGCATATGATGATGACATTAAGTGCCCCTCATCAATACTCAATCAAGTTGCAAATCTTAAAAATTTGATGACATTTTGTCGTGCCAAATTACACTATTTACCTATCAAAGTTAAACGATCCACATTGCTGCAAGCGAACTATAAAAGATTGCAGTGCAACTCCAAGATACTCTTTAAATAAAAAATAAAAAAACCCGTCGAACATTTAAAGCAATCACAATCGATTCGTAATACTAATGCATTTTGCCACACAGTGAGTGAAGTTTTTGTAGTTTAAGAGGCGGCCTTAATTATGGGCTAGTTGGAAATGGGGGAATGGGAATGGTTAGAAAACTGCAATGACTTGCAATTATGGCAGAGAAATAAACAAGTTCAATGCAAGTGGCACAACAAACACTCACTCACACACACACACAACAAAACCAAAGTGAATGAATGAAAAATGTGCCATCAACGTTTATAGCAAATTTGCTTATCTTGCCAAGTGCCTGTGCTGCATGCAAATTGCGCATACGCCCCGTGTTTGAGTTGCAGGAGTGTGTGTGTGTCTGTGTGTGTGCCGGCAGCCGGCAAGCGGCACTTTGGCAATTGGCTGACGGCCAAAACGGCTCTCGAGACTGAAGTCTTTTCAGTCTGGTTATCAATCAATTCGCAGCAGTTCGCAGCAGCAACAGCAGCCGCCCGAGTCGAGCCGAGCCGAGTGCAACAAATTGTTGCGCTTTACTGCGCACACGTCGCAAGTGGCCACCGGCCATGGCAGTGGCAGTGGCAGCCCCACTTGGGCTGCCGTTGGTGCTTCATGCTGCAAGCTGCATTATCCATTAGCCATTGTCCATTGCACTTGACTTCATTAACGGTGGTGGCAGCTGGAGGCGCCACAACATGTGGTCACAGTTTGTTAGCTCCAAGCCAGCCGTTGTTGTACCGTTAATTAACGCAGCAGCATCGATTTAATTATGCCCCTTCTTCAGTTGTTTTTTGTTGTTTTTGCTGTATTTTTCCATTTCATTATTAATTAATCGATTTGCAGATGGGAATTTTAAAAGCAAATCGCACTCAAGACATGACATAATCGAACAACACTCGAAAAATGATTGCCCAATTGCCTAAAAAAAACAATCTCGTATTCGAAATTCCTTCAAAATTGTTACAAGAACAGACATTTACAGTTTCAGCAGCACTGTAAACAAACTGCGTATAACAGTTTGACAGCCACTAAGTAGTGCGCATGTTCTACTGCGCGCTCGCTCTCTCTCTCTTTATGGGGCTCTCTCAGTTGTCGCGCTGTAGTAGAACAGTGTCAGTGTGTCACACACATACACACGTACAAATGCATGCACACATACAAATTATGCAATTTTTATGCTGAGGAAGCGAGAGAAAGTGACAGCAAAGCAGAAAGGCAACAACTGCTTTGTTCTGTACTGCTTTAACTACTGCTGTCAAGCAGTATTACACTTATGCCAACTGCTTTTACTGACTGGGGTAGTCGCCTTGATGAGTCATCGTCAATAATAGAAGGGAGAGGGGCAGGAGAATGGGGGGGACACAGCGGAAGGGAAAGAGAAGAAGTCGGCGTATTATGAGCTTAAGTCAGTTTTAGCCACATTAGTCACACAGGCAGCACAGAGCAATGCGTACCCACTGTACTTGTGTGGATTCGTCGTTCTTGCTCTCCCTTTCTCTCTCTATTTCATAAATTCTGCTTCTTCTTCTTCTTCGTCCTCGCAGGCCAAAACAAAATCGTACAGCGCCTTCAATGGCTTGTAAAAATCGATATTGGTCCATTGAGGCAGGCGCCACATGTGGCAGCTGCAGCTTGCTTCTTGTTGCGCTTCATGTTCATGCGCAGAAAGTGTTGGAAAAGGATTCGCAAATACTTATCAAAACATTTGACAAATATTAATGAATGAATTCTAGCGGCATAAAAGTCAAGGTAACAATAACTTATAAGGAGAGGGAGCTAGAGATGAGATACGAGAATTAGAGATGAGAGAAGGGAGTTAGAGATGAGTTGAGGTTATGTGCAAGCTATAGCGGAGTTAGGGTATCTGTTAGTAAGGCGAGGTATATTGATTAGACAGTTTGCTACTTAAGAAACTTCTTTTCTCTTCTCTGACTATAATTTCAGTATCCCCAGCCAAACGATTGCCCCATGACTCGACAATATTCAACCAATTCTATATAATACTATATTCTCCCCACTTAATAAATAAATACAAACGAATCCGATTCGAAACGCGCCAAAAGACGAAACTGGCAACCAAAAAGGAGACAAGAAAATTACTACTTAAGGTAGGGAAGTAGAATGGGGGGGGAGAAGGGGAAAAGATCTTGTCTTGGGTTCTAATTGCGTTGACGCGTCGTTCGCGTGGAAACTTTGATAACTTTTGGCTACACAACGTGACGCTTCGTTTGTTAATTGTTGCAAGAAAAACAAGGTACAAAGAAGAGAAATGAGCATGAAAACAGGAAATTATCATAATACTCGTTGAGAGAACGAACCTGTGTCTAAACTTATATCATACATCAACTTTAATGTTTCGCGCTATTAGATAACCGCTAAAGCAGTAAGCACTTTTCTAGCCGGTGGTCTAACTGTTCTTTTTACTTCGGTAGCTTTTATTGGGTTACTTGACGAGAGAGGCTAACAAGGCAAACAAACGAAGAAGAAGAAGAACAACAACAACAACAATTCTAGCCGCAGGCCAAGAACCAACAATTGCCATTGTTCTCTCTCGCTCTCTTTCTTTCTTTCAAGTCTTCAATTTTGAAATGTAAATAGGTCAAAACAAACCAAAGCGAACTGTACAAGATGAGGCCTCGTCGATAAGGTTTGGCTTGAAAATGGCTAATAACAATTAAAGCAAAGAGATTTTTGATAGCCTCCCTGCATAAAATGCTTATTTAAGATCAGTTGGTGGTGATACAGCGGCGCGTCTTGTTTGCTAAGTGCACGATGTGGACGCCCACAAATGGGAAAACCTGTAGATCTCTGTTAGTTTGATAGTTACAGTGGGGAAATTTGGTATACAATTGCTTTAGTGCCTTAGTTTCCATTATATATTAAGTTAAGGTGGAAAAAATGCACACTAAACCGAAAGAAATTAGGAAAACTATCGTAAATTTCATAGATCTGTTTTAGTTGACTATCTACAGTCGATAAATTTGGTTTGCAGTTGCAGAAATGCCTAAGGTTGCATTATATATCCCGAAAAGGTAGGAAAATTCAAACTAGTCCACCAGAAATTAGAAAAGCTCTTATTAGCAATAGTTAGAAAATTTGCTAACCTGTAGATCTCTGTTAGTTGGACAGCTACAGTGGAGAAATTTGGTATGCAGGTACCTTAAAGCCTAAGACTGCATTACATATTCAGAAAATATAGCAAAATCACAACCAGTTCGTAGGAAATCAAGAAAACTCTCATTGTTGTGGTCTTTTCGTGTCTACAGTTCTTAAATTTGGTATGCAGATTCTTGAATACCTATTCTTGCATTTAGTAAAAAAAATTGAGAAACATCACTACTTGAGCGAGGTAACTTAAGTATCAAATATATACATATATCTATCACTTTTTATAGCCTTGTTTACTGGCAAACACACAAACCACGTTTGGCCTCCCTTTCGGAGCCTCAAACCACACATTATAGGGTATCTAACTTCCCCTTATTTGCCACATAGTTTTTCCCGCATTGATTTTTCCGCCCGCACTCACCGGCAGCGCGTTTCTTATCTCCTGCCTGCTGCTGCTGTTGCTGCTGCTGCTTCTGCTGTGTTGCCGCCGCCTTCTGCCTGCGTGGCAAGCGAAAGGAGTTCCACAGAAATGAGCTGGCCGAGGCTGTGGCTGATTTCTGCTTGCTACGTTGTGGCAAGTCCATGTCGCTGCTACTGCTGTTGCAGAGTGCTGCTGTTGCAAGTGTTGCTGCTGCTGTCGCTTTTGTTGGTATCCTTGTGGCAGGCAACACTTTGCCAGCTTTTGTGTTGCCACATGAGCTGCTGCCACCGCCACCGCCTCCTCCACTGCTGCTGCTATTGTTGTTGTTGCTCCTAATGCTATTGTTGTTGTTATTGCATGCAAGCAACTTTTTGGCTACTGCCACCGCCGGCAGCTGCTGCTGCAGTTGCTGCTGCTGCTGCTGATGCGCAATGGCATTCAGCGATTTGCCATATTTCAAATCATTTGGATAATCCTTGTAACTGTATTTTTTGGCCGCCTGCGCGTTTTTATGATTTTTCAACATTTGTCGAAACTCTTTGACATCCGCAACCGTTGGCAATGAATACGTCGACGTCGACGTCGATTTGCTGCTGCCACTGCTGCTGCTGCTGCTGCTACTGCTACTGTCGCTATCGTGCAAATTCTGTGCGGAGCCGTAGAACAGAGAGACAAACTCGTTGAGGCCCATTGTGAGTGTCGGCAAGGCAGGCGCAGGCGCACTATTACTCTGCACAACTCTCTCGCGCTCCCTTGCAATGCAAGTGCCTCTCAAACTGTATGACACTTGTTATACACGCGCAACAAGCAATAGTCTAATAGTCTAACAGTCGAACAGTCTAACACTCTTTGCTACTACTGCAACAACAACAACAATAGCAATACTCAAATGGTAACAACTCGCGCACGTCTGTCGGTTTGAAAGCGCGTCGCGCGACTAACTTCCAAGCCACAGGCGCGACGCCAAAGTCGACGACGCCACCGACGACGACGACGACGTTGCGGCAAAGCACAAAAGCAGTAGAAGAAAACCAACAACAACAACAGCAGCAGCAACAACAGAAACAACAACAACAACAACAGCAGCAGCAACAGAAACAACAACAACAGCAGCAGCAACAACAGTGGCACAAACACACTTCAAAGCTTATGTAAAGAGAAATGCAAAAAAAAAAACTATGCAAACAACAAAAAATTATAAATAAAAAAATTGCTAAGTACTGCTATGAGGAAAAGTAGGTGGGGAAATGAATTTAATTGTAATTATGCAAAGATAAAAACAAAACAACATCGGACAAAGGCAACCTAGAGCCACAACTGACGTACTACTGCCCACATATGCCGGACAAAAGTTGTAAATCAAATACAAATTTATTGGAAGACAAGCTTCAGGTCTTCTGCACTACGCGCAAAAGGGGGAAATAAAAGTTGGGCATAAATAACTTTACAAATTATTTATGCAGCAGCTAAAAAAAGCATTAAAAAACAGCTAAATAAAAAGCCAGAAGTTTATAATGCGACAAATTGTTGATATGAAATGAAACGAGGAAGAAAGTTTTATGCTCTTGCAGGTTATTATATCCTCCGATTGTTCCAATACTAGTTAAACATATATAATGGTAAAGAATTGAATGGTATTCTGTATATTCAATATTATGTCTTACTTCGTTTGACACTGATAAGTTCAGTAATTTCCAAAATCAGAACAGGTCTTCATACGAAGACCTTCATTTCGATCGATTGTTCCTATGACAGCTATATGTTATAGTAGTCAGATTCGAATGAAATTTAATATACATATTATATATATAGAAAGAGTTCGCTGTAGTAAATTTGGTTGCCATATCAAGACAAATAACAATAATCGGCCGATAGTTTGTATGACAGCTATACGATATATCGGTGCGATCCGGCTTGTTCCGACTTATATACAGCGTGCAGCAAAAAGTAGTATGTGCTCCATGTTTCATTTAAATAGCGCCAAAGCTGAGGGACTATTTTGCGTTGCAACAGACGGACACACGGACAGGGCTAGTAAGATTCCTCTGCTGATTCAGAATATACATACGTTGAATCTGCCGGTAAAAATTAATAAACCCACTGCAAGTTTATAAAACCAGCTAAAATAAAAAGCGAGAAGTTTTTTATGCGACAAGTTGTAAATAAGAAATGAAAAAACTTTTCCCTACAACTTCACTGAAAGTTCAATAAACTGAAGCGCAGCTTAAAAGCAGAATATCATTGGAATGTTCTGGAAAGAAGTGGAAATAAAAGCTCAAAGCTGTTTCCCAAAAGCTTGTTAAAAGTTGTTAACTGCATAAGATATTAAATGCTTCTGAAGAGATTGAAACGTGTTCTACATCCGCATAGCAATTCCCAACAGCAAAAGCTCTTTATTCCCGCTAATTTCAAGGCTGAGCACACATAAAGCTCATGTTCATTTGTTAAAATTCCGAATTTGTTCATTAATCAAATCCCACCAAGTCTTAGTAGTTCCGAAAAAGATAATCTCAAGAAAAAAGGTCTTGTTTTCACTGCACAAAGTTTCCCTCGACAAAAATGAAATTGAATATGAAAAAGTCGCTTGAAATTAAAAATCACATTATGATTAAGCTGAGATTTTAATCGTTAATAAATAATTAGCATATCTGCACAAAGATATGATGGGGAGGTAGACATAGAGAGTGAGTGAGAGAGGGAGATACCTCGTACATAGATATGCTAGTTTTAATCGTGATTTTCACTTGTCTCTGTTTCTGTCTCTGGCAAATTGCGCTCAAGTACTTCCCCCTTTCGCTACTGGGGGATTATGGTAGGAAGCATAATGAAAGAAAGGTTGGGCTGTAATTGAAGACGGTAGACGCGGTAGACACGGTAGTTTGTGGACCGTGGACTGTGTGGATTGTGTAGACGACGACTTTGTCACTTTTGCAATTGTCGCCGTGACTTTCGCGTCACATTTGACGGTCGCAAATCGCAACGAGAGCGAACGAACGGAAAACAACAGAGAGTGAGATAGATAGCGGGCTACTATATTTGCTGTTAGGCAGGCACGAGCTTAGACATGCAAATCTTTGCAGAGAGAGAGGGAGAGAGGTGTCGAGAGAAGGGTAGATGTAGAAGTGTCTTGTCTGGCATCGCGAGAGCTCATTAAAAGCTCCACGCTCCAGTTGGAAATACCATCAAGTTTTTTTTTTAATCATCGTGTTTAATTATGATCGGAGAAACACTTCTTTTTATTGAAATTACAACCCAAAAAGAGATACCCGAGTTACGAGTGTCTGAAACTCTCAATAGAATGAATACTCGTATCTGTTTTTTATGAAGAGACTCAATCTGAACCGTGTTACGAGTCTGAAACTCCTCTCGCAATATCAATAGAATGAATGTATAGTTTTAAGAGACTCAATCTGAATCAATCTCGCGCTTAATGCCGGCTTTCTGACCCCAATTTGTTTTTATGGTTACCACAAAAATCCGAAAATTTCAATGAAATTGGCAATTTTATGCTTTGATCCAAAGCTGAAGAGACCCGACGAAGAAGAAATGGGCACATTCATTAATTATTTGCCATACGAAATTGATTAAAGAAATCATTGCACAAGTGCTGCAGAAAAAAATTATAATGTACAACTTATGAAAGTCCCCAAAAGAGACGAAGATAGAGTGCTCTAATTGATTGAAAAGGGTAGCGTCGAAACAAGCTTTGAGATTAAAGAGAAATGGATAATTGAATAAAAATGTTGAGCGAAAATGGGCTCAAAATAAAGTTGACCATGGAGAAGATAAAGAGAGAAGCTATTACAAAAATGTTGAAAACTTAAATAGGGTGACCATACTTTATAAATAATTACAGCACCAGTGTTAGTTATAAAGTGACTGAAGCTCCAATGGCTACAAGAATCACAAATGTTCCAAAGCCTCTAAAGGGTGAACCCAAGTAAAATAGGGTGACCATCACTTTACTATAAAGTGACAGAACTTCAATACTAAAACAATCACAAGGGTGAGCAACACGCACAAATTATGATTAGAGAAATACGAGTTGACCGTTTTGCAAATAAAAGGTGTACCCAAGTAAAATAGGGTGACCATCACTTTAAAGTTTAGTGACAGAACTTCAATGGCTACAAGAATCACAAATGTTGCAAATTGCAAAGCCTAAAAAGGGTGACCAACACGCACAAATTATGATTAGAGAAATACGAGTTGACCGTTTTGCAAATAAAAGGTGTACCCAAGTAAAATAGGGTGACCATCACTTTAAAGTTTAGTGACAGAACTTCAATGGCTACAAGAATCACAAATGTTGCAAATTGCAAAGCCTAAAAAGGGTGACCAACACGCACAAATTATGATTAGAGAAATATGAGTTGACCGTTTTGCAAATAAAGTGACCATAGATGACAAGTAAAAGCAGTAGTAACCCAAGTAAGCAGTTATTATCAAAGAAAGTGAAGACACCACGCAGATTTTCTTTAATTACCCAACGAGTATAATTACCCAGTCACGTTAGCCCACTGTCTATAGGGTATATACACACAGCCAAACATGCACACACGAATAGCGTGCCGGATATCAGTTATAAAGCGTATAGATTCGCGCATGTGATTGCCAATTGAAAGTATGGCCCAGGAACTGAACCACTTATATAAGCAGGCAATCATCCAACAATAGAGTCCAACTTCAGGTTGAAAGTGTCCAAAAACCGCACCCCACAACCAAAATAACCAAAAAAAAAATTGCGTTAATTTTTCTTTTTTTTTCGACTGCAATTTTCCCAGCATTTTGAACTTTAAATTGAGATATGAAATGTAATTCTCACGCTGCTCCGTTAAATATTCAAAAATTGAATTACTCAAAATGTTGAAAAAAAAGAGCTTCGCTTCGCTGCGGCGCGTTTTATGCAATCGACTCTTTTGGGTCTTTGGCTTCGAGTGAGTCTGAGTCTCAGTTGGGTCTCACTTTGGGTTTGGGCTTCAGGCTTCAGGCTTACTTAAGTCAAATTTTTTTTTTTTTTTTGTGCAAATAGACTTTTGCATATTGTATTTGTTGTTGTTTTTGCAGTTGCTGCTGCTGCTTTTATTTGTCATGCCAATTAAACTTGTGAAATATTTGCTGATATTTTAGTTTCATATTTGGCACAATACGTAGGGCGGCGACAGACCAGCAGCTTCTCAAGCTTTTCTGCGCAGTTGGCAATAATAATTACGAGTCTCTTTTATTTCTTGCTTCTTCTTCATCTTTATTTGTTAACGCTTAAACTCTTTAATTGACTTTTACACTTGTAACATTTGCGACACAATTTTGTGGCAAGAATTACAACACTTTCAGTCTGTGTTGAGTTTTTTTAATTGAGCACCGAACAAAATCGTTGACGAAAGTTGAAAACAAAATGCAAGAATTAAGTGAAAACTTCTCAGAGATGGAACTAAGGCAATTCGATATACTTGGAGATTATTTAATCGAAGCATCTTGAGAACTTTTCTGTTTTGATGGAAAATATTTCAACATTTACTGTTGATTACATGACGATTCTTCATCGTGTCTCGAAATCCACAATTCATCAGTCAATTATCGATTGGCCTACGGCCAATTATCGATTACTTGTATTCGATAATTTTCGATATGCCTTTCAATTTATGTTCAAATGTTGCTGTATTTCTGGCAACATTCGAAAGTGTGTATTACATGACGCTCTTCCCACATCAATATAATAATATAATAACAACAACAAATCATCAGTCAATTATCGATTGTCTTGCGGACAATTATCGATTAGTTTACAACCACTTTTACTGCATTGGGAAATTTTGCAGGTACTTTGACTACACGAATTTATGACAACATATCGTAATGATAGATATCATATTTGCAATTGTTACTGTCGATGACGATGACGATGACGATATTTCGATATGACTGCGAGCTCTGGTTACGCACCAGAGCGTAAAAAGTAAAAGTGAAAATGCCACAAGGTGCGTCTTGGGTGGGTTGGTTTTTCCTTTACCTTGGGCATCATGCATTCATTAACTCTTCTTCCTCTACCTTTCTTCCCCCTCCCCCCCCATCCTGTTGTCATTTGCAATTAATGTCTACAACTCCTTGGGGGGCGTTTTTCATGGGGTCATTTGGATGTTCCAAATGTTTTGACAGCGTGAAAAATGTCCATAAAAGAGACAACAACAACAACGAAAAGAGACAGACAGTTGGAAATCAATGAACTTGAATGTGTGTGTGTGTGTGTGTGTGTGTGAGGTGATGTGAAGTGTGAGTAGATAATAAATAAGAGTGAAAACAAGTTAAGTGTAGACGAGCGTGCCACACACATCTCAACACGAGCCACACACTCGCACACACACACTCACACAACGTTTAACCAAGCAAAAAGAGTTGGCGTGTTTAACAGATTTTTCTTTTATAAGCAACATTTATTTTTCGTATCGAATGCGGGTCTGAAAATACAATCAAATTAAGTGACAACTTAATTGATCGCGCGCCTCTTCGATGTGGTGTGAAAGCCATAAATAAATAGAAGACTCGAGACTGCAACAGGGAGTGCACGACTGGCAGATACTCAGTAAGTGAGGGGGCAAAAAATATACATCACATTTCCTGTCTCAGCTATGCTTCTAATACTAGCCTATACGCCCTTGCTTACTACTACTACAGGGTATCTCAATTTGTTTGACTTCCACTCCCCCCACTCCCCTACCTGTCCTGGTTGCAGTATTGACTTAAACGCTTGGTTTGTGTCGCCACTAAAGTCAGTTGCAAACAATTTAACTGCAATAAGCCAATTGGTTGACAAGAGGCAGCGGGGGTGGGCGGCGCTGGGGCATGCCAACTCATTCGGGGCACACGCCAACGCCTCCTCCAGCTACCCCCCTCCTCCTCCGAAAAGAGTTAAACGCATGCATAAAGCGACGCGCACAACTCGTTGAACATCAAAGCGAAAACGTGCAACGCGTTTGCGGCATAAACAAGTTGTGACATTTATGTACGCAATAAGCAGAGGGAAAGAGAGAGAGAGAGAGAGGGAGGTAGAGAGTACAGGTGAACACACACAGAGGGGGCAGCTGCATCGGCGAGCCGTGACCAAGTGCTGTGCTTTGCTGCTGTGGGGCATGCCACGGGTGCAGTTTTGTACAAGCAGCAGCAGGTAAACCCCGGGCAGCACAATAAACTTGAGGGCACATATAATGTTATTGCAGGATTTAATAGCTAGATTAGTACGCCAGTTTAAGCTAATTTAAAGCTAAATATTATTGTATGAACTTCATAAAATAAAAGCCAAATTGAAATTATTTGCAGGCAATTTAAAGGCAACTGAATAATGAATGAATGTGATGGATAATCACTTCATTTTGGAAGCAACTCATAGTCACACATATTACCCCTACCACAGCCCCTTCCAATCAGCCCCTTCATACACACACACTCATGTCATATTCAATTTACCATTGAAAAAAGGTACCGTAATTTTATGGCACAGCAATGCAAAAATGCCATAAAATATTTGTGACTAATTAAGCAAGAATGCACGACTAGCAAATACCACCTTATAAAGAAAGAATAGCTATAAAAGGCACAATTTAAACAAGAACATTGGGAAGTATGCGAGTAAACACGACTAAAAAATACCCTACAAAGTGTAGAACACACAAATTTCTAGAAACTTGTTGAAAGTCTTCAAATAAAAAAGATGGAATGGGAAAATTTCCTTTCAAATAGTTAAGCAATATTAGAAGATAAACAAACTCCGTTTTGCTCTTGCTGTCAACCCAATATTACAGGGTATCAAAAACAAGAGCCTGAGTTGTGGCATTGCCTCTCGCAAGATTCTGTGCCCTCCCCGTTGCTGCTCCCAAATGGCAAATTAGTGGCATTAATATTAATTAGGAAAGTTGTACAGAAAACTTGACAGTCCTAAAGGGCCCCGAGAGCTCGATTTATACACACACACACACGTACACACACACTTTGGGCAAAGTTTGTGTTACAATTTGCGCAAGTGAAGCAAATACGGCGCCCTCTTTCCAATCGACAATATCAGACAATATCAGAAATTGGTTTTGGGTCATTTTCCATGCTTTCACAAACAAAAAAAAGGCAAAAAACTCGCAACATTTCGATTACGTTTTGATATTGATTGTTACTGCATAGGGAAGAGAGAGGCGCGCGGGGGGGATCACTTACCTTCTGCAATATTCACTGACAAATGCTTTGTGTTGCCATTTTTAATTGTTGTGGAATTATTTTTGCCATCTGTTTTGTTCTGTAGAACTTGCAAATTTTGTTGTTGAATAGCTGTCGTCTTAGCGCAAACTTTATTACCGTTTGCAGGTGAAATGGCTGCAATTGTTATAGTGTTACTATTAGCCAAGCGTTTTTCTGCAAGACACGAGAGAAAAAGAATGTTATAAGTAAAGGGAACATCAGCTTTACTTCTATGATTATTTTCGTAATAACTAAAGAAATTGCAATGAATCCGTTACCGCGTGCGGAGAACGTATAAGTTAAGTTCTTTTAAAGTTATTCACAAAAAGCCAAAATTGTTTATCAGTGCGGGAAATGCAGCTTTAAATTAGTAAAAAATTACTTGCATACTTTCGCGCGCTCTTGTTTATTTCTGTATAGACCAGTGATGTTAGGTAAGCAGTGAACTGCTTTACCTGCTTGCATTGGTCGTGAACAACTAGGCACATTGGTAAAAAGCTAGATTTGACTGGAAAAAGTCAATCCTGAACAATTCTGAACAATTTCTGCAAATTTCTTTAGGCATCTTCTTCTTTCTCCCTTTCACACACACAAGCATGTATGCAAACAACAGACAGACAGACGTAATCAATCGATATGACTAGTGATTCTGGTCCAATCCGACTCGTTGTGCCTATTCATTACACTTACGATCCGCAACAACGTATTCCAGCCAACAATAGCAGCATTTTACTGTCTTATATCCAATAGTGCCAACACTGCCAATAAGGCATCTAAGTATAAAAATTTCGTAGTCCATTTATTTAAAAAAATATAAAAAGAATTTGTCCTAGGTCTGTAAAAACAACTTTTCCATCTGACTGTACGTATAAAAATGAAAAAAAAATTTTCGAATCTGACATTGTCGAGGCCCAGATCAAATTCTCCAACATATGTTTGCTTGCTTTGTTTGCTTTGATTTGCTTTGCTTCCTATCAATGCAATGGCAGGGATCACAGCAAACGTAGCGACGCGTATTAAATACGAACAAATTTCATAAACCAGTTTAAAAGAGTTTACAGAACAAAAAACTCACGAAAAAAAACAACAACAACATAAAAAGAAAACAAAAAAAAGAACAATGAAACCACCTGTTGTTCAGTGTGCAAGCAGTGCTGCCTAAAGAGAGAGCGCGGCGGGCTAAGCAGTGCAGCCTAAAGAGAGAGCAGTGCATTGGCGCAACATGTTGACAATGCATTAGCAACATGCGCTGATCAGCAATGTTGAATGAAATAATTTAAATATTTAAACTGTATGTTTAATTTATTAAATCTAATAAATTAAATACAGAAATAAATAAATAAATATACAGAATACATATAAATTTGATAGATCAAATACTGCCGCCTAACTGGCCAAGCAGTGCAATGCTGCAACGGAATTCAAGAGCAATATTCTCTTAAATCATTTCTCTCTCTCTAATAAATACACTCTCTCTCTCTTCTCGCTCTTACTTAAGACAGGTTTGCTTACAAAATAATTAGCATAATTTAGTTTTGGCTCGCTTAAGCAGGGGCAGCCACAACTGACCCCAGTGCAAGTCGTGTTTTACTTTGTTCTTCTTATTGTTTTAGTTAATTTCCGAATGCACGACAAAAAGTTGTTGCGCTCTCTCTGCCGCTCAATGTCAACCGCAAGAACAGGAGAGCGCAACAGAGACAGAGACAGAGAGAGAGAGAGAGAGAGAGAGAGAGAGGGGGGAGAGCAGTCAGAAGCCATAAAAGGCTAGTACAAGTCTAGGCACAACTCTGAGGCCGCCAAAAACAGCAACAGAAGTTGCAATGTTGCGGCCAATGTCAGTGCAGGCGGCGGCGGTGTCGGCGCTTCAAAACAAACTTCAAGGTAAACAAGAGTTGAGGGAGAAGAGAAGGAGGAAAGCAACAACACCAAAGGGTAAACACAGGAGCAACAACTACAGAAATGCCTAACCGGATCTCTGCACACACGAGATCACGAACTTATCATCACACGTGTGTGTGGGCAAAGCAGCAAGCGCGATCTTAACTCTCATAATATTATTAAACAAATCGAGGTGACAAAATGCCGCAATCAACTCTCTGCTCTCTTCACCACCTCTCCATAATTATGCCAATAAGCGTTAAGCTGCCGCCAATCGTTGAACATATTTACGTGGGTTAATTCAGAGGCACGTTCAACCACGCGTTGTCCACTGAATATTAACAGCGACAGACAGAGAGCGAGAGACAGAGAGAGAGGGAAAGAGCAGGGAAGTGAGGTGTAGAGTAATTGCAAAATTACGTTACGATTACGTGATTGATGACAGCAGCCGCCACTGCTAATGCTAATGGGGAGTGCTGGCTGCTGGCTAAAGACCCCAACAAGTCCCAATCACGTAGGACAGTCAACTGTGTGTAGAATTTATCACTTATCTATGTGCACATCCCACCTTAAAACGTCTTCCAGACCAGTGATCGAGACAGCGGTGTGTTTGTCTAAAGCTTTTGGCAGCATCTCTGACATCAAGCATCGGTGGTTCAGTGGTAGAATGCTCGCCTGCCACGCGGGCGGCCCGGGTTCGATTCCCGGCCGATGCAGATTAATTTTTTGGCTTTTTGTGGAAGGATACTTAAATCTATAAGCTGCAGATAGTTATACTTCATAATACTTCACCTCGAATCTTTTGAATTACAAATCAGAAACTAAAATAACTAATTAACATTAAGAAATGTACAGATTTTTTATATATTATAGCCAAAATCATAAGTCTTAGCTTTATGTTGCTAAATTTTGGCAAGGAGATCACACAAGCATCGGTGGTTCAGTGGTAGAATGCTCGCCTGCCACGCGGGCGGCCCGGGTTCGATTCCCGGCCGATGCATAACGATTTTTTTTTCTTTTTTTGCCCAAGCTCAAATCTTAACGCTGACTCTGCGAAGAATACGACAAATAAAGATAACTAATCCGAAATACTGGTCAGTTTATTGACCTCTATAGACAATAAAAGCTTTTATTATTCATCAAACTACTGTCTTAGCTTTATGTTGCTAAATTTTGGCAGGGAAATCACACAAGCATCGGTGGTTCAGTGGTAGAATGCTCGCCTGCCACGCGGGCGGCCCGGGTTCGATTCCCGGCCGATGCAGACTCATTTTTTTTTTGGTTTTTATGGATGATACATAAATCTATAAGCTGCAGATTGAAATACTCTATCTTGAATATTTTGAATTGCAAAAAAGAAACTAAAATAACTACTTAACATTAAGAAATGTACAGATTTTTTATATATTATAGCCAAAAATAAAAGTCTTAGCTTTATGTTGCTAAATTTTGGCGGAGAGATCTCATAAGCATTGGTGGTTCAGTGGTAGAATGCTCGCCTGCCACGCGGGCGGCCCGGGTTCGATTCCCGGCCGATGCAAAGAAACTTTTTTTTGATTTTTTGTGGGGGGAGACACTTAAATCTACAATCTTGAATCTTTCGAATTATTAATTAGAAACTAAAGTGAATGCTTTATATTATTAAATTTACAGTTTTTTTAATATATTATAACCAAAATCATAAGTCTTAGCTTTATGTTGCTAAATTTTGGCAGGGAAATCACACAAGCATCGGTGGTTCAGTGGTAGAATGCTCGCCTGCCACGCGGGCGGCCCGGGTTCGATTCCCGGCCGATGCAAACTAAATTTTTTATTCCCAATTTCTCACACAACTTAAATCTACGTGATTTTTCATTCACTTTTTTTTTAAGTAGATGCATATCTAAATAAGTTAATTGCTGTAAATTGCAAATTCATAGGCGAATGGGGGCCATTGCGTGATGTCTGGTTAAAAAACAATAGGCAAAGTTTTACTTTGTTTTTTTCTCTCCCTCTCTTTCTTCGTGCTGCACAGTGGGAAATTAGCATATGCAAAACACGTTTCTCCACGGCTTTTGCTATTCATGTGCAAATAACTGGAAAAACATGCGCGATAGTGCGAGTAAATTAAATTTACTCAGCTTCAGTTGTGCCTCGTTGTGGTTGCGGTTCTTCTCTCTCTCTCTCTCTCTCTCTCTCTCTCTCTCTCTCTCTCTCTCTCTCTCTCTCTCTCACTTTTCTCTATGTGTGGGTAAAAATAGAATGTCCACTTGGTGAGGGGGAGAGCGGGCAGGAATGGTATGAAAGACAAACAATGCAAAGGAATCTCTCAAGAAGGGGAGCGCAGCAGGGCCCAGGGCCACTTAATGCGACGATATTTGCGCAATTTGCCGCCAGCAGAAGCAGAGAGAGAAAGGGGAAGCGAGGAGGTAATATAACACAATGAATTTCCCTATTAAAAGTAATTTATGCAAACTCGCGAATGTGCACACAAATCTCACAATGAGCAGATTAAGAAAGAGAAGACCCAAGATGCAAAAGATGAAAATAATGGGAACAAACAACAACAAAAAAGAAGATGCATCGGCCGGGAATCGAACCCGGGCCGCCCGCGTGGCAGGCGAGCATTCTACCACTGAACCACCGATGCTTGTGGCACGATCCACACAAAGCTCAACCTGAAAGAGTCAAGTTGTTTGGCAACTTCTTGGACACTTGCAGCCAAAGATAAGGTGTCTGTGCTGCTCTGTCCATTCTCTTCATATCAGCACACTTCCAATTTATAAATACCCCAAGCACTTCGGACAGATAATGAATTTGTTGGTTATGCAACCGATTGTAAGTGGAACATGAAGCAAGAACATTTTTAATGCCTGCCCATTGAATTTTGCCATTATTCATGTACGGCAAGTGTGAAAAAAACAATGAGTAGATCCCAAAAATACAAAGAGTATATTAATATTTAAGAATATTTGGAGAATTCACATCTGGAAGACAAAGCGATACGTGTACAGACTTTGAGAAATCGAAAACAAATCCATAAGAATATTTTTTAGCTGTCAAAATACTCGTGTCAAAAGACTTGAGTTACTTATTTTGAAATCATTATAATATACAGAGATTTCTGCTGCTTCTGTATTTTAGAAGTATTCCCTCTCTAATGCCTGACATCAGCAGCTTGTCTACCACTCCCAGAAAGCGGTCGAGGCGCATCGCATCAGCTGCCAATTGACACATTCCCCAACAACTTGATGGGGGTCTTTAAAAATACAACTGTATATGTGTGTGTGTGTGTGTAAACCCTATACCAACGGCAGCAGGCAGACCTGTATGACTCACGTAGTGACTCATTCCCTTCGACGTGGCCAATTCCCAATTCCAGGCCATTTCGCACAGATTTCAGATTTCATTTGGCCTACACTGGGCTACCAAAATTCAATTGTGTTAGCCCAATTTCGAGGGCGCTGCCAGTTCAATTCGCAATTCACAATTCGCCATTCCCAGCGGGGAATCTAACGGCCTCACGAAGCTCTTGCAATGGACACGCCTCCCCCATTTCGCGCAATAGCTTGAAAATACCGCAGATTGTGCAAAATCATTGAGAGCATGACCCACAACAAGTTGAATATCATCATCATCATCATCATCATTCACCTGGGCAATGATTACGCAATTTAGCCACGAATTTCAAAAAGCTGATGGCCAAGGGCGTCCCAAAGTGTGGAAGGCAAAATACTTGGCGTTTTTCAACACTTGAAATTGCGACGGTTCTTTTATTTTTTGCGTTTAAAAAGGAATATATCAAGAAAAATGTTCAGTGCACCTGAGTTGGAATTGAGATTGAAGAGGAAGGCAGAAAAATAGCTTGGTATCGTTTTTATGGCTACCTTAAGGTAAGAGCAACAAAATCTACTGATATTTAATGACATAATTAAGCGATATTTAATAGATATTTGAATTAATGTCTTGACATTGTGGTCAAGTGAAGATGATATCATAGTACTGATGATCATTTTCTATTTTAAATATTTTAAATGAGGGTTACAAGTTCATAGATCGTTTTTAACTGCAAAATAATAATAAAAGTTCTACCTGCCATCACTAAATTTCTAAACGATATTCTCGCTTATACGCCCATCACCAACTAGTGAAATTGAAGCACCCCAAAATAATTAATACTACTTATTAAACAGCTGCAAACTTTATAAACAGCTTCTACGATTTCCACAAAATACTGGATGGATAAATAGTAATTGAGGGTAACTTACGTGTCGCTGTGTTCGTGGGCGAGCTAGACTTGTTGCGCGTAGATTGTCCCTTTGCGGTCTGTTGGGTCTTTGGTGGCGGTCCCAAATCTGTTGGCGATATGCTCAAATTGCGAACATCTCGCTTTTTGGCAGCTCCTGGAAAAGCACAAAAAAAAAAAAGTGGAAAAATGTCAAGTCAAGTGTGAAATTTATCATGAAAGAAAAGAAGAAAAACCAAATGAGATATTTAATTTATGCGCGAACACGTTTCGTACGCCGAAGCATTTACATTTTGTCGATAACAGATGAAAACTTCCCGCACTTTAAAATCGTACAATCTTTCCCGTTGGGAATCGGGTGGGAAATCGAGTTGTGCTCTACATGTTGTTTGTAATTTGTTTTTCTCCAATGTTTGTTTCGATTAAAACAAACCACTTGCCATATAATTGAAGTGTCTCTCCTCTTTTATCTCTAGTTCCCTTAAAAATTCCCCAACTTTCCGAACAAATGTGTGAGAAGAACACAAGGGGTTAAAATTATATTATATTATGCGTGTACATGTAGCCGTCGCCAGGGGGCGCAGCAATAAAGACTGCACTGTACACAAAGCATTATGAGTAAACAGACATCGGGCAATGGGGGAGCTTAACTACAGGCAAAGAGAGGGGGAAGAGAATTGTAATATGAAAAAGAGGAGAGAAAAAGAGAAGAGCATGAATGACCGTATGTAGAGCTTGTAGCGTACTTCACTCTCAGCTTAAAGTGGCTTTAAACGAGCTTAATATATCCACACATACTTTATTTCTCACTTAATTTCGTTTACACATATATTTTTTATATTCTTTATGAGTTTTAATAAACTTGTATATTTAATACGTCAGTTAATTTGATATCATATACGTTTCTTAATATTTTCTGCAGCTGTTTTTCAGCAGAATTTAAAAAGCTTTACCAAAAACGTGTAATTATTTATTTATTTATTTTTTTTTTTTATTTCGCTTAACCTAAATTGAACAAGCTTTATTATTCCTTTCCCAACAGAATTTAACCAAAATTCAACAACAAATCCTTTAGCCATTTTATGGTATTTTCATAAAAGATCAACAGTATTTCCAAGAGCCAACAATTTAATTAATTTAATGCATTTTAATTATTCAGAATTTACCTTTTTCCCATGCCACAACTTACTGGCTCCCTCTTATCCCTTTCTCTGTCTCTTGCTCTCTTGCCACCTCAACAAATCTCGCACTTGTTATTTGCAGCCAACGTGTTAAACAACGTTTGCCCAATGCAACAAGGGAGTTGCATGCAACAACAACAACAACAACAACAACTGCACGCAGCAGTCTGCACAGCTGCATGAAATCTAATAAATTTTATTTTTAGCTGTCGGCTAATTACACCAGACTCGGACTCGCAGTCGGACTCAAAAGGGGGATTCCAGCTGCAGCCGCTGTAATGTTGCATGCCACAACCGTTGGCGGTGGCGGCGATTTGGCTTTTGTGGATTGCAACAACTTTTATCAGTGTGCGAAATGTCTGTCTGGGCTGCCCCACAGTCTCTCTGCCCCACTGTGCCTTTACTGCTCTCTTTAGTTCTGTCTCCGTCTTTCTCTCTGCCCCTCTGCCCTTGCGTGCACCACCTCAGTGTGTCGCATAATCCCTTTGGGGCTTATCAAAAATGAAGCCGCCACCGCAGCAGCAGCAGGCAAAATTTTTTGTCAGTGCCGGGAAAAGTTTTAAATCTTTTTTTGCGCATTTCGAGATTTCTTTTTTTTTTTTTTTTTTTTTTTTTGTAAATTTTATTTAACTAAGTTTTTGGATGGAAAAAAATATGAAATGTAAACCGCATTGTGGATTTGACAGGCAAATGTGGGAGTGGCACGAAGGGAGCTAAATGGAAGCTTTAGGTCAGTTTAGGTTTAATTTTTGCGAATGTTCTGAGAACAAATGATAAAAGAATTGCTTTTTTATGTGAATTTCGCTGTGATTATCTTAATATATATGTCATATTATATATTCAGCATTGTTATAGAATCATTTTAGATATACTATCATAAGTCATATATAAAATTAAAACTTTAGAATTTGTACTATAATTGGGAACCTAAGAATTCACAGAGAACAAAAGGCAATTTAAAGGTGGAGTTTATAATGCCCTCATTTCAGACGATTGTTGCTATGGCAACTATATGTTACAGTGGTCAAATTCTTATTTATAAAGAAAAGGTAAAAATTAATATACCCTCTGCAAGGGTATAAAAATAAAATTTAAGTTGAATTTTGTGTAGATTTGTTCATGATAAACTCAAGTATTAAATCATATTATATCTTTTGTTATTATATCTAGTTGGACTATATCAACTTAGTCACATATAAATTGTGAATTCTATAGAACTTGCTCAACAAATGCTGAAACAACTTTCCCATTCGTTTGTTTGTGAGGCGTGTGAACTGCGCTTCATATGCCATAATCGCAGATCATTTTCGCAGCTTATGCAACAGTTTTGTTTCGCGATCATCACATTGTGTGGGTGAGCCACATCCACAAGCCACACACCCATTGTCATGCCCCCAATCTCATTCTCTATTCGGCAATTTGATGCGCTGTCCCCTCTTACTTTCCATTCCTCACTCCTCCTCTCTCTCTTCATCACTTCACTTACCTTTTGTGAGGCCTTTCGTCCGTTTGCCAAAGCTGCCAAATCGTTCGCGTTCGATCATCTGACTGTGTATATAACGCTCGGAATACGAACGCGATAGTTTCTCCTTGGAGCTATGGGCACCCATTATGATAATATACCGTTTAATCGATAGTTATATGTATGTATCTCTATATAGATTTCACTTTCACATGGAAGACAGGAGTGCCTCTCCTTGCAACACCCGCGCAACAGACTTCAAATTGACGTTGACAATTGATACTTTATGACATTTTTCTATAGTTTTTTCTTTCTTCTTTCTGCACTTTTCCGTTTGTTTTTTTTTCTTATTTAACTTTTTGCAACTTGTTTTTTAGCCTTTTTGCGGCTTTTTGTTAGCTTGTTATTACTTTGACATTTTGATTGACGCACTTTTCATTTTATTCCTCCCACTTTTTGCTGCAATTGACATTCGCATTGAATTCAAGATATTTTCATTTTGTTTTGTTCACATTTCATAACTGTTAATTGCAGCGCCATAAACCATTTAATTGGCCACCCCATTAAAGGGGTTGGCCCCCGAGGTTGCCAATGTCGATGCCGATGCAGTCGAGCATAAAAGTTGTTTTTCCCCCGGATGTTTCTTCTCTCTTCCCCCCTCTTACATTTTACAATTTTTTATTACTCTCAAGAATCAAAATCGTCACACAGACTTGTAGACATATTTACAACTTGTTGGGGAATTTCCTATATAATTTCTTGAAAAACAAATGCATTAAATTTTCTAAGATTTTCAAAGATTTTCTAAAAGAAATGCTTGACATTTCTATAAGATTTTCAGGCATTAAAGAAGATATAGGGGCACAAGTGACCAAAGTATAGGAATGGAAGAGAATACAATATATACAAATCTATATAAACTTCAACAATTTTAAACTCTGCATTAAATTTGCATAAAGAAATCTTTTATTTTCCTCTCTTCCGTGCAACTAATTTCCCAATTAAAACACTTAATCATTGGCTTCTCCATTTAGCCACAGATGTTATCCACTGCACTATATCATAAAGTTGTCATTGGAACGATACAACTGTTCTCTGTGTGTGTGTGTGTGTGTGTGTTTGTGTGTTGCATGTTGTGTGTGCCCCTCGGGGTATATCCTCGGGAATTTCGCAACTAAAAAATGTCGTGCAAGTTTTGTCTTGATAAATTACCCCAACGCTAGAGATGACCTCAATTTTGCTGGCCCGTCTTCTAGTCTGGCAGGTGCAGGCGGCGGCAACCCGAAACACACACACACAGAGAAGAAGAAGAAAAAAACTATTGCAACAGGCCCGAAATAAATCTTCGTAGCAACGTGGAGCAAAACAAACAGGAAGAAGAAGATGAAGCAGTAGAAGAACTGCGCAGAATTTGTGCGCTCGTTGACAGCTCCGTGGCGAATGTCATCATAAGTTAGTGTGGGGGGGGGGGGGGGGAAACGCAACGCTAGGAAGCGACAAGAGTTGACAAATTGCTATTCGCCAAGGCATTTCGAATGCTCTTCAAAGATTTGGAGCGGTAAATGGCAAAACAACAGCTGAAGAGGAGCAAGAAGAAGCAGCGGCAACAGCTGAAGAAGACAGACAGAGACAGGCAAAAAGTACCCGGTAATAATTTCCCTTCGTCTGTGTGTGTGAGTGTGTGTGTGTGTAGAGGAAAGGGAAACAAGACAAAATGTAGGGAAATTTACGCATGCAACGTGTGGCAGGCCAAGCGCAACCTCATTGCTATAAATAAAGCGGGCGCTCTCTTTTTATAACCATCTCCAGCGAGGGTCGTTTGAAAGGCTTGTGCAGATGTTCGCTGTAGACCGAGTTTAGATAGCGCTTAATTTAAACTGTTAAGAATAATGGGTTATCTATAAGCATATCTATAAGAATGTTAACATGTCTTATTACTTTTCTTAAAATCGTCGAATGGAATAAAATGTATACAAAGAGATATAAATCTTAATATTTTTCTGATTCCTGAACTTGGATACAATTTTAGCAGAATAATGGGGTATCTATAAGGATGTCTACAAGGCTGTTAACATATTTTATATAATTTTTTTTATAATCGTTACCTTCCTCTTGCACTCATTTTCTGGCCTTCCAAGCTTTATTTCTAATTCTTCATTATAATTTTCACTGAGTCTGACCTTTTTTTTTTTTTTTTTGGTGTTCTTGTCTCTATCATTTCACTTCTGATATTTCCTTTAATTTAGTTTCTTAGTCTTCTACTTTTTTTACAATGCAGACTCTCTTGTTTTCTTATTTCCATTGTTCACTGCGTTTTCTTCAATCTTTTTGTTTTCTTCCTCTCGATCTGTCCCGCATTCATTATATTTTCTCTTCTGATTATATCGAGTATCCACAATAATACTCCAAATACTAACAATAATAATACTCTTCTAAAAGATTTCTTTTTCATTTTCTTTCGTTCTTCTGTAGTCTCTTTCTTTGTCTTATTTTCTTTTGTTTGCAATGTTTTTTGTATCCTCTTTCCTTAGTCTTTTTATATCTCTTCTCTTTATATCTCTCCTCTTTACATCTCTCCTCTTTACATCTCTCCTCTTCCCATTTATCTTTCTATCTCCTATCTTCTTCCTTTCTCCTGGAACTCCTCGTACAGCCCTCGCTGAGTTTGTCACTTAGGCAGCCCTGCAAATGTCAATTCGGCCGGCCAAACTATAATTAGCCACCTTTTGTTGAAAGGTGTTCGCACTCCGCACACCCCACACCCCACCCCGCTCTCCGATTGCCTACAAACTGCAAGGCAGAGAGACAGAAAACAGGAGGAGGGAAAATCATCATGAGAGTATCAGGTTGTAGTCGCCGGCTCTTTGGAGTAGTGGCTCTAAATTTGGCGTCAGTCAATTGGAAAACTTTGGTGCATAACTCACGTGCTTGGCACATGATTGAGCTGACAACAACAACAACAACAACAGCAGCAGCAGCAACAGAGGCAACAACAACAACAACAACTGCCGGAAGTTTTTCAACTAACAGCGGAAGTTGTGGGCCGTCCTCAAGGGCATTTTTTGGACCGTGTTGTTGCTGCTGTTTGATTCATAGTTGTTGTAATTTATCAGCGCCCTCGTGAACAATGAGCACGTGGGGGAAGGAGGGAGAGTTGTGGCAAGTGCTGCGGGTCGTTTTAATTTAATATGCAAAAATTGAATTTGACTTTTAATTAAAAGTTGCCACGTTGCTCAGGCGTGGGCGTGGACGTTGTTGTTGTTGCTGCTGCCAGCGAAGCTCTTCAGATTTTTCCGACCTCAGTTTCCTTTAGACAGGTGAGTCGAGCAGCAACAGAAGCAGCAACAACAACAACAACAACAAGGGGAAGAAGCGCTACAGGCAACAGACGAGGCAGCAAAAAGCAATTAATAGAACGAGGCGAGAAACAAGGAAACAGGGCCGAGTTACAGAAGGGGAAACGCCACGAGGGAAGGGAGAGAGGGGAGAGAGGAGAGGAGCGGAGCGGAGCGTAGAGACAGGGAACTCTACATGGCGCTTACTGTTCCCCCAGCGACGACACAGGTGAGCATAAATATGCATAATTCAGGGGCAAACCGTGTGGCAAGTGCAAAGTTGTTGAGACAATTTGCACACACAAAGCGGGCGCAAAAATAGAGACAACAAAAATGAAATAAAAGGTAGAAAACCTACAACAACAAAGTCAACGAAATTAATAGAGCGAGAAGAGCAAAAAAAAAAAGAAAAAGAAACCAGAAACTGGTTCTAAAGGGTCCTATAAATAGTAAAGAAAGGAAGTGGGGGAGAAGCGAAATACAATCGTATGTTATAAATCAGATTCTGTATACCTCATGGACAAAACTTCAGCAAAGTAACTCTAGGTATTCCCTAGACAGAAGACAGAGCACTAAATATAATACAACTAGGTAGTAATATAAGCATTAATTATATACCTAATGATATAGATCATTCCTAGGCAAGACTTTAGAGTCATAACTCAAATAGTTCCTCAGATATAAAACTGAAATCATTTTATCTACGAATTTAATTCAATTTTAATTAGATTCTAGCATAAACTTCGACTTGAAGTCACGCAAATTTGCTAGTGAACCATTTTAATTTGTTTCTCCCGCATCTCCCTTTATGAGCCTTTAAAAGCTCTGCACATCTAAGAGCTCCAGCGTGTTTATTCTTTGCAGAATTAAGCATAATTTATTAGTGACATAAAATCATACAAAAAAAAAGAAAAGAAGATTGCATTTTTACGATCCATTAAGTTTTATTCACTGAAATCGTGCTGAATAATTTCCCAGACAATAAGTCATGGGGAAATGGAGCTATAAACATAGCTTCATAGTGCAACGAGGATCGCCCAGGGAAATACCAGATCAAATGGATGCCAGATGAGGCATTCAGAGTTGTGATTCTACAGCACATTCAAATTGCCACAACTATTGCAAAGTCATAAACCAAGAGGAGCAGGTCATTGCTCTCCCTCCCTCCCTCCCTCTCTCTCTCTCTCTCTCGCGCGCGCTCAAGTGAACTGCATCAAATGAACTGAACTGAACGACCGAGGCGAACTGAACCGAGGCCCATAAGGCAGCTCGGTAATAAAGTTAACAATTGCTATGTAAGAGCATTTTTACTTTTATTAATTTTAATGTTCCGCAAAACATATAAAAAAGAAGAGTGACCAGAGTGAATGAACTTTATGCCAAGTCGAAGATGATACACCCTTTTAATATAGAACTTAATTGGCTGCAGATTTTGATGACTTCATTGATTAACTTCTTTGAAGTGTCTAAAGGAATTTGCAAAGTCCTTGATAATAAAGAGAACTTGATGGAATTAACAAGATAAAATATTAAAAGATTTTGAAAAATTAAACAAAATTCTTCTTCAGATCAAGAATATATATATTTATACAGTAAATACTATCTGTTGCTTTTCCAATAAATTATAGTTTTTGATAGTAAAGAAAATATGATGAAATCAAAAAGAAACAAATTTGGAAAAGATTTTCGAAAATCGAAATAATATTTTTTCAAGATCAAGAATATATAGAAATATATATGAAACGTTACCTGTTGAGGTACCAGTTAAACAATTCATTACAGCTCTTAATAATAAAGAGAATTTGTTGGCAACAATAAGACAAGATATGGAAAACCTTCAAAAATCGAAAAGAGATTCTTTTCAAGATCGAAAATATATATAACTATATATCTGTAGTCACCAATTCATTTTAATTCTTTATAATAAAGAGAGTTTGATTTAATAATTAGGATAAACTATTGAAAGACTTTCAAAAATCACCAAAAAATCTTCTTTAGATCAAGAATGTATATGTTTCAAATACTATATCCATACTAACTGTACACTATATCAATATCTTCCAAATATGAACTATATCAAATACTATCAGTTAAGTTTCTAATCCATTATTTCATTATATACCTCACAAAAGAGTATTCAAAACTCAGCTCAAAAAGTAATGAACAGACTGAAAAAGAGGAAGCAAAAAGGAGAGAACGACAAAGAATGGTTGCACATTAAACAAGCATAAAAACGTACTATTATTGGCCCCAAGGCGGATGCGCAGTTGCAATTATATCAACTAACTATGCAGTACAACAAATATAAACAAAATTCTAACAACGATTTTGCATTTAAATAAAAACTGTGAAAAACTACTATGAAAGAAGAAAAACATAATCCGCATGATGTCATTGAAATGCATTTCAGCTCATCACCACAGCCCCCCTCGCCACCACTCACTACCCCCTGTGGCAGTGCAGCACCCATTTTGCTCCAGTAAATTTCAGTGAAAGAGAAAAATAATATAAAAGAAACTGCGCAGGGCCAAGACAAATTTAGCTGTTGACATAGATTTGTGTGTGTCTTTAATACCCTGTTAATACCAAATGAGCTTTGTTGGTGGGTTTAAAGTAAGGTGAGGTAGTAGCTTGAAAAGGGAAAGGAATATAGAAAGAGAAATTACTGACAATAACTTGTAATAGAGGAACAAGTTAAAGGATTTTAGAGTGCAATCAGGATTTCTTTATATAGAAACCTTTCTTGTAATCGACTCACAACCTTCCTGGGTATGTGTTAGTCCAACATCATGTTTAGTCTATCAACTAGCGTGGAGCAACTAGCAAATAGGCGAATGCATTCATAATGCAATTTTATTTTTAAATCGCTGCTTGTCATTTCGCTTTAGGGGGGCCACATTACGTACTACATTTTCCGTAATTTTTTTTTTTTTTTTTCTTTCCTGCTCTGCTCTGCTCTGTCGTCGTTTTGGCTCCTGGCACACTTTTTTTGACTGCTCGCCGACGATGCAAGTGGCGGCAATTTGTTATAAAAATACCCATTTGCATATTAACACACACACACCCAGGCGAGGAGGATGTGACTGCAATATCTGCATCTACATTTGCATCTTTTGGATGTCAGAGATGCAGCAAGGCAAGTGTGTGCTGTGTATATTAGGCCAATAGGCGCGTATTTGCCCAGTCTCTTCTTAAGTTGGCTAATGAAATGCATACACTATCTGTCTGTCTGTCTGACTGTCTCGGAGTCTGAAGGCGACATAAACCTCATTTTCGGTTGACGGCAACAAGTGTCCGACAATCAGCTAAATGCGTGTTAAATGAGGCAGACAATTGTTTGAATTTGTTGAACAGAACTAAATATACAAACAGTTTACTATAAGTTTTGCAGCTTATGTAAATATTAAAACAACCTTGTTCCTACTTTGCATCATTAAGTTATGAAAGATCAAAGATCTTAAGATCTGTTTCAATTCTGGGTAGAAAATACAATAAGCTTAAGTTGTTTTTGTTCAGCTTAAATGTTCTTTTCTCATCTACACTAGTCGGCATAAGTATTTTGACAAAATAAACGCTGCACATTTGTCAGTGAAACTTTTAAATGGCTTGATATGGTAGTATTGATTATTTTTTAATTTTTGTGTGCAAGTAATATGAACTTAAATATTAACAAACGAAATTTTTTTTATTGAAACTTAAAAAGATATAAACTTCTTAATGAAATATGATGATTTTTTTTTCGGCATAAGTATTTTGACAGGCCTTTAATACAATGAAAATAAGTTTAAACGAAGCTGGATTAACTCCTTATTGAAACAATTAATAAAATATATATCCTCCTTTGGCATCAATAACTTTTTTGAGTCGGTCCTTTACTGAATCCACCAAATTGTGAAGGATCTCTGGAGTTATCTCTTTCCAAAGGGAAGTGAGCTCAGAAATCGTCTCCTCTCGATTTTTATGTAACGAAACTGTTCTTTTGCGTTTTAAAAGAGACCAGATGTTCTCAATTATATTTAAATCTGGACTTTGAGGTGGCCAGTCCAAGACGGTAACGCCAACATCCTTAAGGAACTTGGTTATCATTCTGGCTTTGTGGCATGGAGCATTATCTTGCTGCAGGATAAATTATTCCCCGATCAGCCTATCTCCAGAAGGAAATGCATTTTCGTTTAGGGTCGTCAAATATTGCCCTTGGTTCATCGAGCCGGATATGGGGACCAAGTCACCCAACCCATTGTAGGCAACACATCCCCACACCATGACAGAGCCTCCACCATGGCTAACTTTCTGACAAACGGGCCGTCTTTTTTGCCTTTGCTGAGTAGGCAATCTTACAAAAATTTTTTGTTTTGACGAGTTATACTGGAAAGAGCTTTCTTCCGTCCATGAAACACTTCTCCAGAACGACTTCGGCTTCTCTAGATGTTCCTTTGCGAATTTCAGCCTTTTAAGCTTGTTAATTTTTGAAATATACGGCACATCCTTAGCAATATATGTCTTCATGTCCTGTTCCTTTAAACGTCGACGAACTGTGCGCTCACTGAATACCTTACATCCACTTATCGGAAGGCTGGCGGTCAAATTCCACTGCTTTGCAACAGCTTGGGGCTTCACAAGAGGATTTTCTTTAAATTCCCGTATAAGGATTTTGTCGTCAGCGATCGTTGTTTTGCGCTTAGGACCTGTTCTTTTTAGGTTTTTTAAGTCATTATGTTTCTTAAACTTTTTAATTTGATAATACACCGATTGTCGCGACACATTAAACTCATTAGCAATGTCTTTTACTTTAATTCCAACGTTAAACTGTGCTACCATTGATGATCTAATAAATAAACTTAACTCAGCCTTTTTACCCATGGCTATCAATTAATTTTTTGTTTTTTATTAACGTTTAATATCCAAAAAAGTTAAATTTAAACAATTTTTGATTAACACGTGCTCAAAAGCAGAATACCATTTACTAAATGAGTTGGTCAAAATACTTGTGCCGAACAAAAATTAGTTGTCTGCGTGCATTCTTATCAGTAGAAAGAGAATGCAAAGGGTAAACCGTATAAAAATTAGCATTCTGTGTGCTAAATATTCATTCGTTGCTTTGCTCATCATCTTCGCACCGTTAGTTAACGGTATCAAGCACAAGGTAGGTTTAAAAGAAACAGACAATTTTGTCAAAATACTTATGCCGACTAGTGTATTTGACTCATGCATCTCTCTTAAGCCCTCCCCAACCTAAAGCTTTTCAAGCACCTTAAAATACTTCATCCATCAGCTTAGCTCAGTTTGCCTGCTCATCTCTTAAGTTCTCACACTCATCATCAACCTATGTCAAGTTTCCAGCACGAAAATTGTTTTCACTTTCGAACAAACTATTTTGAAGAATCATCCTCACAAAACCCTGTCTCACATTTCTGGCACATCTTTTTTTTGGGACTTGACAAAATGACTTTCTAAATCGTTGATCACTGATCGCTGATCGTCTCTCAAAGCAAAAACACAAATCAATTGCCAAAACAAACAAAATCGAGTGACTCTGGGAATGGAATAGAAAAAACAAAACTGTCAATGTCAATTTCACGTTTTTTTTTTTTTTTTTTTTTTTTCATCACAAGCCACGATCATCCACGATCATCAGCATAGGATGTAGAAAACTGGTTTCTCTCAAAGAGATTTCTAAGAACAACAAGTTGACCTTTAAGTTTGATATTAAATCACAACAAAATAGACTCAGCTGAGACGGAAAGTAGGAACGGAAACTGTGCGAAATACGACGTGAAATTTAGGTTTATCATTGCAGTAGAGAGACCTTTAAGGCTTTGAGAAACTTTCTGATTTACCAATTCAATTAATAGTAAATATATTATGTTCAATTTCAAGTCTTATGCTCAACAATATTCATTGTTTATCATGTTTATCTTTATGATCTCGGATACTAAACAAGCTGTAATCAGCAAACTCGATACCTAGATCTATCTAAAAACTACAAGTAGATTGTGTTCTTCAGTTATCACAAAAAAACATTAAACAAATTTAAAAACTATGTACAGAAAGATATCAATGATATCAAAATATGTTTTCTGTTGATGGCAAACAATCGATCAAGTTCCAAATCCCAAACCAAATGGGGTATCTAATGAAAGGCGACAAATGTTTCCGGTTTGTCAATTACATTTTCTGACTGACACGTGCGACCTCCAAAGACAACAGCAACAACAACAACAACAATATAAGCTCCAGTTGGGTCATTCAATTACAATGTGAATAACAATTACTTGTACTATAACTATAACTTTTACTGTTATTGCTATGACTACTATAACTGTGTGGTTGTTGTTGTTGTTGTTGTTTTGGCCCACAGAGAGGAAATGCCAACGGGCCAAGAGTTTTCTCTCTAACGACACAATTAATTTATTGAATTAAGCCCCTTTTTGGGGAGGCAGATGGAGAGAGAGAGGGGAAGAGAGAGGGGGAGAGGAAGACAGGGTGTAGACAGGGGGGCGTGGAAGTGTTTTCCACTTGAAAGCAAATGCACTTTGATGGCTCAACCCGAGTGGAAAGCACTTGAGAGGCAGCTACTCTGCAGCCCTCTCTGACTCACTCACAACACACACACACAAACTCTCACACACATCCACTCGCACTCACGCACTCGAGTTGCAGCACTGAAAGCTTTGCTCTGACTTAGTTTGATATGCAAATTAGCCATGCAATGCGTTTCGTGCCTTCGCATCTTGGCCATAATAATAATACTGCTGCTGCTGCTGCAGATGTGATCCCTGTTCCCCCCACTACACCATACCATGCATGAGGTCTCTCGCGTGGCCAACGTCAACAACAAGTCAACAAACAACAAGAATAACAACAACAGCAATTTGGAGCCAGCTGCTGGTGGCTTTTTTTTAACTGCTGCGATCAATCAAAGCCAAACTGAAACATGCCGACAACCCGTAGAATTAGTTGAAAGACTATGTAATGCACTACAAGATGATCTATAAAGATTTTAGTTGGCCAATTAAGAGGAGAAGAATACAGCAGAGAAAGAGAAAAAAATAGTTCTTTGGAGAATGGAAATATTAGAAATTGAAGAATAAGAATGCTCACTTTTAAAGAGGAAGTGCTTGAAAAAATATATAGATGTTAAGATCTATCAGTGTATATATGTGTACATATTAGTATAATATTATAATATTGTGTAAAACCTTTTATAAAACTATCTTTAAGAAAAAGTGAATTAAACAAATTTTAAGTTTTAAAAATAGATTTATATAGAAAGAAGTTTTAGTGGAATCTATGACAAATTAATATTAAACATATATCATATGATGACTTTGAGGAAGAAGATATTTTAGAAAGATCTTGAATGTCTGTTCGAAAAGAATATATTCATACAGAAAGAGATATGGATATGATATATCATATGATGACTTTGAAGAAGCAATACTCATATTGAATATAAGATTTACAAATATGTGATCTAGAAACACCTTAAATATTGATAAAGAAATGCTCTGAAATTGGTCTGAAATGAAATCTATAAGCAGTGCATATAGCTATATATGTTATAAATCTTAAAATATTTTGAAATTCTGTAAAAATTGAGCTTAAATGGATATAAGAAATCTATCGACCTATCTAGATATATCTATTTAAATATATATACATAAATATATCTTTATCTCCATCTATATACATAACTTAAAAATCTATAATTTTACAACACATTTTACTTAGTTGATTTCCTATATAATTTGCTTATTTTTCAAAATGTTTTCCCTCATTTCTCCCCTCTCTCTGTCCCCTCTCCCCTCTTCCTCTTTCAGCTTGTTTTCTTAACTGCAACACGTTCTGAATCAGTTTTGTTGCGCAGCCGTATTAACCCAAAAAACTGTATTAACCCCATTTGATATGCGATCTCAGTTCAGTTGCTGTAAATGTCTCCAGCTTTTATGAGCAGAAACGAGACCAGAGCGAAAGAGAGACTAAATGAGAGAAAGAGAAAGATCAAAGCGAATTGTTTAATCTGTTAATGTGCTTGATCTGCTGTTCGTTTTGCTTTTTATTGCATTTGCTGCCTGTTGGTTCCAAACATCAAAACGTATCTAACATGCCCAATTTATTGATAGTCTCCGCATCTCTTGATACACTAATACCCACTACACTGTGCTACAAAGTGCAAACGGTGGCACTTTCCGACACGCTAGAATTGAAATGCCAAGAGAGGAACTTGTTGTCAAGATGATCAATACAAATGACAGAGACAACAACAAGTGTTGTTTGTGTAGCCGTTGATTGAACGAAGGCTCTGAAAGTCTTAAGGCGTTTTCTTCTTAAACAAAACATATCAATCCCCCTCCTCCCTCTCTCTCTTCCCTATATAAAAACCATATTCAATTACAACAACAACAAAGAGAACTGCAAGTGAAAGTCAAGAGCTAAGTTGGCAGGTTGTTGCTGTCTTTGCTCTTTGTGGTCACTTTTGCTGTTGCATTTCCCCCCCAAGCAAAAGTTCCAATTGCAACAAAAGGGCGTCACAATTCGTTGGGTTGTGCCACAGCTGATTATCCAAATTGATAGGTTAGGTCTACTATGTACGTCTCTGATCTCTTTGGCAGTTGTAGGTTGCCCGCAAGGTGCAAGCTATGCTACATTGTCGTTTTTGGAAAAGTTTTATACAGCAAAAAGTATTAGAGTTTAAAAAAACGAGTTAAAAGAGCTAAAATTCGGCATGTCGACAGTTGTATACCCTTGCAGGTTCTTATATACTCCAATTGTTCCTATAATAGTTATATTGAACGGTGCAGATTATTATGTCTAACTTTGATTAGCAATGATAAAATCAGTTATTTCATAAATCAGAACAGGGGTTCATACAAAATCCTTCATTTAGGTCGATTCTTCCCATGGCAGCTATATGTTATAGTGGTCCGATCTTGATAAAATTGTATATGCATATTATATATGTAGAAAAAGTCCGATGTAGTAAGTTTGGTTGCCATATCTTGACAAATTACAAAAATCTGCCGATAATTTATATAACAGCTATACGATATATCGGTCCGGTCCGGCTCGTTCCGACTTATTTAAAACGTGCAGCAATGAGCAGCATGTATGCCAAGTTTCATGAAGATACCTCTTAAACTAAGAGACTTATTTGCGTTACAACATACGGACACACGGACAGACGGACACGCGGACTGCGGACACTCGGACAGGGCTAGTACGATTTCCCTGTTGATGCTGATTCAGAATACATATACTTTATGGGCTCAGAGTTGTCTCCTAAGGTGCATTTGCAAATTCCTGGCCAAAACTAATATACCTTCTTAAAGGGTATAAAAATGTAAAGTATAACTTTGTATAGCAACAAAATTGTATATGAACAATATAATCCAGTTGAACAAAGTTGTCCAAATTCTTTTCGTAAATAATTGCATAAAGGTTGTTAAATTTTCTATAAAATATTACATAAAATATGCCTCGAAAGTTTTGCCTGCATAAAAATGCACTCTCAGTTGAGTTACCCCAACTATTTATGCGTTTTTATGTAAAAATAATTTTTTTTTTTTGCATTCCCCCAGCTCATACAATCAAATAACTGTACTCTTCTTCTTCTTCTCATTTTGGCATTCAGTTCACGTTTTTCAAGATAGTTTTTCATATGCTTTTTTATCAATTTGTTTTTTTGCTGTCTGCGAAACGCCTACAACACTTTCTCGCCTTGTTAAGCGAATTTTAAAGGGGGGAATATGGAAACGGAGAGAAGGGAGATAGAGAGAGAAAAAAAACCAAGCAAACAATAAAAGTGGCTAAAAACAAAAAAACAGCAGTAAATGAAAAGAAAATAAGGCAAAGAAAAAGACAAAATATGAAGGCAAAATGAAAGAAAATATTTCTGTCTAGCATTTTGCGAATTTCCCACATAATTATGAAGCGCCACAGCGAGTGAAATAGCGAAAGATAGTGAAATGAAATGAATTTCTGAGAGAGGGAGAAAGAGAGGGAGAGTGAGCGAGAGAGCAATGCACAGTTCAGTCAAATGAAAAGCCGACATCAACTTTTTACAGCGCCTTCTGACAGCTGAGCTCAGCTGTAAGTAGAAAGAGATGTAAAGAAAGCAAGAGAGAGAGAGAGGGGGAGAGGGAGATAGACAGAGAGAGAGAGCGAGAGAAAGAGAGCGCGACAAATACAAAGCTGCCGCTAGTTATGCTTGTGTTGAGCCAGCGATTGTGTATTATAAATTCAGACGAGAGACAGCAAGAAAGAAGAGTGTGTAAGAGAGAGAGCGCGCGCGAGAGGGATTGAGAGAGAGCAAAAATGCAAATATGATAATAATAATATAAAAAGCACAAAGCATGCCACAGCACGTCAAGTGAAAATTAAGAAAGAGTAAGCAAGAATGCAATGCAAGAGATTGATCGACTTCAAGATACCTTTAAAGTGGGACAGAAATGACTGTATTTCCTTCTTGATTTGCATTACGATCCACACGAGGTTTGGTTAGCTGCGGAGTAAAATGCTAAAAAAAAAGGTGTACACCGACGTTTCAATGTTTTTGAATCCGTAAAAAATTTATAAATGACAGAGCTTACCGAGATCTAATTTGTAACTAGCACAAAACCTACAGTCGAGTGTGTTCAAGCGGGATATACCCGCAACCCATTTGATCTAATTGATTTCTAAAAAAATATATTTTCATTTTATTTTGTGTTGCATACTTCCGGGAGCGACTTTGAAATCGGTAAGTCTTAAAACTATATCTCAAATAATTTCTATGTTAATTATCCCATTGCAATCAAATTTTTAGAAATCATTTAGGCGTTGATCGTTATTGGGTTTACCAAAAATGAACTGTCCTGCATAAAAATTACGCTTGGAATTCATTTTTATCGATTTACAGGCGCGGAAAGGGGCGTGACCAAATTCAAAACATCATCTGCTTGCAATAATAATACATATTGAAACCATATTTGGTTGCCTTAGTAGTCTCTGAGATTTTTGTTTTCATACAGTCGCATAGATGAATTGTTTGACGGACAGATGGAGATGGATATATTGAATCGGATGTGAATGCTGATTAAGAATATATATAGTTTGTGGTGTCTGCCACGTCTTCTTGTGCCTGTTACAAAGTTATAATAGCCTGCTACCCTGTGGATAGCGGGTATAAATATTCTATTTGTATAGCTCTTGTGCTGTATACATATAATACTCCTTGTGAGATACTCCTGGCTTACAGGGTATACATAGTTGCAGCATAACAGACAATGTCTAACCGTCACTCAGTGCAAAAAAGCCACAACGACGACGTCTACGTCGACATCGACTCTCTACTGCATAATGAAAATAATAGTAGTTGCTATGATAAATACAGAGAGAGAGAGAGAAGTGCAGGCTACACAGTTAGAAGAACTTAAAGAGTGAGAAACAAGGGAGAGAGAGAGAGGGAGGGAGAGGGAGACCCGCTCGAGGCACTTGTAACTGAAGCAGTTGTTACTCACGAATGCCGGAAACAGGTGTCGTACTTGCACTTGTCTACTGCGCCGACAGAACTTTACATAATTATTAAAAAATCTATGAAGTATCTCTACTTTGTCTATATAGAAGCAACAAGAATGTTACCTCTACCTTTGTCTCCCTAGAAAAGAAACTTGCAGATCAATTAAGTGAGGCAGCCCATCATCATCATCATCATCATGCTCATCATCATTAATCATTATTTAAGCGAAACTTTCACATTCAAAACGAACCTTTTTCCTGTTGCGGTTAATTATATATTGTATATTTAATAAAATATGAATAACAATAATAATCATGCATTTATATTTTTAGAGCTGCGTGCAAAGCAACAAAGCATTGTGTTTATTGACAATCTTGTATTGTCTTTCGATTTCAAAGTATCCCAAATTAGATGGAAAGATTAAAAAAAGATTGCTGCCAGCTGGTCTCCCAAAAGGAACCTGTTTACAATACCAAAATGAGAGCTATTTAATCCGATTTCAAAAAAAGAACTCTACCTAATTCAAATATTATAATAATCTCTCTCAAATTTGTTACGCCCAATTCAAATATTATTATAATCTTCTGGGAGAAGTTATAATCTTTCTCTCCCGAAGCTTTACATGCTCTAAATAAATTTACCACCAGAGGTGGCATTACTAAGACCCAACTTAAGAAGCAAAGAACTTCCGCCCATTTAATGGATTTGATCTCTAGAACCTTATAGCATGAGGCACGTTTCTAGCCCCACAACACAGTGCCAGGCTGAAGCAGGTAAATGAACTTTCTGGGCTGCAGACAAAAGCTAACGGCGCTTAGGCAGACATTGATAGAGTGGGGAGAGACAGAGAAAGAGAAAGAGAGAGAAAGAGGAATGATAGGGAGAGTGGAGGGTGGGCAAAGAACTTCACTCTTACGTCGGCGGTTTGCGGCTTCGTGAGAACGAAAGGCAAAGCAAATCCCCCGAGTTTCGACTTGACTTTGCCACAAACTGAAAACTGTAACAAAATGATTAGCCGCATAATTTATGGCCAAGACAAGACGTTAACAAGAGCGAGCGGCAAAGCTGTAAACAGCCTGACTGACTGACTGACTGATTGATTGATTGATTGCAAGATTGTTTGATCGGGCGCCTCGTCTAATGCGAATCTACATTGCGCCTCGTTTTGGTTATTCAATGAACGCACAACACGATCGCCTTGGGGCGCCCAAAGCAGCAGAACCAAAAGAAGAAAAGGAGAACAAGCAAATAGAATAGATAAGACAAAAACAAATATGGTTTTTTTCGAGTTTGTCGAAGCTTCAGTTAAACCTAAGTAAAGATACAGGCATGTTAATAATGTATAGATAAGATTGAGGGAATTGTAAAAGTGTAAAGAACATATTGAAGTTGGTGTTTGATCAGCTTGATGAGTATATAGACTTTAAGACTATAACTTCTTCTTCAAGACTGTATCTTCTTCAAGACTATACCTTCTTCAAGACTGTATCTCCTTTAAGTCTATATATTCTTCCAGACTATATCTTCTTCAAGATTATATCTTCTTCAAGACTATATCTTCTATATCTTTACAAAATAGTTTACTATAGATCTCTTTACAAATTTGTACATGTTTATTGACAACCTTATGAGCATCAAGCGCTCTATATTTGATCAGAGTTGATAGAACAGCTTGAGTTCTTGTGAGTATAAAGACTTTATCTTCTTGAATAGTACTTTAAAGCTTAACTTAACTAGCTTTTCACTAAAATCTAACTCTATATACTCCTTTATTAGCATCTAACTTTCGACAGCACAAGCGGTTTCTATTTGATCAGAGATGAGATCAGCTCGAATCGAAGATGTCTTCATCTAGAAAACATATTGAAATATGTTATTTAGTCAGTTAACAACTACTAAGTCTTGAAGAATTCTCCAAAGCTTGCTTTCTTTTTAAATACTAACAAGTTCTTTCTTCATGCTCCTGCTCATTAGCATCTTTCCAACTTGCTGCAATCTGATGCTGATTTGATTTCAGATGAGATCAGCTTGGGCTGTTCCAACAAATCGGAAATGTCTCTGCTTCGATGCAAGCGTAGAAGAATAGAGAGATAAAAGAGAACCTGAAGTAAGAACCCCAACTTGAATGACGTCAAATGCAGCGGGCAGGTAAAAAAAACCAAGTGGAAAAAAGCACAAATTTCAGGTGCTACTGCCGCGTTGATTGTTTCACATTCGCTGAATACGATTTCAAAAGAGAGCATAAAAAACCGGCATTCTATAGACAACAAAAAATAAACCCGTTTGCCGTCTGTCCCCGGCATAAAGAAACTAAAAGTTTGGCAAAAAAATGACAAAAAATAGGGGCGAATTTTTTATAGAGGGTTGCACAAAACAGAAGAACAGAAAATGCATACAAAACTTTAATTAGACGGCGTTTATATATTCAATTTTTCAGCGGGCTTATTTACTTATTAGCGGGTTTATTCACTTATTATTCACTTGGTATTTTACAGCATTTTTTAACTTTATTTTAAAATTTTTTCAACAACTTTTTCACACTTTTGGCCTTTACACGTGCGAATTTCACATTGAGTACTCGTTAAAGAACGCGCCATAAACACGACAAAACACGCATAATAATTAAATGAACAACAACAACAACGACAACATCGAATATTGTTGAACGCGCAGCGGGTAGCACAAGCAACGTCGCGACAACATTGAAAACTCGCCGCAGACTAAAGAGAGACTGAAAATGTGCAGGCTAAATGGAATTTGTGTTGTGCCGTTTTATCGCTGCAGATACATTTGTATCCAGATACACACATACACACACACATGACAAGCACTCTGTTGCTGTTGCTTTGACTCCCTATAAACAACTCTTAAGTTGACCAAAAGCAGCTGTGCTCTAAAAAGCCGGTTCGTTGTTTTGACTTCGCTTTAGGCCTTCTTCAAGGCGCACTTTACGGCAAATCTTTAGAGTGGAAGAGGGGGGTAGACAATATGAAACAAGTTTTAATTCGCTCTTAAGTTGCTAAAGATTGTTGCGGCAACATGTGCTGCATGGAAACAGCTTGACTATTTGCACTGCTTGCCAGTAAGCAGTGCATGGTAAGTGCAGCGATCGTTCGCTTAAAAATTGTAGCATACTTCCAGGCGGGTCAGTAAAATGAGCATAAATTTGTTGAAATTCACATGGTTTTCTTGGGGCAAGTCACTATCAATCATGATTGATCGCTAGTTTGCTTTGCCAATTAGACTGAGAATTAAAAATATTTCTTTTCATTCAAATTCTCACATCAATTTCAATATTTTTTCAAACATTAATCGCAGTTTTAGCTTTAAATCAGTAAAACAAATCAAAATTAGTTTCACATTTTGTTTCAAAAGCATTTCTTAGACGAAATGGCCAATAAGGCAACGTTATCATGTTTCCCAAGCACTTATTCTATCCGCTACAAGTGTTAAAAACAGGGCATTTGTACAATAATTTATGATGAATTTTCATATTTCTATTACGATATGCTTTAATTTTCAGGGCATCCTAAAAATATGCAATGAAATTATTACGCATAATTTCCTCATATTTTTTTATATATCTTTTACTTTTAACACACTGATTTCATTGCATTATTTATGGTTTAATCTTGTATATTGTATGATATCTTATCTACTTACTTAGTGGAGTTTTTGCCAATAGTTTTGGTGAGCCGCCGCCACTTGTATTTCCATTGCACAACGAGCTGAGATCACTGTGCGAGCTCTTCTGGCTGTCCTTGCTGTACGAGCGACCCCTGTAAGCAAAAGAAAGACAGATTAGTAGATTGCAAACATACTCGTACTTAATAGACTCTCTGTACGCCTCAAAACTAACTGTATAATTTAGCTCCCCAATTTCGACAACTTGCCCAAGAGAATTGGCCAAAATATTAATTGCAAATTATAGAAAATGAATTTTCATTGCACACAATGCACCAAAAATGCATTTTCAATAGGTTATTTTCCAATGTGAAAAACGAAAAATGCGCCAAGCTGTGAAATTTTTCCACTCAACGCCGAATCGCCTCGCTGAACAATCACAAAAAAAAAAGAAATGCACAAATAATAATCAGGTGAAAATTGGAAAATCAAGTGGATATGCCATTTGTTGTCGGGTTGGGTTCGTTTTTCTTTGTCTCTCTCTCTCACTTAAGTGGGTGTTGAAATATTTCATTTATTTGGTTTTCAGTTATGCCAGTTTAAAACCGTTTTTTTTTTGTTTGCGACTTCCGCTAATTGAAATGAAAAACTGCAGCAGGGTGGGAAAATGTTCAAGGCAGGAAACGGACAAGCAGCGAAAAGGCCAAAAGGAATTAGCATTGCCAACTGGATTTCCGTTGGCAAGTCAAGCGATGATGGCGGAGTAGCACATACATAACTGTAATTTATGTGCAACGGTTTCAAAGAGAAGAAGAAAGGTTAATCGGGTAGGTCGAAAATCGAATACCCTATAAAATCTTGCATTGATTAGCCAATAAACTGAAACCCGAATATAGGTTATCTTTAATGAACTGTGATAGGTCTAATCATATATTCGATACAAGAGTATTTTATTTCTTAACCTAGAGAGTCCTTCGATATTATTGACATTATATTATCAATTTTTTTTTTTTTTTTTTTTTTTTATATCATCATTTTTCAATTTTTAATCTTCTGATGTTTTATAGACCCATAAAAACTTTTTTTTATATCAAATACAAATATATTTTAATTTAAATGTATATTTCATAATTTATATAAACCTTCTATCATCTAGGAAATACCTTCCTTTCAATAAACTATTCATTCTGCTAAATATACCTTTTATATTTTATACAATACCTCTCTTAAAATAACCTATACCTTTTTTTATATACTATATCTATAGCTCTCTTTCAATAAACTGTATCTTCTTTTATACGTACTATATGTACTAAACATTATATCTTTTACAATATACCTTCCTAATATCATTAAATATTTTCTATATAAATTCTTCACCCCATTATACCCTATAAAAGAGCATACAAAGCAATCGTTGCGCACTCTAAATGCACTTCGCCGTTGTCGCCTCGCCAACAAGGCGACATTGCTTGCTTTTTATGCCCCTCCTCCTCCCTCCCCCCTCTTCACAATCTTCTTTGGTTTTGTTTTTCTTGCGCCGTGACAAGAGTGAAAAATGTTGCAGTTACAGATGGCATTTAATTCAATTTTCTTGTCGCATAATTAAATGCAATTAAAGCGCAGTTGTCAATGTACCCAAGAGCTTCGAAGCTACTATCTGCGAGGCTGCACCTGTTGTCGTCGCCCCAAAGAAAATGCGAAAAACCGCCGACAAAGTGAACCCATTTAAAAAACTGGAAAAGTAAATACAACTTTTTTTTTGTTTTGTGAATTTTTTAAATCAACTGCAGCCAATAAAAGAAATTTGTTCGACTTCATTTGGCAAATTAAATGAAAATCACAAAACTTTTGCAATTACAAACATGAAATACCCTCAAGTTGAAGCAAAGTTAAACAACCTCAACGTTTTGTTACTATTTAAGCAACTTTTCTAGTGACTTGGGGTTAAGTTGAGGGTGTTGAGGGTGTTATGTTCACAATTTGCCAACACAGCATGCAAATTTTCATTGCCAAAATGGTTTTATCAGCTCCAATAGTTGCCTCAATTTCGTCTTCAGCTTCAATTCACATCAGTTTGATCCCACTGACACGAGTTGAAGGTGCCATTAAGACTTTGTAGAGCGAGAACGCTGCAAGTGAACTGTGAGCTTTTTAATTGGAAAGTTAAACTGCAGCTCAGCTCGTCAAGGAGCTTAGTAAATAGCTATTTAAACTGCAGACAAGCTCGTCAAGGTGCTTTGCAAACTGTTAGCCTTTTAATTGCAAGCTAAACTGAAGCTAAGCTTATCAAGCTACTTTTTGAGCTTTGAACTTTCAATTGTAAATGCATTTTAGATTTTAGTTTAAGCTTTATACATATTTTAAGTTATTTATTCAATTTTGTTAGAGTTGAAAAAGTTGTTATAGTTGAAATTCTACTATAATTCTTCTACAATAGCTTAATGATTAAATTTAGAAGTTTTTCTAGGAAGCATCATGTTTTTCTAGGAACTAGTTATGTATGGTATATGTATTTTTACTGCATTACTTCCCTAGTTCATCATAGTAGTTTCACTATATAAGCCCTGGCATTACTTAAGCACAGGATTTCTACACAGGGTTGTCCCAAATACAAGTATGTATGCGTGCTATAAAAATAGCAAAAACTTTGGTGTGCAAATTATACTGTTAAAGAGTGAAAAATATGTAGGAAGCGTCAAAGGCGTAAAGGGTAAACGGAAGTAAAGTTACTGCCATTAGTACACAACTGCACGCAAGCAGAGGCAGCAGCAGCAGAGCGAGGGTAGACCGAAAAGCTTTATAAAGCGCTTAGCAACATGTGATGTAATTTAAATAGAGCAGGAGGGAACTAGAGAGGGGGACAACTGCAACGGAGGTACTTTAAGGGCTGCCCAGGGCATTTGGGTTGACAAAATTGAATGCATTAAAGACACCTTTGGCTGCATGTGTCTGTCTCCCTTCCTCCTCCTCTCCCTCTCTCTCTCTGTCTGTTTCTCCCTACTTTATCGCACTCCCTAGTTGCCTTTGCACGTTGCTTGTCTATTGCATTTTTCATTAATTCCTTCACATTTGCATTTCATTAATAATGCATTTTAATTACGACGCAGCTCGTCTTACTGCACACTACCCTCTTCCCACCCAACACCCCATTCCCCCCCACCGCTTTTGATGATATAATAAATATTTATAACAACGTCACGAATGCAATGCGAAGACAGACAGACAAACTGCTGAGCTATTTTAAAGTGCAATTTGTTTATAACCGAGTGACGATTGCCTTCTCCTTCCCCTCACCCTACGCCATGCCCCACTAGCCGAGGGGCTGCTCCCCTTCGTCTGCTCCTTCCTTGCTCTTCTCCCCCTTTCTTGCAGTTCCTTCCCCTCGATTCTTTAGCTCAATTTCCGCACAATGTTTATGCTTCAGTTCACATGGCGGCGTGTTGCTCCTCAATGTGCTCCACGTCTCTTGCTGCTCGTTTTGCATAATTAAATCCATTTGCCGGTCAGTCAGTAGTGCCACGCCCCCGCTCCCTCAGTCCCGGAACCCTTTTGTGTCTGTGTCTGGCCCTCAAATTAAAAATTTGACTTAATTAATACGATTGCAAGCTGCACTTGTTACCTGCACATTTCGATGAACAGAAGTGAGAGGGACAAGGAGAAAGCAGGGAAAAGGAAGAGGAAAGAGAGCAAAAGAGGGGAAGAGAGAGAGAAAAAGAGAGAGACAGACAAATAAGTAAAGAAAGAGAGAGCCACACCGGGCGTGGCTTTTGGCAGCGACATGGCCTAAGAAAAACCTTGACAATGAAAAACAAAACGTTGCCAACTACTCTGAAACTTTTGCGTGCGTCCGGAAAAACAATGGAAAACTTGCCAAAAGCAAAGTGAAGAAGAAAATGTCAACTAAAAGTGTACATACAAAAGTTTAAGGTGTTGCCTGCAAAACACTTGATAAGGCAGATATAAAATCTTTAAAGTGAATACTTATACAATACTTTAGAAGATGAACTGCAAAAACCTTTTGAATAAGTCAAATGAACTCTTACTGCAATGATACCATGTAAACTATATAATATAATATATAAATCTACACCGTCTCAACTTATAGATTATTTAAGTTAATAAAGAATATATAAAATCTTAACAAAAATTAACTCTCTTACAACAATTCCACTGACTGATTAATTTCCGAATATTGATTTTGCAACTCTACAAATTTCAGCAAACTTTTTAAACCTTTCAGCCTTTCAGTCTTATAAATCCCTCTTTAAAGTTAGTACTACCGAAATCCCCAGCATCCCCATCAATTATTCACTGCACTTCCCTCATTCAGTTTTGCTTTATTTCTGCAATTTTTCCACAATTTATTCCTACACGACTGACAGACATTAATCTCTCTCAGTGACTATTTTATTTATCAGTCGACGCATAATCCCGTTGCACCGACCATAACACGTAGCAACAAGGATAACAACAACAACAACAACAAGAACAAGGATAACAACAACAAGAAGAACAAGAAAAAGAACAAGAACAAGAATAACAACGATAACATCCGTTGCAATTGTCTCTTTTCTGGCACTGTAAAACGTTTCTTCTTTACAACCTGCAAATGGTTCGTTTTATTGACGCCACAGGCTGCGTTTTAATTGTTGTCCTGTTACAGCAAAAGGACAAAACGGAAGCTGGCAAAAAAGAAAAGAAAGAAAGGAAAATTGCACAGAAAACAAAAAAAAAAAACAAGGGAAAAGGAAAAGCTTGCAAGTGACAGTAGTTTTTATGGCTCTGGTCGAAGTTTGCCTTCTTTTTTTCCCATTTTTTCTCAGTTTTTGTGCTTTGCAAATCATTTGAAAATATGACAACATTGCGAGACTTCCGGCGACTAGAGAGAGACAAATAGAGTGTTACTCTCTCTCTCTTTCTTCTTTTCCTTCACTCATTATGCAATTGTTGCCCAAAACTCTCGCCCCCTCTTGGTCCACTCAAGCCAAGCAATTCGTACGCTTAATGAGCTTCCATTAAATTTAATTGCAGTTGAAACTGTTTGCCACAGGCAAATGCAACTTTTCGGTTGAGAGAGACACAGAGAGAGAGGGAAGTTCTCTTGTCCCTATCACGCACTGTCCTCTTCCTCATTTGTTTGTGCAAACCAAACATGTAGAGGGTGCAGGAAGAGGCCCTTAAATCTTCTTGGCGCATTTAATTGAAATTCAAGCATTGTACTGTTTATACCCTGTAGATGTAATTAGATTTCAAGGGGTAGTTTGATAGCTAGAGTTATGAAATTTGTTAGACAACTTGTAAAGATGGTTATCTAACTCTATAGAGATTTTTATAGGTTAAGCTGCAGTAGTTTAAAAGTTCTCGCTACAAAATTAAATTTCTTTAACTTATTCTCATGCGATATTCCTGAAATTTGGCAGACAAATCCCTGAATTTATTATACAACTTGCCTACAAGTTTCAACAGTTGTTGATTGATAGAAATCGAAATGAATGGGAAATGCCGAATTCACCACAATTATCATTGCATAACGGTAGTCTTTCCCACTCTCTTGCACTGCTTGGGAACTGCTTGCTTGCACTGCCTCTGCACTACCCACTTGATTCTTGCTTGTTTTCCGCCTTGCTCAATTTGCAAAATTGATTCGAGGAGTTTTTGCCTTTGAAGTTTTTCCTCCCTCTCTCCCCCCTCCCCTTTCTTTGATTTCCATAACGATTTCCATTTCCATTGCCAATTTCATTTTCCAAATGCTTTGTGGATTTACTCGCTTGGCACAATTTGCGTGTACTTTCACTCGGCCCCACAGTGCAGTCAATTGGCTTTAATCATCTCTGATCTGATCTGCTAACCCCAAAAACTCAAAGCCAACGTTGCATTATGCTTTTAATTAAATTGTTCACTTCCTTTCCGCGAAATCCAGTATGACAATGAGTTCATTATGCGAGCGCAAAAGCAAAAGAGAATCTGTGCGGCTTGTTGTGAAAATTCCCATTAATCAATTCTTTTGTTCTTTGCAAATGAAAGAAACCCCCAACTAGGTGACCTTTTGCGTCTAATTCAGTTTACAACATAATTACAATTTCCCCTACTCCGATCTTTGCAGTTATAATATCTCTGTAGTTCCTGTGTTTCTTCTTCTTTTTCTTCTTGAAGTCCCTCTCTGTGGCGCATTGTCACGTCAATTTGCAACAGTCTAATTCACAATAGACCACTCTTCTATGTGCTTTGCTTTAAAATCCCCATTCAAGTCTAGCCAGACATACTGAGAGTTGTGGTGCGAGTTATAGACAGCGTTTGTTGTGTTGTGGTGTGGAGTGGCGTAGATGTGAGGAGAGAGGGAAGGGGGAAGAGGGAGTTGAAGCCAACGATGCTTTTGTTTAACGCTTGAGTTATTAATGAACATTAGCAGAATTTTGCTTCAAAGTGAAGCACACAGACAGGCAGACAGAGGGACAACCAGACCGACAAAGCGACAGGCCTGCCTCACATAATGGATTACAATAACAAACGGCAAACGAAACCAGGAGAGCAAATCTTTGAGGGAAACCAAAGGCTGAATACCCTATGAAGGCAAATATTCACTAGATTGGTGATTGGAAACATTATAGAACATTATAGTTAAGAGAGTTGTAGCTGAAATTCCAAAGATATTAACGATAATATAAGAATCTTCTTATCTGCTCATTCGGAACAAGAATATATATATAAACTATATATAGAGCAGTCTGTGTTCACTTACTTCCTTAGCATATTCGGTCTACATAGTTTACTAATTGATGGAAATTGTTTTTGATACTTAAATCATTTTATTTTCCTATTCGGAACAAGAATATATAGCGTGAGGTAATACCGTTTATAGAATCTTTAATCTTATTGTTTTTTTTTCAGCTAGCTCACTAACTGTATTCAATTGTGCATAAAAGAAAACAGTTATATTGTAATCAACTTATCTGCTTATAAGGAACAGGAATATATATGCATAATCTAACATACAACCCAACCTCCAGGGCATATACCCTCTTTCAACACAGAGTAACGCATCAATTATGGCAATTGCCTCCCTTCCCCTTCGGCTATAGCTTGTTATACGTCCTCTTGTTGTTGTTGTTGTTACCTATAATGTTGCTGCTGCCACTTGTGCTGCTGTTGTTGTCGTTGTTGTTGTTGTTGTTGTTGTTATTGTTATCGTTGCAGTGCTGTGTGCAATGTCTCCTCTCGTCAACAGAAATGGCAACTGTGCAACCTGCTCCGTCCGCTTTGCCACACTTTTTCCCGCAGCACATTAAGTCACATATGGACCGTGTGCCTTATATACAATACGATGGTATACCGACAGACTATAGACGATAGATATGTTACTATATTGTACTGTGGCAACATGGAAGACAGTTGTCAGCATTGAGGTTAGCAAACCGTCGCGAAGTTGTTTCAGTCTGTCTTTACCTAATGAGACACGCCATGTGAAATCAGCAAAAGATAAGTACAAATCGTCAAGACTTCAGAGCAAAGCCGACATTAGGTCGAAGGGAAATGTGTAAATTGATAAAAAATTGAAATTATTTTTGCCTGCCATTGGCGGTCTCTTTTCAGCTTCTCTTTCATTAACATCCCGCTACTAATTGCCTCAGCGTATGTAGATCAATGTTGAATGGGGAAAAAAGCTTGCAAAGTCAGAAAGATTCTAGATAAGGTAAGATTCAGGATAAGGTTATTGACTTGATTCAGAAAACGCACTTTTGTTTCCACTTCGAAGGCATATCAAAACAAACATATATCCTAAAAAGATACACTAGACAAACTGCCTATACTTCCTGCGTAAAACATAAACAACATTGTGGAATGTTTTTCTTTATGGCTTTTTTCCAATATTACATCATCATCAGAGGTTGAGTGAGACCGCAACCCCAATTTGAAAGTGTAGTTTATGTTCCAAACGCATTCGAAATTGCGGTCAACCGAGAATTACGTTATAAATAGCCACTCAAAACAAAAATTATGTTGTTTTTGTTGTTCTTCCACCATTCGCACGGCTTCAGCTTTGACCAAAATGGCATTTCGTTGTAAACGATTTTATGTTTCTTTGTTTTCCAGCCAGAGAATATATATGTATATGTAAATATATTTGCGTACTGAGTGCAAACCGAAACACGCCCCGATTGACGGACTGTTTTTGTTCTATTGGCCCTCAAAAGTGCAGAATAACAACTTGGCCAAGTTTGAAAAGAAGTTTCTATCTAAAAGATATGCTAGTTTCGATTCCTTTTCGTTACTTTATGTTATCTGATTATCATTAGATTTACAAATTGGCTTTACTGTACTAGAAGTTTGAATTTAGCTAACTTGGGTCATGTTTTATAATTTCAACCTATTTTAACCTATTTTTAACCTATTTTTAACCTATTTTAAAAGGTTTTTATAAAAGTGAAATCAGATATCGTCTCTACTTGACAAAGAGAATATATACATAGGTTGATTTAGAATACAATATATAAAATTTAAAAAGAAGTTTGACCAATTCCTAGGATGTGTCTACGCATCAACTTTAACCTAAATTTGCTACAAGTTTCAAGTAAGTTAAACTTGATTTTAAATTGGTATAAAATGAGATCCGATTTGCTTCATCTATTCCAACTGAAGCTACCCCGTTGTCAGTCATTTCCTGGTCAAAGGGTATATCGAAAAACCGTTTTCGACATTAGCGCACTCAGCTGGAACTCGAGAGCGGAAATTCGGCGCAAAAAGTGTCCATTACTCGTATTAATTGAAAGACATACAACAATAACAAAAAAGAAAATTTGCTAAACAGACATGCAAAAAAGAAGCCAACAACAGCAACAGCAAAAAGAATATGAAGCAAACTGAGGTTGTCGTGAATATGTAGCGCAGCAAGAATAAAGAACAACAACTGAAATTGCAATGCCAACAACAGCAACAACAAGGAAAACCTATAGCAAAAAAAACCTAATTGATTCTGAGAGCCTTAGCAACCGGCGTCGTTTTGGTCGAGCGCCCTCTTAATGTTTTCTACCCATGTAAAATGAACGAAACTGAGCGTAAACATTTCAACAACATTTCGAAAAAAATGAGATAATGCCAGTTGAAAGAGAATAGAGCTAGATACACTTTTTGGAATATGAATGGGTAATGCCCGAAGTCGTAATGTGGCGCAAAAGATAAGGAAGATGATAATTGGAATAACCATCACATGAAAAAATAACATAATTAAAGTATTCTATAATTAATTCAATAATAATTAAGATTAAAGAATACTATATTATCATAGCATTAATTTCGCTAAATATTAAGGAATACATTGAAGAAGGAATCATATTATGTATGAACGAATGCTTATGTTCTTCTTTAAAACACTAGAGTTTCAAGAAAGCTTAACAGCACGAAGCTTTAATGAGCTTTATGGCAAGTTTCGTATGTTTAACTTGTATTTAGTTTCTGAAGCTCGAATGACAGCTTTATATGGTATCTAATACATCAATTATCTTCATTTGACTCTACTAGTTCGATAGCATATCTATGTTCTTACGTAGAGCTTTAATGAGCTTTGCGTATACACATAGAGCTTTTGTAAGCTTGCACTGTTCAATATTAAATACAATAGATAATGTGGCCAAAATGTACTCAACAAATCTTCTAAAGTGTTTATTGCTAAGTCTCTTTTCTCTTTTGCTTTTCGACTTACAGGGTATATTAGGCGTTAAGCAGCGACACTGATTTTCTCGCTCTGTAAACTCTGATATCCGCACACCTTGTGTCGGTTACCAATGTCGGTCGTTCGCTGTTCGGTATTCGCGTACATACATTATGCATGCCGGCAACTTTTGTGGTCGGAAAAGCCGAAAAAACAAAACACGAAAAAAACCTAAAACAAGTGTTTTCCAATGCGTTGCACATCGTTTGGAATACTACACAGAAGGAGGGTGGAAGAGGGGAGACGGGAGACGACGCGTCGACGACGGCCGCCGCAACGAGTGCAACATTTTGCTGGCAGTCCTAGTTTCTGTTAAATATAGAATCTGAACTAATTTCGCCTGCTTCATCGGTGAAGTGGCCGCCGTACCGGCTACGGTGGGAATGGATATGGGAATGGGCTATCTCTCTCACTCTCCCTCCCTCTCTCAATTGCTCAACACAGATCCGGGTGCGTGTGTGTCCGAGGCCGGCCCGAGTCCGGCCAGTCGAGCTGGGAGATACGCGCAAAAATAGAGTTTTGTCTGAGTTGACACGAGTTAAGGCAAATGACGATGAAGATGAGATGAGCAACATGATGATCGCCATGATGATGATGATGGCGATGGTTGAGGAACCCCATGATGATAATGATGTCCCACTGTTGTTGCCTGTTTATAAATACGCCACGTGATTCATGAGTTGGAATTATGTATTGTACTCATCCTACGGGGAGCACAAACAAGATTTATGCTCAACTCGAAATACTTATGCCTAATAATGTCTGAAGTTGACATGCGCTGCAGATAGAGATACAAAGCTGTAGATAGAGATACACAGCTGTATAGATAAAGATATTGGGCGACACATAGGCAGACATGATGCGTGGGCAAAACGCATAAGTCGCCGCGCATTGGGGCAGGTGCATTGCATGAAATTGAAAAGAGATGCAAGAGCAATTGGAAGGAGTTAAATGAGTAGATCGAGAATATAGATTTTTATGAAGAAACCAATGCCTTCCTTTAAGATTCTTTGTCTAACACTGCAGAAAATATGTTTATAATAATGAATTATAATACTTCTCCTTCACCTTCCTCACATCCTTCCCATTCAAATCTACAAAATCTCGTACAAAGTTCAAGTTTAATCTACAGCTACACACGCTATAAGACTGCATACCGTTATAACGCTTTTCCGACCGCAACGTAAACAAATCAAAAAACAAAAAAACTATTGTTTATTTGATCCAATTGAAGCGTATTTCAAGCTTTTCTATTTATGAATTGCTTTCACAATTCTCCACACACACCTCACACTCGGTTAGTTCCCACACAGTGTGCACTCTGTAGAGTAGAGCAGCGTAGCTTCTACAATTTCGCTTTCCGTAGAACGAACACACACAGCGCACAGTCTCCGCTCCCTCTCTCCTCCTCCTCATATATATTTTCTTTCGACTGGCGCTTTCACAACAGACAGCCACACACACACACACAATGAAAAGGCCACGACAAGATGCGCCCCGAAATCGCTTAAGCTCATTAGTTAATATCCAATTTATAAAGAGATTGAAAGCGGAGAAGTAAAGCCAAAAGTCGCAACACAACATCAATCAAAAAAGTGAGAAGAAAAACTGTTTGGAGAAAAATGGAAAACAAAAATCGAAACGAAGCGAAACAAAACTAAAACAGAAGCAAAAACACACTGAAGAAATTTCACTCACTTGTTAAACATTTTCAGAAACAAGACAAAAAAGGGGGAGCGACGACAAATTAAAAAGCTAAAAGAGCCCCTTGCGACATTAGAACTTAACAGGGGTGGGGTATGCTGAGGGGACAGGGTAAGAATAGGGGATATATGAGGGGGTAGAAGGGGTCTAATCGAGTGAATTCTGTTGACACTTCGCCTACATTGCGAAACGTGCGAAAACGCATTCAAGGCAGATTGAAGATCTGAAAAGTTCTCTCTCTCTCTCCCTCTCTCTCTCTCTCTGTGTTGTAGGTGCCTCAAATGTTCTCGAACTCGAAATACCTAAGCATACAAAACCAATAAGTGGGCAACAGTGGGGCATAACTAACTGCAAGATACCCCAAGTAAAGAATGAATTTGATGCATAGACAATGAAGTTCGATTATACTTCTGTTCGTCTTTTATAAGTTTTCTTACTCTCAGACAACTTTAGAGGTAATAAACTACCTTTTCACTTCAATTAGAGGGTATTATAAATATGCAGAGACAAAGATTTCGAAGTTTTACTTGTATGCTAAAGTTCTTTCCTATCGCAGGTACTTTAAATATATCACAATCACATGCTGTCAAAACTTTATTCGTTTTCTTAACTTACCTCACCTCACAGCTTAATATACCCGCTCTCAAATTCAGCTACAGAGCATAAACAGCATGCAAAGTGAAGCACACTACAAAAGGAGCTACCACGTCACAGCAAGAGACAGACATACCTATAGAAAGAGATAGGGGCACATAGAGAGGCTGTTTGTCGTGTGCGTTGATTGCATAAATGCTTCACGTGACGCATGTGGCATGCATTTGACCATTGTTGTGCTGTGCTCTTCCTGCTACACTCCGCTACTACCCTCTCCCTAACTGCACCTACACCATGGCACCCCTTGGCAGGTGTGTGACGCCACTCTCCCATAGGTGATGTCTTTGCCAATGTCTGCGTTCCCTGTTTTGTTGCGACAAAATGCTTGATTTGTCATCAATTCCTCAGCGTGCCATTTGGCTCGGTTACTGTCAGGGCCTCCCTCTCCCTTTGTCTCTCTTCCTCCCGCTTCCTTTCGCTTCTTCTCTGCTCTCTTCTTGTGGTGTAATAATTTTCCATACGGAAGGCAATTTGTTTTCACGTTCACATAAATTGATGAGGCCGAGTTTTCTTTTACCTTTTTGTTGACTTTTTCCCCACTGAATTGCCCCACAGTGCAAATGTCGCCACGTGGCTTTTTTTTCCGGGGTTTTTTTTTCAGTTTCAGCATCATCACGATAATGTTAATGATCTGACGCCCGCATATTGTACGGCATTTTACAGTGGCAACGCTGCTCTACAGCTGTTTCGGCTGTTCAACTGAGGCACTTAAAATCCCATCAAATTGCATGGGGCACGTGGGGCACTTGGGACGTGGTTTTTTCTCTTTTAATGAGTCGCTGTAATGGATACTTTCTCTAATCTCTGTATTTATTCAAGTTGGGGGCACCGAATTGACAGACAATATAATATTGTACACTTTAATGTAGTTTATGATCTTATGATCTTATTTCCTGTGCTCAAGTTACAATCTTTAGCTATCTCAAGGGAACTTTTAAGAATCTATAAAAACTGCAGAATGTTTTCTAAACTGTCCCTATTGCAGTCGTTAAGAAAGCATCTTGCTTTATACATACGGCTTTTATATTACATTTATTACTATATTACATCTATCATCTATAATCTTTTATCTATCATCTTTCATCATACATCTATTAATTAATATTATCTATCGTCTTTTATCTATCAACTGAAACCTTTTAACTTTCATCCTTCATCGATTAATTAGCATCTATCAACTATAATCTATCATCTATTATTTTTTATCTATTATCTATCATCAGATACTTCATCTATCATCTACCAATTACCATTTATCATCTATCATTTATCATCTATCATCTATCATCTATCATCTATCATCTATTATCTATCATCTATCATCTATCATCTATCATCTATTATCTATCATCTATCATATATTATCTATCATCTATCATCTATTATCTATTATCTATTATCTATTATCTATTATCTATTATCTATTATCTATCATCTATCATCTATCATCTATTATCTATTATCTATCATCTATCATCTATCATCTATCATCTATCATCTATCATCTATCATCTATCATCTATCATCTATCATCTATCATCTATCATCTATCATCTATCATCTAACATCTATCATCTATTATCTATCATCTATCATCTGTTACCTATCATTTATCTATCGTCTATCGTCTATCATCTATCATCTATCATCTATCATCTATCATCTATCATCTATCATCTATCATCTATCATCTATCATCTATCATCTATCATCTATCATCTATCATCTATCATCTATCATCTATCATCTATCATCTATCATCTATCATCTATCATCTATTATCTATCATCTATCATCTTTTATTTATCATCTATTATCTATTTTCTATTACCTGTTATCTATTATCTGTCATCTATCATTTATCATCTATGATTTATCATCTATGATTTATCATCTATCACATGTTATCAATCTTCTATCATCTATCGCCAATCATCTACCTATCATCTTTTATCTATCATCTATCACCAACATTCTAACATCTTCATACATATCCTATCTTCAATCTCTACGAATAAATCAATAGTAATTCATTTCTATCTATCGATTCCCACTCCCAAACATTCCAATAATCTCCCTAGAGCTACCCAACTTATCAATGCATTTGTCTTCCAATCTCAATTCATTTAAGCGCAAACAAACCCATTGCCCACTAAATTTCCATTGTAATTGCATAATGAAATTGCTACGTTTGGTGACGTCAATTAGCATATATCATTTAAAAGTCCCCCTCCCTGTGGAACTGTGCTTCGTGCCTGTGTGTAGTTCCTTTGGCCATAATAGTATGCCACCCCAGAAGAGAAAACACAGAACTAAAAAAAAAAAAATTGTCGCCACACTTTGTTGTTTTTTCGGAAACATTTGCATTCACAATTTATGCACATTTTCTATGTGCGTTTTTCATATTTTCCTTCCCGTCTTTCGCGGTTTTATTTCACAGTAATTACCCGCAGTGCAGGGAATAGAAAGACGGAAAGCGACGAGCTACAACTTGCGAAATTTGAAATTATAATGAAGTTAGTTTTTTAGTAGAACCAACGCGCTTGCCATAAAGTTTAGCACAAATCTTGTGGCCAATGTGAGTTGTTTATAAGCCGCAAAGAGGGAGGGAAAGAAGGTGTTGGTAGTTTTAGCTTTATTATTATAATAAACTTTAAAGTGTTTTCTTTTTCTAAAACGTAGCTACTATAGCTTGTGGAAAGCTGCTTAAGCAGCTAGCAAACTTTCAGCTTTAAAACTTTCAAATTAACTTAAATTATCCGCTAATATTGCAATAGTTTCCAACAAATTTTAAAGTCAATTATAAAGCCATTGACTGCGCTTAATTAGGTCATCGCAATTCGATTATTATATTATATTATCAATCGCATCATTCACAACAACAACAACAACAACAGAAACCGGATTACAAAACGCTGACAAATAAACGCCCCGCGGAGAGCCCCAAAGCTCAGAACAATTAATAACGCCATCAAAGAGCTTATGCAAAAATCGGAAAATGGAAATGACAACGAACAAAAAGCGAAAATGTTTTAAACATTCTAAAAACGTGCCCGTTGCGTTTTTCAATGAAGCGCGTTACAACAAAACGCCACAAAATGCAAAAATGCTAATTTCAAATCGAAGATTTATTGTATTCCATTAGAAAACGTAACCGTATACTGTATACTATACACATAGTGTATCTAAAGCTATAGGTCACTCAATTTCAATACAACCAAAAGTCATTTATCATGTGCGAATTTCTTTGACATATTTTCAGAGATTAATATTCAATTAGCTTTAATCAAGATTAACGATGACATTCTATGGTAAAGACAAAGAAACAGATCGTGGCAAACAGTAAACCCTTCAATTGAACTGCAGATAGACCCACTTGCAACAAAGTCAAGCGATACATTTAACGACTTCTCAATCCTTCTTTACTTTTTTGCAGTACATAAAATTCAAGTGCAATTTTTATGGCATAACCGCGACTTCCGTATTACAACAACCTTTTTATGGCCTGAAATTATGTGCCATAAATTGCCTACTCTACAGCTCTGCAACCCATTGGAATTTATTATCAAGCCAAAAACATTTCCAAACACGAGCCATAAACAAGAGACTGACAGACAGAAATCCATTGATTAGCGCGTAAATCGAACCGAGTTCAGGGTCAGAACATGACCGTGTCGAGTATATACAATAGGTTGTGCATATATAAATGTAAATTGGCTGTATATATATTGAAATTTACATTCATGGGAGACAAGAACTCGCCACGTTTTGCAAACAAGTTTTTGGAAACTCTTTTGTTGATTTTTCACTTACAAATTACAAGCGTAAATAGAGCTTAAATATTTATCTGACTAACAAGAAGCGGAATCAAGAAGAGTGAAGAGTGTTACATATACTCTTTATTTACTTTATACCCTTTCTTTTAACTATAAAACTGTTTGTTCCGTCGTTGACATTTGCATTAATATCCATAATTGCGAATTGTAAATATTTGTTAGCTGCTTATATAACATTCGGCAGTGTGTGTTCAGTTATTCAAATCGAGTGAAATTTCTCGCCTTTCTATTGGCTAGACTTATCAACAAATTACGTAACTATACAAGTAAAAAATTTGCACAATTTTCTATACAATTTTATCTTTGGTTTTTCAAGCAATAATTTCTGCTCTATTTGAGTGCTATTTTTGTGAGCTCTTCCGTTTTGAATTTTTTCTCATGTACGATATATGTTTTTTCCAACATGCGTGGGTAAACTTCCGCTGATCTTTCATAGCTCTTCGTATTTTAGAGATCAATTGATTTCGCTTGAAAGAACTAATTGTTGATTTTGAATAGTATATTGTTCTAGATTTTAACTGCATTTTAGATATGTTTGTATGTTTAGGTTTAAAACTTTTCTGATATTAAATTTCTTTTGATTAGGCAAAGATCTTCAAAGTTCACACAGACCAAATTGTACAACCTCTGAACGTTCTTAGATCTTTTAAGTTTTAAATATAATTCTCTCATTTATTATAAATGATACTCCAATCATTAGCATAATGTCCGATTAGTGAACCGGATTTTGATTCGTCGAAACAATCTCTCAAGCTTAACTAACCAGAACTTAGATTAAGATACTTCTAAACTTCAGAACGCAGCCCATTTGGCAACAGCTAAAATGTATCTTTATGTACCATTCCCGCCAGCAAACTCATCAAGTTTCGCTTGTGGTTCATAAATTCTGCGCTCATATAAGAAAAAAAGATGTATTCTAATTAACCCACAGCTGGCAGCTAATTTCATATTTATAAACTTTATAAAACAAAAGGTAAGGCAAAAATAAAGAATAATATACAAATACGCTAGCCGCAAAAATTGTATACAAAATGTATTAAAAATGTAAACAAGAGTTGGGAAAAAAGAAAAAATAAGAGACAACCCGCTGACGCACATGTTGGGGAGCTACTTTGCTACCTTTTGGTCGAAAAAAAACAGAGAAAAAAAACAAGTTTGCAATTTGTTTTTGTTATTTTTTGTGGTTTTTTTCTGTGCCTCTTTTCAACGCTATTTAAAAGCGCCGCCTCAGGTGGAAAAGGAGTTTGGGGGCCTGGGAGAGAAACTGCAAAATTAAAAAATTGTGCGTTCAGTTTGTTACGGTTTTTACATTTTTCACCCATTTGAACGAGAAGGGGATAATGTATAAAAAAGAGCCATGTCTTGCCTGAAAATGTTGCATAATATGAGCAAGAAATTAAGTTTAAAACAAAAAAAAGCAAACAGTATCGTTAAAATAACTGGTTGTATTTTTAATTACAACAACGCGCATACAGTTTGTTTGTTTTTGTGGGCGGTAAATAGTTTTCACGCATACCCTGTAAGAGGTGGGGATATATCAAATGATTAACAAATGTACACAACCAAAAAAAAATAGAAACAATTAAATTCGAAATACTTGAAAGAATTTTTCAAATCTTCACCTTGCCCAACCTTTTCAAGTGGTATCTCTGCCTCGATTATCTTCAGTTGCTATCTACTCAAAGTGCTTTTTTATGATCCTACAAACCTTTGTCTTTAATCTCTAGACTTTTGGTAATTAAAATATTTTACGAGAGACCTTCAGCTGTTGATAATTCAACTGGAAATTCAGATTACATTTTGGGACAGCGCACGATAAGATAAGTTGCAAAAATTACAGAGTATCTCTTAGTTGAGCACATTCTGTGGTTCTCTGTGCCCGACTAAAAGCGTCGTTTGGCTGCATTTTATCAGCGTTTCAGAGACCGTGTTGACAGCTCTCGTGACACTTGTCAAAACAGCGCTACGAATATTTGCCCATAGCGGCCTGTGCCCCAATACACTGACTCCAACGCCTCCCCCCTACCAACGTCTCCCTACTGTCTGTCAATTTATTTACAGCTCTCCGGTCTGCATATGACATGGAAAGAGACACATGATGTTGAAAAGCGACAGACAGAGTCAGACAGGGAGATGAGGTCTCAAGATCTGTGTTGAAACACTTGGCGAGTGTTGATAGATAACTTTATTAGCATTGAGTTGCTCTTGTCATCGAGAGAATATTCAATTGAGTTCGCTCTCAATGATGATGATGGGCAACTTTTATTATTAATAACCAAACCCAACGACATTTTATGGCTAGTTTAGTAGTCATGATCATTAGCTATAAATTGACAGCATCATGCAAAGGTCAAAGTCATAAAAACTCCACATGGGATACAAATGAGTTTACTACTGTAAGTCGAGTGTGTGTCTGTATGTATACACGTACATCTCACGAATCCATCTCTGGGGGAAACGGTACTTAAATTAATAGTTGTAATAAAGGTGGGGATTTCTTTTTTACCTTTGTTTCTACATTTGCAGTTAAGTTGAAAAATGAAAGCTTGAATTGAGAGATTTTTTATTTGATTATAAGCCAAAGAGTATATAACCTCGAGCTGTCTTTATAATTGAAAGTTGGCATACTTAAAATTAGTTCAAGTATAGAATATATCAGTAAAACATTACATTACTAATGCATTAAACAATCTTTTACATTGAAAGGCATAATGTGGACTCGATATGAATCCAATTATTAATTGCTTCAAGTTCGCAATACATTGCTAATGCATTATTAATGCATTATTAATGCATTATCAATATATTACTACATATTATTATTACATAATTCAAGAGAATCACAGATTCATTTATGATTAAAACATTTATTGTTTTTTATTTATTCATTATTAATACATTAGTAATGCATACTTTAAGAACTCAAAACATTCGTTATTATACTGCTTACAATTTCTTCATTATAGAATATTCCTATTATATTAAAGTTTTTTTAAATTTCTTTATTCATTACTAAAGATAATCTCTCATTACTTTTCCCTGGGCTTTTCCATCCAACAAACTATGCAAATTCTGTTTAATCTTCAAAAAGATTCACGTTTTATACTCGACATTAATTAATTTCGCATTATGTGCGGAACCTCCAAGTATTTAGCATTACAACCCAAGCGTATTGCCATTGTCTGGCATTATCTATCTCTGGCATAAATATTCCCAGTGTGCGGTTACAATCTCTAATCCGTTTGACCATCACAAAAGTCTGGCAGAAGAAAAAACGTATATATACTACGATATACAGTATATCTATGCATATATACAATTTCACAGTCGCGCGCTAATGAAGCACTTACAAGGCATAAAAACTGAAGACGCGAGATTTGTATGTTGTTTTTATTTTTTCTTTTTTAAACCCAACTCGACTTTCGATTCTGCTTAGGCCTCAAGTCGTTTTCAAGTCGTTTATTTCCAACTGAAAATCAATATTTTTGTAAGTCCCTCCCCCTTCTGCCACTGTCTCAGTGTGTATGTTTGCTCTTCGTGTTGCTTAATTGTTGTTCTGTTTCTTTTTGTGACCTTGTTGAAAATTTATGGCATTTTTCATGCTCATGTATCTCTGCTGTGGTTGTTGTTGTAGTTTTTGTTTATCTACAACTAACACGTTGGCCTGTACGCTCCGTGCCCGATAACATGTGTTACAGACGCCGGGCGGACCTAAGACCCCAAGACCCCAGAGCCCAGAGCCCAGACACCAGACCCCAGTAATACCAGCAATTAGTGCTATGCTTTGGGGCAGTTTTATTTGCTTTTTCACTTGGCTTCGATGCTTCTGTTACGAAAATACCAAACGATTTATGCAAGTCTTTTATGGATTTTACCTTGAAAGCATAAGTTGATAAGCCAATGAAAGAGTAAGATAACTAAATTAGTCGAGTTACACAGTGTACTATTAATAGCTTCAGTCTGTACCCAATTGAGTTATGCCTCCAGAGGCTAATCTCATTGCAGGCCGCAGGTTAAGTCGGGTCTTATATTATCTCATTTTCAAAAACAAATTCTGAATCATTTTTTAGGCATCACTTTTGAATGCAACGACTGACTGAGCTCAGTCAGCTTCCATACTGGCAAATGATCTCATGTTAATCAACTGTATGTTTCAGAACTGCAAAACACACATTTAATAATCTCAATAAATAACTCAAATTTAATATTTATTGACAATTTTGAGGCTTCAGTTGGGCATAAAAAAGGTCGATAATATCTTCAGCATGCTTCACATAAAATCGCAAACACAGATACAGATACAGATACAGATACAGATACAGATACAGATACAACTTTACGTAATGCGCTGTGAACTCTGACGACTTGAATACAAATCCGCAGAAATGCGCCGCGAGTACCTACAAATCCAGATACATAGTTAAAGATACGCAGATACTGAGCTGACTGATAGAAGAGAGCGAGCGGGAGAGGGGAGATAGTGAGCTAGAGCTCACTTGACTTGAGCTTGGGCGTTTTTCACACACTTCAAAAACAGCAACAGCACAAAATAAAACGAAAACAGAAACAGAAAAACGGCAAAGATACGAGGGTCGTTTGATAAGTCCGTGACTTTTTGAATAAAATATATTTTTTTCGTCAAAGAAGCGTTTTATTTCTCAACATAATCTCCTTTTAGCTCTATACATTTAGTCCAGCGTTTTTCCAATTTTTTTATTCCTTCCAAATAATAGGTTTTCTCAAGGCCCTCAAAATAGTCGTTTGTTTCTGTGATGACCTCTTCATTTGACCCGAATCTCTTACCGCCGAGCCATTTCTTCATGTTTGGAAACAAAAAATAGTCACAGGGGGCTAAATCTGGAGAATATGCTGGATGGGGTAGCAGTTCGTAGCCCAATTTATGAAATTTTGCCATGCTGACTACACACGTGTGCACCCGTGCATTGTCCTGATGGAACAGCACTTTTTTTCGCCAAATGCGGTCGTTTCTGCTTCAAATCAATATCGAATCTGTCCAAAAGCTCTGAATAATATTCGCCGGTGATCGTTTTACCCTTTTCAAGGTAATCGATGTGAATGATACCTTGTGCATCCCAAAAAACTGTGGCCATGACCTTGTTGGCCGACAGACCCACCTTGGCCTTCTTTGGTGCACGTTCACCCGGAGAAACCCACTGTCTTGATTGTTCTTTGGTCTCTGGTGTGGTGTGGTGGATCCATGTTTCGTCTACGGTAACGAAACGGCGCAAAAATTCGTTTGGATTGCGGTTGAACATCGCCAAACACTCCTTTGAAATGGTCACACGGTTGCGCTTATGGTCGTGTGTGAGCAATCGCGGCACCCATCGCGCGGAAAGCTTTTTCATGTCCAAATATTCATGTAAAATGTGATGTACCCGTTCAGTTGAGATGCCTACAGCCTCAGCTACCTCACGCACTTTCATTCTCCGATCATCCAATATCATTCCATGGATTTTGTCGACGATTTCTGGCATGACGACCTCTTTTGGGCGACCTGAACGTTCGGCATCACTTGTACTGGTACGACCACAACGGAACTCAGTAAACCATTTCTTAACCATTGAAATTGATGGTGCAGAGTCCCCATAATATTTATCAAGTCTTTCCTTGGTTTCGGTGATGGATTTTTTACGCAAAAAATAATGCTTAATTAGCACACGAAATTCACTTTTTTCCATTTTCGTTAAAATTCACGAGATCGTCTGCTTTCAATGCCTATAAAACGCAAACTAAGAAACGCAGCTTTCTCAAAATTTTACAGTCAGCTGTTAATCGATAACTGCTGACAGGAGCAGTGTTGTATTTAGAGCAGGTGCGCGGCAAATACAAAAAGTCACGGACTTATCAAACGACCCTCGTAGCTTTGCGCACACTTCAAGATACATTCACACCCATTCACATTCACAGTTGTTGTGATTGTTGTTGCCGGCATTCGAGTAAAATCTTCTCGTAGTATGACACAACACAAACACACAAACACACACATGGATAATTATTTGTGAACTGTTGTTGTTGTTTTTGTTATTGTTGCTGGTGCAGCAATTGGCGGTTCTTGCGGTTTGCCAATGTGGACAGCAAAACAACAAGTTGCATTGAGTAAGGCCAGTACGTTACTTGGGATGGTTAGAACATTGAAGATGTAATTGAGTTGTAATATTCTTGAAAAAAATAATTTTAGGTTTTTGTAAACAATTTTAGCTTGTAATTTGATTTATGCAGAAAGTCTGAGAAGAGCTAGATATAGAATTTATTTAATCAAGATAAATATTTGAATGAAATATGTCGCAATAATCAGCTAAACTTTTTTATATAGGAAATATTTCATATTTTCCTCTTACCTTACCAGTTCTAAATATTTATTATTTTTCTCCCAACTTACTAGCCTCAATTGAACAATAATTCAAGAGTTTATAATTTTAAAAATCTCAGAAAAATTTTTGAAAAATATTTGTCCTACGAAAATATTTAATTTACTAACTAAACAGTGTGCTAGATTTAGGGAAAGTCAAATAGAATTGAAACACTATTTAATTATCATGACAATTAAAATATATTTGTACATATTTTCAAATCATCCCTGCTATTTACTTTCCCAGCAGCGTACTAGCCTTAAGTAAGATCTACTGCGACTATCGAATGCAAATAACCCTAAACAAAGACACGTTTAAAATAATCGTATCTTATTTATTTTGCATAAATTAAATAAAAGTACTATAACTTTTCAACAGACAAGAACAGGGAGTGAGAAGAGAAGAGGAGTGAGAGGCAATGATAACTGCCCAGCTTTGCCTAGCATCATAAGCTTAGCTGTTAATTTGTGGTTTCACATTCGTTTTCGTTACTTTAATTCGTTTCGGGCATTTTGCAACAACTACTTTACAATGAAAAGGTTAGATTGAGCGAAATAGTATAAATAATAGACGAAACAACAAGCAACCCGCACAATTAAATTAATTGAGCATTTTGCTCGAACAGTTTTAAGCGCATTTTTTTGTTAAGCTGCTCCCAAAATGTAGAAAAACAGAGAACCGTAAAAAAAAAAAACAAAATAAAACCAAAGCAAAGTTCAGTGGGATTACTTTTTTGCCCATGTCTGTATTCAGTTTACCCTCTCTGTTTCTCCTTCTCTCTCTCTCTCGCTCTCTTGCTGTCTGCCTGTTCTATGTGACTTTTGTATTAATTTGTATAATGCACATGCGACCCTTGGTACAGTGGGCCGGAACTCGGTTCGGTTCACATGACAAAATGACAAAACAAGTTGCTGTGGCTCAACTCATGTGAGTCGCGTTTTTAATGCCAAAAAATTGCTGTGAAATTAAGCTCAACGCACACAAAGTGCCCCCCTAACTGGCCTAGAGACCCCTACCTCCCCCCTCTACATAGTTGCCCCTCTCTCTCTCGGCATCTGCTTTTAAAAGCTAAGCGCCGCCTCGACATCAAATAATGTTTAATATACATGACACGAGTCCAATAAATTGCAAAAAACTTGACAGCACTTTGTCTGCCTCTCTCACTCGCACGTATTCTTGCTCACTCAGCAGTCTCTCTCTATCTAGCTCTCCCTCACTCTCCCTTTTAGTTTTCAAAGCGTCTCCACCTTTCAGTCTAATTTGTTCCAGTTTAATATACGCATATTTCCAAGAGGATCCACGCCCCACATACCATGTGACGTCAGAGCAAACTAGATAAACAAATTAGGTTTATTTTTCAGGGTTTTGGAACTTTTTGCCATGACAACAACTGTTCCCAGTTGGCACATAAAGTGAGACGGCCCAACAAATCCCGCTTTAATTTCAGCTTGTGCTAATTGCAGAGATTTTCTCGTTACCAACGGAGATTTAATGTTAATTTGTAAATAAGACTTCCATTTGATGTGGAATTATAATAAGAATCGAGTCTGTAAACATTTAAAAGTCTTTTAATTGAACTTTCAACAGATTCAGATATCATTAGACTGTTTTATCGGACATTTTAAAAGCTTTTTTCAATACGAAACACTCCCTAAAAATTGATTGTATCTATAAACATTTCAATTAGTTAAGCACCTCATAGCATGTTGAACAATTCTGGTTGTTCATTATTTATTCACACATTATTATGCTATATACGAGAGATGTGATATTGATATGTTTTCGAATTACGTTCTACGATTTGTGGAGCAAACTAATTTTTGCTACTCCCCCCTCAGGTCTGAACTGACCCTGAACTCAATTAGCCAATTGCAGTTGCTATAAATATGGCTATATATAGTATGTAGCAATATCATTTTATCATTTTACTATGCTGAGCGATGGTTTTTAACAACAATTTTGATAGACCCCACACATGACCCGTTTGTGGAACATAAGAAATCAATCAGGCAACACTCTCGATAAGATTGGTGTTGCAGTACTATCTCTGGCGCTTGCCACGTTTCTCTACTGATAAACTTGGCATCCAGTTGATAAGCTGATAAACAGATAAGATTGCCAGGTTATGAGAGGCTGCTTTGGGGTGTAGCGCCAACTATGTTGGGGTCGGTTCAAGAAGGTTTTGAAGGGTTTAATTTGCCTATTTAATTTAAATAATGTACATGGTTGAACGACCTATTTGTATGATGTGAGTAATTTTAAGGTCAATCATTCGGTTAGAATTCGCCTTGAAACTTATCATCTTCTGATTTATATATAATTCATTTAGGATTTTGTTTACTCAATAAATGTAATTTATTAAATATTTCACAGAATTTTACTTGACTTTTTATTAGTTCAAGTTTCAATTGAAAATTAAAAATAAATGTTGTTAAACATTTTGGAATATTTCACCGACATTATCACATTATTTCTAGTTTCACAGAAAATTTTTTTATTTCAGTTAAAATTTCTATTATAATTTTCTAAAGATGACAAGACAAAACTTCATTAGATTTCTTATAAATTTTGTTAATTAATCTGTTCCTTTGTCGACCTTATTTATATCACGATTGTAATGAATTTTGCAAATTTACAGTTCCTTTAAAACACAAAGGCGCTTCACACTAGAGGTGTAGAAGCATCGATGTTTCATATAAAAAACCTCAGCAAATACCAATGTTTCTGCACCTCTTATTCACACCTTTTTATAAATTACGATTAATACTGTTATTCACACCCGATTTTTTATTAGATTTTTAACTAGATTTGTGGTTTGACTTAGGGTATGTTTTAAATAGTTGTTTTCCTTATTTAGGTTCCTTCTGGAAGCAGTGCTTATTAGATTCTCTATTTCTCTATTTGTTATTATTATTTGATTAAATTTTTTTTTATTTATTATTATTATAATTTGATTAGATTTTTATTTATTATTATTATTTTATTAGATTTTTTTTATTTATAATTTATTTATTTCTACTATTTATGGATACTTATTATTTATTTATATTTACTATATATTTATATTTATTTTTAATTGATATTTAATATTTTATTCTTTTCATTCCTATTTAGTTCTCAAATTTTAAAAAATTGTTTGTCAAATTTGAGTTCCCTGAAAGTCTGCAAATTTACACCCGATCTTTATAACTCAGCGATTTCTCAGAATGAATTCTTCAGAATTTCCACCACAATTTCCCCTTTTTGCATACCCCCTTTGGCTTCACTTACCGATTGATTTGCGTTGACTGCAAACGCTGCTTCGCTGCTGACGCCGCAGTAGGCGATGTGGGTGACTTGGAGGCGAGACGCGCAAAAACGCTGCCGCCGACGCCGACGCCAACTGAGCCTTTATCCTGTGGCTGCCGTGTTGACGTCGATGTCACTGAGAGCGGTTTAAGCGTGCTGCGTTGCTGCTTAAGCGGCGCCGTGGCAGAGGGCGAGCGTCGTATGGGCGGCGAAATACGCGGACTGCCGCTGCTCGACGAGGGGCTGCTGCTCTGGCTGCGCCCTAGCACAGTATTAGTGGGTGGGGTAGTCGGAGTAGATCCTGCTGCTCCTCCCCCACCCCCACCTGCTGCTGCAGCTGCTACTGCCGCCACCTGGGGGCGCAGTGTGGAAACTTTGGATTTTACATCGCTGTAATTCGTTTTAATTGTTGACTTATTGCTGGCGATTTTATGCATAACGGCATCCCATTTATTAGGGGTATGCGATTTGCGTGATGCAGGTGAAGTTTTTGTTGTTGTTGTTGTGGATGTGGATGTTCTTGGTGTTGTTGTTGTAGCTTTAAACGCTTTATTTGTTGTTGTCTTCGACGATTTGGGCGACGCTGCCGGCGTTGAGTTTGGCGTTGACAGATTCTCGACGGTGCAGAGCGACGTTAATGAAGATACATGCGGACGCGGCGACGCTGCGCGTTGTACTGAAAGCTGTGACGATCGCTGCTGCTGCTGCTGCTGTTGCTGCTGCTGTTGTTGACTGTCGCTGCCGACGCTGGCGCTGCCGCTGCCAATGCTAAAAGCTTCGTCGCAAAAGCTCTTGGCGCTACCGCCGTCAACGCTACAATACGAAGTGCGATTCGAGAGAGAAAGCGTCGTCGTGGCAGCCGACGATGAAGAGAGCGGCCGCGGCTGTTGCTCACGCTCTCGCTCTCTGAGCAGCGTCGGCTGCTCACGCTGCTGCTCTCGCTCTCGTTGCTCTCTCGGCTGTTGCTGACCTTGAGCCTTGCGCATTGTCTGCGTGGTAGAATCATCGGGTGACATATCCACCTCATTTAGCTCCTCCATCTCCACATCATGATCAACTTCCATATCCACCTCCAGTTCGGGCAATCGCATCTCCTCATCGCAACGATTCTCTACATCGGTAAAGATACCCGATGATTCCATGCACGAATCCTCAAGCTGCGGCACTGACGCACTCGGCTGCATTGCCTGTCCATAGAGCTGGCCATCAATGACCTGCGCACGCCGATCGCCACGTTGCAGCACATCATCTGCATCGGATTCGGTAAAGAAATCGGAGTCGGTCATGGGATCCTGACGACGCATGGGAGCAACTGCTGCTGCTGCTGCGGCAGCTGCTTGTGGCATGGGTGGGAAACTTGGCTGGCGACTGACACGACCCAAATGTGGTCCATTGCTGGGCGAATGATCACAGGCGCCACGTGAAGCTGGACGTGACATTTCCCCATCTCCCTGATAGCCCGTATCGAGGCTGGTCACACTGGTAACGCTGGTAATGAAACTGTTGCTCAGTTGTTTGGGTGCAACACTTGCTGCCGTTGCTGGCACAGCAGCAGCAGCAACAGCAGTAGTAGCAGGAGTAGCTGCCACAGCAGGTTGTGCCACAATTGCCGCTACCAGCTGCGGCTCAATGGGATCCAAAGGCAGCTCCTCCGGCGACGGTGTCTGCTCCATGCGCAGCTGCAACTGATGTTGTTGTTGCAAGTGCAGAAGTTGCTGCTGCTGTTGCTGCACATGATGTTGCTGATGTTGCTGCTGGTGCTGCTGCTGCTGCTGCTGATGGTGATGCACTGCAGCCAGTTGCAGCTCCAAATGATGACTAAGATTTCCATTATTGTGTTGCGATGAGGAATCAAGAAACTCCTTCATTTGATCCGGCGTCAGGATACCCAAACTCTCATCGAGATCGAAGCTATGTTGCTTCTTTAGCAATTGCTGTGGTGTGGAGAACGAGTTGTCCACCAGATCAATGGAGGAATCCAGCGTGGACTCTGTCAAGTCCAGTCCAAAGCTGTAACGGGCACGAGCTCCCAATGGCAGCATATTACCCCCTCCTCCGACTGTTCCTACACCTCCTGCTGCAATCAATGTGGCATCCAGTGGAGGCACCACGCCCCCATCGCCATCTGGTGTGCGCGTTGGCAACACCAAATCACTGCGTGCTGCCTTCAACAGCGGCGACAACAGATGCACCTGCACCGGCGTCTGGTGATGGAAACGTGGAGCTGCCCCCGATTGGGGGGTAAGACAAATGAGCGATTGCTGCTGTGCCATCGAACGACGTCCGATACCGGCGGACAAACGTTGTGGCGTCTGCGTTTGCTCCAGAAATTCCCGTGTCAAGTTGAGCAATTGAATGTGTCTTGCTGGCGATTGAATGCCACTGAAATCCACCAAACGTTCCATATTCACGGTGGAGTTCAGCGGCAACTTCATGTTGGTTTTATCCGGTGCCAGTGCTGTCAACGTAACATCCAATGCATCCACGACAGTGGCATTCAAATCATCTCCCTGTGGTGAATCCTGGTGCTCCTGCTCCTTCTCCTCCTCCTCCCGTCCTGTGCCCAGCACATCCAGATCGCAGGGCATTGACATGTGCTCCAGCAATGGCAACTGATCCATGCTCTTGGTTAGATCAAGCATCTGTGGTGGTATAACAGCACGAGTGCGATCTACAGCAAAGGTGGCAGAGGCGGAGGGGGAGGTGGCCACCACGCGAGTTCTGTCATCATGTGCTGGACTCAATATACGTGTGGCATCCTTGGCTGCAGGCTGCACTTGCTCCTGTTCCTCCTCCAGTTCCAACCGCTGCTTCTTCTGCTGCTGCTGCACCTCCTCCTCCTCCACCTGCTCCTCTTCCTCCCCCTCCTGGCTAGAGATGACAGGCCTGGTGCGATTAATATATGTGGCATCGTTATCATCTTCACTCGAGAGAATTACAGTGCGTTTCAAGGGCGTCACATCGGCGGCATTGAAACCCACATTCGATAGGCGTGTGCTCTCCAGCGTCGGTCGCTGTTGCTCCAGCTCCTCCTCCTGCTCCTGTTCCTGCTCATGCCCCTTCTCCTCATCACACACAAATGTCTCTGAGCGCATAAGGGGCACGGGCAAAGGCATCGGCGTGCTACTGGTGAGCAGAGTTGCCTGCTTCGCCTGTTGTTGCTGCTTCGAAGCTGGCAACGGTGTGTGTGGCAAGGAGCTGGTCATATGCTGTGATGCACCCCGACTTGCAGCTGCCGGAGATGCACTTGCTCCGCCCATTAGCTTGCTCTGTCCAAAGTATTTCTTAAACACATTGCTAGTACGTTTGCTAATCATATTGACAGCATTGTTAAGCCGATCCCCCGAGACGCTCTTCTTCAGATTCAACTCAAGATCATGCAACGGCGTCACTGCCGGATGATACGAGCTAATAGGACGCGTCTTTGTGTTGTTGTTGTGGTGGTTGTTGTTGTTGGTGTGGGTGTGGTTGTGGTTGTTGGATGACGCCGTCGATGTTGGCAATGCGGGTGTGCGAAAGATTTGCGTTGTTGACTTCAGCACATTGCCCGCTGTCGCCGAGGGGGGACGAATGTGTGAGGTGCCGAAGCTGCCAGGCGTAGGTATGCGAGACATGCCGTCCAGACGGGGAATTCGAGTGGTGGAAGGATCCTGCAAGAGAAGAAATAATATGAGAGGAATTTAGAAATTTTGTATAAAAGGAAAGGAGGGGAAATTGTAAGGGATATACAGGGTGTGGGAAGTACATGTCTACCTCTTTCTTTCTGCTCTTCTTTACCTCGACTATTTATTTTACTTCTTATTGCTTGTACTGCCTTTCTTCGAGCTTTCTTTCGATGTTTTTTTTTTTTTTTTTTTTTTGTATTAGTATTATCAAGTGAAGAATCCGTACATCATAATACGAGGGTCGTTTGATAAGTCCGTGACTTTTTGAATAAAATATATTTTTTTCGTCAAAGAAGCGTTTTATTTCTCAACATAATCTCCTTTTAGCTCTATACATTTAGTCCAGCGTTTTTCCAATTTTTTTATTCCTTCCAAATAATAGGTTTTCTCAAGGCCCTCAAAATAGTCGTTTGTTTCTGTGATGACCTCTTCATTTGACCCGAATCTCTTACCGCCGAGCCATTTCTTCATGTTTGGAAACAAAAAATAGTCACAGGGGGCTAAATCTGGAGAATATGCTGGATGGGGTAGCAGTTCGTAGCCCAATTTATGAAATTTTGCCATGCTGACTACACACGTGTGCACCCGTGCATTGTCCTGATGGAACAGCACTTTTTTTTCGCCAAATGCGGTCGTTTCTGCTTCAAATCAATATCGAATCTGTCCAAAAGCTCTGAATAATATTCGCCGGTGATCGTTTTACCCTTTTCAAGGTAATCGATGTGAATGATACCTTGTGCATCCCAAAAAACTGTGGCCATGACCTTGTTGGCCGACAGACCCACCTTGGCCTTCTTTGGTGCACGTTCACCCGGAGAAACCCACTGTCTTGATTGTTCTTTGGTCTCTGGTGTGGTGTGGTGGATCCATGTTTCGTCTACGGTAACGAAACGGCGCAAAAATTCGTTTGGATTGCGGTTGAACATCGCCAAACACTCCTTTGAAATGGTCACACGGTTGCGCTTATGGTCGTGTGTGAGCAATCGCGGCACCCATCGCGCGGAAAGCTTTTTCATGTCCAAATATTCATGTAAAATGTGATGTACCCGTTCAGTTGAGATGCCTACAGCCTCAGCTACCTCACGCACTTTCATTCTCCGATCATCCAATATCATTCCATGGATTTTGTCGACGATTTCTGGCATGACGACCTCTTTTGGGCGACCTGAACGTTCGGCATCACTTGTACTGGTACGACCACAACGGAACTCAGTAAACCATTTCTTAACCATTGAAATTGATGGTGCAGAGTCCCCATAATATTTATCAAGTCTTTCCTTGGTTTCGGTGATGGATTTTTTACGCAAAAAATAATGCTTAATTAGCACACGAAATTCACTTTTTTCCATTTTCGTTAAAATTCACGAGATCGTCTGCTTTCAATGCCTATAAAACGCAAACTAAGAAACGCAGCTTTCTCAAAATTTTACAGTCAGCTGTTAATCGATAACTGCTGACAGGAGCAGTGTTGTATTTAGAGCAGGTGCGCGGCAAATACAAAAAGTCACGGACTTATCAAACGACCCTCGTATTGTATCTTAACATCACAGGGTGAGAAATATTCTTATGTTTTATCTACTTGTATGTTCTCCTACTCTTGTTCTTCTTATCTACTTATCTCGCTCCTTTCTCTGTTCTCTTTTTACTATGTTTTCATCTTCTCTTGTCTCTATCAACTTTATCTCACCATCTTCTTCACACCTTTTATTGATCATTTTTTACCCAAAATGCCCATCTTTTTTCTGTTATCTTCGCTTCATCTTTTTTTCTAACGAGGCTATTTCTTCTTACACTTCTTACACGTGCTTCTTCTGCTTTTACTCTTACTCGTCTTTCTTCGCTTTCTCTTTCCACTCCATCTCAAAAAGCTTTTTGTTTCTCCTCTTCTCCTTCTTCTCTCCCACTCCCCGTTTTCTATGTTGTTTCTCTCTATCTTTCTTTATCTTTTCCCGCACTTCTCTTTCCTTTTCCCTTTGCTCAATCTTCTCCTCACTCCCTACTCTTTTCTTTTTCATTTGCTCCTTCTCCCCTCGCCTTTCGCATCGTCTCTTCTAATACCCTGTTTCTATGTCCTTCTTCCCTCCATCTCCTGCCCTCCATCTCCCTCCCTCCCTCCATCTCCCTCCCTCTATCTCCCTCCCTCCATCTCCTTCCCTCCATCTCCTCCTACCATTTAAACAAAATCACTGAGACTTGCCTCAACAGATTGTGGCAGCTGTCAGTTGGCCTTAGCTGGTGCCACAGCAGCTGGAGCAGCACAAACTAAGGGGAAGGGTGCCAACAGCTGCCCCAACGCGCCGCAAGTGCGTAGTAAGTTCGCGCTCTGGCGCCACTTGGTCTCGCCCTTCCTCACCCCACACACCTCCTGCTGTTGTTGCTGCTGCTGCTGCTGCTGCTCCTCCTACAAACAACGCACGTGCTCAGACTTTTTGGCAGGCGCCACCCTGTAATGTAGTTCACTGGGGCGTTTCCACTTGGCACCAGTTCAACGTACTTTAAAACAGGGCGGACCCAGGGAGATACCAAGTGAAGTACAGAGAGTAGAGAGAGGGGGGTAAAGAGAAAGCAGGGGTAGGTGTAATAGAAGCAGGGCAGGGTTGTCTTGTGCTGATGTCATCGGTCTATGCAATTTGGGGACGCATCGTTTAGATACCCTGTAATTAAGGCGATGCGGGTGTATAGAGACAATAGGGAGGGATGTTAGAAGAGAAGTTAAAGCCGTGGAAGAGAAAGGTATAATGAAAGAAAGATAGAGAAACTGAGATAGAGCAAAATAAAGAAACGCAGATGGAGTGAGAGAGAGAGGGAGCAGAAAAGGAATAAAGGTAGACAAGAGAAAGAGTACAGAAGAGACACCAGACAAGAAAATAAGTAAGAGATTGAAGAATAGAAAGAGAGAGATAGCGAGAGATAAATACAGAAAGAGTACATAAAAGAAAAGAGAGAAAGGAGAGAGAAAAGAGAAGGTACAGTTGAAGAGTGATATAGAAGAAAGAAAACGAGAAAACAATGCGACAGGCAGGCAGAGTGAATAAGTGAGACAAAAGATTGTTGAACCATCATCAAATAAATATCGTATATTTATATATTATATTTATATTGTATATTATTATCGTATATTATAATCGATATACTCGTAATTCCATTTCAATATTCTCCAACAATTCAAAACTTTGATAAGTTTTCATTAAGTGCTTCAATATTTCTACACTTACAGGGTATCTACACAGTCGCACCCCCACACTGTTGCACTGCCCTTACTTTGCAGGGTTGTTTTGCCCACTAAGCCAGCTAATTGCAGTCTAATATAATTAAATGGCACCCTGTTTTGGTAACTGCGTTGAATTCTTTATGAAATTCCACGTGTCTCGACTTTAATCATGTAATTATTTTATTGCATTACAAGCGAGCTTGGCTCATTATGTGGCCCATGTAAGAAAAAGCGGAGTAATGGATATTTTATGTTTAAAGGAAATGAGTAAATGGGGAACTGAGAATGATAATGAATATACTATTTAGTCGGTAATTATGGGTGTAAAGTTCTCTCTGTGCCACATGAATGTTAAATTAACTTCAGATACTTGATTTTCTATATTCCTCGACTGCTTCTTGTAATTCCCAACAGCTGTTTCTTCTACACAGAACAAGCCAAAAGTTTCCTTTCACTAAATTTGAACTTGATGCCTTAACAAGATACTAAAAACTATAGTCAAAATAGACAAAAGTTTTAAGCTTATCGTTTAGCAAAGTTTTTACCACACATCCTTAGTAACGTCGCTTGACTCGTCCCGCTATATTAAATTCACTCGATGCAGTTTACAAAGCTTAATCGAAAATGCAATTTCCCCCGCGCTAGACAAGTTAAACAAGCATAGGGCCTGCTTGGGGAGTAAGCCACGCCCAGTGAAAATGACCTTGAACTTTTCGCATGCCATAGAAAATGTTGTCGAAAGTTTTTCAGCTGAACCTCAAACAGCTCAATGATTGTTATCAACTGGAAAATGCACAAAGTTTTCCCGTACAACGTACACAGTGAGGGAGAAAGGAAAGAGCGAGTGAGTGGAAGGGGCGTGGCAAAAATTGCTCATTTCAGCGAACCAGTTCGCATATGTGGCCCCATAATTATTGCAATATGACACGCAGCAAGCGGCAGAGAAGACGAGGGCAAATGGCGCTCGATAAGAACTCGAGGGAACTGCTGCCATAATGCACAATATGGCGCGAAGGTTTATTAATGACAGCTATACGAGTATACATGCATATATATAATATTGCACCGCACACAAGGACGCCTTGGGAAAAGGTCATAAATAACTGATTAATCGGGGGAATTTTAAAACAGCTGCCTGGCTATAATATTCTTGGTTAATCAAGCAGAAAGTCGCAATTAATTGTTAAGTCAGAAGAAGCTCAATGTAAGTTATGACTGCAATTACATTCATCATATAATTCCATCTCCGATTATCGTCACTCTTTGACAGATCAATCGATTTTTACACACTTTTTGTTTGTGTTTCGAGCTTCTGGAGAGAAAGTTTGGTCTGGGTTTATTTTTCGCTTAGAACCCGTGGTAATAATAACGAATATTTGTTTCTTTTCTTTATTTTTTGTTTTTCCCGCAAATAATAACGAATTTTTGTAATTTTTGTAATTTTTTTTTTTTTTTTTTTTTTTTTTTTTTGTAAGCGTATACAAGATACAATATTTTGATTTTGACGTATAGTAAACTGACTATAATATCCTCCTTTTCTCAATCCGATCGAACAAAGAACACAGAAGTTCATGAGGAAAGTATTTGTTTCAGCTCTGTCTGTGTGTGAATTAAACAAATTAAACTACACCGGAAAAAAGGTCGAAGAGTATCCTACTGGATTTTCATATTTTTTTTCTGATTTTTTTTCCTTTTATTATCTATTTATATCAGCAATTTTCCCTTATTGTTTCAACCTCTTCAACCTTGAGAAATTTCGCCTCTTTCATTCAGTGCTCTTTTGAATTTTAATCAGACACCAAAAGAAAACCAACAAATACCAAAAAAAAAAATACGCGTACACAATGCGGGTCACAGTATTTACCCCCTATACAATATACTATATGTATATATGACATGTACTGTATAAATACTCCTATAGACAATGCTGAAATATTTGTTGCGCTGTCAGACCGGCAATTGCAGAGGACATAATAAAAACGAAAGAAATAAGACACAGGAAAAGTGACAACAAAGCAGCAGACAGCACGCAACAACACAAAATATTGTCATAACGCAGGAGGATACAACAAAAAAAATAAAACCAAGTCAAAGCGACAGAAAATACATATAAAAAGCAGAGGGTGCTGGTGGCTTTAATAAACCAAAGCAAAAATAAAAAAAAAGAAAGAAAACGGAAAAAACCCGAAAGGAAAAGCGTTGGGAAAATGCTGATGGTGTACAGTACTACTGAAATACCGTTATATGGGTTAAGCGCAAACGCATGTCCTTAGCCAAAGAGGGGAGGGCGGAAAAGGAAAACCGGCAAACGGAACTAAATAAAATTTATCGATTTACATACAAACAATACAAGCATACCGCCAATTGTTCGTCCCTAAATGTGTGTGTGTTGGGGGTTGACTTGGGGGGCGTTTGCTATGGGTATTAATAACAGTTAACAGTTGCGTACAGAGGGCGGGGACGGTAGCGGTCTAAGGACACCCACTTGAGGACAGATTGGGTTAGTACATTGCATAAATTCAAAGGATTGTGCGATTGTTGTTTGCCTTTCTCTTTCTCTGGCTTTCTCCAGCACACTTTCTCCGTTTACCCTTTCTGTCTTTGTACATTAGCTCAGCGTTTGCATGCATAATTTGCATTCGCAATCAATATCGATTGTTGCCGAGGTTAAATTTCAAGCTAAATCGGAAAATTATGAACATTTAGACAGATTCCCATAGCCATATCGACTGGGGTGCGTGTCATTCGATATGCATGACATAAATCAACGATTTGAATACTGATTTACCCTAATCTCAGACAGTGCACACAGTGATCAAGGAAAGATATGCAAATGCAAGCGGATTGGGAGACAGCAGCATGAATATTGGATAATAAAATATAATTTTATTCGAAATAAATCAGCGAAAATAACAGAATATACAAAAGAGGTTTAAGCTGAATCTTGTAAATGGAATATGAATTATAACATATTTTAACATATTCTCGGATGTTCAAATGTTCAATCTACATATAAAAATATTTCATTATATCTTAGAAATCTCTATAAGAACTGTTTATAAGATATATATATTCATATTCATATTCACTTTAAATTCATTGTAGAACTTTTAATTTATTTATCAATTTATTTATTTTTCACTAGAAAAAGCAATTTCTGTAAATTCTTCATAGATTTTTCATCAATTAACTTTTGACATTTTCTCCTTTCTCTCTCTCTCCCTAATTGACACCAATTTCCTTTTGGCAAGAAAATCCATTAAAATCTTTGCGAATATTTCAAAGCACACTTTCAACAATAAGCTATAAATATTATATATAGTATTTCAAGTACCCCAGAGCTGACACCCACCACATGACTTATTCCCACTGTCTGTCAGTGTAAAGTATTCCTCTTCTTCTACATCTTCAGCTTCTACTTATTTGCTGCATTACGAAACGGCTCAATCAACTTAACTCGAGTCAATTCTTGGGCTTGGCTCGTATATTTTACAACATGGCTAAAACATTTTCACAAGCCATTAGCCTCGTATCCATCAACGAGGCACTAAGCGGCTTATCTCGACGGCCAACGGCAAATTCGGGTGGGGAAAAGCGGCAACCGGAAATGGGTCAACATTTGCGAAAATCAAGAGGAAATTCTTACAAAGGAAAGCAAATAAAAATTTAAAATTATTTAAGTTCGTTAAGGTCATAAATTTTCAGCTTCAGCTGGGAAATTATGCAGAGGAAGTTAAGAAATTTATTTGCATAAATATAGTTAATAGAGGACAGCACTTGACTACGAGTTACTATGTTAAAAGGTTTGACCTTAAGGGAATTTAATATATGGTAGGAATTGTTAAATCAGTTTCTCTTTACATTTCACACTTTTCACTTACTACAGGGTATCTGTTGGACTAACGGAAGAAACTTGCTATTTTCAAATATGATTTTATAAACTTTTATTTGCCTTTGACGCCAAATGCAAACAAATGTTGTCGAACTTTGACTAAATGACATTTCGAATAAATTCTTTTATTTATCAAATAAAATATAAATATCTACGGGCACAGTTATACAAATTGAGCTGTCCACAGCATACTCTCAATAGTTTTGCTTCACTTCTCCTTCACTTCTCCTTCACAGTCTCCTTCTCTCACAAACAAACTAAAACTCTCGCATAAAAAATCAAAATGCGTAAATAATTTCAATCAAGTGACAATTTGCAGCATACTTTGCGGCGCAGACTGCAGACAACCGCACATAAACACCCACATACAACTACATACACACACCCACATAAGCGCAGCATATACTTTTTTATGCTCGTCGTCTGGCAAAAATCATCAATAAAATTGAAAAAGTCTGCGCAATATTAAAATTATTGCGCAGTTCCATAAGCAAGTGTGTGGGTGTGTGTGTGTGCATGACTGTGGGTGTGTGTATGACTGTGGGTGTGTGTGTGACTGTGACTGTGGGTGTGTGTGTGGCTGTGGGTGTGTATGTGACTGGAGTGTGTGAATGGACTTGTCTGTGTATTTGACTGCGTCTATGTATGTTTATGTGGGTTGATTTGCTAAAGGAATTGAACAGATGCCATCAATATCATGTCTTGGCATAGCTCTTGAGTATACTGAAGAGAACATAAAGATATAATTGAAAATCTACCTTAAAATATTTGCAGACTTATCCTATAAAGCGCAAATTTGAATTATCTAGAGCGTATGCGATGAGGTATTCAGGCAAAGCCAAAAGAAACTCAATTTCTTTATAGGTTAAATCTCTCAAAAATTTCAATTACTTTATTTACTTACAGTATTTGTGTGCGCATGTATGGCACTGTGTGTGTGTGTCGCATGTGTATGTGAGATTTTCTTTTTATGCTGACATGTTAAAAAAAACAGCGCAGAGTTTTATTTTCCTTTGGCATTTCTTATTTTGAGTGGGCAATAATTTTGCGACAACTTGCGCAGTCGTGCGTAAAATTAAATCATTTTTATGGCGACTAGACACGGAGATAGAGCTAAACAAAGAGAGAAGGTCACTGGAGAGTAGAGTGCAGAGAAAGGCAAAGAAGGAGCAAGAGAAGGAGACAGAGAGAAGGAGACAAAGCACTGCCGACCGTCAGCTGAACAATTAATGTCGTCGAGTTAAGTTGAACATATTTTATATAGTCGATATGGTGCCAGTCTCTGCAGACTTGTTGGCGATTTATGTGCATCTTGTAGCAAGCTTTCTCCCTATCCTTCTCTTTCTTTCTCACTCTCGGCTTTCTTTAAAGTGGCAGTTAAGCAAAACACATGCTGCGAGACAAATGACTTGCCACGCAGAGCGATAGTTGCAAATCATCTGGCGTCAAGAAAGATCTGCCAGATAGTCGTATATATTCCATGAAATATGTAGCTTTTTTTTCTGCATGTCGAAGAACAAAGGCTACAAAAATCGTTGCCTACTTCTGTGTGCAGATTAAAAAAGTTCAAGTGAGAAAAAAGTAAAGCTGCTTTTCTAGCAAAAAAGTTAACAAGAAACCAAAGTGGAAAACGGTTAAAATACCCTGCATTCCCGTTGGGGCCAAGCACTTCCTTTTACAGCAGAATTTCTTAGAAATTTTAAATATTACATCAAATGAGCTGTCTTTAAGTTTCATGCTGCATCTTCATTAGCCTCTTAGCTGCTCTACTTGCCCTGCAATCTGATAATCAACCTTGTCTTACCCTTTTCACCCACACAAGGGTATAAGCAGGACAAGCAATAAGCAAAAGGTCATAACACAAAAGGCAAATAAAGCCAACCAAACGGAAAGGCAAAACAAAGGAGTAGATTGTATTAAACTAGACGAAGTTTAAATACACTTTATGTAGAAAATAATAAGAGTTATGATATAGAATACAAATAAGTAGATAATCACATCAACTATAGTCGTAGAATTCATCAGGAATATATATAAATATATACAGAAAAGTTTAATGTTCAGCAAAGATACAAAACTCACAACAGACTCAATCGATCCTTTCGAAAAGAATGAAAAAAACCATTTGCCATTTTAATTTGTATTGCAAGAAAAGGCAGGCCTAAGGAGAGAAAGAGAGAGAGGCAAACAGCAAACAGGGACGCGTGAAAAATGCTAAAAAACATTTGTGGAAATAAAAACGCCTTTTGGTTGTTGATACAAATGATTTTTGTTATTTCTTTTCTTATGATTTGCTGCCCACTCAGCGTATTCATTGTGTGCGGGCAAGTTTTTGCTTAATGCGCATTTAGCTGGAAATTTAGCTGGAAATTAATGTGTGTTGTGTGTGTATGTTGCGAAACATTTGAGCAACACGTGTGGCACACAACGAGCTTAGGGTGGCTTAAGATGTAACAATAAATACACCTCAACATGCATAATATATACAAACTACTTTTGCATAAGACTTTTGCTATAATTAAACAGCTCAGACACGAAGTGAAATTTGGCAACGTTGCAGACGATAAACGGCTTATGGCTTAGCGGGAATTATCAGATAATTTGTGTGTAAGAAAATGTGAAAATTGCTAATAGAAATTGTCAATGAGATTTGAGCTGAGATTATATTTGATAGTGTTAATTAATTTGTGCTTTGACTTGCATCAGCTTATGTGAGATTTACGCAGAGAAACATCAAGATTATTCTGTGCGCAGAAAAGTGTGCTACATTTTTATTTAGAAGGACAACACATGACTGATGGATAGTTGGGTTTTTCCCCAACCCCAGCACGTTGTACTTGCCCGCCTACAATTTCCAATTTCGCTTTAGAAAATTCCCCAAGAAATAATCCATTTGATATGTGAGGGGAAATATGCATGTAATTTATCATGCTCCAGGGGAAAGGCACACTGTGCACTGGCACAGTGGACATTTATCAACTAGCAACAACAGCAGCTGCTGCTGCTGATGCTGATGCAGTTGCCATGCCTTGTGCAACAGGACGTGCAACGTACACTTCCTCTGGCCGCCAACGAACGAAACCTTCACACTTTCCTTCCCTTTCCGTCTTCTTCTCCCTGTTTCGAGCACTTTCTTGCACAACTTAAAGAGAAATTTGAGGGAAAAATTCCAATGTAAATCGTTCACTGCAAGCTAAATTGATGAGGGCCGTCCACCACCAGCAGCTTGCTCTACCTCCCACGCCCCATCTCTCTCTGTCTGACTTACCTCCGCAACTTATCGACCTGCTGCAAATCCAATTTTCCAAATTGCATTCGCAATTGATTTCGAACAAGTAGTCGTGGCATGCCTCATCAAAGCAAAAATGCAAACAGTGCAAGAACTAAGGTCAATAATTATGAAGCTCTATAGAGAATGGTTTACTAACTGTAACATTAGCAATGCCAACCGTCTCATTAACTCGCCTGAATAAGCAAAATATTGAATTTCTCAATTACAAATTTCCAATTTCAAATTAACAATGAATGAGTTGCCAGCAGGGGAGGGGTATGTGATGACAATAATGAAGCTGCTGAACATTTTGTGGTTATGTTTATTATCTCTGGCAACATTGTTATCCATGTACGACTCAATGTTTGTTGTTGTTGTCATTGTTGTTCTAGCTCGAATTGCAATTCAGGCCATTAGAAACATAGTATCTCTGAGTGGGTGGATGTGTGCGTGTATGTGTGGGTAGATGTGTGTGTGTTTTCGTGCGTGTTTATGCACATTTGCGATTTGTGCATTGTTTCAGCTTTGCAGTTTGTGGTTAGATCTGGGATTTCGTAATGTTTTGTGTTATGCATCAACTTGGTTTATGTGCAAACCTCCCAACAACTTTGCTCTGACAGCAGTCTCTGATTTCAAATGAATTGTAAACTCAAATGGGAATGTGAACACATTAATGAGGGAATCTCATTTCTAATGAACATGTGGGGAAGGCGCAAAAGTTTTAATGCACTGGTAAAAGTTGTTAAAAGAATTTTTCAGCAAGTAGAACGGACAAAATGTCGTGTTTTCTTTGATTGCCAATTAAAACTCAGCCCGAAAGTAGGCAAGCATTTTTGTTCATTTAATTTTAATACTTTTCTAACACTTATGACGGCTAAAAATGATTGACAAGTATCAGTTACGCACACTATTCAACATCTTCCATTAAAAAAAAAAAAAATAATAATAATAATTGTTTAGAACATTTTGAAGTGTTTTCCAACACTCTTGACCACTTAAACTTATCGATACCTGTTAGTTTACCATATTATTCGACATTCTCTTTAGAGTAGATGTTATGGAAGTGTTTTTTTTTAATTTCCAATTAGAATAGCATCGACTCTATTATTTTCTCCAGTTGTAGAGCTTTTCCAACACTTTTTGAAGCCACAATTTATCGATAACAATCACAAACACCCACCACTCAAACTCCCTTCATACACGATCAATAAAATTCACTTGCACACACTGCTCGAGCACGTTCTAAACACGTAATCAGCTGAATTATTTAAGTCAACCAACAAGAGCAGAAAAAGCTAGAAAATGCTAGAGAAAAACTGCATTTTCATTTGCTTTTCGTGACGCATGGCAACGCCCCACAATTTTCCTTGGCTTTTTCTTCTCCATGTGTTTTCCTTCCATTGCATTTTCAAAATCATATGGCAATTGAAATCAAATTTCACTGCACTTGAGTGGCTTCCAAAAAAAACCAACAAAGAATGCCCTCAACAACAAACACGTTGAACAACTGTATGTGCAACTCTCCAGTGACTGCTGCAACACTTCTACTTTTCCCTATCCCTCTCTCCCTTCCATTCTCTATCTCATTCCGGCTTGTGTCGCTGACAGTTTGAAAGGCAACAACTGGCAGTCGATAGCGCACAGTTGACCCAAATTTGCAGCTAAAGGGGGGAAGAAAGAGACAGGAAGCAACGTGGAAAGAGACAGCAAAAGAAAGAAAGAGAGGGAGAGAGAGCGATAAAGGGCGCGTGAAAAAATGCTGACTGTCACGTACACACATAAAACAACAACAAAAATACTTCGAATTTGCAACTCTTTGCAGTTCTACAAAGTTTTTCCTTGTTTTTCTTACACACGTTTGTCATGCTGCAGTGCAGCCAGCGCATGTTGCTGTCACTCAGCAGGAGGGAGCAAGTAGAAGAGATAAAGCTGAAGAGAGAGACAACAGCAACTGTCATATATATCAAAATTTGAGCCCAGCAAGAGCTTAGTCTCATAGCTCATGTGGGTTGTAAGTTGAGGCAAAGCAACCGCCTGCGATGAGGACTGACAACTCTGCGGGCTTTTTGTGACACTGTTTACCTTTGCCAACAGCAACAACAACAACAACAACAACAACATTATAACAGCAACAACAACTTAAATCAGTTGATTTACGATTGAGCTGACTTGGGGCGCCTTGCAAAACAATGTCATTTAATTTTGACGACGTCGACGAGGCTAACGAGCAGCAAAAAGTTGCAAGTTCTTTCTTTCTTGCTTTATGCGAGCGCAACGTGGCGTATGCGTAACGAAAAGTTGAAAATATTTTTGGTGCACACAACTGTCGCTTGTTATTGGAAAAAGTCAAGTCGATGATGTCTATATGAAAGCATATTTAGACTTGAATTGAAGCTGGGGAGCAAGGAGAGACACAGAGAGACATGCAGAGACACAGAGAGCCATAGAGAGACACAGACAGACACAGGCAGACACAGTTCTCAGCTGTCGTTTAATTTTCATTATACTATTTATTATTTTTAAATATAAATTGTATGAAGATTATAATAATCCATTTTAAATATTAAGAATTTATTTTTTATCCTTATTTTTTATATCCGAATTTCTACTCTATTCTAATTACACAATTTCTCCACCTTGTGATGTTAAGATACAAAATTATGATCATAATAATAAAAAAAAAAAAAAAAAAAAAAAAATTCTAATTACACTTAAGAGCTCTCAGAACTACAAGTCATATGCATTATCACAATGTGCAAATTACAGCAGCAACATTGCCACATTTCGTACCTAATCTTGTGCATTTAACTTGCCACAAGGTGCCAAAGACGAATTTGTGTTTGCAACTTTGTTGCAAATGCCGAAAAAAAAATGCAGCAAAACTTGCGGCAAAATTGTAATTTCTGCAAAGAAATATGCCCCAAGTCTGTGTAAAGATTACGAGATGCGCTAGAGAAATGCCGCCTGCTGCCTGCTCAGTCTCTCCCTCTCTCTCTCTCTCACTCTTCCCTCATGCAACTAGCAGCCAAAATTGCCGCATTGCAAATGCAGTTCGCATAGTTTTCACTTTGAACTTTGCAAAGTTTCCGCAAGGCGCAGAAAGCTAGAGGAAGAAGGTAAGGAAAGGAGATAGAGAGAGGCAAAGAGAGAGAGAGAGAGGTAGTAAGCTAAGACAACTTGTGGATAGTTTTGAGGCGAAAGATGTTGCCCCATTTGAACCACAAGAAGCTGTGGCCAAGATTAGCGATAACTTTCGACACAAATCAGGCTAAAACTGCCAGCCGGTCTAAGCTGGAAGTTACGCTATATAGTTACCAAGTACAGTTAATTACCCTCAACTGGGGCACACTTAAGGAGACACTCGAAAAAAAAGTTTAGCATGTTAGTGTCATAATTAATTTACAAGCTAAAGCGGAGGCAAAGAGAGTGAGAGAGGGACAGTGAGAGAGAGAGAGCATGAGTGAAGGGGCAAAATAAAATCAACATATTTTTCCCAGGCAAAAGTTAGTCGAGAATTTATTTTATTTACATTTTTTTTTTCTAAATTCTATGAAACTAGTTTGCGAAGGACGCGCATGTGTGTGTGTGTGAGCGTGTGTGTTTGTGTGAGGGCAACAGGATGTGCAGCTGTCTTAGTGCACGCTCAAGCGTAAACACAGACAGATAGACAGAGCGACAGCTGGACAGACAAGACATGAAGAAAGAAAGACAGAGAGAGAGAGACAGAGAGAGAGAGAGAGGGAGGGAGAAAAAGAAAACGGAAAACGCAAAACAAAAGTTTCGAGAAACGTCAAACGTTTTGTAGTCTTCGTGCACACATTTTCTTTTAGCTTTTCAGTGCGCTTTGGCTTTTCCCTTTGCTCTTCTCAATTATGCAGCTTGAATAAAGCAACAGCAACGCAACAACAACAACAACAGCTAACAGAGGGTACACCAAATAGAGAACGAAGGTCGTTTGCATAAGCCCTCAAAAGTATGCTACATGTAGAGATACGCATAGAAAAACACTGATGATGCACTCAATATACCCTGTACACATACTATATAGATCAGTGTGTGATGTGCAGAAAACTTTCAGTTATTTTGTAATCATGAATGAATTTGCCAACCAAGCTCTCTTTTATTACAAATTTACAGGGTATACTATAAAACCTTTTCTTCCTTTTTCTATTTATTTATGAATATATTTTCATTCTCATTAAGTATGCACGTATTGGGATTTGTGTGCAGAGCGTACTTAGATATGTAAATGTTTTTAGCACAAAAATCTCAGCTGAATAAATGAATATGAATGAATCGAGTTGAGTTAAAGTTCGGAATCAGGCAAATATTTATTTTTATCATGAAAGTATTACAGTAAGTATTTGCATACCTCATTTATGGCAGACTCTGTTAATATAATTCATTTCTAAAGAGCTTAAAAAGGTATAATACTCTGAGAAGTAAAAAGACCTTCACACACATGAATAATATTCAAGAAACTCAACTCTAATTTACTTTTCTAATAATTCTATTTCTATTAATTCTATTTTGTATTAATTATTCCCTTTTCTATCTTTAAATTCAAATTTAAATTTAACTTGCAACTTCTTTTCTCTGAACCTAACCTTAAATAATTCAATTTAACCTTTAAATGCAACTCTTTTGCCTCAACCTAACCTTAAAGTATGCAGTTTTTTTCTCTAACTTTGCTCATTTGCAGCATTAAATCGTGCAACTCGACATATTCATCAAGGCAAACAACTTCATGACCGCATAATTAAACCACACACCATTCTCTTCTTTCCTCTCTAAGCTCCCCTCTCTCTATCACTTTGCAAGGACATGCAAATTCGCCTTTCATTAGAATGGGTTTTTCTATGTGCACCACAGCAACTTCCCATCGAGTTGACTGGCCGAGCAGCATGTGCCATATTTCTTTCTTTTTTCTTTTTTTGCCTACCCCTCTGCCTTTGCGACGCCCCTCACACGCCCCCCGCACATGTCCACATAATTTGCAAAGTCTATTTAATGGGCCCGGGTCATGTCAGCACCTCCAACGCTGGGTGTTAAGAGTGTGCATAACACGAAACCTTAGCGGAAGTAGAGTAGCGCGAAATGGCACGACTAACGAAATACCCTATGTTGCAAATAGAAACTAGATCTATCATGGAATATAAAAGTGAATTTTACATGAAAAAATAACTCGTATTTATAGGGTAACTCGATATCAATAAATTTAAAATATGTATTTTGAGTATTTATAAATATTTTAAATTCTAAGAAACCCAGAAGAGTTTATGTTTATATTATATATGTTTATATTATACATGTATTTATATGGCTACACGATGTCAATAATCTTACCATATAATTGACATCACATATGGTTGTTTTCTGCTGATCTATACTAAGAATACACCATTTAGATCAACTTTATATATATTTTATAAATAGAAATCTAGAAATTTCTTCTCCAACAATTTTATAGCATTTGATTTTGTGATAACTCAATACTACTAATTATAAATATCGTATATTATATTATATAATCAATATATCTTCCAAACATCCCCCCCCCCTATAAACCAAGTATACCCTATGCCCAAGCCAAGTAACGGGTATGACAATGTCGTCGCGTCAACGGAGCGTATGAAATGTATTATGTGCATGCACAAGGAAGCAAATACACTCACACACACAGACAAACGCACCTACAGACACACACACACACACCTACAGACACACACACCCGAGCAAACAAAGTGTGTGTAACTCGCACATTATGTTTTGTGCAACGCCACCTGGCGGGCAAGCCATTAAGTGAGCTTGTTTTGTGCCGATTTGCGAACAGAGCAGGAGGCCATAAAAATGCTGAGACAAACAAACACACACACACAAGCAAGACACCTCCACACACACACATAATTATAATGAGTATTAAAACGGACTGCAGAGTTGCCAGACTGCTTTGCGTTACTAATAAAACTTTCGCTTGCGAAAATAACGCAACAAAATGGCCGCAAAAGGCGACGAATAGCACCGAGCGCGTATTCAGTTTGTGACTTCCGGCAGAAAAACCCCAACAAGAACCGCCATTTACTTTGTACTGGTGTGTGTGTGTGTGTGAGTGTGCGGAACATTGTTATAAACTTAAACAAAGTCAAATCCACACACACACTCAACCACACTTGCGTGTCTGCAGGGTAGGGGGCTTTTCACCCCGTTTCCCACGTAAAATGCTCTTCATGCATTTCCGTAATTTTCAACGTTTTTCCCTTTACTTTTATTTGCGCCTTTTCCACGCTCATATTTCTCGCAGTTCTGCTTGCCCATCGCGTGCAACGGCGCATTACAATTTGTAGTTGTAGTTGCTATTGTTGTTGTTGCTGTGGCTTTACGCCATTGTTGCTGTTGTTTTGTGGTAATATACGATTCAAATTGGGTTAGTAGTAAGTTCTTTTGTTTGCTTTTCACTAGCTCTCTCTGTAGGGTGCAGCAAATTGGGTGCAAAAATATTGGCCCAAGTCGAGTGCATTTTTTGTTGCATACTTTTAGGCGGGCGTTGGGAAATGATTTAATTAAATAAATGAAAGCGTGAATTGATTTGAGTTGATTTTCCGATATTTTTAGGAGAGAAAGTGAGAATAATGGTGAAAGAATGGAGGATAAAAGAAGGCAGACAGAGGGAAGAAGAGATACAACGTTAGAAATACAGGCTCGAAAGTAAATAAAATGCTAGAGAGATGAATAAAAGGTTAGACCTATTACATTTGTAGATGTACAGCTAAATAGGTTGATATAGGTTCATAAAGAGAGAAGATAGGAGGAGATAGGTACAAAGAGATGGACAAAGATACTTAGATTTTGAAATATATTAATAGATATAAATGTAAATAAATGGTTGAGCAGATAAGCAGCTAGATAGATCGAAAGATAGATTAATATATAGTTCCTTAGAATGGTAAAGAAGGTAAAGAAACAGATCTACTAGAAAAAACACCTTACTAAAAAGTAAAGAAAAAAACTAAAAAACTATTCGAATTAAAAGTCTATCCTTCTTAGTCTTATCCGTCTCTTTTATAATCTCACTAAGGATTCCAACCGCTAATCTCAGCTCGCCACAATCCTTGACAGTTTCTTCATCTCACTTGCGCAATCTTCCCGTTTTCTCAGTCCTTACAACAATTTATCTGCGGGCTATAAAATTTAATCAGCTGCCACAAACACAAGGCCACACTATTCGCTCAATCTTCCCTCACATTCTCAGCTTCCTCACCTCACCCACAGAGTCATAGCAAACTTAATATCCGGCAAGCACATTTCAATAGAAGGCGGCATGAAGGAGCGAGTAAAGCCGATTTGAAACAAATTAACCGCACATGGCAGCCATCACACGGATTTAAGTGCATCGCTCGGTTAGTTGGCAATTTTCCAGTGTGCACCATCGCTTTCCCACATTGAATCGAATGTTCCACCTGCACACAACTGCAGCTGCCACAGTTAGCCACGCCCACAAAACCCATTTGCAGTTTATACGCCCCGTCGAGTTGCCTTCACGTGTATGACTATGAGAAGGCATCGCATTCCTCTGCACTTTGCCCAGCCACATTAGTGGCAATGGCAGACGACGCGTCGTTCTCTATATGTCTCTCTCCCCCTCTCTCTCTCTGCCTGTTCCCCTCTCTACCCCTTTCCACTTCAACTGCAGCTGATGACAGGGCGCTTAATTTTCAATTACAAACACATAAAGTGCGAAACGGACAGGCCAGGTAATACTATCATATGCTCTAGCTACACTCAGCACAACACACACTCACACAACACAGACACACACACACGTCGATACAACCCGACACACACTCGGGCACACCCCTACATACATTTACAAGCAAGTTTACACAGTTTACACGTTTTTACACCTTTCCATCCGTAGATTTTATTAAATTTTCTGCACTTTTAATGGCAAAACGCAATCAAATTCGTATCATATGCATGCACAGACATGCACGAACATGTAGAGACGTGCACAGACATATACAGACGTGTACAGACATACACAGGTGCATATATAAATACACTGCCAATATACAGTACAGTTACTTAAGCGAAAAAAGTGAAAAATAAACTAATTTAGCTTTTTTTAGCTTTAAAAAATACAAAAATAAAATAAATAAAAAATATAAAAATAAAATATATGAAAATTTACAAATATTCTTATAACAATTTAACAATTAAGATAAAACTTAAAGTTAAAGCTAGAAACCTTTCATAACATCGTCTTAAATTCCAAAAACCCGCCAAACTTTACATGAATTCCACAAAGATTGATGACCAGTTACAAATCTATTTAATAAACCATATTTTATTATTTATTTATCATAACTAACTTTAAATCTAGCAAATTCATATCTTGCAAACTTGTAGCGCAAGATCTTTGCCCGCCTAAGCCTCCAGTTGCAATTTTTGTCTCTCTAAAGTAGTTCGACTGTACAAGCCATGAGCTAAGCCACTTTGCCAAGTTTCAATCAAATATTTACTTTCTCATCTTTACCGTTACAGTTGATTTCACAATTCTCGCCTTGAGAAGCGGAATATCCCAGCCACCATTATCCACCATCATCCACCATTCGCCCCTTTCAGTCCCACAGCGCCAACTATCCAAATAGTTATCTAAGCTCTTCTTCCTGTTCTCTCTCTCTCTTCCCCTCCCTGTTTCCGCTAACATTCAATATAAAATTCAATTATTATCTGACTTGCAAAACGAATAAGAGTATTTTTTCTAGGAATATTTTCAACGGCCTTGCTGAGGGTCGCTATGATTAGAATGGGGAATTTGGTGTATATAAAACGAGTTTGTACAGTTTTTCTCAGTATTTAAGCTTAGTAGAATGCTGAAATTTGGTATGTAAGTAAGCTAAAGTAAAAGCTATAAGTGTATGCTAAATTAAAGAACAACTTTGTTGTAGTTTTAACAAAAACTAAGAATCTCTTGACGCTAAAAAATGTTATTATATGCTTTCTGTTAGAGTATTTCACTGCCGCCTACTTCTATAGTCACTTATGCTGCCTCTATCAACCACTTATGCAGTTATTCTTAATTTCCTATCGACAATTACATTGACATTATATTTCTGATTGAATTTCCTCATTGTTTATGCTGATTGCGCACTTAGTGTCGCACCTATAATTAATTTAAATGGATCCCATAAAATACCGCATCAATTATGAAATCCACTTTATGCACACGCTGCGCGCGCCGTGTAAATATTTTGATAATTTTAAATGTCAATTTTCGTCAGCATATTCGAATAATTAAGAACCGAACATGAGGGTAAATACCTAAAGAATGACATGAGTAAATACTTTAATTAATATTTTAATAACTATTTTAAAGGCAGTAAAGAAAGAAAAGTTGGAAGAGAGAGAGGGAGGAGGTGAGGGGCCTTTTGCCCGCTGGAAAATGCCCAAAGCAATTTGCCAAAAAAAATTTCATACAAAGCAATTTCAACTAAACAAAGATAAACAAACGATAAAATAAAAAGCTAAAATAAGAGGAATAAAAACGAGGAAGAAAGGCTACCTATGGCTTGCCGAAAGTTAAATACCCTTGCGGGTTCGTATATCCTTATATTGTTTCTATACTAGTGATATATAACGTTGCAGAATTTAATGATATTGTGTCTCACTTTGATTGGCACTGATAATTTTTTTTTTTTTTTTTATATTGTATGGGCACTGGTCTTTATACAAAAAGCTGAATTTCATCCGATTGTTTCTATGGCAGCTATATGTTATAGTGGTCCGATCCGGCTCGTTCCGACTTATTTACAGCGTGCAGCAATAAGAAGCATGTGTGCCAAGCTTCAACAAGATAGCTCTTAAAATGAGAGAATAGTTTGCAACAGACAAAAAGACAGACGGATTAGTCATATCGACTTTTTTGGTGATGCTGATTCCGAATATATATACTTAATGCTGTCGGAGATTTCCATTAAGTTGCATTGCAAACTCCTTGCCAAAATGAATATACCCTCTGCAATGTATAGAAAACTGTCGCATATTTATGAAAGCCAAAAGGCAAAGTGAAATCTATATTGGGCAATGATAGACAAACAGATACGCTATATCATTGTGTTTAATATAATGAATAATAATGATATACTTTACAACAGAGATAAGCTGTATCTTTAATTGTAATATAATAAATGATATATCATATGTTATGGTATTATTAGAAGTATTTGAAGCCGCATATTCAACTGCTTTTATTTTGTATCAAAGTTTTCTTTCAGCTATCAGCCACGGGGAAAACAACAAACCGTAACAAATGTGTTTGTTTTATATATCGTATAGATAGATTATATAAATGACAGGTGGGTTGGTTTTGGGTTTTATTTTCTACACGCCTTGGGGCTGTTAGCTTCACCCACATAATTTGTTAGCGTGAGATACAACATCAGATGTTTTCGACTGCGGTTTACCGCTAACTCAGCAGACATTTGGCTTTTTGTGGCTGTGCCTGTTGTTGTTGTTGCTGTTGCTATTGCTTGTTTTCCAATGTCAACTGTATAAATTTCAAATGAAATACAAGTTTAGTTGCGTTAGCCTGCGTTATAATCTAAGAATATCAGCTGTGAAAATGTTCTGAAATTGTGTTTTCTCTTCTGCAATTTGATAGCTTAGTTTATACATTCTGTTCTGCTAATTGTATTCTAAAATTCTTATAAATTTTCATTACAATTAACACTCTCAAATTTGCCTCCTCACATTTCCCAATTTTCCTACGGCAAACATAAACATACCCTGTGAATTTGTCCCCAGCTCCAGCATTTGCCACTTGCCACTTGACCGGGGCCATGCAAACTTTGTGGCAGCCTTTTAAATGTTTATGTACCCCGTTGTCAGCTTTTTTATGGCCAAAAAAAAAAGAAAAGAAACGAAAAAATGCTCTCTTGCCGACAGACAGGCGCACCGTGGGCCATTTTTATTTGCCGCATTTTATTTATGCAGCAGCTGCAACCAAGCAGCGAGAAGTGCCACAAAAAGACTGTCTGGCAGCAATTTTTTTTTCTGTAACTGCTTTACGAACATATTTGGCAACTTTCAAGGGGGGCTTCCTCTTGTAGCTCACTTAATTTAATTAGTTCCAATGCAGCAACTGGAGTGGGAGACGCAAGGGATGTGAGGGCCAGTGCGAGGGGTAGTGGTGTGCAGGGATTCATTTATCAAGCTGTCAATTAAGTAAATTTGTTCTTTTCCCCCAGTACAGTTTGAACTCAATAAAGAGGATTATGGGAGTAGACAAGTTGAAACTTGAAGAAAATGAGAATGAGATGAGAGAAAAAATTGGTATAGAATTAAATAAAGCATAAGGTGTAGAATTATTGGCATTAATCATACTTCAGCATAAGCAGCTCATATAGGCATATCTGTCCGTATGAACACGTTGATTTGAGAAACTTTAAGTGCTAGAGCTACCAAATTTGGTGACAATGGTTCTTATAATTGAATGCAGCTAAAGTGTATTTTAGAGTTTGGCCACGCCCCCTTAAACCGAAGAAAATGGTTTACAAGTCTAATTAAAAAGCTAAAAACTTCATAATTTGAATTATGTGTAGCATAGTTATAGTTAACATTATCTAAGAGAGTTTCCAGCTAAAAAGACAGTTTTCTAAAGCAGAACTTCTATAATATATACAGGTTCTTGAAGATTCAGCATACTCTGGTGTTGTTTAGATCTGTTTATACACTCCCCGTAAATTTCAAGTTTTCAAAGTCAACAAGTTTTTCAATTATAGCTCCACAAACAACTGTGCAAATCTCTACCTACCTCTATTAAATATATATCTATCTCTACTCTATATGCAGTCTTCAGCGAGTCTTTACTGTCCTTTACGAGGGTCGTTTGATAAGTCCGTGACTTTTTGTATTTGCCGCGCACCTGCTCTAAATACAACACTGCTCCTGTCAGCAGTTATCGATTAACAGCTGACTGTAAAATTTTGAGAAAGCTGCGTTTCTTAGTTTGCGTTTTATAGGCATTGAAAGCAGACGATCTCGTGAATTTTAACGAAAATGGAAAAAAGTGAATTTCGTGTGCTAATTAAGCATTATTTTTTGCGTAAAAAATCCATCACCGAAACCAAGGAAAGACTTGATAAATATTATGGGGACTCTGCACCATCAATTTCAATGGTTAAGAAATGGTTTACTGAGTTCCGTTGTGGTCGTACCAGTACAAGTGATGCCGAACGTTCAGGTCGCCCAAAAGAGGTCGTCATGCCAGAAATCGTCGACAAAATCCATGGAATGATATTGGATGATCGGAGAATGAAAGTGCGTGAGGTAGCTGAGGCTGTAGGCATCTCAACTGAACGGGTACATCACATTTTACATGAATATTTGGACATGAAAAAGCTTTCCGCGCGATGGGTGCCGCGATTGCTCACACACGACCATAAGCGCAACCGTGTGACCATTTCAAAGGAGTGTTTGGCGATGTTCAACCGCAATCCAAACGAATTTTTGCGCCGTTTCGTTACCGTAGACGAAACATGGATCCACCACACCACACCAGAGACCAAAGAACAATCAAGACAGTGGGTTTCTCCGGGTGAACGTGCACCAAAGAAGGCCAAGGTGGGTCTGTCGGCCAACAAGGTCATGGCCACAGTTTTTTGGGATGCACAAGGTATCATTCACATCGATTACCTTGAAAAGGGTAAAACGATCACCGGCGAATATTATTCAGAGCTTTTGGACAGATTCGATATTGATTTGAAGCAGAAACGACCGCATTTGGCGAAAAAAAAAGTGCTGTTCCATCAGGACAATGCACGGGTGCACACGTGTGTAGTCAGCATGGCAAAATTTCATAAATTGGGCTACGAACTGCTACCCCATCCAGCATATTCTCCAGATTTAGCCCCCTGTGACTATTTTTTGTTTCCAAACATGAAGAAATGGCTCGGCGGTAAGAGATTCGGGTCAAATGAAGAGGTCATCACAGAAACAAACGACTATTTTGAGGGCCTTGAGAAAACCTATTATTTGGAAGGAATAAAAAAATTGGAAAAACGCTGGACTAAATGTATAGAGCTAAAAGGAGATTATGTTGAGAAATAAAACGCTTCTTTGACGAAAAAAATATATTTTATTCAAAAAGTCACGGACTTATCAAACAACCCTCGTATTATAGACATAAAGAGCGCGCCCATCAATCAATATCTCAATATCTAATCAGCAAACATTGCAAGCCTTGAACTTTGGGGCACAGCACAAGAGAGAAAAAAGAGAGGCAGAGGTAGGACAACAGAGAGACGAAAAAAATTGAATAAACTGCCAAATGATTAAATGATAATTTGTCAGTGGCAGCTGCCACAGCAGAGGCAGTAGTAGTTGTTTTTGTTGTTGCTGCCCCTAAACTAACACTAACAATTTTGCCTGACAACAATGGAAAGCTGCCACGAGACTGTGCCGCACACACACACACACAAGTTGGAGGCACGTTAAAAATGTGCAGGCTGTGACATGTGAGCCGTGTGTGCCTTCTCCTTTACCTCCCTGTCACCTTCCTTCCCTCCACCTTGTGTAGCCACTGCATTTTGGTGTATTTTTCCTCCTCTTCGTTGCTTCTTCTTCTTGTGCATTGTTCGTGCTGTTGTTGTTGTTGTTGTTGCAGCTTGTGTCGTGGCCATGAATATTTAATGAAATTAGCTTCCAGTTTCTTCTTGCAACGCGCGCTGCGGTTCTGTCTCGCATGCTGCCGGTGCTGTTGCAACTGTGTCTGTGCCTTTGGCAAATGCCGGCGAATTAGTCACGTATCTTTGTGTATGTGTGCGTGTTTGTGCTTGCCACGTGTTTACTTACGGAATTTTCAAATTAAAAATTTTCCTGCAGCAACATAAAATGCGAAGAATGCGACACCAACTGTAACTAATTAGTTAGCTCACAGTATCGAACACTTTTGTTATAATCGAACGAAGCAGACAGATGGTGGTCTGCAAGTGGAAACTGTACCGTATATAGAGGAAAATTGTAATTAAAACATGGAAGCAGTAGTTAAGTATAACTATCAAGATATAACTGTCTACCATATCTCAGCTTCCAATAGGAACAGTTTTACATTTTTAAGCTAGTTTAATCTTGCATACAAATGTGGAATTTTACCGAGCGCTAAAAAGTATGCTATGAAATTCGGTGTGTAATAGCTAATCAATTAAAATGAAGGATATGTGGAAAAGGAGAAGGAAATGCAAAAGGTTATTGATGATTAATTAATCTTATAATATTAACACAATAATATAATTTAAGAATATAATAAAATACATCATAGCAACATACACTTGGGCAGAATAAGACAATATAACAAATTGAAAGTAGTCCTGGAGAAGCAATTACACGATATAATCATAAGGTTATAGATACAATTGTGAATCTGATTTCTAATGTAATAATAATAATATAAAATAAGTTATAATATAAAATAAATAATACTCTAAAATAAATAATAATATAAAATACAGTAATAATAGTATAAAAAAAATATGATACTAATTTGCTTGGCTACACTGAATTCGTATCCATTTCGATAAATTAAAAAGTAAAAAGTAAAAAAAAACTTGAACAGGAGAACTTTCTAAACGAACTCTTTACTTAGGGCTATTTTTGTTATAATTTATTCAAAATTTGAATCATTATTATTTCAGTTTATAACATGAAATTAATATAAATAGTATTTATTACACAATACAATAAGATTCCCAGTAGAAATACCACCTTAAACTGTCACATGCTAAAAAGATAACAAAAACGCGAAAGTTGCATAAAATTTAAAGTGAAACCGATATGAAATGCCACACGTTGCACGTTTATCATCGTTATGTTGCAAACGTTGCCTGCCCTTTCCACCGAGGAGGGCAGCATCTGTTTCAACTTTTGTGGACTGGCTCGCGGATATATTGATATTTGCTACACTTCTCTGTGCCTCCCAGTGTTCTCCATACCTACCTCTCCCATTCCCTTCCGCTATTCCCAGCTCCCCTGTTGCGCCTCTTTGCGCGCCGTTGACCATTTTTGATTTATTACACCGCCAGTATTTCGATATTTCTGTATTGACTGAACAAACGCAGAAATGCGTATTGGCTTCGGTCAGGCAACACCTCTGAGTGGGCGTGTTCCCGCTCCCACCGCCCCCCCTCCATTTGCAAATAAAACGATAAATTTCAAAAGGGAAATGCACATGCAAAATTGAGTTCTGCACTTCAATTTCGTATAAATTTCACAAAAATAAGCATTGCATACTTCTGGGAGTATTTAAGAGCAATGTGAAACATTTTGTGTTTTGGGAACTGGAAACGCAACACGCTGGAAAGCTAAAAGATTATAAATTATACACACACACACACACACACAACTCAACAAATACCCAAAGCGATAAATATTGTCGGCAAATTTTCGGCAGGATATTAAATAGTTAATTTACACATTCATCGATGTCGACCAACTATAATTAATCTATGTAAATATTTATGTTCCATTTTGTGTGTGTATATTTATAGCAAAATTGCACTATAAATTAAGCTAAATAAATATAATATAATATAAAACGATTTTAAAACCTCTTATGCTTGCATAAGAAAATTGTCTTTCATTTATGGGATAAACATTGTCTACTACAGCAGCTTGAGCTTATTGCCAGAGCTTGTTCTGCTCCCGTATATTCTTGTTATCCTTGCACTTGCCACAACGTGGTGCTGCAGTGTGGCAACTGCAGCTGCAGCAGCAGCTGCTTCTGCTGCTGTTGTTGACACACAAAAACCCACAGACGACAATTGTATAAGAGGAATATAATAATACATGCTGCACATAATGATGCAGAACTAAGGTTAGAAGGAGAACGAGGAGCAGGAACAGCACGCGGCACACAGCAGGCAAAAGCGACAAAGAGGCCGCGTAGAGGATGATGAAGGCAATGATGATGACGATTATGAGACTTGTCGCCGAAGGGCAACAGTGTAGCAACAAAAGTGCAGCCTCATTGAGTACATTTTTCAAGATACTCCCTGGGGTAGGGAAGATGCCTGGTAATAGGGTATGCGCAGTTATTGAAGAGCCTGACTAGGTATATTAATAGGGAACTAGATGGAGAACTATATCTGTAATCGAATATTGCACAATATAAATATGTGAAAGTCAATCAATTTATGCGTTTAAAAAGCTCCTAATGCCAGGATACATTTCAAACAATCATTCTGTAGTTTAAGAATCTATTCACCTTCCCAAACTATAGAGCATCTGCCAGTCTATAATTTCATTTAGCATGTTCTGAAAGGATTCTCGTTTATTGCTTTCCCGTTGCGCGAGTCAAGGACAGCGCGCTATAAAGCCTCCTCGTAGATAGAATGTACAGCACATATTCTTAACTAATAATGAGAGAAAAAGTCGTTCGGTTTGCTCCAACCCAGAATCGGAATTTTTATATCAGCATAAAAAACAACGCCAGCTGTAGACAAAATAAAGACAAGCAGGCACATAAAACCCAAAACTCGCTGTTTAAGATAAAGGAACTTCTTATATGGCAACGACAAGTGACGTGAAAAGGTAATTTATACAAGGAAAGGGAGATAGAAAGCGAAGGAAAGGGAGGTAGAAAGTAAGACAGCGAGTGAGAGAAGCTTGAGAACAAATTACATGAAATACTCGTGATGCAGGCACGCGACTCTCTAACATCGCGTGCACACACACTCAGCGACGCCTCTGCCTTCTCCTGCCTGTTCTTTATCCTCCCACATACACACACACACACACATGTTTGGGTCATAAAAAATGCATGACCAACTTCTCGCAGCTAAGAAAAATGTTGTTCAATTTTTTTTTTTGGGGAGCATGTGAAAAATTGTCCAAGTACTTGAAATTGATGTTTTGGAGAGAGAGAGAGGAAGGTTTATAGAGGGAACAGATGGGGTAGGTACTCCCCGTGAGCTTGCATTGATTGAGTGTGTGTGTGTGTGTGGGGATTTCTGCGCTGATTGCAAATTTCCGTTTAGTGTTTTATGACCGGAAATCACCGTTGCGTGCGGTTTAAGAAATCAGCGGGATTTTCTGCAGGTTTCAGGCTTATAATGCTATTTAATGGCCTTTTCATTAGGCTAAGTGCGCAATGTGCACAAGAAAGGGCGAGAGATTGAGCAGGAGGGCGAGAAAATGCGATACTAAATTATACAAAATGTTTGAATAATGAGAAAAGTCAACAAACTTTCTACGTTTTTTCGATAATGAAAGTACGTCATAGGCAAACTTAATGAAAGATATTTAGCCAGAATATGCTGGAAAAACCACAATAAACTACAATAATAGTAAGAAAACTAACATGATATAATAGTACTAAATGTAATACTAAATATTCTTTATAAAAGAAAAGGACATGATACATTCATATGCATTTTTCTTTGCTTAGATTTCAGTAATATATTTCATCAATACCCCCAACCAACCAATACAAATAAATAATTCCTTTGATATGTTACTTATTTTTGAATTGTAAATTACCATCATATTTTCCTTGGTTTTGATTTCAATAAAATTTTTCTCAAATATTCTCATCTCTAACAAATGAATTTCTTTGATGTTATATTTCCATTTGATGCGATGACTATGGGAAATTACACATAAATTCCCAAACTTAAATCAACGAAATTTCTTTGACATTTTAATTCCTTCGATACGATTTCGATACTATCGATCCTCATAATATATATTCCCACCTCAATTAAGTTGGCAACAACTTGCAGAGCAGCAACTGTTAATTTAACAGTGCTCACAATTCACTTGACAATTGTTTTTGCTCTGCCTTCACATGAACCCCCCCCCTCCACACCTACCACTACCGCTACACAGAATTCTGCTGGCAATTTGACACGCCATAAAAGTGCCGCCTGCCTCCCAAAGGGGGTGAAAATACCTGAGGAAATCAATGCCTCCCCCAAAACCGATAAAAGAAGGGGCATGGGAGGCAGAGGAAGAAGAAACCCACAAATATGCATAATTTATCTGAAGCACAAGTGAAAATCAACTTCAACACACACGAACACCCTCTTACACACACACACAGACAAACACACATGTAGAAGCAATAAAATGAAATCCATATTGACAAAGCACATTGAATGACGCAAAGATGAGAGCAAACTGACAGCGGCAGTAAGAGAGGGACAGGGGACAGGAAGAAAGGGAATGGGGGGACGAGGCAGAGTGTGTGCGGTAAAAAGGGCAGCAAATTGAGCTTGTCAGAGCTCGCAATGTTAATAAATAAATAATTTTCTAATAAAATTAAAAGCTTAGCTTACCTTTGCCATAATCGCTGAGTTGTTGTTGTTGCTGTTCTCCTTTTTTCAGCAGTTTCTGCTGCCACTGATAACTTTAGAAGTGTTCTTGTTGTTGATGTTGTTGTACGCAAGCCGTCGCCCTTTTGGCTGCGCTGCCTCTGCGAGCTTTTGTTGTTGTTTTGTCTCTGCTACTACTGCGGTTGACGCGCACTGCTTTTGACGTGCCTTTCAAGTCGTTTGCTATTGATGTTGTTGTTGTTGTTTTTTGCTTTTGTTGTTGTTCGCAGTAAGCAAAAGTTTTTTGACTTTCGGCAGGTAAAAGTCGAATTAGATTGCCAAGAGCAAACCTTGCGTTAATTAACAATAATTTGTCTAAAGTGGAGCGTCATTTACTTTCCTCATTTTTGTTGTTTACTATTATTATTTTCATTTTAAACATATTAATTTGCACGCTACATTCAATTCTTTTTCTTTCTCTTCCTTTCGCTGTTTCGCTTTATCAAACGTTTTTCAATATTTGTAACGGTAAAATCCTCGCGGCATTAACATGCACAGGCACAACACACACACATGCACATACGCGCGCATACACGACGAAGACGAAGAAGACGAAACACACGCACGAACGTAGAATAATTCAAAAAGTAATTAAAATACAGTTGGGGAAAAAAAAAAAATTTAGTTTAGGCTGTTCAATTTATTATTTTTAATTTTTTTAAGATTTAATCGTTTTTATCCTTTTATTCTTTTTTTATTATTATTCCTGCATGTTGATAGAAAACTTTTCACGAAATGACGATGCGCTGGCACAACCAACAAAAAACACGATTCGCCCGAAACTAAAACTTGGAATCAGAAACCGAAACGGTGTAAGACGATTTTGGCAAGCAAAAAAGCCCACTTTTTTCGGAAAAGTCAAAAAGCGCTAGATATGGTCAAAAGCAAAAATACTGCATGAATAAAAAAATACTGGTCGCACCGAGTAGTGAACTTGCGATGGCATCGCGCTCGTAGTAAACCTATCGATAGTTTTAAAAATCGTATTTTAAACATAAATTATTAATATAAGATTTTTTTCTATATTTGGTAATTTAAATTAATTTATTAACATTGAATAGTTAATCACAAAGGAATTTCAGTTATTCCTGCGTTGGTTTATTAACAAATTTGGCTGATATCTGCAGAGATCTTCTTCGAAAACATCGGTGTTTCAGCACCTCTAATATTTGGTCACACTGCGAACGTAATTTTATGAATTGTAATTTAAAACGAGCAACAAATTCGTCACAGTATTCATATGTATTACAATTAAAGCAGTTTATTTAACTAAAATGTATGGTTCTGAAACAGGGCTTATTCCAAAGGCCTCCTTATGGCAGTTTCGCTCTGTTTTTAACTTAACGAATGGGCACCCAAGCCTCTAGAACATCGCCGTACTTCTTGCGGTCTGAAAAACAAGACGTATAATATGCATGAGTTTTCCGCGCCATGACAATGTTCATTCAGGAGATTATAACTCTCAACAGCTAGCTCACCCGTCACAGGAAAATCTTCGGGATGCAGCTCTACGTAATGCCGGAGAACAGCATCACGCTTGGCCAAATATTCGTTACGTTTGTGGTCAAAAAAGGTGCCTGCTACAACACCAATCACACCAAAAAGAATGTGTTTCTGTATGCCTGCAGAAGAAACAAGTGATTTTCAATCGAATACTTAGCAAAAACAATGTTACGTCACAGCAGCGATGTTCACTTACCCGAGAACACGGGTTTACGGAAACCCCAGTTGGAGAACAGAGCAGCGCCAACACCAAACGTACCACCTATTATTGGATTCCATATGGGCGACAGAAAAGTTGACTCGCGGTTACCCTTATTGGTTAATAATTCCAATGGATCAAACTTTGATAGGTCGCCCATGTTGACAATTTTTGGCTGTAAAAACAATGTGACCGCACACACAAAATCTAAAAATGCTACAAATTCGCCGGCGAGCATCTGTTTTAGCAAAGTGTTATCGATAGCGATGGGATATTTAACTATATATTCGGCAGCGTTGCCAGAAAGAAACAGTTTCTTCGTTGTGTTCTCTATTTATTTATACGTTGAATTTCAAAATGTTATACAATAGATTTCGTTTTTTTTTTTTTTTTGTTACATTATATATCGCCGCATTGCGTGTGGCAAGCGAAGGCAAAATTCAAATTGTATTTAAGGCATTTTGTGTATTGTAAATGCTACTAAAAACTGTAAACTTTAAGGCATGTTTTCGTTAAATATTTGTTCTCTTTTAGCAAAATTAGTAAGAGCATTTCTATAAGCATCGAAAGCGCAATTAAAATGTCAATAGGCACACATATTACACATATTCTTCTCATAAGGCAAATAGCTTGTTTATAAGCCATCAATTTACAGCACATTTATAGTTAATTTGTATATATTGAAATATTATTTGAATAATTGTGTAGGGGCAACATTAAATAACCAAAATAAAACTCATAAGGCAAAACTGTTTATTTCAAATGAAGACATTATCAACTACTTATACAAAGGGGGGTTCGGCACAGAATTTCGCATTAAACAATAATAAAATAAAAATCCACGAGTTTTTTTCAAAAAACCATCGAAAAAATTGTTGAAAATGAAACAAAAAAAAAACTAATCAAAAACTAAACTAAGCAAGTTTCAATTATACTTAAATTGTATTATAGTGAGTTTTTGTTTGTTTCTTTTATGTTTTTCAAAATTATACTTAAACATAAACAAGATCATCAAATTAGTTCAAACATAACGACGCTGTGTGTTGTGTTGTGTTGCGTATTTTAAGAAATGTATTGCATTAAAGTTGTTTAAAACTTGCCCTACAAATATTATAGTTATCATATAGTATGCTATGTACTTTAAGTGGTAAGTTCACAATATATATATGTAAATAGTAGTCATATAATGCTTTAGGCATTCTTTAAATTGTTTTTCGGTTTTTGTAGTTGGTTTTTCTTCTTCTTTCTTTTGCATTTCTTCTTCTACTCTTTTTCGCTATCTTTTTTAAAGCAATTCGCAATGACACATAAGTAGCACTTGAAATAGACTTGAACAACATTTGCCAATGGGCATATATCATTATTATTCTTCTTTTTTTTTTTTGGGTTTTCTATTTTTTTTTTTTACTATAATTTTATAGTTTTTACTCAGTATATAGATCATATATTCTTTGCAAAGTTATTTGTTTCTTGCGTTAGTTTTGTTTGTTGCATAAGGAATGACATTCGCGTAGAAAATCATAGATCATAGAACTATATAAAATATATAAGTATGTGTATATGGGCGAGAGGCGGGTTGAGTAGCTGTTTCTAAATATATATGTATATATATATATATCTAGTTATACATATATCAAGTATGTAGTTTATATATAAGGCATCTACTAAACACAATTTATGCATTTTCAGGTCTTTGCACTTTGCCTGTGTTTTTCTTCTCTTTTTCCTGCTCTTCTTTATCTCTTCTTCGTCTGCACGTCTTTTTCCATTTTCTCTTGTTTACTCCTTCTGCTTTCCACTTCTCTATCTTGCTAGTTTTCCCCACTAGTTTCTCTTTATTTGCTTAGGATACCGAACTGATTGCATTATGTGGCGATCCCATCTGCGTGAGCACCTTATCGAGCCACTGCAATGGCCCATGCAAATGTATTTCAATCCAACAAGGTGTCGATGTAACATCCTGACGATGATATTCAGCACCCCAACCCTTGACAAACGACATGCGTATTGTGCACATTTTCGTGAGCTCATAGACAGCTTCGAATCCACTGTTCACCGACTGTGAGAGCAGTTGGGCAAACTCCTGATTATTGAAGATCTTTAGGGAACAACCCGGCGGTATTTTGCACACGGTACTCGGATGGAAGCCGTGATGATAGTTACAGTTACGGGACTGCACGAATATGGCGGAATCGGACAAGCATTCGGCATAAACCTCACCAGTCACGTAGTACAGATGAACGCCTTTACCTGGATGAGAGAGAGAGAGGGAGAGATAGAGAGAGAGAGAAGAGAGAGAGATAGAGAGAGAGAGAGAGAGATTAATATAAATTGATCTATAACTTCGTTCCTTCATTCCTGCTTCTACTCACCTATATGACGGCGTGTATTCTCTATGGTACTGTTGCGATTCACATTGCTCAGTTGGCCCAAACAGCAGCGATCAGAGTTGTTCGATGGATTCGTAAAACCATCAACAATAACCGAATTATTGTTGCAATGGAAGACCTCACCGACACGACAATTGAGCTCATAGTATGCAATGGATGCCCAAAACGCTGGCTCCGAATAGCTAACCTGTGTCATATCCCCCATTTGTGCATCGAGCATTTGTGTGCCATCATTGGGATTATTCGAATTACCATCCTCGGAGGGACTATAGGCAGGCGGTGGTGTACCGGCCAGACTGTCATATGGTGAATTCGGATTGGAATTAACCGAACTGGGACTGCCCACCGATGTGTTGCTATTGCTAAGGCTGTGCGAATTGAAGCCACTGTTCGAGTAGCTAACATTGTGTGGCATACTTGGCTCAGACATTTGATTGAACTGCAACATCGAGTGCCCCGGTGCGTATTCCGAATGACGTGGCACCAATACTGGCGGCAAGACGGGACTCTCGACACGCTTATAATGATACGGATTAATGCAGACTTCCTTCTGTTTGGCGCTAAACGGATATTGGCATAGCTCGAGTGGTTTTAGTTCATGATGCGATTGTAGATCTGGCCAACGCCAGACACGGCAATAAATCACATGTGGCAGACCCTTGCGATGTGAGACCTAAGCAGGAAGAAGACAACAGTTAGACTGGTATTTGATCTTTTGTGTTCCACACTCACCTGTAATCTGCCGTCTAGGGAACGAGGAATGGTCACACACTTGGATGGTTGACCGGGGCAGGATAGGGCACGCTCAAGCTCCTCAATGGCGCCTTTACGTTTCTTTAGCTTCTTCACTAAACTGTCAACAGCCTTTTCGGCCCATTTCTCCTCTTCGTCTCCTTGTTTCCAACCCAACAGCTTCTTGACAGCTGGCGATTGGAATGAGAATAGTGTGCCCAGTGTGGACATGGCGCTACTTGTGTTTGATTCCACATCATCGGTGTCCATTCTGTTGTTGTTATTGTTGTTGTTGTTGCTACTGCTGTTGTTGTTAGGATTGTTGTTGTTGCTGTTGATGTGACTGCTACTGCTGCAGTTGTTGCTGCTGCTGCTTATGCTGAGCTGTTGTTGCTGCTGCTGCTGCTGCTGATGTTGTTGCTGGTGGTGTGCGCTCTGTTGGTTCTGGGGTGGAGTTACCCGATAACCGGTATAGCTATCAGCAGGCGGATAGTCTAAAAGAAAGAGAAAGAAATAGAGAAATAAATCAATAAATCAATCTATCAATATGCCCGACCGAGCATGGATTATTGATTCAAGCAACGCCCCCTAGAGGCAGTCCAATAGAAACTTGGCCATGTGCCCATGTGCTTCAAATAAAGTCGGGGACAATGTTTATTGTTGTTGTTGTTGTTGTTGCTTTTGTTGTTATTGTTGCTGTGCACAAATCATGCCTGACTCCTCCTCCCATTTGGAGCGGCGTCTCTGGCTCAAGGTCGGCGCCCATTGCATGCTAATATGTATATATCTATATAGCATCTATAGACCTCGATCTAGACGTCATGCTAAGAGTGTGCTTACAATTAAATATCAATATCTGATTAATCAGAATTCAGTTTCATGTGAAATTTAATTTTGTCTTTTATCATTATCTCTGTTCTCTATCTTTCTTTGTCTCTCTCTCTCTCTCTCTCTTGTTTTCTCGCTGACGTAATATAACGAAAAAGAGAAGCAGTAAGAAATGAACAAAAAAAACAAAAGGGAACAGAGCGTGCTGCAGTTGTAGATACCCTTTGTAAGTGAATACCCTGTTGTAATGGGTATAAACAAAAATCTATAGTATATTAAGCGTTGGAAAATGTTTTAGAATAGAGTTGAATACTAATTATACTCTTCGACCATTGAATTTAGTCAAGAAAGGGTATATTCACTTTGATTTGTATATCTTCATCAGTTCAAATCAAAACTTCAAATTTTTAAAGATTTAACATGGAAAAAATGAATTCAAATTCATTTTTCTACATTTATTTTGGTTATAAATCAATGATAAACAGAATAGGTTTCAAATTGAAAATCGAATAATTTCTAACGAAGTTATGCGGTTTCAAAGTCTAGGATAGAGTTCTTAAATCTTCGAAAGAGAGGAATTTATATAAGGTGACATATACTAGCCTTATAAATATTGATATATAATCAATATAAATCCTAAAACATTTTTCAAACATGTCCGTAACATGTCGATAACATGTCTATAACATGTCTGCAACATGTATGTAACATAGATTGATTTTAAAATAAATAATGTTTGATAAACTTCAGAAACTTCATGTAGACATTGTAGACATATCAATGCCTTTGATTAGCGTCATTTAAAGGTATTCTTAGTTTTCGCAAGGCTTTCAACAAAGTCAAGCATTCAATTTAAAGCTGAATAGTTAGTCATTCTTTAAACTTAAGCAGCTTAGGCTCTAAATGGTATTAAAACCACAAGACATTGAAAAAAGTGTAACAGTGGTCGACTAAGCGAGTAAATGGAATAGAAATTTTGAAATAAGCCGAACAGAAATTTTTGTTATTCATAAAATAATTCAAATATTGCTAATAAGTGTTAGAGTTCAATTTTAACACTTTTTTTTAAGAGAATACAAGAAGTATTTTGCTTATAAAACAAACAACTTTGGGTATTTTGGCATAAACAATCCAGAGCAGGTTATATTTGGTGTTTTTAAAGCACCGTTCCAAGAAATTTGTATATTTGCGCGCATTTGAGCTAATTCATTCAAGATACTCATAAGGTTTATTCTTGATTTTATCGCAGTATTGGCTGTAAATAATAAATAAAAGAATAAGCTGATTCATGCGGTTGCTTGTTGTCGTTGTTGTTTTTTGCTTATTTAATGCCAGAGTTAACGGCATCTCTTGAAAAAACAAGTGTGAAATGAAATTAGTCGCTGACTAATTCGATTCAGAAGATTGAAACTGAGTTTATATGCGGGGTAAGGTACCCTACAAATACAGTGATCGATATGGGAAAAGTAATTGATGTTGTATATAGTATAACATATAGAAAGACAGTTTAGAACTATGTTCTTAAACTTATAGATTGATTTATTTTATCAGAGCTTAAATATGTTGATTCCTTTAAAAGTTTATACAAAAGTTAGGAAAGGATTTTATTCAAGTCTTTATCAATTTTTTTGCTCCATAAACGATTTAATAATTACTTAATATATTTTTTGAGTACTTCAAGCTTGCACCTGTTAGCAATTATACCACACCTTTGGCCCACTGTGCTGTAAGCGCATTAATGAGCTCAGCGCGCGGACATCATAATTAGCATCATAACAGAGATAACACAACGACGACAACGTGTGTGTGCTTTACTTGCAGCTTGTCAGCAGCTGCCACTGCCCACAGTACGCTGCCTCTACACGCTGCTCAACATTCCCCTGCATGCCACCATGCCCACCCCTGCTAACACTTTCCTTTAACTTTAGCTTTAACGGTAAAGACAACAATTCAATTTGAATTATGACATTTCAATGTGAACCGCATTGCTGGAAAAGCCTCCCAAGACTGCTCTCCCTACCACCCTCCCACCCTCTCATCTCTCTCTCTCTCTCTCTTACTGTTGATTAAATTTTGAAAAAAGTGACAAAATCTAATTGAAAGAAAATTTGTGGTAGCAATTAATTTTTGCAGCATACCGCGGAGGGGGGTTTAAAGAGGAAAGAGGGCGGGAAAGAGCGGGGGGAAGGAGGGTGCAAGGAGGACAGCTAGATAGATAGGCGGGCAAATTCAAAACCAATTTCAAAACCAATTAAACGCCGACAATAAATCAACAAGTGCAACATTTTGGGACACCTCCTAACACGCCTGCCACACACACACACACACACACACACACATGCATGAATATCTGTGCATACACTGCGATTTTTTGTGGCCAAATTAGCTGTAGTTATTTTCTCATTGCCTACGCGGGGCGTTGCCTGCGCCTGCAATTTTGTTGCCCCGTTGACAATTTGTTCGCTGCCTGCCACACAAATTTGCAACCGCCCCAAAGTCAACCAGCGCCTCAGGTGTGACACTTGCCTCCCTCCCCCTTAAACCACAATCCCTCTGCTCACTCCATCTCCGCCTTGTCACCGGTGTAATTATCGCAATATTTGACCAGCTGCACATGTTGCTCGGCTTTAAAATTGATTGTGATCGCGGTGGTGCAAGCATTATAATAATTCCCCCGAGGCTTCAAAAAGCTGTCATTGTAATTGTCTGTATGCCTTGAGCTTTGGGCTCAACCCTGCTCTGCAGGTGACGCAAAGCTTATTGCCTTATTGACATAGATCATCTACAATGCATACTTGTATGTGCCCCCTTATTGGCACTTCCAGTGAACCGAAACTGCCCCAACCGCACTGGCAGAAACCGACCCAGCTGTGGTTTATCGCACATAAGAACTGAACGGGGGAATTCTCCATGCAAATAACTCATTGGAATCTTAACAAGAAATTATGTGCGTTATTTTGTCTATTTGCGAGAGAAAAACAAATGATATTTGTTGAAAAGTGCACATTTACAAGGAAAAACTAAATCATTTTTCACTGTAAAATACAATAGAAAATGTAGAATGATGCGAATATAGAGGAAACTAGTTCTTAAGAAATTCAAAAGAAATTTAAATTTAATAACATATTCAAAGAAACTATAGAAAATAGAATAGAATAATAGAAAAATCCCGCGATTTATTTCTTTTAAGAATTTCACAAATAGTATAATATGAATTCTTCAGTTTATTCATAACAAACTTTGTTGAATTATGATCACCAAAAGATTATAAAACCTTAACCTCAACCTTATGATCTTTCTTCATTAATTGATTCTACTAAAGAGCTCCAGAAGAATATAGATAAGAACTATAATTATTTAAATACTAAGAAGAATCATAAGCATAAAAATTTAAGCTTATATTCATTCTCCATAAATTAATTTAACTAAAGAGAATACTTCGTACTAAATGACATAATAAAATAATACTTGAAAGTTATTATATAACATATAACAGTTTATATAGTTTAAGATTCTAGAAACTCTTCTAAATGGAGAACATTACAGTTTATACTGGAATAAAGCCAGTAGTCTCTCTCACTGCAAAATTAAGAACAATCATAAAAGATCATAAAACTTTAGAGGTCTTCCCCTTTTTTCAACAGCTTTTTTATAGCACGGACGATGATACATGATCCGTACTTAGCCAGGCAATTCGAAAACGATTCGAGTTCAATTAAAGAACGATAAACGTAAACTTCAATTACAAATGAAACTGTCTCTGAACGCGAAAATGCGTGACAAAAGTGCAGAAAAGGGGAGAAGTAGCAAAGTGAGAATGTATGAAAAAGAAGAAAATACCGTCGTCCAGGAAACCCAAAGTGAAGTCGATCATAACTTAAGTGTTCTCAGGATTGCGCATGTCATGACATGTTCACGTATGTGAAGCACGCATTCGCGCATGCGTATCTGATAATTCCAATCAATAATCAATCATAAATGCAGCAATGCGACAATAAAGCGTAAATCAAAGAAAGAGAGAGAGATAGGATGAGAGAGCATAAAAGAAGAGCAACAAAACCAACAAGAAATCAAATAACTCCAACTTATCGCAGGGTCCGCTTCCGTTCTGCAAAGAGAGCAAAAACAACAACAGCAAACAAGAGGGAGAGAGCAGGAGGTCGTGTCCTCCTTCTCCTTGTCACAGTGGGGACATGTGTGTATGGGTTTAAAAATAAACAAATAATGCAAGGGCAGAACGCAATTGATGATAAATTACATGAAACAACAAAATGGGCAAAACTTATGATGCTCCCTGGAAAAGCGAAAGAAAATAAAATGAAGAGACAAAAACAATAACAACACACACGTACACATGTTGGCGACGGCAGCGGAGATCTTCACGTTCTTCTTCAATGGTTTTTATTGCAATTGTTGTTGTCGACGTTTATGGCAAAGATTGCAGATATTTTGTTATTTATTTATACTGCACGCATAAAGCACGGTCACGAACACACAGACACTCGCGCGTACATCAAAATCAGCATCCAAATGTTATATATTTCGATTCCAATTCAAGCATCCACAACAAAAAAAAAAAAAAAAATAACCTAAATATTGTACTATAAACAAAAATTTGCAAATCAAATTCTCAATTGCATTTTTTGCAGTTTATCGAGCGAAGGATTTAAATTTTTTAAATTTATTAACAAATATTCATTTAAGATTTGTTGATGATTTTCTTCCAACAGCATCCAAATCAACCAAATCAAGCGATAAAACCAACTGCACGACGCGAACGATCAACGATGAATGCGCGCAACAAACGAACGAACAAGCGAACAAGTTGAAAACACACGAAGTCCAACAAGAGTATGAGAACGTGTGAGCGTGTGTCAGGGATGGAGTAACAGGAGCAGCTATGCGCAACTATCGGCTAAACGCATGTGGCAATAGGATTATTTAACGACAATAAATAGTTTTTGCCATCGATAGTTTTTGTATTATATGAACATTAAAAACAAGGGTTCGATTATGCAGCCCTGGCGTTCAATAACTGCTGAGTGACGTACTGTGGTTGCCTGCTGCCGCCTTCGTTGTGTGCATGTGTGTGTGTGTGTATTTTAAAAGCCACAAACAACAATAAAACAAACAACAAGCAAGTACGCTGCAAACACAAACACATGCACATATACACATACAGAAACATTTCTACTTTAAACATATCAAATACACTTGGGGATCTCTGTTGAAGGAGAGAGAGAGCAGGCTGGGCACACTGCACGTGAACGCAAACGTGTGGGCAGTAATCAAACTGTAAAATGCAGCCACAGCAAGTGAATGGCAGCATTTGCTGCCAAGAGGGAGACGACAGAGGGCAGAACAGGACAGAAGATAGACAAAACAAACCATCTAAAAAAACGAACAGCAAAATTCTTGCAAGGTTCCCCGCGCGCACCTTGCCAACTCTATGGTCAAATTGCATTTGGGGAGTTGCCAGATGTAAAGACGTGTGTATGTAAGAGAGTGCGCGCTCAAATGTTTGTTGTTGTTGTTGTGAGTAGAGGATAGAAAGAGAGAGTGGGCGCCACTTTTAATATTGCCTAGTTTTTATTGCGTGTTTAACACTACTAAACGCGAATTTATAGCCAACATGGGTAACACATAACGCAGTTGTCGTAAAAACCGAAAATAGTCATGAAGCGCGCGCAACCCCCCAAAACAAAATAAATAAAAACAGTGGCAGCAACAGTAGCAGCTATAACAAACATAAACAACAATAAAAATTTATGCATGCACGCAAATTACACACACATGCAGCATGCGCTCTCACTTTTCCGCTGTTCTCCCCTTTCCACACTCTCTCTTCCGCGCACGTGCCGAAAGTGCTGAGAGAAAAGAATCCTTTTTTGTGCAAGTAGCGAAATGAAGTCAATTCTAATTACAAATAATTGACGCGTTAATTGCTGCAAAACACGCAACAACCCTGCGCTGCCATCTCTAATTTAATTGAGCTGTCAACACTGCAAAAAAAAAAGCAGAAGCTAATCAACCCTGTGTGTTCACGCCCTCATTGGCCAGCGTTACCAACTGTTTTGCATGTGCGGTAGGTTGCGTTGTTTATGTGCAGTTTTGTTGTTGTTTGGTGAACATGCGCCAGAAGTGAACTTGCAGCAAGTAACGTCGCCTGCGCCAGCGTTGTCAGCGCCATGCAACAATTGTTGCGTGTTCAGCTGCCAATCAATGCCAATGACTGACGCAGCACAACGCGGCAACAGCAACGGCGGCGACCACACCAACTACACAGTCCAGTTTCAGTACACCCGCTCCATTCCCTCTCTCCACGGATCACCCTTCAACAGCGGCGGCAGCATCCACACGATGCGCACACTCGCCTAAATAGCCCATAAATATGTGGAGTATGCGCAACTGCATTCGAAAGGGAGCGATGACGGGAAACGGGGGAGGGGTGTAACTGGCTCTGCTCCGCTTGGGGGTTAAACGTGCCCGTGCTTTGTGGCGCCTAATGCGTGCGCCAAAACAGAACGCAAAGAATTCTTAGAAAAGCGTCGCCAGAGAGTGAAGAGTGGAGAGAGGACATGCAGTACGAGCGGATTAAATGGCACAAACATGGCTAATTACATGTATTTAACACACACACACATACAGGGCCAGCAACAACAATGTCTGCATCGGCTTTTGTAGTTGTCGGTGCGTTTGCGCTTGCGCCTGCAGTTGGCAAAGCGACACAAAACAATGACAAGTACAACAATTATGGTCAAATGCGGCAGCAACGTTGTCACTAAAGACAACAACAACTTCAGAAAACACAAGAATTGTTCAAGTTGTTGTGCACTTTGATGATGATCATTACTAGAAATTGGCGCCAGGGCTGCATAATCGGAACATACATGACAAAATGTATCGATGAATCTATATAAACTAGGGATATTCCCATTTTGGGTTTCCATATTTACTGAATTGATTTTTAGTGGGGCCAACTAATGATCTCAGACGAAACCCATCTGACATCCCTACATTTATTGCAATTGTGTATAACAATAAATTACTATTTATTGCAATTCCGGATAACAATAATAAATTAATCAAAGTAAAGCTTACGTTTTTTTCATGTTAATGTCAAAGTTAACAACCACATTAACAAGTTGTTGAGCTCGTTTGTCACTCTTGCGTGTGCATGTTTAGCTAAAGTGTCGGTTCCAAATAACATAACAATATACGAGAAATTGTTAAAATATGCAAGCGGTGCGCACACTTGCAAGAGTAAACTACTAGTCATATTTAGAATATCGATAATTTAGTATTTTTTTGAAGTTATTGTAAGCTGATTACTTCTTAGTAATAACAGGACGAATCACCAACACTGTCAATTATGTAGCCGTAGCCAACTTAACGCCCTACTTAATTGTTTTACTGGAGTATGGCAAATCTATGCATATATTTATTAAAATATCGCATGAATCAAACAGATGCGCTTTATTATGCACCCAAAGTCGTTACCCAACCCTGCGGGAGCATAGCGCCATTTAAAATAGGAGCGGCTACGCAGCGCATCGTCGTCGCCGCGCTGCTTGTAATAAAATCCCCAACTCCGGCATTGTCAATGCGTTTATTTATTAGATTTTAAATGCAATAATTATTAGTTTTATATGGACAATGAAGCGCCAAGTCAAGTATCGCACGGCAGCTGAATGCCTGAACAGAATAAACAATAACAACAACAATACCAACACCACAAGACAATGATACATAATATGATAATATGTGTGTGGAGAGGACACTATGCAGCACTCGCTGTGTCCACTGTGTGTGGCGCGCTGCTTGCATTTAAATATGCAAACGTTGTTGTTGTTTTTATTGGCGCTTGCAACGCTCTTGCCACACAATGGTTGTCTAACTGTGAGTCGAATTTCATTCAAAAGGTTACACTCTGCGTGTATTTACGTGTGTGGGTGTTGGCTATACTCCTGACTAGAGCAAGCGACTCCCGACTTTCGTTAGGGGGCTCACTCCAAACACTCCTCCCTCCTACTTGACAGCATTGCGACAGAGATTTATGCACTGTAATTTCCCACTTTATTACAGTTTAAAGTTGCGTTTCCATAAGTTTTTCTGGCAGCAGATGGCAAAGCAGTGTGCGTGCGCACAGTGGTTACTAAGTAGCCAAAGTTCTCAGTGGGCGGCAGCTTAAAGAAGTTCGATCTAACTGAGATACCAGTGGTGTGGAACACTGTTTGGGGGGATTAATGCAACACATTGGGAATATAGGGTATGCTAATTTATCAAACAACAAGACAAACCTTATTCCATAAGTCATATATTTTAACGTTTCTTCTCATTCTTCTTCTTATTCAAGAATTTAAAAAAAAAAGTAACATGTTTAGGATTACATAAAATATGTTATTTTAGTTCCTTTAGTTTACTCGAATTTAGGGTATATCATGCCTCAACCTACCCCATATTTGTTTAATCTTGCCTAAGCCTCGCTCGATAAGCATCAGTTCATCAGTGAGCCAGCTAATAGAGTTGTTTGCCGTCTACACTCGCGCCCAATAATCATGGTAATAACAATCGGGGGTGGGGAGGGGACACACTGTCGTCGTACCGTCGAAATCCGATTGCGACAGGGTCTAAAAATAGGTTCAAATGCGTGTTGACAATTCTTTTTCAATATTTTCGGCTTTTGTTTTGTTTATTTTGACTAGTTTTTTTTTTTATTACCATTGCGCGCGGATTATCGCGACAAGAAGATCAAGAGCACAAAAAATTGAGAGAGAAAAAAGGAAAATAAAAAAAAATAAATATTTTTTTATATGGGGGAATATCAAAAGCGAACACGACGAGGGACGCCCACTGGCAAAAAAGAAAACGAAATCAAACCGAAAAAACGTAAATCACGCTTTCGATAGATCTAAAAATAGTTGCCACAAGATAAGCGCAGGAGCCCCGCCCCCAAAGAGTCACATAACGGAGCAGGGCTTGCAGCAGCAATAAAACATGCAAATTTCCCCCAGCACATAAATCCAATTAATAACATAATTATTTAGCCAAAAAAAAAAAGGCTGAAAGACAGCAACGTGCAACCATTTTGTGGCTCATTTACAAAATGCCGCTAAAAGTCTCTGCGCACAAGTTGCAACCTGATGCGTAGGCTGTGGCGGCTGCGGTTGCCTTTAGCCAGACGATGCTGGTTAGCTTGTTTATTATAATCATGCAACACACATGCAGCGGCTTGCTTGCCCCATCGTAAGCGGCAGTGGCAACAGCGCACACTTCACTTCGTCGTCGTCGTATGCAAATTTGCCCCCTCGACAAAAATTGAAATATTGACTTTGCGCACTTAATTTTCACAGCCTGGCAAATTGTGAATTGCCCAATCAACTGACAGTGTATATATGTGTGCAACTCCATTTATATTAAGGGGCAAAAACGTAAAAACAATGTGCAACATAAATTAGAATAACCGTTGTTAAAGTCGTTAAACAAAATGCAACATTTATTCATATGTTATTCACAATGACGGTTTACTGAAGGCGGCACTGCGCGGGCGTGGATGATTTGAGTACCTCGAGGCTCTGTTTGGGTCAACAACAATAACAACATAAGCATTTGAAGGCGTCAGACTTCAATCTTGACTTTCGGACTTGAGACTTACGAATGAACACAGCAACAAGTCACTCCTTTTCATATTTCATAGTTAAGTTCTTAAAGTTTTCGCAAATGATTTAATGCTTTTCGCCTTTGATTTATTGCTCGACATCACATAGCTTAATTGGAAAAATAAAGTTGAAAAATTGGACAAAAGATTTGTCCGTATGAGGGGTACCAGGGCAGCAGGTCTGCCTTTTTCCATACAGATCTGTCCTATTATTTATCACCTGACCTGAAAAAATCTCTAAAGATCTGTCCGGAAATCTATAGTTTTTTATTCCTCAAATAAAACAGACTATAATTTTAATAAAATTCTTCTTAAAATCGACGTACAGCCATATGATTTGTATACAAAACTTAATTCTAATTGGATTTGATTTTCAATAAAAGTAACAAACATTTCAGAATAATAATAAATAAATTTATAAAATTTTAGCTTTTTCCTTTATCAAAAACCTATTGTCCTGTCCTTTTTCCTATTGTCTATTCGGCCTATTCTATTTTTTTAATCTTAGTTTATCCTTTTTTTGTGAGTAGTAATTGGCCCAACCACAAATGACATGATTATTCAAGCTCCTATTCCTCATCCTCAACCATAACTTTGTCAAATAGGAAATACTTATAAACATTTTTATTTACATATATAAATTTATAGTACACATAATATATTTATAGTAAATACATAATTGATAGTTGTAATTCCGCACGTAGGCAAAAATGCGTTTACATCTGTAATCGTCTGACTGATTTTGTGATAATTTCGCATCGAGATGTTATCAAGCTGAACATAAGAGATTCTGTGGAAACGGCTTGAAGCGTCGTCGTCGTTTCCCCATTAGATGATGCAGCAGTTCGCAATTTTGCTCCCCCTTCGCTACGCTATTCTCTCGCTATGCTTACTTGACCAACAACAACAACGAAAAGAAGATGGAGAATAGGAGCAAGAGCACAGTTGCCATATCGGACAAAGCTGCCTCTGCCGCTGCTCTGCACTGTTCTCTTCTCCCACTCTCAACTCACAAACAAAAAGCAGCGCAGTGTTTGTGCGTGTGTGTGTGTGGAATTGAGTGCACGTCTTGGGTTGCGCTTCAGTTACCTTCGACAAAGGAAAAAGCAGCGACGCGGACGCCAGCGTTGACCGCGACTGAGCGGCGTCTAACGGCGAAGCGAAGGCAATGCTTTTTTTGAGTGTGCAACAAATTTGAGGTGCTGCTGCTGCTGAAAGGTTTGCGCACGCTGGCCGCTGATAACAACAACAAAACGAAGAGAAGCGCAACAAAAGCAGCGCTGCGTAGATAAGAGCACACAAGCAAACAACGTAAATGCAGCTGTGTATGTCTCTATGTGTGTGTGCGTGTGTGTGTATGTGTGCATGGAAAATAGTAAAAAGCAAAACAAATTGAAAGAACTTAAAACACAGTGTGTGATGAAATTGATAACAGAGCGAGCGTGCGTTATGATAACAGTTTGTTTGAGTAGAGCAGAGAGAGATTGAGAAAAGTGGAAAGAGAATTGCTTCTCTCTCTCACTCTCTTTCTGAGTCATAAATGTTGTCGAAAGTTCGCTTAAATTGTGATTAATCATCCCATGCATGCAACCTTCTAATGTTTTTGTTGTGACTAATTTCCGATTTGCGTCGCCTCCCTCCGCCCTGGTGCCCCCTGCCCATCGTGCCGTACTAATCCGCACCTGTGCTTGGGTCGCCTTCAAGTGGATTCTGTTTCTTTTGAATATTTTTGTGTGTGCGCGAGAAGATAAGCGACATTCAAGTATTTTCAAAACATAATAAAAATTTGATTTTATTGTGTGTATTTATAATTGTTTTCAATTTTTTTCTTTTCTTTTGCTTTTTGTTCGTTCAATTAATGGCGCGCGCAGCACAAACACTCGCGCGCACACACAGGCACACACATATTTATATTGCAGCATAAAACTGGCGAGAGGCTGAGAATAAAACTGTAATCGTAATCCCTGCCGAGCAAAGAGGAGTAACAACAGCAGCAGAGCAGCAGCGGCCGCGACAGAGGCAGCAGTAGCCGCGGCAGCACATACAAAAACAACAAGAACAACAACGACGACGACGACGCCAGGCCAAGTTTCTTTCGGCAGCAGCGCAGTATGAGAAGAAAATTTTTTTCTTCTGAACCTAACGTAATTGCACTACTACTCTCGTTATTTTCGCAATGGAAATGCACATAAAAGCGTTTGATTGCTACTCACGGGTACAATTCAACACTATTGCTCTGCTTTTTTGGCCAGTTTGTTTACTTTAATGCTCCATAAGTATGTGAAATTTGTTATTTATTTTAAATTGTTTATCATAAAATGCACACACGACGACGACGACAACGACGAACGACCGACGACAGACACGAAGTGTGTACAACACGAACCTGCTACTGGTTTATGCACTTTCCAACACTTATGCGTTGCCAATTAGATCAAAACACAAAAAAAATTGCAAATGCACATATATTAGGAATTCACATGTTAATATGTCTATATTTTTATTATATTTTATCTATATTATTATTTAACAACAACAATAATTTAGCAGCATGTATCGATAGTAATCGGAATCGAGTTAAATCGCAGACTGTGGCAACGTCGGCAGATTGTTTGAATGTATAGGTTAGTGATGAGAAGAAAACCTGTCCGTTGGGACATTTTTTAAATGAATCATCGTACTTACTATTATTGTGTTAGACCTCCATAATATTTTATAAATAATTTTTCTAAGTGTATATAAATAATATATAACAGATAAATGCTCTCTATAAGTGTATTTATTAAAATTATTAATTTCAATGTATTTGAATGACATTTCTTTTTGTTCCTAGTCGGATTCATCGCTTTTATCGCGAAAATATATCATGCGGGTTAGCGTAGACATGGTACAAGTGATTTGTTTTTTTCTATGCATATGTACATAAAACTCGTTATTGCTCTCATAGTTAGAAACGCGTTGCGCAACAAAAGTCAAGAGTGTTAATATATCGCAGCTTTTTCCTTGGCTGCTCAGCTCTTGACACAAACTCTCGATAAACCAGCTACCATCCGAGCTGTTGCGCCAAGAAACGAATCCCGGAATGGTGGAAAAGGCAACTAAAAAGTCTTGATGCAATGGCATTCTATAACCCATATGGGAATCATCGTTGTTGGACTCGTCATTGCCGTCAGGGGTGTGCACGGGAAATCCTGGATCTTTACAAACTCCCTGACAGGCCTGAATAAAGAATAGTTTGGGTTTACCCGCCAATGTTGGACATTCCTTGCTCGAAAATAGATTTAAAACGCTCTGCAGTGGATAACACGTGTCTCTGGCGTGAATAAACCCAAGTTTACCATGGGATAGAATCACAATAAGAATGCAATCACACTGCGAATGATCGCGCGAAGCTACCCTTATCATTCTGGACATGATATCAGAATAACACAGATCCAAATATTCTTTAACTTCAAATCCCAACTGTTTCAAAACTTTTTCTAGTTCTCTTCTATCAACATGTGTTCCCTCGCGAGCTTTCAAACTGGGATCGAGAAAATGTTCGTTATTAATGATGATTGCCATGCCACGGTATTTATGGCACATATTGTACTCGGTATTCTCCAAATTAGCCACAAAATCAAATTCTGTGCCGTTATTGATCGGGGAATTAGGTTTATCCATTATTCAATTATTATTATTTTACGATAGACGACTGTTTGCAGCGAGCTTCGGTTAACAACTAACTTTTAATTATACAATTTAAGATTCATAACAATCTCATCATCTGTGGTTAACCACAGTAGTTAATTCATAAGTACTATAAACGGATCAACTTCTACTTGAATAATAATAAATTCTAATTTTAATCTTTTAAAAACATGTTCATGTTTTTCAAACAATTATAATAAAGTTCAAAAATGGCGCCGCATTTGGTAATCGATAGTTAGAGAACTGATCTTGAACAATTTTTTTTATGCTTCGTGTGCACAGCTATCGATTATTTATCATATGCTTATATGCTTATCGATTTCGGCATTTGTTGTTTTGCGCTTTGTTTTTTGTTGATAGTCGTAAAAGAAATTTATAAATTTAACATAATGCAGGAGTGTCCTTACGGCGAGAAATGTTATCGCAAGAATCCTATACATTTTGGAGAATTCTCACATGCACACTGTAAGCAAGAAAGGGCAAACGGAGAGAATTTTCAATTCAATATTTGATAATTTTCAATTTTAGTGGATGCTATTTATGCCAAAGGATTGCAGGCCGATAGCAATGAGTATGATATACCTACCAAATATTCAGCGGAGCTTATTAATATACAGCTCAAACTCTTGGAGAAAGTGTTGCCCCAGCGCCCAAGCAAAAATGCTGCAACTGTTGCCACCTCTAAACCAGCAAATGAATCATCCTCTAAGCCAGCAGCTGTTGCTCCCTCTAAGCCTGCAACTGTTGCTCCCTCCAAGCCTGTAACTCTTCCTACTGCGAAGAAGGAACAACCTGCTCCAATACCCAGCACCAGTCATGCAGCCAACAGCAAGGACAGCTCAAATCTGGCAAAAAAACAGAAACTCAGTGAACGCAACATACGTGATTACATTCCTGTTGTTGTGGAAAAGGGACGCATGGCCAGCAAACTGGAGCGTGCCGCCCCATATAACATGTTCCTCACAGCCATCACAGACTCGAAGCCAACGCATCAGGAGCCACTAAGCATAACACTGCAGGAGATACTTGACGAAAGTCTCGGCGAGATTGAGTCGAGTGTGCAGATTAACTTTATGGTGGACATTGGTTGGCTTTTGGGACACTATTACTTTGCGGGAATACTGTAAATAGAAACACATATCTGATCCGATTCCCTAATAATTTATATATCCTTAACGTTGCCATTGCAGCGACAAGCCGCTGCTGGTGCTCTACGGCGATGAATCTCCGGAGCTGTTAGGAATTGGCAAATTCAAGCCTCAGGTAACAGCCATAAGAGTGAGGATGCCAACAGCTTTTGCCACGTCGCACACAAAAATGATGCTGCTGGGCTATAAGGATGGCGGCATGCGTGTTGTCATCTCCACTGCGAATCTGTACGAGGACGATTGGCACAATCGCACCCAAGGTCTATGGATAAGTCCCTTGTTGCCGGCCTTGCCTGAGGATGCGGATACTGGCGCAGGCGAGAGCCCAACGGGCTTCAAGCAAGACTTGATGCTTTATCTGGTGGAGTACAAGATCTCCCAGCTACAGCCTTGGATAGCACGTATACGCAAGAGTGACTTTAGTGCCATCAAGTATGTGATTAGCATGCCTTCTCGCATGGTTCTCTCTAATAACGCCCTCAAAGTGTCTTCTTTATAGGCTCTGTGCCCGGTGGTCATCGGGAGTCAGCTGTGCGCGGACATCCATGGGGTTGTGCTCGTCTTGGTGGACTTTTGGCCAAACATGCGACGCCCATTGAGGATCGCATACCTGTTGTCTGTCAGAGCTCTAGCATTGGTAGCCTCGGCGTCAATGTGCAGGCATGGATACAACAGGATTTTGTCAACAATTTACGTAAGGATTCCAACACAGTGGGTCGGCTACGTCAATTGCCGCCCTTCAAGATGATCTATCCCAGTTTTGGAAATGTCTCACGCAGTCACGACGGCATGTTGGGTGGCGGTTGTCTGCCCTATGGCAAGAACACCAACGATAAGCAGCCCTGGCTTAAATCGCATCTGCAGCAATGGAAGTCCGGTGATCGCCATCGCTCACAGGCAATGCCGCACATAAAAACCTATACACGCTTTAATCTGGAGGATCAGTCTGTCTATTGGTTTGTTCTCACCTCGGCGAACCTGTCGAAAGCTGCCTGGGGTTCCTTTAACAAAGCCTCCAACATTCAACCCTGTCTGCGTATTGCCAACTACGAGGCCGGCGTACTTTTCTTGCCGAGATTTGTGGTATCTATATAAATAATTTCTCTGATAATCAATTTCTATCATATTTATATTTTTATTATTCTAGACTGGCGAAGAGACTTTTCCGTTGGGAAACTCACGAAATGGCGTTCCAGCTTTTCCACTACCGTACGATGTTCCATTGACGCCCTACGGACCAGATGATACACCCTTCTTAATGGATTATCTTCAGGGCTAAGAGGGATTTTTGGATGAATGAATGTGATGAATAAATTATATAATCTCAACTGCAGTTTATTATTTACAGCTGGTATTTTCTGGTATTTAAAATATAGAAAATGAGTCATACTTATACTTGTAAAAATATGTACATACATATATGAAGAATCATTCTATATAGACATACATATTATCAGAATGTCTTTATAATATTAGGGCTCCGGTGGGCAAAACGCAACAACAGATCACAATTTTGTGTAACGCAATTTATTTATAAATTTAATTTGTAATATTACAATCCACCAAAGAATATATTTAAAATAAACATTTAGCATAAGAATTGAAAATGCCGCTTTCACTGCTTTTGTCAGAAATCGATTGTCGTAAATGCGCACAGGGTCAAACAGTGTTGAGAAATTTCTAATGATAAATCTCGATGTCTCACTCGTACCGTACGAGTCGTACGAATTATTACATTCATCGATAAATTTGCGTTGCCCTCCACAGCACATATCGATATAAAATAGTAATTAGTCACTCGCAAAAATTCATTCGTCGTTGGTTTTTTCGCATAATAACAACGTTTGAGCGGTAAAGATATTGTACAAAAAAAATTATTTTCATCCAATAAAATTACATTTGTGGTAAGTGTATTTAAGTAAATTGTGTGTGTATTTTTTCTGTTTTGTCCGGGGTGCCCAAAGAAATGTGCGTAAAATTGTATTTTCGTTTTTTTTTTTTGCCATGCAACAGAGAAGAATGGTGTGAAGTGCAAGCACAATTGAAAAGTGCCGGCTGCGTTGTTGGGTGGGGTTTTCTAAACACTGCTCCTGCGGCCAGGCTGTCTGGAATATAGAATTGGCACGTACATATTCGAATACTCGATGTGTGTGTGGGCGTTAAGTGTACGAGAGGACAAGAGACAGCTGTGTGTTGTTTCTTAGCCTCGGCTATGCGGGCCATTTAGATATGTATTTTGTCTATTTTTATGTGAATCACTTTTTGTTTGTTAAATTAAATACATGCACATACATATTCATATATTGTGTATGTGTGAGGTACATGCATATATATGGTGTGTGTAATTTGGTATATTTTTAATGATGATTTCATATATTCAATTCCATTTGATTTGCAAGTGTAATAATGCGCAGTGCAGGCAAACAAGATTTCTTTTACATTTTCAATACCCTTCCTTTCGATGACGATTCGACAACTTCTCAGCTGTTTGCCGCTCTGTTGCTGTTGCTCTTGTTGTTGTTCTTATATTTGTTGTTGTCTATGTTGTTCTTATTGTGTTACTCTGACTCACTCCCACAGCCACATCTAGAAAGTTTACGCAAGAGCGAACAAATGTTAATAAGTTTGTATGTGTGTGTGTTTGTGTGTGTGTAAATAAAAAATGGCCAAAAAGCGCTATCAGCCAAAACAGTCATACACACACACTCACACCCTCACACATAGATAACTGGGGTTCGCTGGAAATATTAAACGTTAGCTCTTTTTTATTTTTTATTCTTGGCCATATATGGGCAGCAGGGGTTTAATTTATAATTAATTGTTATCTGAGACATTCACCTAACGGTAATACGGTATGCATCTGCCGCAGTCATTTAATATGTCGTGTGTGTGTGTACGAGACTGTGTGTGACTGTGTATGACTGTGCATTTGAATGCATTTGGACAGAGACAAAAGAATAAGACGAAGATGGAAGAAGGTAGAAACTGCATAAGAAGTAACAGCAGCAACAACAAGAACAACATTCTCACACAGCTGAGCGAATGTTGTTGTTGCTTTATTCAGACGGATTCTCACTCTAATTGCCTTGGCAGAAAAAACAACAAAGCTTCACAGCCGGTGCAATAAACTCATTGTTGCTCTAACAATAAAAGCAACAACAGTAGAGGCAGCAGCAGTAGCAGCAACAGTAAAATCTGCACAGCTTTGCTCTCTCACTACTCTCTCCCTCCCTCCTTCTCTTTCTCTCTCGCTACGCGCAAACTCTTGAAGAAGCTTTCACCACAATCGCAGCTTCAATAAAAACTATTTTTGATGTGCCTCAATGTTTGTGTAAATGTATTTGTATGTGACCTCGTAACAAAATCAAACAGTATTTTTTAACCAATTTTTTTTTAAATTTTTGCACTTTTTCGGTGTATATTTTTTTTCATTTGTTGTTCGCCCAAATTTGGACAAACCTGAGCTTACGCGCTGTTAATACGCCTAACATGACCTTAACATTGCGCTGTTAAGCTACACAGGTATGTGCATGTGTGTGTGTACAGGCTCTGCTGGAGTCCTGTGCGTGCGCGTCGTCGTCGTGTATTTTCTCTGCCCTTTTAGGGTGTGTTCCGTTAACAGCAGCTGTGCAAGTGTGTGTATGTGGGTGCGCGTGTGTTTCTGACCCAGTTGGGTTCCAGCCGTGGCCTATTGCCGTGCCCAGGCAGATTGCATTTAATCATATAAAACCTCTGAAAAGTGATAAAAATTTGCTAATTATTTTGAAAAAAAAAATAAAAAAAAAAACAAAAAAATACATATTAAGTGCGATTGAAGAGATATAAACACACACACATAGATATGCATGTACTTGCGATTGCATATGTATTGTAGTTATACGATACATATAGGAGGAGCTTAAGGAGTGGTTTTTGCTTCAGTTTACGATTATATTCTTTTTCCTTTTTGCGGCTAACCCAAAGCAAACTAAACAAACTCACCAACAAACAGTTTCTTTCTATGGCTGCTTTCGTCAACGTGTTTCTTATTGTTGTTGTAACCGAGAATGAGCAATAAGCCAACAACAGGCAATTGCATAATCTTAATGTGATTCATCCGTTCATATATTAAAGTATATTCAATAAAGCCAACAACGACCGCAAAAATGTTCTCATGTTGTCGTGCCAATCCCAAAGCAGCCAAAAAGGATAAGGATAAACATAAGAAAAGCGACGACGAGGAAACCAACGAAATCAACGAAGCAACTGAAGCACCTGCAGCAGAATCAGCAGTAACAGAGTTCAAGCCAACAAACGAATCCGAAACAGGAAAGGAAACGCAAACGCAAACGGAAACGGAGGTCAAACCGAATGGGAATCTAACAGCAAAGTCTGTAGAAAGTCCCATTGAAACCGATGATAACGAAGAACGAAGCGAAGAGCAAATAGATCAAACTGGTATACACAATAAACCACAATATATATATAGTATATATAGTCTAAGGATCTCTTAATATTATACAAATTTGTTCTGCACTTGGATCCAGGCGAAAAACAACTAAAAAAGTGTCCAGAACCTGCGCTGCTCTCTCTCACCTTTTTCTTTTGCTCGAACACCAAGCAAGCTTATATTCATAGCTTTATTGTTTATAAATATTGTTTTCAATAGTTTGAATTAGTGGATTATATTATATAGCAGTTCGCAGCTTATCTTTTTATAGAAAAATAGAAAACACATATGTACATATAAATTTAAACAAGGGAATTCGGAATACTTCATTCATTATAATAAGTTCATCATTGAGTTACTAATCAATAATTACACTAGAAAGAGTTCACTAAAGCTTTAACAATGAAGAATTCTCGTTCGATCTCTGGACAAATAGGTTAATACCTTTATAGGCAAAAATAGACTTTATACGATAAGAACAATCACTCTAGGAAAAAACTTACAAATTATAAGAAATACTGGTCCCTAATAGATCTTACAGATATAGATCTTATAGGTTGCAGTAAAGACTCCCCCCATTTTCAATAATAATAAGTAATATGAACAATGAGAACCTTAGCTCGTTTCTCACTGTAGTGTATGTATATAGCTTAAGATCCTAACCAAATCGTGACGCCTTCTTCACAGCCAACGAAGGAGGAGTAGCAACAGAAGAAACTGAAGAAGAAGACGCGCTGCAATTGAACGTGCGCTCAACGCATTCATCCACCTCCACAGCGCCGCCCGCCTCGATGAACAGTGCGGACGACGATGATGTCGCAGAGGTTGCAATGCCAAGGCAGCAACAGCAACAGCCGGCGCCAGAGCCGGCGAAACCATCACAAACGCCGCCCACAAAGAGCTGTCTGTCACGTCACAATTCGACGCATCATTCCATCAAGAAGAAGGTGAACATAAGCAATCGTGCCGAGATTATTGAACCGGAACCATCGCCCATATCGCTGCTACTGCTGGAGAATCACAACAACAACAATAACTTACTGATCGACGACGATGAAGTGTTCTCCGACTCACTGCCTCCGCCGAAGCGAGAGAGCATGTGTGCGCCGTACATTGATGCAGATCTGTTGCCAGAAACAATGGTATTCGCACATGGATTGCCCTCCTGGTTCGACGATGAGCGTCTTAATGAGATGTGAGAAGCGCGTTCACTTACGTTACGTTGTCTCTCTCTTTTGTTTTCTTTCGTTTCTTTGATTGTTCTTCTATTCCGTTCTACGGTATCTGCTTCCCCATCTAAAGTCTGTTCTTCTTCTTGGTGCTCTTCGTCTCTCTGTGTTGTGCTTTTTGTGGCTTGTTTTAGCGGCTGCATTGAGCCACCTGTGACGCCGGTGGGACGCGATGAGCTGGAACTGAAGCGTCAGCGTCTCTATACGGAGCTGCTACGCGCCGCGCATGCCGCCGTGGAGCACAGCGTGGCAGTGCGTGGTAAATGAATTCATATCCACATTCTCTCTATCTCCCTCTATTTGACTCTTTCTCTGTTTGTCATTCTCTCTCTCTTTCTATTTCGTCGTCTCCAGTTGTTGTTGTTGCATGCATCGTTCTGTTTCCTTTTGTACAGTTTTATATATACGTACATAGCAAGTAAGAGAGTATACCCGCTACCCACCTATATGTCCACTAAGAAGGATTCTTGTATAACGTCTTAGTTGCTTATCCGATTGCAAGCATATTTTAAGAAATCATTTAAATAGTCATAGATATTGTACATACCTATACTGAACATTGCAACATCCAAATGAGGTTTACAGTTAGATATTTTTACAATTTACAAGGACGGAAAGGGGCGTACCGAAATTGTGGAATTGACTTTAAATTGGTTATCAAATTTGTTAGCTGTAGCTCTTATAGTCTCTGAAATTTAGGCTAAATCGGCTCAACTAGTCAAGAATATTTATGTTTACCTTGTGGTGCAAATACCTTCCATCTCCCGCCATGAGTAGCGGGTATAATAATACCCCTTATGAGACTGTTCAAGTAATTGCTTTATTCTTTTGTATTTTAAAGGGTATTCAACAATTTGGCCTAGTCAAATATGGAATTAAATATATTACTTATATTATATCTCACTATGTTTTTTGCCATGCACTTGTTTCTCTTTCTCTCTCACTCTCGTTCGGTCTCATCTTGTTATGCCCATACTCATCAACATCATCATCAATTGAATTGTTCATTGTTTGTTTCGTTTCGATCGATCGATGATTCATGCACCTTTTGCATACCTTTTTGCGATGTCATCAATAAGAAAAAACACAACAATGAAAACTACTTTCGTTTTTATAGAACTTGATTTTTTGCTGGGTGTAAATACAGTTGAAGAGTAAACTTTATAATATAATACACTATCTGTATTTCTTTTTGTAATTTATCTAAATTTATACAATTTTTTACGCACATTTTTTTTTGTATTCAAAATTTTTTCAACTTATACTGATCTTTATCCTCTTGCCTTCTTCCCTCACAGATAACGAGACGGAAACAAAGCCCACGGCTGCCGTTGAGCATTTGGAAAGGATTTGCGAACGCTTGGAAACGCTTGTAGATCGTTTGGAGCACACGCTTATTGCAGCGCCGCCAGCAGCAGCAGCAGCAGCACAGGAATTAGAAGTACGTCAGGAAGCAGTTGTTGAACCGCTGCCAACACCATCACCACCTCCACCACCGCCTCCAGCTCCCGCTACAGCTACAGCACCAGGTCCAGTTAGTGTCTGCAACAACATGAGTGTCGCCGGCTTTGAGGATATTGTGGCAGGATCGTTGAGTGAATACCTTGCATTGTCCAACAAAATTGGCGGCGATGTCGCTCAACATGCGCAATATGTTAAGGCAGCCTTCGAGTAAGTACAACAGCAGCAGCAGCAGTCGATTGAATTGGGGAATTAATTTTGTATTCATTTACAGCGCTCAACTGAAGTACGTGACGCTGGCTACGCAGATAGCGCAGCCGCCGCAAGCGAAGCAAGTTGAGCTGCTGCAGCCAACATCGACGCAGATTAGCGCCATTCAGGATTATCGTGAGAAGCATCGCACGTCGGCATATTTCAATCATTTGTCTGCAATTAGTGAGAGTATTCCCGCACTGGGTTGGGTGTGCACCACGTCGATGCCAGGACCTTTGGTCAAGGAAATGAACGATGCCGGCCAGTTCTATACGAATCGTGTGCTCAAGGAGTGGAAGGAGAAGGATGCGACGCATGTGGAATGGGCACGTGCTTGGGTGCAAACGCTAAAGGATTTGCAGGCGTACATTAAGCAGTATCACACCACCGGTCTGGTCTGGTCGGGCAAGGGTGCAGCACCTGCTGGTGGTGCCCCACCACCACCACCACCTGGTGGTCTGCCACCACCACCACCACCATTGGATTTGAATGCTTTGAAACTGGACAGCGCCGCGGGCGATGACCGCAGTGCACTCTTTGCGCAAATCAATCAGGGCGCCGACATAACCAAGAGTAAGTGTGCGGACAAAGTCTGAGATTAGCTGCCATATACTGAATACTACTTCACTCTTCTTTGTAGACCTCAAGAAGGTTACCGGCGACATGCAAACCCACAAGAATCCCTCGTTGCGCACTGGGCCAGCGCCCTTCAAATCACCCGCTGCCGCCGCCCCAAGCAAAAGTGTTGCTCCCGTGGCTGCGCCGGCCAAGGAGCCCGTGTTTACGCGCGATGGCAAAAAGTGGCTAATCGAGTATCAGAAGAACAACAGCAATCTGGTGGTTGACCAAGCCGAAATGAACAATGTGGTGTACATGTTCCGCTGTGAGGGATCCACGTTGACGGTCAAGGGCAAGGTGAACAACATTGTGCTGGATTCGTGCAAAAAGTGTTCCCTTCTGTTCGATTCGGTTGTCGCTTCCATTGAGTTTGTCAACTGCCAAAGCGTTCAGATGCAGGTGTTGGGCTATGTGCCAACTGTATCGATTGATAAGACCGATGGCTGCCAAATGTATTTGTCCAAGGACTCGCTGGGCGTTGAGATCGTCAGCTCGAAGTCATCCGAGATGAACATTCTTTTGCCTGAGGCTAATGGCGACTATGTAAGTGCAGGGCGAGCTTCTCATGGAGAGAGAGTGTGTAATATTAATCTATATTTCTATCTTCCAGACTGAGCTGGCTGTGCCGGAGCAGTATAAGACCTTCATCAATGGCAAAACCCTCAAGACTGTGTGCGTCGATAGCCTTGGCTAAACTTGCAGGATACTCAGCATCAGTGAAAGGGTATCGTCGTCGTCGTCGTCGTTGTTGAGATTGCAAACCAAAACCATCCCCGCCCCGCTTCATAAGTCATCCCATTCCCAGAGATGCAGCAAGCTAAATAATTAATAATTATCGTTTAGAAAATTGTTGCCAAATTATTGCTGCAGGCTAGAGAGATAATATGGGTCCTAAAAAAGTATTCCTTTTTTTTTGCATAATTATTTATTTGCAATTTGCAACACAATGCGACGTAATCATAAAAGAAAACGACGAAACCAACCCAATTGTATTTATATCTTAATATGAAGAATCAATGCACCAGAAAACTTTGTCTTCAGACTTTTCATTCAATTAAAAAACAACAACAATTACAAGTAATAATTTTGCACATAAGCATGTAAGTGAAATCCAAGAGAGATCGTCATCAACAGCAACCATAAGAAAAGCAAAAACTCTTTTTATATTCTATTTAAATAAAATTTAAACATTTTTTATTAAATAAAAAAAAAAAAACAAAGGAAACTTGTTTAATTTATACATTATTATTTTTGAAATTTTATTTTCACAATTAAAGCCAAGATCAAGAGGAAATGATCATTAGAGTTGAGAGTTGAGTGAGAGCGAAGCATGGGAGGAATGATTTAATGCTCTTAATACTTGGTTAAATTTTCTTATACTCGATACGCTCCACCTTGACCTCGTCGCCAATCAGTTGATACACATAGGTGACCACTGTGGTGCTCTGTATGTCCATCAGCACAAAGGATGGCACCACATTTGTGTCCAGTGGATTGAAGGCACCCGTTGCTGAGCCGGGATTAATGTAAAACTTATTGCCATGTTCGTAGGCCTCAAACTTGTACGTATGTCCCGTAATGAGTATATCCACATCTAATTGGCGCTGAATCAGGGCCAACGCCTCGGGATCACCGCGCGGCACCACCTGATGACCATGGCAAAGGCCAATACGAAATTGTCCAACTGTTACAACTTTCTGCTCCGGATAGCTGAGATTCTCATCGAAATCGCCACGTACTATATGCACATCGTTTGCCAACGATTTAAGATAATCATACGATTCCTTGGTGCAGATATTTCCCGTGGCCAGTATATGATGAATCCGGCCGGGCACCAGCAGCTTTTTAAACTTGGCCGGCAAACTGCTGCAGCGGTGTGGTATGTGCAAATCACCAAGTACAAGGACCAGCATTTTATGCTTCCGTTGTGCTAGCTTACGTTTAAATCAGAATATATACTATACGTATTCTATGGGTTTTATCAACAAAAATGAGTTGATGAAACGCCCAGCAAAAGAAATTTCAGAGCTGACAATAACAGCTGTTTCATATGTACGCGTACATATGCGAATGGCATAATTAATTTGAAACAGCGACAGCTCTGGCCAGCGTGCAAGGCATCTGGTTTAAAAGGTTACTCATACTCATCACCCTATGATGACGTCATTTTCTTTCGGTAATTGCTATTAGAGTGCTAAAACTTAACTCGTAATTGATTATTTATAATTCTTATTTATAACTGATTTGTGTTGAGTTACTGTTCATTGGAATGTTGAATGGTTTTAACATGTTCCGTTTGCAGCTTTGACGTCACAATCATGAAAAAGATCTTTTGGCATACCTTGTACGCTGCTGGCAACCATGAGCACAACGCTTTGTTTTGCCGGCGAACATGGAGGCAGCAGACATATCTACCAATAAAGAAGGTATTTCAACTGGTTTCAGTTAACTTTAAATTGTGTTAATTTGTCCTAACTTGCAGCCGAGGCTAGCATTGATTTGCTGGCCATAGTGCTGGATACAAATCCATCGCAGCACATTGTGCGTCAGAATCCACAAAATCTCACACAAATTTTAGAGGCTGTCATCGCATTTGGCAATGCGCATCTTATGCAGAAGGCACAAAATAAATTGGCCGTTATATCTTGTTCACATCATGCTACGTAAGTGCGGCTGCGAACTACATAATGATCAATGGTTATTTTAAAAAATTTCCCTACAGAGATTTTCTCTATCCACTGCCCGGCCGCCAAGTTGAGCTGCGTCAGATCGATGGCCAATACGAGGCCTTCAGTCTGGTGGAGAAGACAGTGAAGCAACAACTGGGCAGCATATTGATGAATGCACCACGTCTCAGCTCAACCTGCGAAAGCCTGCTAGCCGGCAGCATGTCCATGGCACTGTGCTACATATCACGTGTAAGTCTGCCCCAAGGTGCCCCAACTTATGTAGCACTGTAGCTAATCTCTCTTTTGTTTTAGCTGCAACGCAATGTGGCGGCCGGCGTAAAGATGCACTCACGCATTCTCGTCCTGACTGGCAGCAATGAGTGCGCCTCGCAGTACATGACCTACATGAATGTCTTTTTTACGGCCCAAAAGCTAGGCATTGTCATCGACACCTGTGCGCTGGACAAGACATTGAGTCTGCTGCAACAGGGCTGTGATATTACCAACGGGCAATTCCTGAAGGTTACCCAACTGGATGGATTACTACAGTATTTGCTGTGGGTCTTTCTGCCAGCGCCACAGATGCGCCATAAACTGGTGCTGCCCCCACCACCGAAGGTTGACTATCGTGCTTCCTGTTTCTGCCATCGTGAGCTCATCGACATTGGTTACGTTTGCTCTGTCTGTTTGTCCGTTTTCTGCAAATACAGTCCCATCTGCACCACATGCCAGTGAGTAGAGCAGTCGAAGAGAGACTGAAATCGATAATAATTTAATTTCTGTTCTTGCAGCACAATTTTCAGAACACCTGGACTACTGCCCATAAAACCCAAGAAGAAAAAGAAGACTGAAAAACAAATGTGAGCGAGATGCAAGATCGCTCTGGCATTTCACACAAGTTCCACTACTCGGGGTTAAAATTCATTTGTAGAGTTCAATAATAATACAGATTAACAAACAGTATTTACTGCTTTTAAATGATACAAACATTTCATTTGATTTCGAATTGTTTATTGTAAAATAATTTATCACTAATATGCTTTAACAGTTTCCAAACTCTATTTCTCATTTCATAATTTTCTTTTCTTAATTATTTCGCGTAATTTTACTAAAATACATTGGACCAAAGTTAGCGGGTAGATAGGGCAGCACCATTTGGCCATACTTGAGGCCCTTGGGCTGCTCGAACCTATAGATGTCACTGAAGAGCGCCGTATGCTGGCTCAGATCTTTGATGGTGGCCGTAATGCCATGTTCGTTGAAGACATTCTGCAGTGCCATATGAACTACACCATCGTTCTGCACTGGCGACAACGAGCATGTGGAGTAGACAAGGCTGCCGCCAGGCTTGAGTAGTCGCAGGCAATTGGCCAGTATACCAGCCTGCAGTTCTGGGATACGCAGACGTTCCTTGATGCGTGTCGGCTTGAAGATGTTGTTGTCCTGATGCATGAGCACATGCCGGTCTGTCGTACACGGCACATCTACTAGAATCTTATCATAGCTTTGGTATTCATCCAAATTGCGTGCATCACTTTGGCTGAATATCAAACGTTTTCCCGCCCAGCGCTGCTTGTAGTCGAACAGATATTCCTGCATCACACGGCGCAGTTTGTTCAGACGTGACTCCTGCACATCGTTGCAAACAAGTTGATCCAGATGCAGAGTCTGCAGCATGAGCAACGATTTGCCACCAGGTGCCGCACAGGCATCCAGTACTCGTTCACCTGGTTGCACCTGCAGGAACAGCGGCGGCAGCACTGAGGCGCCATCCATGAGAAAATGGGAGAGCACCCCAGTGAGACACTGACGCGGTGGCTTAAAGCTGGAGCAGTTGCCCATGTCGTAAGTGTAGATTGCCAAATGTTCAGGGTATTGAAACGTAGGCTCGGGTTCGATGAGCAGCGGAAAATCTGCATTGGTTTGATAGTATTTATAATGCTCAGATTCCGCTACCCAATCCTCCATTCCCTTAATGCTGTTCGCTGGCACATATTCGTAAAGGCCACCGGTGCCGAATTGTGGATCGACCAAACGGCTCTCGTCCAATTGCACATCGTGCTCCAGAGCTTTGGTCAAGCTGTGCTTAAACATATGTGATTCTTCTTCGCTGGATTCCTTGTCTTCCTTGGTATTTGTCTGCTCCTTGTCGTAGTTTAGCTGTTGTGGTGCCACATGTCCATCCTCCTCGGCATTGGGATATATAGCAGCCACCTCACGCTCCTGTTGTTTCCGCAGCAATGCGTCGAGTTTGTCATCGATTTCGTAATGACCACGCGTTGTTGAACTGCTGCCAAGCAGAGTCGCTCCTCCCCCCAATGTATTCTCCTCTTGACGTTCACGTGCCAATTGGATGAGGGATTTGATATTGATGGCACCGTCCATTTCCAGCATGCTGCATGTTTGCTCTGTGTCTCCAAAGTTATTCACCATGGCAACATATTTGTGCTCGGTCAGCAAGGCAGCTCTCATATTCTTCCAGCGTCCACCATACACGGAACCATAGAAATCGTCGAAATTCTCCAGAGCCCGATCGCAGTTGTTCTTCTTGTGTTGCAGCACATTCCATCGCTTTTTTGCACCACTTCGGAAGCGTATTTGCTGCCAAGAGACATTGCGAATTTGTAACATTCTACTGGGAGAAACCGGCAAGTTTCACTTGGACGAGCAGAGCAGAGTTGCAGTTGCACGCTACAGGTTTTTTGAATTTGGTATATTGAATTTGGAATTGTTTTTTTTTTTTAAATTTTTTGTTCACTTGCATAATGCAAGCACATTTTTAAGTAATAGTTTTCTTTTGGGATATATTTAATATATTTCGTTTTATTTACTTTCGATATCGATTATGTGTGGTCTCACGTTGTTTGACATAACGTCTTATCGATAGCAACGTAATACTTGTGTTAAGCTACACCCTGTGGCGATTATTATCGTTTCGCTAATATATCGTTATTCCATTTGAATATCAATTTAAATATTAAGTAAATTAAAATTCTTCAGGGCAGATGATTTTATAGAAATAAATAATTTCTTTAATTACGGAAATATTAATGCTGATAACTTACAGCTAAGCTGTTAAATAACAGTTCCTCCACTTGCATTTACAGTTACATTTAAAAAAAAACCAATAAGAATTTTTGTTTCAACTACGATACCATTTTATTTAAATGATTTTTTAAGTATGTTTGCAGATAACTTTTTGAAATTTGTCTGTTGTTAAGTACAGTAGGCAGGCTGAAGCAATTGAAGAGTTTCCATGGACAGCGCACGGATACGAGTATGCTTAGTAAATATTACAGAGAACTAAAAACTATAATTGGTAATTGGTATTTACAGTCTACTGCGACAGTGCTCTCTACTAATCAAAAGTCATTTCATGAATGAAACTTCTTTCTTTCTGCGTTGTGTGTGGATTATTTGAGAATGAAAGGAGATTACAGAGATTTTATTTATGGCTTGGTGGCAATATTAGTTTCCTTCAACGGCGTCTTTTCATCTTTAACATCTCCTTCCTTGGCATCTGCTCCGGATCTATTCCACGATTGTTCCGCACCAGAACCGAAGATGACAAACACTAGGAACTCCAACACGAAGAGAGCGATTGTTACACCAAAGATGATGCGCCAGGCGCCAATGTTTTGCTGCAAGGAAGATAGATAGATAAATTAGATATCTATATAAGGATAAATATAAATCTTTCTGGGATTCCTTACATTTCCATGGGTAACGAAGCCAACGAAGAGAGGTACTACAATGCCAGGTAAGGTGGCCGCTGTGTTGGTTAGGGCAACCAGAGTGCCAGCAAAATTGGGTGCAATATCAATGTGATTGGAGAGGAAACCAGAGAACATGGCGCCCATGGCGACAATGCCCACAGACATAATGGTAACGGCCTCGTAGTGGCGGCAGCCAATGAAGCAAAGGATCAGTAGACAAATGCCAGGAATGACAGTACAAATCGAGGTGGCGGTCTTGCGAGCACAGGTAGTGCTAATTTTGCCTGAAAAGGATTAAACAAATCATGATATTGTACCTAGTTCGTTGGTGTCTATAAACTCCTTTACCTTTCGCCTGCAGAGTGTCCAACAATTTGCCCAGAACGATGCTGAAAATGATCATGGGGAAGTAGGGCAGGGCGCTGAGTGCAGCATTGCTTGCAACGTTGAACTTGAGCACTTGCTTCATGTAGAATGGAATCTCGATGAGGAACATATACCATCCGAAGTTACTGCAGGTGTGCGCAATGAGAATAGCCCAGAAAGGTATCGAAGTAAAGACCTTGCCCCATGGCACCTTGGGATGATGTTCGACCTTGGTTTCCGTACCCAGTGAGCTGGTGATCATGTGCCTCTCTTCCAGGCTAATGAAACGCTGCTTGTTAGGGTTATCCTGCACAAGGATTACCCACAATACCATCCAAATGCAGCTGAGGCCACCCATAATATAGAATATCCATTCCCAATTCATTGCAGCAGATATGATGCCGGCAAGCAGAATGGACAGAGCAGTTCCTGCCGATGTGCCCACATAGATGATGGTGGACATGACCATACGCTCAGTGGGTGGAGCCCATGAGGCAATCATTACATGCATGGCCGGGAAGGAGGCACCTCCGCCGACGCCCTCGAGAACACGCATAAAAATCAAACCGCTGTAGTGGAACGAAGTGAAGAGTGGCGTCAACAGGGTGCACACCACATTGATGGCCACCGAGAACAACATGACCCACTTAGCTGAGAAGTTCTCGGCAACGTGAGCCAGCGGAATCTGCGAAACCAGATAGCCCCAGAAGTAACAGCTCAGCAGGGTGCCCTGCAGGGGTTCGCTCCAGGTGAAGGGTCCGTCCTGGGTGGCGAAACAGAGGAGAGTGAGAAGTTAAAGCTGATTTCCAGACAGCAGCTACAGCACTTGACTTACATCGCTTTTGGCCGTCGCATTTCCACTAGGAGCTCCGCCTGGTGGGGAGCATTCCTGCACCAGTTCCTTGGTTGTCACATTGCTAAGTAGGGTGTGGTTGACATGGTGGTCCGACTGCATCAGATGAATAGCCGTATGGTTCACCATAGCCACCATGGCCACGCTAAGATTCACTTTAAGGCCATAGACAATGGCCATGCCGATGGATCCGAGTATAGCAAGCACATAACGTGCGGGCACAATTTCTGTAAATAATGCAAATGGGTTAATTACGCCGTCATGGGTTAATTGCGGTGGGTCAGGTCCCTCTCTCTTTCACACATATACAGGGGATCGTCTCCCCCCGCTATTCTTGCTCAAATTTATGGGTACACGCGCTACGATTAGTCCCTCCCTATCAGGTAGATCGAGTAATTATGCCTTCGCTGGCTGATAACAATTTCAAACTGATATTATTTATGGTATTTATTTTCGATTCCACATTCAAATCGGCGACAAAACAAAATTGTTATCGCACCCTCGCGACAATTTACGAGAGTTATTTTTCTCTTCTTTTTCTCGTCTGTACCTAGTTAAGATGTTGTACTAAGTGGTCTAGAGATTAGGCCAAGAAACGATTAACCCATTGTTGTGCTAGGTTGAAAATTCTATGAAAATGGGAAATATATTGAAGGTACAGAAAGAAGGTACTGTGAATGGAAGAAGGTGGCATGTTTGGTTGGGGAAACTAACAACTTGGAGTTGCAAATGTGAGAACTTCCCCTTAGGTGTAAATACGTTTAAGTTTCAAGAAAATTAAAGATAAGCTATAAAGTCAAGTCAGCAATAAAGAAACCTTTTGTTGTGCTTCCATGGAATACAAGATATATGGAAGATTCAAAGATATTAATAACTTCGAAGCTTTTCATAATTAAAAAATGATAAGTTTTGTAAAACTGTACAGTATTTCTTTAAATTTCTTCAATTATGTGTAGAAGAAAAAGTAATCCGATAAATAATTAAGTAATTGAAGTTTAGTAAGTATGGCAAAGTTATTTTTACTTAACCCCTTTTAATAATTGTAGATATAATCGTAAAGAATACGAAAGAAAGAAAGAAAGAAGAGACTTAAGGGAAGAAATAATAATTGGTCTGAACAAATTTCTAGATTAACTCGTATATAAAGAGTAACACGAGAGCTAATTGGAAGTAATTGTCCTTTTGGGAAAGGGTTTCAAATTAAACATAACCAACGAAATGTCAAGACGCTCATTTTTGGGAAAGGCTGTGCAAACAATAAGGAATACCATAGGGTTTCTATTTTAGTAAAATGAAAAAAATAAGAAAAACTAGTAACACGCCCAAATTGAAAGAAACTTGAGAACAGAAAAGAACAAGTAAAAAAGGCGAATGTACGTAATGTAATGTAATGTACGCTAACTAGAAAGAGGGGTCTTGAAAGTTAATATTGATGTAAGCCACTACGATATATATGAAAGAAGATGAGTAACGAAGCAAGTCAGTATCGGAATGCAAAGGAAATTTCGCCATATGCGAACTGAGCTGCATAAGCTTCAATTTACACGACCTTTCCCTGTTATTAGCCAAGGTAAGTAGTGGGGGGAGACAAAACACATGGTTGGCGCGAGACGTGGGGGCGACACAGCGTCTTGGCTATCCTCTCTGTCTGTCTCTTAGGTAATAACAATTGTTGTTTATAGCGCTGACATCTAAATGACCTTGTCATTTGCTGACAAATACAAATACAAATCATTTCCTTATGCTCGCGCTGGAATGCCTAATAAAAGCGGTGAGTTCTAAAAAAAGAAACCAAAGCGAATATTGAACTTCAACAAAAAGGATATGCCCAGGCTACGAAGCACACCCACCATACACCCACACATACGCACGACCTTTAGGCTGCTGTTGAGGTCAAACACGGCTCGAGAGAAGCAGGCTTTGGCAAAGTTAACCAAATGTTGCATCTGGCAATACTTGTTGCACTTGCTGATGCACTTGCCTTATGCATTGGCGAAATACCGTTAGCTGCTTCCAAACAAAGAGGGGCACGGGGAAGCTGGACAATTTAAACACATTCCATATACACACACACACACACGCACACAAAGAGACAAGGATTTATAGCACTTACTGCCCAAAACGCTGCCCTTGGCAGGCACCTCCTCAGACATTTTGCGTAATTAGCGCGCAAAAAATCACAAAAAAAAATTAATAATAAATACGAAAATAGTTAAACAACTGTTTTGGAATCGTTTCGGAAAACGGCGCGACACTCTGTATACACTCTGAGTGAAACTTGTGGAATGCGACGCGTGCGTTGCCTTTGGCAGCTGCCCACTAACTGACTGCGACGCTAGATTCCGTTTCTCTCTCTTTGAATATTTTCGGAACGAGCGGGCGTATTGCGTGTGTGAGTGAGTGTGTGTGCGTGTGAATGAGTGAGTATTAGTGATATGCCGGTTGGAGTTTGAGGTTCCAGGAGAGTGCGTATGCGTGCGTACAGCCTAAACCAGCTGTATTAGTTTTGTGTTTATGTGAGTGCGTCTGTGTTGGTGTGTGTATCTTGTATCGGCAAGTTTTTTGGTTCACAATAAATTTTGGGGGTATTTGCGGTAGCTCGGCTACCCCCCGCGCACCGGTCACGGCTGCTACGTTTAAACGACGCGTATTTCACGTTTTCCCACCGTGCTTACGTGCCACAAGGCAGTGCTGCCAACTTAGTGGCAGTGAGCTCGCAAGCAGTCGCAACGTTGTCGGCAATGCGATTGACTCATCCGGGATCCCATTTGTGGATCGTGTCCTTGGGGCTGCCCAGCTAGCAAGCAGTGCACTGCTTACTCAATCCTGCACCAGGACAAAAGGATCGTGTCCTGGGAAACGGGCTCTGTTAGCGAAAAAACAAGCAGTTTTTTTTTTCGAATAACGGCAGTTTTTTTTCATTTTCAAATCGAAATTGCGGCCAAACCAGGGCAGGTAGCGACTTGCGGTTTTTTTTCAATCGGTTCGTTTTTTCTTCCTTAAAAAGTGCAGAAGTTTTCAAATATCCAAAATGTACAGGTCGCCCTGGAAAAGGCTGCAAAGTTTTGACGGTTTTTTTCGGTTTCTCTCAATTTTTCAAGACGCCCCCCTTTTGAAAAACGCCAAAAGGATAAAAAACGGAAATGTGGCGCGAAATTTGAATTTATTTTTTTAACGAAAAAAAGGATTGATTTTTGGTTTTTTTTATATATTTTTATTTTTTTTTGTATAGAAAAAATACCAAAATACCAAAAAAAAAAAATAAATAATTAAAAAAATGCAAATCCAAAATTGAATAACTATTTAAATAACTTGTTCAGCCATCCACGTGACATGCATGCGCTCCACAGCGTATACTAATATAACCCACTTGATCTATCTATATATACCAACTAGCCAGTTATGCCATATAGAGAGAGTACTGCCAAGTTGAATGCTGCCCCAAAATTTTTATTCACGGATGGCACACGCGAGTTATACAACTAAATTAATGTAAATGTTTATAAACAAATGAGGCTGCATAAATAAAAAACCAAAAAAAGAGGCACCCACCCAAAATTGATACAAATGTTTGAAATTTCGACCAAATTAGGCATGCGAAACGCGTGCATAAAATTGGTATAAATGGGGCATAAGTTGTCTAGTGTGGTAGTAGCTCCACGGCGTCATAATCCGATCCGCTGTCTCGCAAAACTTGTCCCATTTCTGTTTGTCCACTTTGTTTTTTGTTTCCAGTTTTTATTTTTAGTTTGTTTTTGCTTTCTTTGAAGTCAAGTTCAACTAATTTGTGGTTGTAATTAGCGAGACATATCTATCCGTAGTCCGATTCCGATGTCTCATGACATGAGGTGTGAATTTTTCTGCGGCTTGTGCGAATCGTTAGAAAATATTAATAATTTGAATTCGCTTAAAAAGCTTCCTGTGGTTAAAAATTAGATGATTATTATTTAACCATATTATGACATGGGAGAACGGAGTGGATGATGTGTTTTGGGAGAGATTTTGTGAGATGATATAATATTTTTGATTTTATTCGAGTTTTCATTTCTCTTTTCCATTGGGAGAAGACTAAACGAACCTGGGAGTTCTTTAAAATACAATAGATAGCGTCAATTTAAGTTAAACAAAACTTGTGATTCAATTTGTTTTTATAGAAATCAGTGTTTATTAAAATTCGTTGTTCTTGATTTAAGTTCTTTGTGAAATTGTGTTGATTTTTCTAAAGTTTACTCGCAACGCATAAATTTCTATGCAGGCATTGTTTGTTCCTCATATCCTATGTTTCCTTTGAGTATATTTGCCAATTGGTCAATGGAGTAGGTGTAGGTCTGACACAGTTTTCCTGCTTTTTTGTTACGCATGGTGATGATGACGATGATGACGATGACGCTGTTGGGGCTGACGATGATGTATGCAAATGTGTCTCAGCTTAAGCAGGGAAGTTGGACATGTCGCCTCCTCCCTCCCGTTCTCGTCGCCCTGTCGCGCATTTTCGGTTTACGAACTCGTGCATATAGAAATACATATTAATGGTCTCAGTTCTTGTTGTTGTTGCTCTTGTCTGCTGTTTGTTTTTCATACCCTACACCCATAAAACTGTATTGTGGGGTATTCAACAGTTGTTACTAAGAGATTGTTGAAAATGGATCAAAGTTTAACTGTGAAATCGAGTTTATAAACTTTGCTGAGTTTTTAAAAATTCAATCGTGATCTTTGGACTTTAATTTATGTCACTAACACAATTTTTGTAGTATCATTTAGTTTAGTTTTGTCAACAACTAACTTATTACAAAGCAAATTTGTAATATTTTAAATTTAATTTCCCCGTTTACTGGGTATTTTGAAGTCAGGCTTCAGTAAAAAAAACCGGCATTAATGCATGTTTCTTCTATCTATTTGTACTCTTTATTTGCCTTTTATCGGCTTGCTGCCATATGGAATATTGTGAGGGGAGGCAAATAAATGGGTAAATATGTATGTAAGCACGCGTTCCGTACGTTTCGAGTTGAATTGAATTCCCACACCCGGCCAAATAAACTGCTAATACTACATAACCGAGTGTTAAATACCTGATTTATATTTGTACTAGGTACAATACATTAACCAGTGCGATGTACCTACAATGTCATTTTACATCTGCGTGGTATTGCCTAGTCATGCAGTCTGCACTTGAAACTTTTCATTTGATTTTCTATTTGTTTGTTTTTGTCCCGTACCACCGCTAGGGGTCTAATCTCCTGCATATTGTTTATGTCTAACTTGAGGTTGTTTGCATAAAAGTTGGATGACAGCAGCAGAAGCAGCACCACCACCACCGGCAGTCGGAGTGACGCGGCTCTATGGGCCATTACGTCTGGCATGCCCACAATGGACCTGGATACGGACTGTGAGTTTTATGGCTGCGTGGTTTATCCATTGGATGCAACGCACGACGAGTACCCTTGCGCTATCCCCTCCTGCCACAGGGCTATATGACTATATAGACTGCATATGTAGAACGACAATCAAGTCATGTATTGTTTGGAAATGGAAAAAGATCTTTTCGTATGTGCTCTATAAATTGATTTTTATTAAATTTCTGCACACACTTTCAATAAAAAGCGAATATTTCGTCTATCAGTCGAGGTCTTTAATTCCGTTTAGTGCGTTAATTGGCTTTCATTGAATCGCCTTCCAATTTTCATCTATTTCACTCGCCGTTGACAACAAAACTAAATAAACTTTCGGATACCAAATTTATACGTTTTTCGTTCTCAGCAGTAGATAGTTTAAATGGGGTATATTGGGCTGTTAGAATACTTGGGGGTATAAAAAACATTTTCATTATTAAAAAGAAAAATGTAGAAAGTTGAAAATAGGAAACCTTTTTCATCTTCATTGATTGAGTTTTACAGGATATTCGCAAGTCGTTGCTGCACTTGTTGCTTTTTCCGTCCAAAATTTTATTGTACGTAGCTGTTGCTGCGCCATTCGTGACGTCACTCGATGGGGGGGTATCTGGAGCAACCCTTGAGAGATGAAGCTATTATTGAATGAGGCGCCATCGAATGGAGGCTGTCCGATATCAAACACATGATAAACATTTCTTTCTCTTTACAATATACATACAATAAATCTTTACACGACATTCGACGATTAAATCAAATGATTTCTATTTATTTACAAATCAATTGTGAACCGTTGATAAGGCAATTTATTCATAGCTCGTAGCCTCAGTAATTGCACTGTATACTCGTATATTGAGTAATGCATGAATAATCATATACAGAACGAGTGCCCCAAAGAACTCAAGCGATAAAGAACGTATAATGTATGAGACGCCCACGCCATATACTTACGTACGGTAGAAGACAACGTACAAACACTGTGAATGAGTAGATCATTTCGTATTTTTTTTGAGGTTTTCCAAACCAAAGACGTTTTTATTATTTATTCCAAAACAATAAATGTGTTAAAGAAAAACGAATGAAATCAAGCTCGAATAATACTGAATAAAGAATGTCATAAAATATAATCTAATAGGTCAAAATATCTAAAGACCCCATTCATAAATCGGCATAAATTGTTATAAATCTGTATAAGTTATATGTAAGTATGTATGAAGATAGTTGAGTGTTGTGTGTAGGTATTATACCGTATGTCGCACACATATATATGCTATTAATATAATATTTATTTTTAATATTCTTTAAATAAATACGTTGTATATAAGTATATGTATAAGTTATTCATGTATAATCCATATAGTTTGTATGTATATGTATTTTAATTTATTTTTCTCTTTTTTTGTTTTTCAATAAAACAGTCAGACAATTTTGTTTAAATAAATTTAATCGCTGCTTGGAATCGGCATCGAATATTTTGAATATTTTCTGCGCTGAGCCACTTAAATTTTGACAAATAGTACGCATATCATATATTGTGTATACATAAATTTCGATTAATATATGTATGTATGTATATAATTTAATATTTATTTCTTTTTGTAGAGATATTTCAGATAAACTTTTTTAGACGTCATTGTTGGCCACATCGGCGCGTAACTTGCGTATAAAAAAAATTGTTGTTGTTGTTGTTGCAGCGTAGCGTAGTTCAGTGTTGTAGTACAGTGTAACAGCGTCGTACAAAACATAAAAAAAGAGTTCAAAAGTAATTGAAGCAAATCGATAGGCAGACCGAGATCCCTATCTGATCTGTTTGCTGCTGGTGAGCTCGTTTCGTAAAGTAACTATCGTTAGAAATCTATCGATAAATGTTAAATAGTTTTCCATTTTTTTGTTTTTTTTGTACTACTTGGGAAGCCTCTAGTTTTGATATTACACAGTTATTAGGTATATATGTATACTGATAGTATTGACGGTATTCCTTTTGACATAGACATTGACATCGATTAAATTGAGGTTAGGTTAGGTTACTCCAAAGTTCAGTTAGGTTAGGTTAGGCAATATGCATGTACTACAATGCGTCAGTTAAGTAAGTTCGCATTCGACAAAATGTGTCCACCCTGTTGTAAGTAGTGATTTTTCTTAGGTTTTTTTTTTCTTTTTTAAACATCAATTGGTTTTTTTTTTTGATTATGTTCAAGACATACAATATTCATATAGTACGTACGTAGTTATAACAATACATATGTGATATATATTATCCATACTTTCTTGTTCAATATTCAGATTCAAATTCTACAAAAAAAAAAAAAATTGCACACGACATTGTTTTGACACCATTCTGATTGAATAGAAATTTAGTTACTTTCATTTATTATATCAGATTTGTATGCAATAACCATGATGTAATAACTAGAAAGTGATTTCTTATGATAAGATCACTTTTTCGTTATTACATCATGGGCACACCTCAAGGTAAAATGATTGGATTTTTCGTTTGGGTTGGGTTATCGATAAAATGTTGAAAGCTCAGCTCGAAAAGCTTTTAATTTACTTCTTTACCCTCTCGCTCGCTCTCTTTCTCTCGCTCTATCTATCGCTTAACTACTATTTAGTAGAACTTTTCACCAAAATAGCTCGGTCCACGTTCACCGACTGGTTCGTTGATGAACTGGCTCTGGCTGACGGAGCGCTTCTTCTTGGACACCATGAACCGCTTCGAGGATCCGAAGCCTGCAATTGGAATAAAAGAAAGTCGTACATATAGTATTGTATATCTTATATGTAGATCGAAGATCTCTTCGGCATACTCACGACTATTGTATTTTTGTGGACGCTGCAAGTATTCGTATTTGGTCTCCAATGGTATACCGTAGTAGTCAATGAGAGCGGGTTGGGCCTGTTGCTGTGGTTGCTGCACAGCTGAAGTAGCAGGTAAAGCGACAGGTGCTTCTAGCCAGCTGCCCGAGGGTACATAGTCCATTTCCTCGCCATCGGATAGAGGCACCGATATGCCGCTCTCCCCATCGCTGTCCTTGCGTGCGCGCTCGCCGGCCTCGACCAGGGCAACAAGTGCCAACATATCAGCGGGTGTCAGCTTCGTGGTATCGCGTTTAAGGCTGCGCAGACCGGAAGAAAGAGTGGGAATCAGTTGGGAACATTTACTCTTTACCCGTCTCATTTTATCATTTTTGTTCTAAAGCCCAAAAGCAACTGCTACAAATGCCTAAATATATCGTTTTCTATATCTGTGTAATTTTTGTTATATTTTACATAATTCTGACAACTTCACAAAGAAACTCTTTTTGATTTCAGTTTGCTTGACGAATATGAATTTGAATTGAATTTTTTGAAAATATATTTTTGGAGCCAAGCGAGACTGGGAAGCAAAGGAAAAGAAAACTATGTCCTCAACTTGAATTGTACTTTTTACAAAATCATTTAAAGTTTAGAAAATATTTTCTAGATTTTATAGAGATAAATAAGGTTTTATAGAGAATAATAAATAAAATAATAATAAAATAAAATAATTATAAATTAAAATAATTATAAATAATATAATTCTAGATCCTTTCTAAATATAAATTATAAATATAGTGCCATAATGCATTTGTTCACCTACCGCATGTCACCATATCGTCGATACTTGTTCAGGTTGAGGTTCTCAGTGGGCACGGCGCCGGCGGTGTTGCCCAGATTATAGTAGAGACCGCCGCGCTTGTTGCGCTCATCCAGATTGTAGTTGCGATTGGCATAGGTGAGCGGCACCGACAGAGGAATACTCTCCAGATAAGCCTCGGCGTTGAGCAGATTCTGCAAGTTGTCGTAGGCCTTGTTACGACCATTGGCGGAGTTAACTGCGAGGAGGAAGAAAGAGAGAGAGAGAGAGGCAAAAGAGGGAGAGAGAGAGACTGATGTAAGCTGCTGCAAAAAGATTCCACTTTAAGTAGCTTTACCATGTCGCTCGGGCACATAATCATCCAGCTCCTGCATTTCTCGTTCGTTGTTGTAGTTGTTGTAATTGTTGTAGTTCAAGGGAGCAGCCTGTGCAGCTGGCTCATAGTCATCAGTCCAAATACCGCTGGGCAGCTCGACACCATAATCGTTGCTGGCACCGAGACCAGCAGCACCAGCTGGCAGCATATAGGGATTATAGTCGTAGTTAATGCCACGTTTACGCATCGTGGAAGTAGCCACCGCCTCCTCCAGTGCAGTGGGATCACTCTGCAACTGTTGCTGATTGTTCTGTGCGGCAGCAGCTGCAACAGCGGCCAGGATCTCATCATTGCTGGGCAACGGATAAAGACCTGCCTGCTGCTGCTGCTGACCCAGTTGCTGCTGTCCCTGTTGCTTTGACTGCTGCTGTCCCTGCTCGTCGACGCCGCTGTTGCTCCTGGCTGGCGGCGCATTGCTAAAGGAAGCGGGCACAATTTCCGGACTTGACTTTTTGTTGGCCAATGGCACCATGGAGGCATCCTCCTCATCCGCAGAGCGTTTCACTGCGCGTCGAAAGTGGAAGAAGAAGACCAAATTTGATTGTAATTTTCCATTGCGTGCTTTTAGGGGCATGCCAAGAATTTCAATTTCAGTGCGCAAAAACCAATTAGCCAAAGCCAGTTGCCATAATTGTTTCATATTTTTATATCGAGGGGGCACACTCTGCGTAGGAGCTGCCACTAATTGCAATTAGCGCTGTCAAAGTCAAGTTTATGTAATTCCCGGCACAAGCACAAGAAGTTCATGGTTGGGGTGCGTAGCTTAGGGGCGGTCATTTAGTTAGTTATCCCCATAACAACTAATACCCATTGACATTATTATGTCTTATCGCATTTGCCGGGGTCGTTGAAGCAGCTGCTTCAACTGCTGCCGCTGCTGCTGCCGCTGCCCCTTACACAACGCTGCACACCACGCTAATTGAATCGACTTAGTTGGACCTGTTAATCAAGCGCCTGTAGCTGGTAATTAAACTTGAGTTAGCACTTAGCTAGCTCCTCCTCATCCATATCAGCCCGTTGTGACGTGCTCTGATTGAGCCAAATGCCTTCACCTGGTCACAAATCAAGGCAACTATGGGGATTTTTGTTTTTTCGCTATGCAGGGCACACGTTTAGCTTTTTAGCACTCAATCTACGTGTGCTCCATCTATATATCCATCTATCTCTATATCTATCTATCATGGCAACAGCGTGCCATGTGATAAGGAAGTCGACAACAATGATTAACAATGATTTATTTGTAAATACGTCGATTCAAACATAAATATTACTCAGCAAGTTATCAATATGTTACGATTTTGGGCGATAAACGGGGCAGCTATCATGGCGCTGATATTTTCGACTGATGGTATTTCCATAAAGTGATGAATTTTTCACTTTTGTGCATTTATTTTATATTATATCTATTTTTCAATAGACTAAAATTTCAACATATTTCTTGATGAAGAAATCCTTAATGTTTGTTACCAGCATCTATAATTTATAATCTATATAATCTACATATATTTTCTTCTATTTTTTAAGCTAAAATATTCTTGCTACCCCTATTTTCTAACTACATTCACGCTATAATTATTTCCAACAATTCCGATTTTCTTTTCTAGAATGCTTTCATCACACTTCGTTTCTAACCTCACTCGGGCTACAATCATGTTCTTTAAATCTTTCCCCACTGTATTTCAGTCTGCTTCTAACGTCATTTACCAACTATATATAACCTTAATCACATTCCTCATATCTATCCTTTTAGTTTATTAACCGAATTTCGTTTCTAACCTCATTCAGGCTATAATCATATTCTATCGTTTCTTTGAAATACTATTCCCTAGCCAACTACGCTCTGGATGTGCCCCATTTACTTTACTTAGCCCGTTCTGCCATTTGCCTCAACAAACTAACCCAGTTTCGAGGTGCTTTTCCCAGAGCGAGTTGACCATATGTTTGCCTTGTCAAATGCTTCCAAGAACAGAAACCTTGGTTAAATGTGTTTTGCCACCAAGGGGCAAGCAACAGAGGGAGCACGGGCAGAGGCAGAGGAGACACAGGGACAAAGAGAATAAAGAGATGTAGGTACATATAGAGTACACTCGTCGTATGCTACACCTCGTATCCCTGCACTTTGATATGTCTGGCTGCCCTCCGGCAAAACGAGAGTAGAAAGAAGGCAGGAGAGAGGGAAGAGAGGCGCCTAACACACACATAAATAAATAAAACAGGCAACTAAATTATACGCGCTGACGTTTGCTGACGTCGTTCTACGCATTGTCATTGTGTCCTGCCTGTGTTCATGTACTTGTTGTGCGACTTCTTCTTGTTGTTGTTGTTGTTGTCGGCCAGCTAACATGAAAATATTCAGTGAACTGTAAAAATATCAACAAGTTGTTTGCTCTTCAATTTCTGCCTCACACGCACGCACACACACACACACAAGTTGTGATTGTATTGCGGCCTGTGCCTGGGCGGGGTAGGGGGTGCTCGTTGGGTTGGGGCAGCTGTTAGCCTGGGCTGCGCGGCTCAGACCTGGGCAAGCAGCTGCTCAATAAAACAACATGCTGGAGCAGGAGACAGGAGCAGGACGAAGCACACAACAACACAATTAACGGCCGCAGGCAATGTGCGGCCTGAAAATAACTTAATAATAACGGCATATGGAAAATTTGTGACATGAAAATGAAAATGTGGCTGCGCTGCGCGTTGCGTATACGACGATGCGTCGCGACGCTGCTGTTATCGAAGTTTGCGGTTAGCACACAAACACACACACACCCACACACACACAGACGTAACATCTTGAGGCGCTCTGCAATTGACAGCGACATTAAATAATTCATAGCATATGCTAAGGGTCTGTCCTGCAAGGACACTTGCATAAATATTGAATAATATTTTGCAAATTGAAACCAGTAGGCGGTTTTAAACATTCGGCATTAAATTGTAATTTTTTAGAAAAACCTTCTTAGCCAGGATTGTTCTTAAACTGCCCTAAACTGTGATCTCCTTTCGTTCTTGACGCACTTGTGCAGAAGAAGCAAATAAAGACGAATAAACAGAAGCCGCATCGCATTATTTCCTTTAGTTTTTTTGCAATTTTAATTTAAAATTTTTAAAATATTCTTATTTTTTGCTAACAGAGAGAGTTTTGACAGTTTTTTTTTGCACACTGGGCACACTGGCTGGGCTGTGTTAATGGTTAGTTTGTGCGAAAGTGTTGCATACTTTTAAGCGCGGCTCAAAATATTAAACCAAGTTTCTGAAAAAAAGACGGATTCTCGCTTTTTTGTGCTTGGCAGCTTAAAAATGCTAGAAGTGACGGGAAAAAGTTGAATTGGCAACACTCCCATACAAGGATAAAACGCAAACAGCTAAGAGCAACAACAATAACTATAGTACACACACCCATACATAACTACACAGTGCCAACTGCTGTTCAACGCGATGTCTAAAAATAGAAATGAAATCGCGCGCACGTACACACTCATACTCACACAGACACACGCTCGCATGCATACCAAAGAGGCTGGCCGCCATTTTGTGCAGCAGCCGCCCACGCAATGCGGAGGTGTAGCTCGCTCTGCTCTGGTCTGCTCTGCTCTGTTTGTATAGGTAAATACATGTGTGGGCCTTTGATTGTGTGTGTGTGTATGTGTATGTAAGGGTATTATGGCTCACAATGATTGTAATGTTAAACTAAGCCAGCTCTTTCTCTGAAGTGCAAAGCAGCAACAGCAACAGCAACAAGAGGAACAACAACAACAACAAAGACAGCAGAAAATTTGGTAAAATCGGCCGTGTTACAAGCTTTTGCTGCCTGCCAGCTGTCGTGCTGCCGGCGCCTCTGCTTGCGCCAAACACCTACGCAATTTCCTGCAAGCCCAACAGCGGAAAGTGGAACACGCCGTTCTGTTAGCTGCCATTAAATTGGGGGCGGGGCTGCAGGCTTCTAGCTACACAGCCGACGGTGGGTAGAACGGAGAACGGAGATGAGAGAATACAGACAGGATGCTAGGTGGTTCCTTTGCTTTGCCTTCTGCTTTGTGAACGAACGCGCGTGGGCGTTTTGCTTAATGTGCTCAACTTACAAGCACAATACCCACACACACACACGCGTATACACATACTTCAGCGCGCGGCTACAGTGGAATGCCGCTAAGCTTAACGCTAAGCGCCTTGATAGCCTAATCGAGAAACAAATCGGGAACGGGAGCAGGAATTGACATCAAGAAGGAGTTCCAAAGTTATTTTTACGTAATTCAGTGTAGTTTTTCTCTTAAGATAATCTAGGATTATTTTTCAAAAATAATTGTGGAAGGAACTTTGGAACTTGTATGTTAATATTGAAAAATGTATAACAATTTAAAAAATAATTTTATTTTAATTTGCAATGGGGAAACGAATTTATTTGAACAATCTCCAAAGAAGATTTGAAATATGTAACGTTTATAATTGAATAACTAATATTCTTTTCTTTCATTGCCAAACAGTAATTAAAATATATATATTCGATAAAAAAAGGTAACTAAATAAAGTGTTATTCAATTTAATCCTATTTATTCTGTAAATTTAAAAAAATCTCTCTTTATTTGAAATTCAACTAAAATTTTCAGTTTTTCAATGCTTTCTAGATCTATAATAAAGTATGGAGATTATAAGAATGTATCTCAAAAAAAGCCAAGATATTGTTGCTCAATTTGGAATATTACAATAATTCAAGGAACTTATTGTACTCGTATATTCTAGAATTTATATCACAATTTCTGTTTAAATAATTGAATGAATCAATTTAATTTTATCTCTTTTAAATTAATGAACGAAGGAATATTCAAAGAAAATTCATAAATGTTTAGAAATTTTTCAAATTTAAAAAATTCAATAAATTTATTTCATTCCCTCAGAACTTTTTTTAATTGATTGAATAAAGGTTATTTTAAAATATTTGCATTATTTTAAAATAATATATAATAATATTTTTAAAATATTTACAACCGGGAATTACAATAAATTCATTATATCTTGTTTAATAAATAGATGAATTTCAATAAAATTTGTTCGAATATTTCAAAGAATTTTTGCACAAAAAAAAATTCCATTCACATAATTCTCTATTCACTCTTTCTTTGTATGCTTAGAACTCCCCCGTGAAAGAGTTAACCAACCGATGCCTCCGACTGGTTTTACTGTACCCACGCCGAGCTGGCTTACAACGCCGCGCGGCGTTGGATTTTGTCCATTTTTCAAACAAGAAATTTTCAAATGACCTTTAACATTAGCCTGACGTAGGCCCCCCCCACAAACACACACACACACGCGCGCAACGAGCTGCAGCCCACGCACTCCAAAAATTGAACTTTGGCACTCACCTGCTGTTGCCGGTAATTCTCGTTGCTGCTGTTGCAGCTGCAGTTGATGTTGCTGTTGCTTGTTGTTCGCATTGGTAGAGAGCTCAGTGTTTTGGGCCAACACCGAAGCAGGCACCGCGGCAGCGAGTTCAATCACCAGCAGCATCATCAGCATCTGCCCCATTAGCAGGCTACGCTGGCCTCTATTTCCGGGAAACGATGGCAATTGCATTTTCCCCACTAAATACAACAATACACTGAAAAAACACACGCGCGGCGCTTAAACTTGGGTAAACAAGTCAAAAAGCGTTTGCTCCAATTATGAGCTCGAGTTGACCCTTTGTGGCAAGAGTGGCAAGTGGCAAGTGCTGCTGCTGTTTCTACTGCTGCCAAGTTTGTCTTCTTCAAATTCTTCTTTTGGCTTCTGCTTGTGCTCCTGGATCCTGGTTGCGCGTGGTGCGACTGTTCTGAATGAACTGGTTGCTCCGTGCTGTGGTGCAACAGTTTTTAACGTTCAGTCGCCCCAAATTCGCTTTGCAGACAGACCGCACACACATCGACTGCTCTGCAGCGCTGCCCATCTACGTCATTGTCATTGATAAGAATTGCGGGCCTCTGCTACAACAACAAACAACAACAACAGCAACGAATAGGCTGCTTACGTAGGTTTCAGCCTGGCAAAGAGTCCACAGTGCGCCTGCTCCATGTCTGCACAGCGACCGGCCCCAACACGTCCCCCCATCACTTCCCTTTGGTCGCCAAACAAAAAACTGAATTACTTTCTGTATGACACTCAAAGTTGGTCGCAGTTGTTGCCCTTAACTTGTACCAGTTTTAATGAACTTGGTTCATCCATTCAGAAAAAGTATCTATATGAACTATTAGATTATATATTCATCATAAAAAAAAAATAAATAAATAAATAAAATAAAATAAAATATATAGTATATAAGATTATACATTAATTTATCAGTATTATTTCAGCTCATCCTGAGATCTTTTTGATATGTTTTTAGTTCAATTTAATTAAGCCTTTTCAGATTATAAAATAACTAAACAATATAATCATGTATTTATTATTATTATTGCATATTAGTATTTTTCTCCCCAAGATTGTCCAATTTTTTTATATTTGATCATATATTAAATCAAACTTTGGAACATATTTAAATTTCAATAAACTGATCTACAAGCCCCAGTTCTCTATGATGGTGCGGAGTATAGTAGGTTATAAACAGTATACTTCAGTATAGATATATTCCCTTAAAACGAAATCTGATACATTTTGATAAGTAATATATATGCATGTAGATCTTCTCATATGCCATCAATACCTTCAAACCTGAGGTAAGTAAGTCCCCATAAAATCCCCTTCTCACTCAAATAAACGCCGCATTATTTGTGAATTTTGGAATATAATACATGTTTATTATTCATATACCTTGTTAAATTGCAATAAATATTTGTTATTCTCTTTACAAGTAAGTCTCAAGGCTGCTAAGGTATTGGTATTATATAGTTGCTTTCTTTGTTGGTTTCGGTTTTTTTACACTTAAATTTTATAGGGTTAGCACAAATCGAACTCAAATTGGGGAGCTGTTTAGGGATTTATACTACTTTGATTTTTGCGTTGGTTTCTTTCATTACGGGTATGTGTTGTATGTTACAATTGCATCAAGCACTCAAGTCATCTATATATATATATATTGTATATTTGTATAATAAGCGGAATTAGCCGAATCGTTTTAAAATATGACAACACGGGGAAACAATTTCCCATGTTCAAAACGCATTGCACATTGCTGTGTCGTTCTTTGTGTGTGTATGTGTGTGTGCCTACAGCTATGTATGTGTATGTAAGTGGGTATTTGGGGTGTGCGGGAACAGGGTAATCGGTTAAACTATAAGGATTAAGCGCAACGCATTCTACTTGGCACTGTCAAGCACTTGAACAATGTGCTTTGAGACCAGCGCCGTTGCCTCCGTTGCATTTGGTATAAGAAATCGATCCATATCGGTAATCAAGAGACCATCGCCATCGGGGAATCCATACTTGAAGGTGATCAAATCACGATGTCGCTTCTTGGCCGTAATCTTTACAATGCTCGCCAACGGACGACGCACCATAATCTGTGCCTGGCCACGTCCCAATTCTCGCAACACCACCAGCTGTGTGGGTGTGATAATCAAATGACTGTCGTACATATAGCCATTCATGTGCACATCCTGGCACTTGAAGGCATTGATAATGTCCGCTGTCTTGAAATATTGATTCAAGTTGACAATTTCCTTTTGCTCGCCCCCCGCTGCCTGAGGCGCATCACGTTCCCCGCCATCGTAAGCTCCGTCCTGATTCTCATCATCATCGATGCTGAACACTGGCGCCACATTACGATAGCGCTTTCCATTTCGTTCCTTAGCGCTTACATGCCGCTCCTGTGCTGGCTGAGATTGTGCTACCCCACTGGCTGCACCATTTGAGCTTGGATTCACTATAATGTCGAGCAGCTTGCCTTTGACCTCAGCAGATTTGGATTTCATGGCAGCGGAGAATTTGCTAAACAAATCCGTCGAGGATGGCGTCGTTGAGGGCGTTTTAAGTGGCACTGCTTTGATCTGCAAACGCACGACAGGATTAGATTGGACCATGAAGTAAATCTGTATCTATTTTATCTACTCACCTGCTTGGCATTGTGCTGCTGACAGACGAGGCACTTGCTCACACTGTGATCCTCCAGGCAGTCGGCCATGTGATCGCCAAAGTAATCGTGTATGGAGGTATAGCCTCCAGTGAGCAAGGACACATAATGTGTGTTCTTCTGCAGGAATGAAGCTACCACCATGTGCGTATACTGATCCTCCTCCACACGGCCGCTGCCCATAAAGCACAAGTGTTCACCGCCTGCATTTGAATTGACCTCAATGGCCTGTTTCTGTGCCGTCAGTAATCCTTGGACGGCGGTGGCAAATGCCACAGGTTCCTGCAGCATCAGATTGCAGTCCAGATGGAATGCCGTTGACAGATGGCCGGCATTATATTGCTCAGCCGGACGACAATCGACAAGAAAGAATCGTACTGCATCCTGCACTGGGAACTCGGTGGCAGAATTCTCTACCAGTTCGTAGACGGAGACGGGCAGGCACAGGGCCTGTGATACCTTATTAGACTCCTCTTGACTGCGTGGCGAATCGTTCTGTTTGCCATACAGCGCCTTCAGGTAGTCTGTCTTAAAGGATGTGGGTGTTTTGAGTGCATAGTACTGAGCCAGAGAGCAGAAGTCTGGCACATCATCCACCTCCAGAGCGCAAGGCATATTGATGAGAAATTTAATGATCTCTTCTTTCGATGAATTCTTCAGGGCCATAATCTGTTCGCGACCATTGATTAGGATGATGAGGGCCAGAAAGAAGACCATAAATGGATCTGCATTCTGGAAGTACAAATCCCACATGGCTATGATCACAGACAGACTGCTGCACGAGGCGAAGAGCGATTGGAACCACGTCAGTGAGTATAGATCCGGTGTGATTTTCTTGGTGTCCAGCACGGTGCACAGCTCGGGATCGTGATAGAGCAGAAGCAAACGAAATACATGGAAGACATTACCCTTGGGTTTGCATCCTTTGGGTATATAAATATCGCGTATCGATTCAAACAGATTGAATGTGTCCGAACGATTCAGCTTGAGGGCGAAAAGCGGCAGTAGCAGCTCAATCCAACCATTGTCCTTCTCATATTGCAGATTCCGGTTCTTGCAGTAGAATGTCATAATCGATTCCAGATCGGAGACCACGGATACCTTATCCTCTTCATCGTTGCCCATGCGTTCCACATATCGTTTGCAATCCTCACGGAGTTGGCTTTGAAATGGCAGATCGTAGATCTCGTTGAAGAGCGACATCTGATCGCTCTTGTGCCGCACATCGAGACACACCTGCCACACATCCGGACGCAGTGCCTCGGGCAGTGGTTTGCCCTGGCAAATGCTATAGATATCGTTCACATTACAATCGTCCAGCAACGCCGACTCCAGTTCAATTATCCTGCGACAGGGGGAGAGAGAAAAAGTGAAGTCTATTATTATTTAGTAATTGATCTCTTTAAAACAAAAGCACAGCCCGAAAGCTCTTGCGATACCGATCATAGCAAAGCTCCCTCCACCCTGAATTGAATAATGCGTTTGTTTGCGGTGACTTCAACGTGTCCAATTAGCACAGCTGTTGCTGCTGATAACAGTTAACGGTTAAAACAAATGACTCAAATGCCTGCTGTCCCGTGTAGTGCTATCTCTTTCACTCGCAATGCTATGTCAGCAATTGCCACAAGGCAAGGCCATCTCACGCGCAGTCCTCACGAATTTTTATTACACAAAGGGCAAAGCTCTTTTTCTTTTTTAAACAATTTCGTTACATATAGTAGATTTGGGTAAGGCTGACGTCGCTGACGTCTTTCAACGCTTGCTAAGGGTGTGCTGCGCTGTCATGCTACACATATTTATGTCAATGTTTATTTACCACATATTCTCCTCCATGGCCGAGGCCTGCAATTGTAGACTGGGCTGACTGTCAGTTTATGTGTTGCAAGGTCTGTCTTTGAATTATAGCTATTTATTGCACTCTTTTCGGTTTGAAAGATAATGTAATGTGCATTTTCAAATCGTCGAATTCCTTAAATTTCGTTATTGTTCGCCAAAAATTACTCTAATGTGAGTGTAGTGTAGTAAGTAAATGTTTTCTTATTGGAATTAGGTGTGGCGGCATGTCGATAGACTGAAAATCGATTTCGAACGAAGCTACAACATTGCCTGCGCTGGCGCTGTCAACTTGTTGTGTGAGTGTGCGTCGCTGTGAATGGCAAATTGCTGTTTGTAGCCCGCTGGCAAAATCGAGCAAAACATTTAATTTAAACGACAAAAATCAATGCAAGTGCTGTTGTTTTTGCTTGATATCGAGTGTACTAAAAACATCTGATTGTTTGCTATTGAGAACGTTGCAAGTCGAAAGCTGATAATCGTGTCAAGCATATGCATAGTAAGGTAAGTTTTTTGGGGTAAGTGCCCCCGAAACTCACACACACACACACGCGCGCATGCAAACAAAATTGCAAAAACAAAACAAGCGTTATTTTTTGCATCGCAACAACTAGAAGCACACAGACACACACACAGGCAAAGATACAATGATGAAGCCTTCACCTAAATAAATGCATCTATTGATTTTACATATGCATTTGCATTGCCAAGCGGCATTACTTGCAATATTTATTTCATTTGGCATTTTCAGTGCATCAGTTCGCCAGTATGTGATGTGTGGCAGTGTGTGTGATTGGAAGTTTTTGACCCCCGTGTCAATAGCCAGCAACAGCTGTCCTGTCGCTCCAGTTTAGTGACTCCTCCTTCTACCTGCGTTCCTCTCCTCTTACCAACATCCCGTCACGCAGGCACACACACCGATACAGCAACAATCCAACACACACACACTCACTCACTCTCGAAGTGCGCTGTTAATAACTTCACGTCTTTGTTGTCGCTGTCTCAGCCACGTGTGTCGTTTGGTATTTGCATAGCGTCACGTACACTCACCTTCTTCATACCTTTTTCTCTAATTGCAACTCTTCTCTCCCCCTCTTCTCTCATTGGTCTACCACAGATGAAACAACGCTCTGCAACAAGTAGCAACAACAACTCGTTCGGCAACAACAGCAGCAGCAGCATTAACATTAACAATAACAGCAATTTCAACGGACAACAACAATTGCATGCATTAACTACAACAGCAACAGCAGCAATACAACAACATCAGCATCAGCTACAACAACAACAGCTGTCGAAATCATCGCAAATTGTTACCGAGTGGGAAGACGGCGTAATCTTCGATGTTGATGATCCAGACTTCTGCTCCGCTGCACCGACTGCAGCAGCAGCCGCAGCAGCAGCAGTCGTAATTGATAGCTGTGCTGCAGCCCTAAGGAATTTAAATTTTATAGGTAATTATTACCAAGTGCTATAAATAGATGGAAAGTAGGGTGTGTGCATTCTATGTCATGCATGTAATCAGACAAGACTGCACTTTAACAGAGACAGATAAGGTCGCTGGACTGTAAGCAGTAACAGCTGTACTAAGCTCGCTGTTAGTTAACATGTGCATGTTAAAGAAAGTTAACATGAATTTCTGGAGTTCGAACTCTGTAATGCCCTGCAATATCGATCACACACAGTCTCATATTTAACATTACATATGTATGTTAAGCACCTCATTAAATGTAGTTTAACAGCTGTGTAAATTATTTAGAAAAAGAAAAAAAGGAGACCGCTATCGCTACAATAAATAGCTCAGTTTATAATTATAGCTATTGAGGACACGTTTAAATTAGTTGCCAATCAAGAGGATAGTAAATATTGCAGACTATAAATAGTTACAATTGTAATAGATGTAAATATTAGTCCGCATCGCTGACTCGTACGCCTCCTCTTATTTTATTTATAGTCCACTTAGTCTAGACCGGCTCGCGTACCTGAATTCTATAAATATTTACGATCATGCTCAATCTACTGATTACCAAGCGGCAACTTGGGCCATATTGCACATACATTTCTATGTACACAAGTATTTTTTGCACAGTGTGCCTGGTGTGTGTGTGTGTGTGTGTGTGCGTGCGGGAGTATGTGCTTTTCTGACTTTCCGTCTTATCAGCTGCGTTTTTTTCCTCCACCACTAACTAATTAACAGCTGCGTGGGCGTGGTCCGCAGGTGTATCCATACTTTTACACATACATATGTATACCACGTCCCTGTGCTCTTTTGTTTCTTACATATGATTGTATGTAGTATACCCTGTTTGAAGGGTATATGCCCGTGCGATCACGATATGTGTCAGTGTCAATATAATTATATACTTAACAGATTAGACTTGTAGTATATAAATAAATTCACTACGAGTCGTAAAGTTGACATTGAAAATGTCCCTCTCAAATAAAAAAAAAAAACAGCTCAACAAATTGTCCAATTTAACTGCTTTTTATTGCGGTTCTTCACGCTATAAACTTGATTTAAATACCAATTCATTTTAAAGCAAAAGTATATAGTGTCTGTTCCGTGTTTCGCGAGCTGATGTAAGCATTCAACTGCAGATAATTTACCGACTCTAGTTATCTAGTTTTCTCGCCACTTATTTTGAGAACTACGAACTACGCATTAGCAATATTCTGGTAGAGTATTTCAAATTTCTGGAACTAAATTTAAACATTTTCTTCTGGTTTTATTTGATTGAGCGGAAACTGGCGCACACTTTTATTAACATCAATTGGCGGCGATAGTCAGCTTTATCGCTCAAGTGGGTCTCTCCTAATACACATGGGGTGGTGCTATCAATTTATACTCGTACCATTGTTTCGCCTCACTATATTTTTTTTCGTATTACGGGTTTTTCTTTTGTTCATTTTTCGGGGTGTCCAAAGGTTAAGACAGACACGAATTCACGAATTTCCATCACTCATGCAGACGCGGCAAAATATTGATAGGGAAAATAATCGATTAAGACTGAATATATTTGTATACATGTTTATATATAGAAAGAAATTCGAAATTTACAAGACATCGATTATGTTGTAGTAGTTTGCAATCGCTAACCCATTGATCATCAGTCAGTAGCGTGCTACAACGATTGGGCAGGGAGGAAGGGGGAGGAGTTGTATAAAGCGAGGGAGTCATCTATATGGTTGTTTTGGCGTAATTTTTGTTGTGTCTGTTTGCCGGTTTATCTGCGATCTGATTAGCCATATAAACAAAGCGTGCGCCTCGCTTATTCACACGTTTCTGTTGTCGCTGAAAAATTTATGAAATTCACGCGTTTCTCATGTGACTTGCTCTACGCGCGTTCGGCGACATTTAGCTCCTTAGTTGTGTCTCTCTATCTCTCTCTATCTCTTTCGCTCTTTGTATTTGCCTACGAATTGTGCAAACATTAATCACCTGTTGGAGCAAGGGGGATTATGCACATTAGCGTCGCCTGGGGAAGGTAGTCAAACAGTAAACTGAGATTTTTTTTTTCTGTTTTCGCTTTTTGGAGAACTCGGCAAGCGGTTAAACTCACAATTTATGATTGTGTTGCGTGTGGGCGCCACAAAGTCCATTTGTTAAAGTGCCACTCGACACGTGTGGCTCGTTTAGGGTGAAGTTACAGCACAGCATGCCAATTATGAATGGGGGCGTAGTTGAGGAAAGTGCGCAAATCGAAAAACTATTCAAAGTTGAGCAATAAGAATAATGTTTTTTTTTTACATATGATGCAATTTCTTTGTGCTAAAACGTCATAACAACTGTTTTGTATATAAATTAAAATTCTAAAAAATCTTAAAAAAGAACAACTACAGTATTATATAATGGAGATAAATTAAATAATATTCAGCAACGTGAAAACCTGAGAAAATATTTATGTTGTATTGTTTGGGCTTAAAGTTGAATAAATATTTATACTGCAATGAAGTTTTATCACTCGAAGCTCTTTTTCAGTGGTAACACGTATTAAATGTAGACTGTACCCATTGAAAGTCTCTTCAAGTGGGTATAATCACTCTTGGGCAACAGCCCCCATTTGCATTACTTAAAGATTTCTGTAGAATCAAATTGCCAATTCTTTAGAACCCAGATCTTTTCACAATACACAATATAATCCCATTTGATGTGGTGCTTGGGATCGTTGATTGAAAACAGAGTTTGCTTTTAAAAACATTTCATGATTTTCTAGTGAAACTTGAGCCATTGCGATAAGTACGCTCAGAGTACAGCTCGGTACAAGGTATCTTTGCCGGCGAGCACTCTGGACTGTGCTATCATCGTGCTCTACAGTTTACACTAAGTACAAGTGAAACAGAACCAAAAGTCTTTTATGATTGCCTTTTATCAGATATCATAATGAATAGGAAAACGAAATATGGGAAGCAGTTAATATCTTTATTATAAAAATACAATAAATCACATCGAAGGTCTGGTTTTTATATCTGTGCATATACGCAGCTGATTCGTCTATCTAAGACATTTATCATCAGTTCCATATAAAAGGCCATATAACTAGATTTGTTCATAAAATTCCGAGTATTTTATGAACGAGTTTACTATCGTAATTACTGTGAAATATTCATTTGTTAAGAATCTATAAATATGCAATTATCTATGCGGTCTCAGGTGCCAGTTAATAGGTATTTCCCCATTACATTGCATTATCTTTACACTTGGCGTCTCCTCCTCCTTATCGTTTCGTGTGATCACAATTATCATTATTATCTAGACTTTGCGATGAATCACTGCATCATTTGCAAGCCAGACAAAACAACGACTACGACAACTTATACAATACCCCAACAGTTGTAGTTCTTATCGATTGTCTGTATATATAAGCTTATATCATCGATCTGTATTGTATGAGAACTTGCTCAATATTTCCCCAGACATTGACCCCCGCAATCGTTGCAGTTTCGCTGCTGTCTACAACGTATCGATTATCAACGGGAATAAAAGAAGGAAAGCAAAGACAAAAAAAAAAAAAAAAAATGCACTTGGAACTAAAGTTTTGCTCCCAGGCCCAAGCCCAGGCCCAGTCGCAGGCACAGGCCGAGACCCGGGCCCAGACTTGGATTGTCATGCAAGTTGCTTACATAAACCGTCGCGCTTTTATGCAATTGCTTATTAAAACGACAAACGTAATGACAAATTTTAAAAATAAAATCGTTTTCAATTTCGCACTGCCGTGTAGGTACCCTCTCCCTGTACCCCTCTGGCTGGCCCCCCCTTTTTCTTTTCCATCCACCTTTAAACTGTCGTCGTCTGTCACCGATTGTGCATACGAAATCGTGTGTCTGTTTTTATGTTCCCATGCTCATTATAGACCAAAACCAAATGGTACGCCACGCGCAGACTATTTATACCCTGTACGGGTGCATACAAGTGTGGCATATGCCACACACACAACACGTTGCACACACAGTTGCAACACATATTTTGTTATTCAACTCGAATTTCTCATCACATTTGCAGCTGCGAATTTGAAACGTAAATAATAAATTAAATAAATAATAATGAATAATGAATTTTTTTTTTTGTATTGTATATTGCATGCAGATAATAATTTTCCACTTGCGAATCTCGTATTTGTATTTAATATTATCGACGGCAACTGTGAAAATGTATCATTAGTACTTCGTTTTTTTTCATTAAATCTGTGATAAATGCTACAGTCGAACTTCCGTAACGCGCACGTTCCCATAATTACTTTAATCTACAGCGGAATCAGTGCGGAAGTGCCTTCGCTAATTGCAATTGTTGAAAGTTCAGTGAGTTAGTTCTCTTCATGTGTTGATCTTGAGTTCTTTATAGTTAGGTACGCCCGTAGTGAAATATATTTGCATTTAGACATCAGCTAACTAACAAATAATTGCAAATACTTAACAAGTTTGCTTAACACATAAATATTACATCAAGTTTTTTAAGGCTTTTCCATGACAGCCCGTAGACATTTCTGAATTGTTCGATAGTAATAAGCGGGAAGATCATAAATTATGCGCAATAGGAAACTTACTAAGTGCGGGCTGAACTCGTTTCGAATATACGTGTATATAAACTAGGGAAATTCCTTTGTTATTTTCAATACAAACGAAAAACAACAATGAAACTTCCCCAACTATTTATATCGTAGTAGAAATTCTAAACTATAATAGTGGACTATTGTTTATCTAGCGAAATCTATATGCATTTTATTTTTTTTCTAACTAATTTGCTTAAAAAACAAATTTTAGTTTCGTATATTTTTTAAAGCAGTTCTTTAGAGTTTACCGCCAAACCGGTTACAGGGTATAGGTTAGCCAAATATCAGTAGTTTATTTTGGCATTCTTTACGCATTTTTTTGCTTGCTTTGGGGTTTATTGAAAAAAAAATGTTGCCGACATCGACAAACATGACGCGCGAGGGCAAATCGCCTCGACGGCACTCGCCTCGCCCTTAGCCTCAGACTCAACTTCAGCCTCAGCTCAGCTCGAGTTGTTCTTGTTGTTGTTGGTAGTTCTTGACAAGCTGTCAATGTCCACGCGTCGCCTCAAATTGCGCTGTGGTGGTGGTCGGTAGGTGTCACCAAAAATGCAATTTGATGAACTGAGCAGTTTGACCTTTTCGCTATGATCCAATCGAATCCCAACCAATCATAACGGCCCGCACGTCGCCGGCATAGTGTGAGTGTGTGAGTGAGTGAGTCCAATCTGCGAAGCGGCCTCTAACCGATTCGTTTAGGTGCCAGCCGGTTATAACCTCAACCATGGTGATCGAAGGGGAGAGAGAGGGAGAGGGAGAAAAAAGGGGGTAGGGGAAGGGGGTATGGGAATATGGGTAGAGAGCGTCGTATGACCGATCCGAACGAACGGTTACTTGAGTCGGTCTAATGCCGCGACAAGTGTCAATGGAACGTGCGCGAGCGAAGTGGATAATTTGAGACACTTGGCATTCACACGCTGAAGCTCAGGGCTGGCCACCGTTTCAATTCAATACGATGTGTGTGATTCGTAGTATCATTTCGTTTTGGGGGGCAGGTCATCGGAGGTGTATTGCCGTCGTTGTCGTCGTCGTCGTCGTTGTAGTCTTTGCATTCTTGACTAGTACGCAAAACGAAGGAAGAATTTATACTATGTTTCACATTATGCATGTATTGATTTCCATATAAATTACAATTCATTCATTCATTGCAGTCGACGCGCACTCGCTTCATTGTTTTATCAATTTACAATTTTAACGCACACATACATACACAGAGCACAGAGTCGCATACACTGATAAAAACTTGACTGGCATACGACATTATTTAGTAGCAATCGGTTTAAACTGGAAACTTAACTCATCTCATCGTGTTTGCTCTCTGAGTGTGTGTCTGCCTGTGTTTGCCTTTGTCCCAGTATGTGTATGAGTATCTATATGTGTGTGTCTGTGTGTGTGTGCATTGAACAAACGATTCGTGCGACGCAAATCTAACACAGACGCCAGCAAGCAACAAATGCTCATCATCATGATGATGACGATGGCAAAGATGACGACTATAGCTTCAGCAACGTCAGCCAGTTATAATAAAAAAGTCAACTAAATAGTCGGTCAGACCACTTGACGAGAGAGATGCCTAAAGATTTACATGCCTTCTACAACTACACTGGGGGGAAAATCGCATGCACAGCTATAATAAAACTGGTAGAAACCAAGGTTGGATGTCCAGAAAAGCTGTTTTAAAAGACTGAACTAGATTGAAACCCGGTTTTGCTAGTTACTGTTCAATATAAGCTCTAACTAAGGGAAACTTTGATAAAGTTTAAAAACCATTTGTACTTGTATAAATTAAGCCATCTACCTTTAAAGCAACTTTTCAACTACAAAAACAGTTGAAATTCCTTTTATCTTTGCTCCTTTTGGGAACTTTTTTCTAAGTGTATGACTCGACTGGCTGTATTAATCCATTAGCTCCTATCAGTAAAGTCCTCCTTTGGTTGAACCAATCCGGACATAACTCATTTGCCCAGACGAAATTGTCACGTGTAATTAGCAAAAACCAAATTGTCAACGTTAAGTTAATTAAGTGCGAAATTCACTCGAAGTGTTAATTAATGCATACCCAATCCTCATCCCTTTGTTCTAGTTTCGTTTGGGTTTTTATAGTTTCTCTCCACCTTGTTTTGCGTTTTCCCATTGCGCATTTAGCGATGCAAATACGATTGGACTTTAGTGTATTCCAATGTGGACCCCCAACTAGGGGGCAATTCCTCATTATAAGTAATGCAATATATTGTTTATTATAAATACACAAAATCATAATAATAAACAGTATAGGTCCCCCACAATCTGCAGTATATAAATTCATATATACAGCCAGGCTGTGACGTCAGATCAAGTGTATTTTTATTAATTCCATGGAATCGGGCTTGTGTGTATGGTTAGCGCGATATGCGCGTATACTTCTTCTCGTCTATACATAGTAAAGCGGGCATATTATGATAAAAGAGTATACTTATATATTATTTGTTATATGGGGTACTCCTCTCTTGAGTGCATAATTAACCTATTGTGTTCCACAAATTGAGTTAGAGAACTACAAAATGAGCATAAAATTGCGATGATAGCATTCACATGACTGTATTTTAATTCAAGATTATTGCGTGGAAAAAGATTCTAGAAACGCACAGTAAATGCGTTTTAGTTTAAAGTTACTTCTATAACTAATGCAGCATGATTTACAATGAATTTCCTATATACATATATATCTCTGAGCTTAATTAAAATAGATTATAATCGATGCATCACGAAACTCTCTATAATAGGCACCTTCTTGTATTTTCTTTGTTGTGTGGATTTTCATTGTTAATCGGTTTGCCTCGTATAATTGACATATGAACCGCAACGCCCATTATCGCGAATCAATAAAAATTCCGCTTACACAAAGCATATTAAAGATAATGCCTTGACACACAATATGCTATTTATCGGTATCTAATAAAAAATTGCTATTTTTATATGGAGCAGGAACGAAAACAGAGTCGCTGCGCGTCATTGAAATTTAACAGACATTTAACAGTAGGAAATCTGTTAAAGATTAACAGTCTTTTAACATTAGAGAAGGATTTGAGTAACAGCGTGCCATTCATATATCTATATAACAGGAACTGTTAAGATTGTTACACAGGCCTGTTACATCTAGATCTTTTCGTCTTTGAATAGATGTAAATTTCCCAGGCGGAACTCTTACAAAACATATGCAAATTCTTCAGCGCCGCGTCTCGACGCGATGCCAAAGTTCAGTCTCACATTTCGCAATTCGTGTATAGAGATGTACCCATGTGTCCCGGGCTATCCGGTCATATAATTCGCGCACTTCTAATTGCCATTGTCAACAGCAGCTCACTCTATGATGTCTGGCCTTTTAGGTCGTGAAATTCGCCCATTTGAATCGCCCCTTCCACCTCTCTGCTTTCTGTATGTCTTTCTCTGTCTATCAGCTCAGGGAGCTAAAAGCATTTTGCGATTTGTGATTTCTCTGATCGTCTGATTCGCATTCAGTCCGATCGGCCGACTTCTCTCAATGCCACTTTCGTTTTGGTCGTCTGCCCTGTTTACCTACATTTAGTCGTAATATTCTCAAGTATTTTTCCCCCCATTAATTAAGTAAACATTTGTTAAAGGTCGCATTACTTTGCGAGGGAAGCCCATAGAAAAAGCACAACAAACTTGTTTCGATTTGCGTTGAACTCATTAGCATCTGATGGATGATGGCGCCGTTGATTTGGAATTTCTCATTTAGAATTTATTACTTTTTGATTATAAGATTGAATTGGAATTCTCTGTAAGCCTCTGAATCAGCCGGCATTGGTCAGCATTTGAGTTCATTATCAAAAGACAATGCAACAATCGAATGAAGTTTCTTCTGTTCATTCAGCTTTGTCTTTTCCCATTTTGGATCACTTTTTTTTTCCTGATGTTTTTTGCATTGACGTCAACGGGGTACGGTTTTTTGATGTATGTGTGTATTACACGGTGACGGTACTGGGGCTCGTACCATCACCATACACCCATCGAATACATCTGTCGTCCGCACTTATTTGTTTACTCAACTTGATTACACTCACAGTTACACACAGTTGGAGTCGCAGTCACATTCACATTCACAGTCACATTCACAATCACATTCACATGCATAACAACAATTGGCAGCCACTTGCAGGAGCAGCTTTGTTTGCATAGCTGTGAATCTGAAACAAATGAGAAACGAGTTGTTTGAACTGCTCTGCTGCAGAGCTCTGAGCTCTGAGCTCTAAAGAGGAAGCGCATGTCTTCAAGCAGCACTTGCCTGTGTCCCTGTCTTTTTCGCATCGGTATTGGAGTATTAGCGAGGGCAGTATCGAAACTATGCTTGAATATTGATTAGAAGTTGAAGGTTTCAGCTCTTGCGAGTTTAAAGATCATTGAAACAATATAAAAATCTTCAAAAGCAACTTAATATTTGGAACTTAGAACTGATTAATGATATGCAGAATTGTGGCAAAGGATCTCCGATTCCTTTGCGTCATACAGTTACGTATTTTATATGTTTCCTTCACACATTTTACTGTTATTCCCAGTTTTCTGTTGGCTTCATAAGACATGCCCCGTTTTCGATTCGTTAGCCATATAAGAAAACTTGGTTGTTGAACCTTTCCCTCAATTATAACAACAATAAAGGAATAAAACGTGCGATCAATTCAAAATAATGCGGCATGATAAGTAGATATTGTTTTGATACCAGTCAAATGGAATCGAATTCGGAGAATAATAAGATTATTAAACAAAATGCAGATACGTTAAAAGCATTAAGGGGGAATAAACTCGAATTTAAACTGGGGGGGAGTATATAGATAAATACTCTTAAAACTCTCCCTGGAACCGGCGAGGCATGTGTTGTTGATATTCCAACCAGGCAAATCAAATATGTACCAAAAATACACACACAAAGCTAACGAGGCGCACTTAAAAACAATTTTAAAAGGTTTGCAAAATATTGTTTAAATATTATTTGTTACGGCGCATTGTTATATATCCATCCGTACACATAATTTTGCATTATTCTTTTGTCTTTGTCTTTATTTTTTTTTTTTTGTCATTCGGTTTATTGGTTCGGTTCGTATTAATATCCCTCACGTTGTCTGACGCAATCTCGGAACGGACTCGAAGGTGCTGGTTCAAGTAATTGCCGCGCGACCTTCTCAGATGACAATGGTCTTTCCCATACTCAATACTACTCAATCGAATTTTCATTTTCATGCCCATCTTCCCATTTATGATGATGATCATACATACATAGTATAGAATATACCCCAATACGACAAATACAAAACTGCGTCGCCAGTCAAAATCAAAAGTGTGCCGTAGAAATAATGAAATATGGCAATAGGATGATAATAAACAGCCCCGACAACGATGATAATGATCGTAATGATGATCATGATGATGATGTTGTTGCCTTTCTAAATAAACAATAATTGTTTATAATATAGAGGACTGCATGTGTGTGTGTGTGCAGCGCGTGTATGAGTTTGTATGTGTTTATAGTTGGACCTCGCTGCTGCGTTGCATTATTTTTGGCGAGGGTCACTTTGAGTGTGGGCATCATCATCAATGTTGGTGGCACCCTGAGGCGCGTTCCCTTTTCATAAAGCTGGCGAAATTCGAGCTTAAGCGACGCGCGACTGAGCGCGATAAAGCAAAAGAAACTAAAACCAATTTTTGCTATTAACATGCGAAAATGTTTGTATATTGTGGTGGTCTCGGATCTTTTAGCACTTGTGCTGGCAATTTCCATTGGACACAGTCGCGGATCACCCCACACACACGCCACGCCACTTCTCCCCTCCATTCCTCTTGGGCTTACAATTAGACTTTGAAATTGTACCGTTACAGCTGTTTTAGATTTCATGCCACACTTTGATTAGATTACACTGCGATAAAGAGTGAGACGAGACGAGATATAACAATAGAAAGAACGAGAGAGGACAGGAGGAAGCGTGGAAAGGAAGAGAGTGAGGGCAAGAGGAAGTGAGGAAGCCAGGGGAGGAGGAGGAAGCGAGCGCGAGAAAGATAAGCAGCATGGTGTGGAGGATAATCAGTTCCAGTTAAGCCGTAAAGCACAGGTCGGGCTATTTACCTGCGTATTGTCTAGGTTCAGGTGGACCGACCGCCTGCCTGTGTTACACCTGCCTTGCGTCTGCCTCTTCTGTTACTCTACCTACACTGCTCAACACACTCCACACTACTCTACGTTGTTATTGGGCGCAAATATGATTTGTTATTCAAATGAAATGCCGTTGACGCTGTGCTGACGCTTGTTGCCGTGCTAGTTTTTTTTCTCCTCTTCTCCTTTTTATTACTTTTTCGCACTGTTTTTGTTTTTGCTTTCTTGTCAAAATTACCTACGTCAACAACCCCTCAAGAGTTTACATTTAGTCAATGTACTAGACTTGTTCCACGCTGCGTATACGTATTACACTGTTTGCTTGTATGTGCCGTGTGTGTATGTATGAGAGTCTTTATGTATTTGTGAGTTTGGTTTTCAATATTTTTGTTGCCTTGTGTGTTTTCTTTTCGAGTTCGGTTCGCTCATTATTGCTCTCTCTCTCTCTCGCGCGCGCGATCTTTGCTCTCAAAAACCCCAACACATTTTGTGTTTTGTTTTGTTATTATTATCTGTGCGTGTGTGTAGAAGATTGACTGACTGTTGCCAACTACATATACTGAGTGAACACACTATAATGCCGTGCGCGGTGCTGTGCGAATTTTTGGCCAGCATCTGCTGACTTTTGTTTCTGGCATTAACTTTGATTTACCCTACGCTGCTGCTGCTGCTCTGCTCTGGCTCTGCTGCCGTTATTCGTTTCTTCTTTATGCGCATTTTCAAATGACAAGTTCGTTAGCTTTGCTTTGTCATTGCAGCACACACACGGGCACATGCACGCAGCACGCACACATACACTCTCTCTCTCTCTGGCTCTGTGTTATGCTCTCTCTGTGAAACAATATCAGCCACGCTCACTTGCTCGCTCGCTCTTCCTCACACACAGCATGTGCTGTGCTCGCCCGCGCTCTTTGCGCGCCTACTCTCTCTCTCTTTCTCTCTCGCACAGCGACGCTGTCGTTTTGCTATAAAAGCGAGTCGCATTGAGCATTTTCATTTGAGTAATTTTTGTGTTGTCGTGCACGCCACACTTGGTGTCTTTTGGCTTTTGTTAAACCACAGAAAGCAGAAAATTTTTTTAAATAAAACACTAAATAAATACAACTACAACTAGTCCCAACAAAAAGTGTGCTGCAACTTCTGTCACAATATTATTGTTATTAACATTTTAATTATTGCACAAATTTGTGGGATATTTTAATTGTTTTTTGAGTTTTTAACAAACATCGCGCGTGTGAAAAGTTAAACAACCAAAACAGAAAACAGAGACAGAGAAACCTAACAACAAAAAACAAAACAAAAACTTTTAATTGCAATTATTTGAAAGCAATTGTTAGAAAGCAATTTCATTGTTGTCTAAAAAAAAAAGCTAATCACTGAGAAAATCCCAATTTGGATTATTAATAGCGCATAATAAATAATTTGCGCCGTTAGCAATCAGATATATTCTGTGTAAAACAGCAACAACAACAAGCAACAGTAAATTGTAAGTATTTCCGTGCCCAAAATAGACTCACACAGACACTTATACTAATGTATAAGAGCGTGTAGAAATAACAAAACAAACTTGCATTTTTCATGTTCTGTGCGTGCGTGTGCATGAGTGCCCTTCTATAAATAAATCGCATCAGATTTAATTAAATGCAACTAGCTGCACACATACACACTCGCAAATACATATACAGATGTGTGTGCGTGTATGTGCAAGCGCAATATTAGAGTTTACAGCTAGACGCCATTGTTGGTGTTGCCAACTTCATTAGATATGCAGTTTGCACTCATTTAACATAACATTAACATTGCATTTACACCAACAGCTGCAAAATGGCGCAGTCAGCTTGTCAGTCAGTTGCAGACATGTCTTTTAAATTTAGCACCTCCTCCTCCACACGTTCCGTCTGTCGTTGATTACGTTTTCATGTGATCAACTAAATATAGAACTCACAGAGAAAAAACAACAGAGAAAATGGTTATAAAATAAAATATTATGGTATCGTCGCCGTGCAGTCATGTGTCTTTCCTTTTGGATCTGCTGTCGCTTCTGTCTGCTTTGTGTCAAAAATAACATTTGCAATTTTGCCAAAATCCGTAGCAGATTTCCTCCACACGGGTCTCCTTGTGTTGCTCGTGCCGACAATAAAATTAAATATTATGTACTAACTATAAATACAAATTGCATTGCATTATACAGAGTAGAATGTGTATATATATAGAAATGTAGTGGGCAAATTAAAAATGTATTTTAATTGCTGCCAAGACCCAAATTCAAAGCTTGATATTGCCCATGACGCATCTGCCAAGTTTCGGAATTGTCTGAGTACGTATTAACCGGATTTTATCGGTTATTCCCCGCCACAAATTTGTCAATTTTTCTTTTGTTATTGTTTTTGTTGTGGTTGTCTCTCTGAAATTTATTGAAGAATGTCGTTTATTGACACTTAATGTTGTACTTGGAAATTAGTTTGCAAGCAAGTGTCATAATGGCGTCCACAACGTGCTAACGTTGGGCGCCCCCACTCCCCCAACCTTACACCCCCCACACACACAGCATCCACACGGGGGCAGCTGCTGTGGCGCAGTTTGTGGTACAGTTGCTACAGCGATTTGCTTGTGTGTCTCATGCAATTTTGACATTTAAGTGTTTTATAATACCCACACACACACTAGCACACACACACACAATGGCACATACACTTCATCACGATACACTACTTTGTTCACTTACCCGGCAATAAGCTGAGTGGCAGCAGCAGCTGCACAACTAGCTCGTTTACCTTCGTGCGTTTGTTTACCTGTGTTGCCCCTGACATAAACCACGTCCCCCTACCTGCTATGCCTCTCGCTACCTCCCTCCCCCCCCCCATGCGCATTTTGTTAATTGTTTTTATACAACTTTTTCCTTATTTCATGTTTCTCTTCTCTCGTCTCTCTTGCAGTTCCAACACAAGCAACAACAACAGCAACCGCAGCAACAAACATGTCGAGTGCCAGCGTACATGCTCCCCAAATTGCCGACATTTGCAGTCCATTGGCGTAAGTAACATATATTAATATAACAAATATCATAGATACTATATATCGGATATAGTGTAGAGAGTGTGAGACACATCTATCTATAGCGAGAGATTGCTCATACGCCGCCTTGTGTTTTATTGTTGTTGTGATTCATGTGTGAATTTAGCTGGAAGCGTCGCGTTTCCGTTTTCGAAAATGAATGGCAACAACTACAACTACAACGAGGCGCCTAACTTGTCGGCGTCGTCGTCCACTGCGTCACGCCCTGCGTCGGCCATGTATCACGCCTCCTCCGCTCGATACGTTCCGCAAGACAATTTGCCAATTTCGAATATTGTAAACAAAGTCAGGGTCCCCAGAGCCGGTTGTGCGCGGGGGAATACGCAATGCTGACGAAGACGGTGACTATGACGGTGACTGGTGACTGGTGGCGGTGACTGTGACAGTGACTACGATCAGTCAGTCTCACTGGGTAGCGATTATGATTTCCCATTCATCGTTTTGCAATCTTATCAAACAAGGCAAGCAGCAACAGTAGCAACAACACAACAACAACGACAATCGGGTCTCTTGCTTGCCTCCATTAACGAAATACCGCATACGCGTTGTTCTTGTTTTGAGACCATTAGACCAAAGCTCACTGAGCGCACCACTCGGCCCACTCTCTCCCATTCTTGCTCTCACTCTTTCACTCTCTTGTGCCAACAATATAAACCTGGCGACAATGCGGCGCTCACATGATCGAGCGAAAGCTGCCGTCGCCGTCGTGCTGAGTAGACTTCGACGCGTCTCGCCGCAACGCCGCGCGCTATCGTTGTGGGTACAGTCCCCAACGTATCGTGCCGCCCCGCTCCGGCGCCGCCGCCATGCGACTCATTATCATAATCACGCTAGCTGCCGCTGTCCGCTGTCCGCTGCCTGCCGTCCGCCCAACGTGCAAGGTCATGGCCTGTGCGAGGCTTGCCCGCCTTTCGCTTGTGCACAGGTGCGGATCACAGCCGGAGAGGGGTATGGGCAATTGTCTGACATAGATTACAGCATGGGAAATTAACTGGCACTTGAAGTAATCTTTATTTTAGAATTCTAGTATTTATATATTTCCATTAACTTGTAATCAGTTGCTCATCTATTCCCTTCTCTCTCTCTTTCTCTCTTGCAGTCACCACAACTTGGGCCTGTCTGCCTCGTTGCCTGATCTCGTGGGCAGCCCATTGGAAATTAACATGGACAACGTGCTGACTATCGAAGAGTTGCGCCAGCACATTGGCTCCTGCTTTACATGCGGCGTCTCCTGGACCGATGATCATGTCTCGCTCGACTGCAGCGAATGCGGTGGCTATAGCCTGGAGCGTCCCTGCCCCCTTTGTGATGGCCAGTGCGGTGTGCAATGGAAGCGTGACTTTGCCATGGTGAGTTCACAGCTCAAAGTGCAATTGCCAAAGTGGATGACTAACTGGAGATTTCTCTTTCTCTCTTTCGCTTACAGTCTCATGCCTGTAGCAAAGCACGTTGGTTGGGAGTCTGCCTGAGTTTCCCGGAGGCAATGCAGCAGCTTCCGAACGTGACTGGCAATGGGGCAACGGCAACATCCTGCGCTGCTGCTGCTGCGAATCAGCTGCGTTTGGCACAAGAGTTGTGCTCGCGCCTGGAACAACTGTCGACGACGTCGGCGTCAACGGTGGCGAATAAGATAACCCGCCTGTGAAGTGCTGCATCGTCAGTCGATATTAGAGTACAGTGTTCCTTTAACATTATTTTTGGCGCCACCAGCAACTATATAAAGAAAGCATAACATCATCAGCCATAAGCCACATGCCACACGCCACATGCCACCAGCCTCCCCCAAGAACATCAACACGAAGAGGAAACACAAGCCAACATATTATTTAATTGCTGCATTAACTAAGAGAGAGCGAGAGACACAAGGAGAGGAAGCAAGTGGAACTGGGTGGGAATCTCTCACACTTCATGTTTAAATTTAGTGCTTAATCTCTAAGCTTTTAGTTCTTAGTGTTTTCCCTTCTTCTTTATTTCCTTTTGATTATTGTTTAATCATTATTCTCTTTTTATTTTGTATAATTTTTTTTTATTGTTGTTTGCCCACGCGTTGAGTTTGCATTGTGTTGAATTAGCGTTAAGCGTTTGATTAATTATTTGTTTACACACTGAAAAGGAATGGCACCACACAAACAGACACACCTCACACACACCTACACACCCCACACACACACATTAAACAAAATAAGAGACTACATTTTAGCCTAGACTTAAAGCAAGTTTAAGCCGCAGCGCAGTGATAACGGTGATATTAGCCAGACAAAAAAAAAAAAAAAAAAGAAAAGAACAAAACCGAAGTTCGTAAACAAATAGTGAATTTATTATGATGAAAGAGCTAAGAGTCCAACGAGAGATAATAACAATAATTGTTAACATTTAGTTGTTGTCGAAATATGCCAAATTGTGCACAAATCAAAAAAAAAACAAAAAAATAGAAGCAGAAAACCCAAAAAAAAAAAAAACAAACTACTTAGACTACTATATAATCGATAAATAATGAGTAAATTGTTGGTGCACACACAGGTTAACAAAATTAGAATCTTCCATAGAATGCATAATGCTCAACACGATTGTACAGAATGTCAACGCACAAGCAACTATATGATAGGTAAAATAATGGAAAGAGATATAGAAAGAAAGAAAGGGCAAGAGAAGAAAAGTGTTAAACAATTGGGAAAGTAAGCATTACTCAAAAGAAAAATGAAAGTTGAAGATTTTCTGTGAAAATCCATATGACATACTAGAAGTTTATACCTTATATATACACTATATATATATATATATAAATATACATATATACATAACTATATACTCTACTATATAGAGCTCCATAAAGTATACATGCATAAATAATAATTATATTTTTTTTTTAATGTAGAGATATGTTTTGTAAAAGACGATAAAGCATATTTTTAAAATTACAAAATATATTGCAAAAAAAACTATGAAAAATCAAAAACAAATTGCATTCTTTTTCTATCTAAATGAATTGCACTTTCAGCTAGCGGAAAGTGGGGATTACTTGGATGGAGTGCACCACCTTATCGCCGAGGCTTTAGATAGTAGTCTCTGAGTGGGCCTGTAAAAAAAGGGGGGCAAAGCGATATATCATCTTGACTTTCCTTCTTATCCAACTGGCTTGGCAACACCACACGGCACAGGCACAGTGATCATTATTTATTCGGTAATTGGGGCTTTTCGAGATGAAATTGAACGTAAATCTTCAAACTGCCCTTAATTAACCGTTACGCCATTAACGGTACACAGTGTCAGAGAGAGAGAGAAAGAGAGAGAGAGTGGGAGAGAAATGCAAATACTTGTTTGTTGTTGCCTTGTGCCACATTCACTTCCTTGTGGTTGCTTACAGGTTTGTCGCATGAATAACACACTCACACTCGCACGCACAGTGAGAGCTGAAAGTACTTGTATTCAGTGGGCTGGATTGCTTTATTTTTGTCGGTCGTTGCTCATTTTTAATGTGTGCATAAATAAAAAAAAAAAAAAATGAAATGTTGAATGCCTGCCTAATTTAGCGGAAAATCCGACAAGATAATAAAACAATAAAAATGCGACGTGTAATTATATACGGAATAATCGCACACGATGCTAAATAATGGAACAAGGGGTAATGCGAATTTCAGGAAATGTAACTATAATTTGAAACTATGAAAATGAAGCAGAAAATTTTATAACAATAACAACAAATTCATACCACAAAAAATTACTATATAATTATGGATTTATGGTATATTTCGCTACGATAACTGCAGTATTTTACAGCACGACCTTCAAGATTTGTTTGCATTTCTTATCGATGCGATAAGTGTATATTTTCCGTTATTTAAGTAGGTTAGGGTGCAGCAGCAGCAGTATAAAAACTTGCAATCGAAACTGTTTTACTGTACAAATTTCCCACAATATCAAAACAATAGAGCTATAGACGGAAATTCTTCTAGTATAGGCGCAGATAAGTTTAAAAACACTAAAGTTATTTATGGCATTATTTTATTCCAAACGTTGTGTATGGTCAATAAAAATATAAGTAATCGTTCAATTATTATTATAGGTTGAAAATAAACACGCATTGACTAAATGTTAGGCGTAAAGTGGGATTATTCCATAGAATTATCAGTCGTAAATACTTTATACTTGTATATATTAAAACTTTCTATGAATAAAAAAACAATTGATAAAGAACTTTATACTAATTTATAGTTCATATTGACAAAATTAAATTACAATTTTAATTTCATTCCAGACTGTAATTTAATAACTTTAAAAAACGTTAAACTAAGTGAAGATAGGAAATAAATTGAGATAATAAAGATTAGAATCTTAAGGTTTCATTACATTAGTCTTGAAGTCAAGAATTGGACGTTATCTGATGATTTCTGTTGACATAGTTTTTAATCGTATTGAAGGGTAACCCGACTAAACTTCATATACCCCTCTGCATGCACTTTCAACGGGTGTAGGTCTGAACCACTCAATCGTTAGTAAGCAACCCATTCATAAATGTCTAAAGACAATTGATTCATTATCAGTGTCGACTTTATTGTGGATTTCCTGCACGAGTTTAGCGATAAGTTAAGACTACAGTTATTTATTGTATAACTCAGATGCCAAAGTTCCTTATGGCTCTGTGATAATTGTAAATTGCAGCTGGGGCAATTGATTATGGCTGAAAGACTTTCTCCTACCTGTTGTAAGGTGGGGGGCTCAAAACGAATTCGCTCGGCCTGACTTGGAACAGCAACAGCAGCAGAGACTGCGACTGCGACTGAGGCAGCTGCGACGACGCTGCCGCGTATACCACGCTGGCGGTGCATTTAGCGAGGCCAGGGTATCACCAGCTGAAAGGAGAGATAAGAAGAGGGAACAGAGAAGATTTTTAGTTTGAATATTCTGGTTCGGTTCAGTTCACCGCGCCGGGCTGCATTACTCACAGTTGTGCGCCTCGTCGACAGTATCGTCGGCATCGTCGTTGGGGTTGGGAAGATGCGCCTGCAGCTCGTCCAAGAGTTCACTCAACTCTTGTGCATCCTTGCTGATGCTGCAGAGCTCCTCCTGCTGGAAATCGGGACTGATTTGCTTGCACAACAATATCTGGCTAAGCACATTGCCCAGATTCGAGGGCGCAGTGCGAGCAGGTGCTGCGGAGGTGAAGGGGAAATAGTGTAAAGTCTCTACTCGATTGATTTCTAATGAATGCTCTAATCACCATAGTATTCGCTCATGTCACACGGCACCAGCTGGATGAGGCGATGACTCTTGATTAGCTCGTGCTGGAATTGCTGCGTCAGATGAAAGAGCAGCGTCAAATGCAGACGCTCACTGGGGCTGCCGAGGCAGTGACGCGGCTGCGGCGTTATCAAGTGGGCCAGATGTTTGCACGCATCGACGCAGCTTCGACGCAGTCGACGTATCTTCTCGCGCAGTTCGGGCGAATCGCGCGATTGACCAATGTAAATGAGCAGCTCGCGAAATTGTGCCACATAACAGTTGATCTCCATGATGAGCTGCAGAATGGAACAGAAGAGCAGTGAGTGAATTCTCTGGGCAGAACTGCTCGCCTCACCTTTTGCGGATCCCGTGTGGGCAACAGCAGCTGCGGCAGGTAGATGGACAATCGATGTGCTATGATGGTCGAGTTGCGTATGGCCAGCGCGGTGCTGCTGGTCACACTGCCCACTGCGGGCAGCTTGGGATCGCCATAGTCCATGCCTCCAACGTGTGCCATGTTTTGATGCCGACTGATGGGATGCTGCAAGCTGGCTCAGATACTTTTGTGCCCCGCTATGTATGCTATAAAAAGTACAAGAGCCGCTGCATGTGTGAGTGTAGTAGAGTGTAGACCATGTGTGTGTGTGTTTGTGTATGTGTGAGTGTGCTGCTGCTGTCTTATGCAAGCAAATTGCGGGCTGTCTCATTACCTTGTGTCAACAAGTCACGGCTGCTAAGCAACAACAACAACAGCAGCAGCAGCAGCAATAACGAAGCCACATAACAACAAAAAGAAGATGAGGAAGGCAGTTGCCAAGTTATGTTGCATGTTGCAAGCGCTGCTGCAGCTAATGAAACCATCACAAATTGTTAGATAAACGCGCAGTGTAAATAGAGGGGGAGCAACGAAGGGGAGGGAGAATAAAGCGAAACTAAAGAAAAACATATTGTATGCAATACAAAGATAACTAATAACTAAGGTCGCATACATGTTAATATAAAGGAATATCTTATAGAATACTATAATGAATATATGCCATGAATAATTAAGACACTTGAGAATATTTTGCATTAAAACTTGTTGAATTTATTTGACTAACAAACTGTTTATCTCAATCCTCATTATCTGTGCTGCTGTCCGGTGTGATGGCATTGTCCTCAGTCCATGTTGACATCGTATCTATATACAGATCGACGCTATCCTCATCGATGAGATCCAGTTCGGTGTAAATGATTTCATCCAGTATACGCTTAGTTGGGTCCTGCAAAGGAAAGGATTAACAACATACATATATATCTGATTGGTCAAAGGAGTTACTCACAATTCTAGCATATTTCCAGCAGATGATCGCATGCAAATTCTTGCCCATCTGCAGATTGAGCAGTGCTAGAAATCCCCAAATATCCGGCATATGTATACCATATACGGTGCAGGCAATGAAACTTTGCAGTGCATTGTGTAGATTTCCCAACTTATAATACGCCTTACCCTGTAAGTATTTGCAGACGAGAGGAAGAAGTTTGCCAACTTCAGGTATCCTCAGTGCGGAGATTGTCTGATGGTAATCTTCCATATCGTAGCACAAGTAGGCCAACCTCAGTTTGCTCACTAGAAAGTCTCGACTGTTGGCCGGCATGTAGTCTAGTTTTCTATAATAATCGACTGCCCTCTCAAAATTCCCACGCTGATATTCCACATTGCCATTGATTTGCGCCGCAAAGGGACCTCGGGGATCCTGGGAAATAATAAAAAGATATGTGAAAGAGAGAAAGAGAGAGATAGAGATAGAGATAGAGAGATAGAGAGATAGAGAGATAGAGAGATAAAGAGATAGAGAGATAGAGAGATAGAGAGATAGAGAGATAAAGAGATAAAGAGATAGAGAGATAGAGAGATAGAGAGATAGAGAGATAGAGAGATAGAGAGATAGAGAGATAAGAGATAGAGAGAGAGAGAGAGAGCGAGAGAGATAGAAAGAGAGCGAGAGAGATAGAAAGAGAGAGAGTGAAAGAGAAAGAGAGAGTGAGAGACAGACAGAGATAGTGAGAGACAGTTACAAGATTATACCAACCTCTTCTTCCTCCTCCTTGTCTTCGTCGTCTTCCTCGTCTGCCTGGTGTACCTGGTGCAGTTGCTCTTCCCTTTGTTGTGTCTTGGTAAACGGATCATTGAGCAGCTTATAGTCTTCTTCAATCTGATTCAGCAGAACCTTCAGTTGCGTATTGATCAAATAAGAGTCCAGCTCATTGCACATATGCTGCACAGACTGAAAAACAACCTGTGCGAACTCATAGATACCCAGACGCACAAAGGTCTTGAAACATTGGAAGAATGTATAACCTTGTTGATTGCTAAAACTCGGATTCAAATTCAGCATAAGGCCCCACAGACTGTTAGGGGCTATTAACTTATTGGTTGGTACATGTCTGTTAAGATTTTCAAGTTTCCATCGTGCGTACGAGTAGCCCGGCGCATAATCGAAGCTCTTGTAGTAGCAATAGAGCAATACCCATCCGTCCGGCTGATGGCAATGTTGCAGAGAATATTGCGTAATGCTATTTAACAGACATTCGGTCGCATTATCCGACACTGCCGGATCGGGATCATCGCGTGTGTCCACATAGGTCAGATAGAGAAGTATCCAGTCCCTGTTGTTTGTATGTGTATATGTGTGAAATGGGTAATCTTTGGATTTCTTTATTGATTAACTTACACACAGTAAGTCTGAACGGGAGTGAGTGTTTGTTTAATTAAAAAGAACTCTTTGGCTTCCTTATATCTTCCGGTTTCCATTTTATATATCAAGTCGTAATAAAGGAATGGGCTTAACAAGTCCGATTCCATTTTTAGCTGCACAAAAAAGAAAATATAAAAACGATTAGCGTTGAGATCGAAATAAAATAAACCCTTATCAAGTACATATATTCCCCTTGATGCCCTCGGGAAGTACTTCCCCGAAATCTTAAATGAAGTTCATAGCTTTATCTATTCTAGGTATTATGCCAAGGCAAGGGCTTACCCTAAAATCAAAGATAATAATTTTCGGAAAGGTACTCGATTGAAATTGATTAATTCAGTTCTAAAGATAGCCAAAGAATTGGGAAAATAGCATGTTGACTAATAGAATTGAGCACATAATGGTCGAAATCGAACAGTTAATGAATAAGGTGATAATAGAGTTGATTGATTCACTTAATCGAAATGAAGAGATTAGACAAATGATATGCGGATGGATGAGCGATTGCCAATAGAGTGGACAACGTCCCCAATGAATCATAGAGAAGTAGCTATGTACTTGGACATACCTTCTCGTAGAAATAGTTCGCCATACGCGTATCACCGACAATATTCAGCAGTTTGATGGTATTCATGTTATCGATAAGAGTATCAGATTTTTCCGTGCGATCCAATAATAATAATTCCCAGCCCTCGTTTTCCATTTTTTCAACCGTGTTGTGCGTTCGCATTTCCAGTTCGTTAAATGAAGTTGCACACAAATTCTATGAAATGAACGGGTAATATAAATGAACTATACAGTAAATAAGCATATTATCGTTTATCGATAACTTGTCGGACAAGTTATCATTACCCAACTGTGAATTCCACATTGCTACTGGTCTTCACACGCTGATTGAAATCACAGCCCATGATCTTCATCAGAATGTTTGTCAAGTTCTGCAGGACACAACAGAAGTTTCCGCGTTTCTCATGCACGTTAAACACATTCTTATCGACAACGTAGAGCACAATGTTACGAATAAGATCATCGAAACGTGAATACGCTTCACGCTGTAGATATGCGATGTCTATTACCGTATCCACTGGTAGCAAATTGCAATGCAAGAGACGATTCTGTGCAATAAAACTCTCGCGAAACACCTTCAGCTCCTTATAGATATCACCTAGTGGAGCCAACAAGCAAATCTTGATGATCGCAAATGTGGCCTGACCAGTGCTAATGGTACTCCTATGCTCTGTTGGCAGATCATTCTCTTGGTTTTCCTTATTTTTCTTAGGTTTCACTATCTTCTTCTTGGGGCCCAAATACTTAAGCTCGACGGCAAATCGTATGTTTTGAACTATCAAAAGAGTCAATAGAGACTTGCGGAACATGGGTTGGGTTTACTTACCTCCCGGAAAGAGTAATATGGCCGGATCTAGTATACCCTCAAACATCTTTTGTTTCGCATCTCGTGGACTTCCTTTCTTGACTGGTTTCTCCTCTCTTGGCAGGTCCTGGAATACCTCAACCAGCAGGTTGTATCGTTTCATGGCGAATGCCAAAAATAATGTCTCAGACATATTACTCGTTAGTATATAGCGATGAAAGCAATTGCAGATAATTGCCGGTTCCGCGATATCAATTTGATCGAAGTCCATCTCCATATTCTCGGAACGCATTAGCTCATGGAACAATCGATGCATTTGCACCTCCATGTTCGACCTGAGGCCCATGCAGTGCTCTCCCTCGAATGCGTTGCGAAAGAATTCAAAATAAAAGTGCACATTTTGATTAGCAATAATAGTTTCACTTAAATTCTGGTAACTGCACAAAGGGATCACGTGGTATTCGTTGCGTGCTATCGGCTGAACGGATCGAAAGCTCAATTGAACCGACATGGTTGGCACATCCAGGGTATATTCCTCTTTCAGGTTATAAATGGATTCGAACATCACAAATACTATGTTCGTGAATGTGAGCTCTTTGGCAATGGGCACCAGGGTGTACAGATGCCATTCGGTTGTCACAGATTTGCGCAGATGGTTGGGAACATTTGTCGGCGGATACAGTTCAATTTCCTCACTTATCATGGCACGACGATGACCGAATACTTTGATAATATCCAAATAGCCCACACAGAGTAAGACCAATTCTTCAATCGGTTCTTGTACACTGAAATTATCAGCATCTGTATCAAGATCGACGATATCTAATAGTTGTTCTAAAAAATTTTCAACATCCGTTCCCTCAGTCTTAAACTCCTCATCCTCGTTAAATGTTGGCAGAGTTGTTTTCCGCATATAAAGTTCGATAAGTAACGGATTATCGGCAGCATGATTGATGCGATCGAGATTATCCTGTTGAAATATCAGTGTGTAAGTTGGCTTATAAGAAAACTCTTCCTGATAAATAATTCCATCGGTGTCATAATTCTCTACACATTTAACCATTATGCTATCAGCCTGGTTTATGTGTATTTCCAGTGGATACACAGTGCTCGGTAATTTCCCAACGCCGGCCAACTGGATGTATAGAAATATATTCGGTGGTGCAGGCTTTTCATTTTTCTTATCATCGGATCTCTTCGAGGTGTTTTTCTTCTTAGGCGGCATTTTTAAAAATAGGTCTGTACTCAACGTACGTTAGAATCAGTGTTGAGTATGTTCACAAAATAGGTGTTTGACGAAAGTTGGCAGCCTGTCTACTAAGTCACTACGGAAATATCGATAACATTATTGTAGCCCTGTTGGCTCCAACACGTGAAACGCGCAATGGACAACAAAATATTATGCAAGCGTTGAATATTTGTGAGATAAAATTAATAAAATTGTAGTAACAAACGTTGCAATTGAACAAAAAAAATGTATCGTCTGTTAAGCGCGAATAGCGCTACAGCCATGCAACGCGTATTACGACTGCCAACGTCTGCACCAACGACACAATGCTGCTGCAGTTGCGGCAGCGCTGTTTCGCACAATTTGACACAATTTCAGAAATATTATCAGCTGCTTTACCGCCAGGCGCCGGCAAGTAAGTGCACTTACGGTACGTGAAAAATGTGTTACAAATTAACAAAATAGTATTATGTACGTAGCAACAACAATAACAACAGTTCGTACACAATCAACAACGCCCACACAGACGGACGCCTTGGGGCAGGCTAAGAAAAAACGCTTGCGTAAACCGCGCTATTCCAAGTATGTGGAACTGCTAGAGGGTATGCACGACTTGTGAACACTCAGTAAAACAATTGATTTGATAAATTTTATTTTCTTTACTTTAGTCACCACTGCGACGGCCAGTGAACGTAAATCTCGCGTTAAACGACTGAAAGCTAAAAAATTGTCCGAATTCATACAGAAAACACAGCAACAAATATTGGAGAAACGTTTGCGAGAGGAACGACGTAACCAGAAAAAGACCTCTGTCAGCAACGAAGCAGCACAGCGACAACCTGCAGAATATCAAAAGGTCGATATGGATGCACTGGATAGCTCCATTCTACAGGCAGGCCTGTACGATGACAAGCCCCTGCTTTTCTTTGGCAAAGAGATGTACACCAAACAGATCGTTTCGAATCCGGAACACGTTAATACCATTCTTAAAAGCTTTCAAAGCTATCGTGACATTATCGAGAGTATGGAGAACGAACAACATGTCGAGGGGGAATTGGATACTTTCGGGTAGGTCCAACGTTAAGGTAGTTGCTACTAGGCATGATGTTAAAGTATTCCCATTTTCAGTTTGAATGCAGCTAAGCACGCGGAAGCTGAGGTGGATCCTTTTGATGCCATAGAACCCTACATTGATGTTCAGCAGGCACAAAAACAAACCGTTAAAGCTGCGTCCAATGCCCAAGCTGTTACAGCGAAATCCAAAAAGCGGTTGGTTACCACGAAGGAATACATAGTGTAAAAAATGAATGCTAATGTGGTTTACTTTCTATCCCCAGTTTCAAGTCGAAAATTCACGTTAACGAGGAACAGGAGCGTCTGGCCAAACAGCGTGCGCTGCTTATCAATCTCACTACATACATCAATGTCTGCGTATCGGCCAATATGCTGAGTCGAGCACTTTCAACCATCTTCGTTTATCGCAGTCGTGGCAAGAAATTGCAAGCACAGAAAGACAAGCCCGGCAGCAACATCATCACAATCGACCTGTACAACATTCTCTTGCATGGATATGCGGGCAAGGGCTCATTCGAGCGTTTCCAGGAGCTGTTCAAATTTATCCATGAGGATGGTCTGCAGTTCAATGAGCAAACATATGCGGCAATATTCGAATGCCTTGGTCGAGTAGAGCCGGATGCCAAAAATGTACAGCTTATTGAACAATACATAAAGGAGGCTGAACAACAGGGCTTTAGCCTAAATCAGATTATGGATCGATCGAAATTTATATCCGATCAACGTGATATAGCACTAGATGCCATACGGCGTGTACAGCCAGACTTTACGCCGGTTTATGTGCCACCTCAATTGGGATACGACAACGAACTGCTGAATGATCTCAATGAGCAGGTGATACCGGTAGGTACGGAGACTGAAACAACACTCGCGGAAGAGGATTGTGTCATCATGAAGTCAAAACGAGGCTATAGCAAGGAACAGCTGGAGCAGTTGGCGCGCGAGCAGCTGCAAGTGGAGCTTGATGGCAGCATTACCATAAAATCCATTGAAAAGTCAAAGGAGTTTCCCAACTCTGAATATTGCGTAAGTGATGTAAATGAATTAAATTAGCTTTCTCTCTCTCAACCACAACAAATCCCATTGCAGCGCACCAAGCTGAAGGAGCTGGAACAGAACTGGCGCAAACATATATCAGCGGCAATTGTGCGGGATCTCAACACACTGCGTGCCCAGGTGCGCTTCAAGCCGCATGGCTACATGAACTTTTACACGTACCTAAAGGTCTTGGACACAAGTCACTTTACGGACATACTTGTTAAGGAGATTTACAAATTGGCCGATGGTTCAGAAACTTTCAGTCCCACTGTGGGTCAACTGTATAAGGAGTTGGGACAAAAGGTGCAGCATTGCTATCAAATTGAACTGAAAAAGCATAATGGCACGCTGGAGAAGATCGGAGATATTTATAGTTCGTATTGTGAGCTCTGGGATAGTGGGCGAACGAATGACAACACTCGCCAGATGTGGCAACGTTTGGTGCACGAACAGCGACACTCAGGACCTTCTATGGATTTGCCCGAGGTGCCGTGGCCAACGAATGTGCAGACGGGTGTGGGAAGATTTCTCTATAACATTCTCATGCGAGACATCAAGATCGATGCGCATATTCTGCGGCAAAAGGGTAAATCAAAGACAAAAACACAGACAACCACCATGACGCCACAGAACTTGCTGCCCGCCTTTTATACACTTTTCCGTAATCAAGGAAGAATTGTTAAGGAGGAGGTAAAACCGCATCCGGTGCTATCGCGATTGCTGCGTGCCTCACGCCAACAGACGCTTACTTTCGACTCGAATCTGGTTCCTATGCTCTGTCCACCGCAACCCTGGAGTACGCCACACAATGGTGGTTATCTGCTGAATAAATCTGAGCTTATACGACTTCCCCATCAGGCTGTACAACAATGGGAACGGATACGTGCTTCCAATCCTCAGCATCTCTATCCTGCACTGGATTCACTCAATCAGCTCGCGAGTGTGCCATGGCGTGTGAATACGCAGCTGCTGGATGTCATCATTGAGGTATTCCAGAATGGTGGAGATGCAAAATTGGATGTGCCACAGCCGCCCAGTTCATTGCCGCCGTTGCCCTCATTGCCCAGTGCAGCTGACAGCGATGGAGGCAGTGCTGTCTCACCCGCTGAGCGTGCCAAGCAGTTTCGCGATAAGCTGGGACACCGTCGCAAACAGGCCGAGATGTACAGCTTATGGTGCGATGCACTGTACCGACTGTCGTTGGCGCAGCATGTAAGTTCAGCTAAATCAATCCATGAGGAACTATATCAATTGTGTATTTCCTTTTATAGTACCGTGAGAAAGTGTTTTGGCTGCCGCACAATATGGACTTCCGTGGACGAGTTTATCCCGTGCCGCCGCATCTTAATCATTTGGGTTCAGATCTAGCGCGTTCCATGCTGATCTTCGATCAGGCACAACCGCTGGGCGTCGATGGTTTCAGTTGGCTGAAGCTGCATTGCATCAATTTGACGGGTCTCAAGAAACGTGACTCAGTGCGTGAGCGACTGCTCTATGCCGAGGAGATAATGGCAGATATCTTAGACTCTGCAGACAATCCACTGACAGGCCGCATGTGGTGGTCCAAGTCGGATGAGCCGTGGCAAACACTTGCCTGTTGCATCGAGATAGCTAAGGTGCATCGTTGCGCGGATCCAGCTAAGTATATGAGTCGTTTTCCCATCCATCAGGACGGGTCGTGCAATGGCCTGCAGCATTATGCGGCACTGGGTCGGGATCATGCAGGCGCGTGCAGCGTCAATCTGGCACCCTCGGCGATACCACAAGATGTGTACAGCGCTGTGGCGGCACTGGTGGAGCGCACACGTAAGACAGATGCCCAAAATGGATTGCATGTGGCGCAGGCATTGGAGGGATTCGTGCGTCGCAAAGTAATCAAGCAGACGGTGATGACGACGGTCTATGGAGTCACACGTTATGGTGCTCGACTGCAAATTGCACGCCAGTTAAAGGATATCGATGACTTCCCCAAGGACTGGGTATGGCCCGCCTCAACATATCTGACCACCAAGACCTTTGAGAGCCTGCGTGAAATGTTTACATCGACACGTGAAATTCAAGACTGGTTTACGGAGTGTGCGCGTCTCATCGCCGGCGTTTGTAGTCAAAATGTTGAGTGGGTAACGCCGCTGGGCCTGCCCGTGGTGCAGCCCTACAATCGGCAAACCGATGCCAAGCATGTGCCACGCACAGGTCTGCGTGTATCGAACAGTATGTCCATGGACATGTTTGAGCGTCCCAACATACTGAAGCAGAAGAACGCCTTTCCTCCCAATTTCATACACTCTCTGGACTCGTCGCACATGATGCTCACCTCGTTGCACTGCGAGCGACAGGGCATCACCTTTGTTTCGGTGCACGATTGCTTCTGGACACACGCCTGCACGGTGCCCGAACTGAATCGCGCGTGTCGCGAACAATTTGTTGCCCTCCACTCGCAGCCCATACTCGAGCAACTGTCCGAGTTCATGCGACACACGTACAGCTTCCGCGACAAGTGAGTGGAGTTTGTTGCCCCTTTCTCTTATTTATTAATCTAATTTTGCTCCCTCTCTCTCTCTCTCACTTTCTCTAGCGACTTCACGAATGATGGCTCAGTGGAGGATTTGTCCAAGCGTCAACTGAATCGAACCCTGCGCCAATTGCCACAGAAAGGAGACTTTGATCTGCGAAATGTTCTGGACTCGGTCTACTTCTTCAGTTAGATTCGCTTCCCTTATATCATAAACAGTGCCTATTTATAATATAGTCATTAGCCTAACATTCTGTTAAATTTGTTGACCAATTTGATGCTTTTAATACCAAAAAAGAAAAGAATCCAGAAAAGAAAAAGAGAACAACCAGTGCAGCAGCTGAAAATGTGATTTGAAAAAGTTTACAAAGAAGACAAGAAACTTACTATATACAATTAATATGCCCAACGCAACAAACACAATATATACAATATATATTTATCTGTTAATTTATGAAAATTGGTAACCTTGTAGTATTGTTTACGATACAAAATAAATTTCTTTTTTTTTTGAAATAAACCAAAACGAACTGTCGAACCTAAAAGAAGATTCATTATTTAATACATTTCTAAGAAGTTCATAAACAATTGTACCATTTAAAATGAACATTTTTCATCGGAAGTGAGCTATGCAATATGAAATAAACAATAAATTGATATACATTCATCATTGATCGAATTTTAAGTGTTTTACTGTGGGGTTATTAGACATTTTAAACTGTGTGTAGTAACACAAATGTTTGTATAAATAAATAAATTGCTTTATAGTATTAATTGCAAAGAATTAGTTACGACTTGTTCGCTTAAATGTGATCGGAAAGTAAATGAAGACGCTATATGGGTTTAATGTTTTGTTTATTTCTGCAGAATTCTGTCCGTGCAGCTAGGGATATTCTGTTCTCATCTAAATTGAAATGTATCCATTCCAATCAAATGTGCGTTATTAAGTTATTTTATATTTTAATTTAAACTTGATTTCCGTTTCAACTCACATATTTGTCTCCCTCTCCAACTCAGTCTCCCACTCACTTTGCACTGCTTGCACTCTGCCCTTCACTCAACTGCCGCTGCAATTATCACCTTGCACTGCTTGCACTTTGTCAACTGCCGCTGCACGTGGCCGCACTGCTTGCACTTTTTTTTCACTCAAATTAATTTAATCATAATCAACAAACTCACCTCCCTCTCTCTCTCTCTCTCCCGCCACACAGCCTGGCTCATCCTCTCAGTAACTCAATTAACTGTTATCAGTTCGCTGCAGTTATCTCTCTCCTCCACACGCCTGGCACGTTTCACTCCGCTTGTGATAGTCACTCAAAATTGTTTGAGTGCTTCTCCCCCACACACATGCCCCATTTAGTTCTTTTCTCACACGGCACAGCGTGACAGGGGCTGCTGCTACTGCCGCTGCTGCTGCTGCCGGCGACCGGCGCGTCGCGTCACGATGTGAAGCGATGCGACGTCGGCAAATTTCTTCTTTGCTCGGCTTCGCAGCTGCTCGCTAGTTGTGCGGTTCGGTTCGGTTCGCTCGCGCGTGGTCTCAGGTCTCCTCAGTTTGAAAAGTTCATGCGGCGCGTTAAGAACGTAACGGTTAATATTGCTACAGTCACAGCCAACAAGCAAACAGAAACACACACACTAACACACGCAGATACTCGCGCGCACACACACACGCAGTCACGTTCAGTTGTCGCAAGCGGTCAGTGCAGAGCGGTTTTTTTTTCGCATTTTTTTTTCAAAATATACAAAAAAACAACTAAAAAAAACAAGAAACAACAAAAAGAAAAACAAAAAAAACACACACAGAAAACAACAATAACAACACGAGGAAAAGTGTTAAACGCATCTTTATTGTTATTTGCATTTTTGCGGTTCTCTTCGCCAACTTCGCCGCGCAAGAAGGTAAATAAGCAGCTGCTAAGCTTTTTTTATCGCGTATCTCTCAGATACACGCGGTCACACAGCACTCCCCCCCTCCTTTCTTTACCCATTTACAGATGCAAATTTCAATTTCAATCTCAATTTGAACAATTCAAAAATTCGACAAAATAAAAGCACAACAATAACAACAAAAGCCAGCAGCCGGCCCCGCCTCCCCTTCACCACCCCATATAGCCGTCTTCGCCCCCGCAGCGTAGTATTTGTTAGCGTTGCAATTTCTGCTGCTGCTTTTTTGATTTGTATCTTTGGCATTGTCGCTGCAGTTTGCCGCTGTCATTGCTCTCTCTCTGTCTCTGTCTCTGTCCCTCTTTCTGCCAAGTTAATTGTGCACAATTTGCGTTTATAAAGTGCATAAAGAAAGAAAAGTCTCTTATCAGCTCGTGCGCTTGCCTGCGTCGCTGCGCGCCTATCACCAGTGGGTATCATATTAAAATTAATTGAATTATAAACCATGCGAACAGAAGTTTCTAAACGTATGTGTGCGTGTGCGTGTGCATGTGTGGGTGGGGACTGCAGTTAGATAAAGATACAATGCAATACATTGTGTGCATGTGTGCATGTGTGTGTGTGTGTGTGTAGGTAATTGGGACAACGTTTGGCTCCGTTTATCTGCAGACAGTGGGCAGTCTCTCTCCTTATCCCTCTCCTCCCGCCCCCCTGATAACTGACAATAATTAGCTGCACTAATTGACAATTTTGACAACGTTGCGTATACGCAATGTGCTACAGTTTAATTGCCGTGCTGCTCTATAGTGAGTTCTTTAGTCTACTTTATTGGGTATTTAGCACTGTTTGCAAGTTGTTTCATTGTTTTATGCTCTACGCTTTTTTATACACTTGTGAAGTGCATTAAAGTTTATGTTCAAAGTTTTTCTTTTACTACTTAAGCAGTCTGTTTACCATGTCCGTAAAGCACCTGGGGAGATAATGCACATAAGCATACTGTTTTATCTTCATAAACTTTATAATAAACTCCCAGTTAGTTTAGTAAGTAGGACAAGAGCGACATGCATTGTTTTTCGCATCTATTATAGTGTTTTGTTTAACTTTAGCAAGATGCGAGGTAAGAGAGAAACTTCTGGGAATCATTTTAAATATGATAATGAATATAATAAGTATGATATGATACATAATATGCATATGAAATTTACTGTATACATTCGTATATTTCAATGTACAGAACTGAAATGCTTGTTTATAAAGGTAAAATTGCTTCTTCATCAAAAAAAATTGAGTAAACTCATTAAAATTGAACCTATTTGAGGTTTCCTTTGAAATAAGTGTATTAAACATTGATCTTACAGCCTCCCACACCGTATATCATGCTATATACTGCATTATAATTCGGCAATGAATCATTAAGAATGCATTCTCTTGAAATGCTTTTTGTTTAGTAGAGAACACTTTGCAATGAGAAGTAAAAATAGATAAAAATATTAGAAATATGATGTATACATTCATTTAAATTTTGATGAATAACGATGATGAATACCCTTAAAAACATTTGATTTTTATAAGGCAACTTGAAATGGGAAATTTTAAATTCGATTTAGAATATTCTTTATTTCTAGAGTGCTCATACTTATTTCTTGAAGATCTAGCTCTCTCAATCGGGTCTTTTTATATCCTTACAAAGGGTATATTAATTTAAGTCAAGAGTTTGTAACCCATCTTAGCAGACATCTCTGATCCTATAAAGTATATTTTTTTATATATATATTTTTTTTTATTTATTTATTTAACGTCAACTAAGAAAGTCGACTTAGCATTGAGAAATAATTAAAAGTAAAAAAAAAAGAAAATAATAAAAAAATAATAAGATTTAGATTTTAAAATTAAATTTGGTAATAAATCAAAAATTTTAGATTAATTAAAAATATATATTTTTAAATTTAGGCTGGGGAATATAAAACAAGAATTCCTAATCCAACATTTGCTGCAAAGGATTGGGGAAAACCCAGTAAAACCCAATCAGATCGGTAGATTAGTATTAGTTGTTAGGATGTAGTGTTAATTGATTAAAGATAGACAGTTTAACAGAGTAAAGGAAGGACTCAGTGTTGAAAACTCTAGACAGTCTGTTGTAGTCAGCACAGAGCACTCGGAAAGGGTCATATATATAGTCTGAGTCAGCATCAACATAGAAATCAAACTAGCTCTGTCTTCTCCGTCTGTCTGTGTGTATGTTTGTCTGTTGCAACGCAAACTAGTCTCTCAGTCTTAAAGCTATCTCGATGAAACTTGGCAAACATGCTTCCTATTGCTGCACGCTGTTAATAAGTTGGAACCAGCTTGAATGGACCTATATATCGTATAGCTGCCATAGAAACTATCGGCTAATTTTTGTTAGTTGTCAAGATATTGTAATGAAATTTACTACTTCGGGCTTTTTCTGTATATATAATATGCACATAAAATTTCATCAAAATCGGACCACTATAACATAAAGCTGCCATAGGAACAATCGGTCGAAATGAAAGTTTTTGTATGGAGAGCAGTTCTGATTTTAGAAATAAATGAATTAATTAGCTAGACATAATATTCTGCATCATTATATATCTCTAAGAATAAGAACGATTGATGGATTTAAGAACCTGCAAGTGTATAGAACCTTCAGCAAGCCGAAGGTAGCCTTTGTTATCGTTCCTATGACAAACATAAGCATAAAATCAATGTACCTTGCTATAGACAGTCTAAAAATGTATGCAAAAATGAATAATCGTCGTTAGGCCCACGAGAATCCCCTGTGTGGAGTAGTACACTGAGTGGTTCTCCGAAATTCTGATGAATTTATGACATTCAACGAGGAGAATTCGATAAGTTCTTATCGTTCCGAAGATTAATGTCCAAATTGCCTGACGTATTTGTTGATAAAAAAACGAGTGTGGGTGAGTGTATCGCAGTGTACAGTGTATATCGTTTGCTCGATGGGCCCTTGCTGGTTCCTTGCTGCAATGCGACTTTGATTTTAGCGAGAATCTGCATTGATTTCCACTTAGGACGGACGGAAAAACCAAGTCGGACAATTTTTCCATATGGCGTAATTTATGAATACAAATTAATGAGCCGTTGGCATGCCGAATAGCGCTTTCCCGCTGTCCGTCCGCCACGTCCGGCCAGTCTGTGTGGCAGTCCGGATTCGCAGTTGAGTTGTGGCAATAGCGGTGAGTTTGTTTGCCTAAATGCGATGCCTGGCACTGGTCGTCTGAGCTGTCGTCCACTTTGGGCGCCATTATTACATCCATTTCCGCAGGCAGATTTCCGGTGATTATTTCCAAAGGCAACGGCAAGCAGAGACGGTGCTCAAAGTCAAAGTCGAACAGCGCGTCGTGGCAATGTCCATTTGATGTACTACGCTTTTGGCCACGGGCTGATTGAATTAAGCCAAATGATTCTGGCCAGGTCAGAGGACACACACAGAGGCGTAATGGCACGCAGCTTAATTATTGCTCATGCACATCGCCATTGCCATCGGCAGCGACAGCGACAGCGTCAGGCAGGTGCTCCACTTATACTAATTGAAATTGATTCATTTTCGGGCCTGCTAGGGGAAGGGGTATAAAGGGGGGTAGGGGGGTAGCGTACAGGTAGCTTGTCATACACAATTGAAAGTCAAAAATTCAGAGCCGACATGAAGCTATTTATGATATCTGCCGCCGTTATTGCTGCCATGTATCGATTCAAGTTGCGACACAGTGCCAAATATTCTGTGCAGGTACAGGCAGGTGAGCAGGTCGGCGGCAGGTGCCAGGGGCAACTGCAATTTGTATCGTTTTTTTTTTTTGGGAGAAATTAAAGTCTTGTCAAACAATGCGGCATATGACACAAACACACAGACAGACTGAGAGACAGACAGACAGACAGAGTGCTCTGTAGATAGTAAGTTGGTGTTGTAGTTGAAGTCGAAGACCCACAGATAGACAGGAACTGGAAGCCAAAGCAGAGGCAAAAGTAGACGCAGAGGTGACAGACAGAGGCACAGACAGAGGGACAGACAGAAAGACAGAACAGACAGACAGACAGAAAGACAGTCGGAACAGACAGAACAGACAGACAGAAGCGAGTCTAATGCAAACGCTACACAGAAGCAGAAGCAGAGTAGCGGAAATAGTTGAAAATAAATAATAAAGTGGAAGTCAAGTGTGGATATGCGCGACTGAGAAATATCTTGGAATATATTTTCGACCTTTGCATATATCCTATATCCTTTGCAGCAAATGTGGGATTGGGAATTCTTGTTTTATATTCCCCAACTTAAATTTAAAAATATACATTTTTAATTAATTTAAAATTTTTGATTTTTTACCAAATTTAATTTTAAAATCTAAATCTTAAACTTTTATTATTATTTTCTTTTTTTTTAATTTTTATTATTTCTAATTTGAATTTAAAAAATATGAACTAATGTTAATTTCAAGTCGACTGTCTTAGTTGACGTTAAATAAATAAAAAAAAATAAAAAGCAGAAAATGTGCAGTATAAAGTGTGCAGATATTTTCATAAAAAAGGGGAAAATCTAGAAAGAGAGAAAGAATCTAGGAAAGAAAACTAAGAAATGCGCTGAAAATGAAAATAATAAACAGTAAAAATGGAACAGGTTAAAATTAATGTGATTTTAATTATGTAATATTTATATTGCATTATTTATTATTATGTAATATTGACAGCTTACGTTTAATTTATATATTAAGTATATAATAAACGAAAAAAATATAATCTAACATATTATAAGAAATATTTCTTATCAATCATCTTGGCATTTCATATTAGTTTATTAATGAATCTTATGAGTTAGTATTTGCTTTGATTTTAAGAGTATGTTTCCATTACATATATATTTAATTTATTATATAATATACATAATATTCAATACATATAATATTCATTATAGAATTACATAAAGTTTGTTCTTCATACAATTTAGATTTGATTTCATTATATCAACTGCATTTTACTTCATCTTTTTTAACATACCCCACAATTAAATAAAATTAGGGAGTATCACAAAAAAATAAGTTCGCAAACAAAACGGAAACTCACAAAAAACACACTGAGAGAGAGAGAGAGAGAGCACAGAGCCAAATAGAATAGAGAGTCAAACGTAAAGAATTGTAACAAGTTGAATGCGCTGGCTGAGCATTAATAGGTTTTTGACTTGCTACAAAATCCCACAGTCATAGCTACCTCGTTCCCCCTCTCTGCCCTCTGCCCTCAACCCTCTAGCTATCGCAACAGCGATCTGCAGCTTGGGAAACTAAACTAAAGCAAGTGAGTTGTCTGTCAACAGTTTCTCCCCCAATCTCTGAGTCAATTTCAGCAATTTGCTCGCCACTCTTTTAGACAATGATTTGCCAAATGTACAAAGAGAGGGAGGAGGTAAGGGCAGGGAAAGAGTAGAGGAATAGAGGAGAGGTAGACTAGGGACCACTTTGTACTGACAGCACAACACGCACATGTAAACTAAGAGAGGGCTGTGCTGTGAATCTACCTTGAATCTTGGTCTTGATTAGCTCTGCCCGCTTCGCAATTCACGTCTAATTGGAGCGTTGTGCTACCAAACAACGCGCTCTGACCGTGGCTAATGCCATTTGAACTGCCAGCCGTAATTGGCCAGAGATGGCAAAATAATGCGATTTTCTTCAGCTTCTTCTCTTGCTGCCTTTGCTGCTCTGGGTTACCTTTTTTTTTGCTATTTGATTATTATCAATTGAGAGATGGCCCCCGCCCTCTCCCCCGCCTCTTCAACTTCCCTTCTGCCTGCCCCAGAAATAACTGAGCCGGAATAAGCTGACAAACAATATTTCGGTATGAATTTCCTTGGCTTGTTATGTACACAGATACCTTATAAACACTCACCCATTCCCCTCACACAGAGTCGGGGAATTCATTTGAAATGAATTCAATTCGGGATTGTTTTACGTGTTTTTTGCTGCTGTTGCCACTGTTACAGCGTCTGTTGACTCCGACAATATGGCAGATGATTCTCGATTTTAATGACCACGCAATTCAATTTTGTGAGCCTGCGCCAGTTGTGCAGTTCCATTTTGAGCCTGTCGTTAAACCGAAAAATGGTCTGGTTATTTGCCTTTGTTGAGCGCTTTATTGTTCTTATTGTTGTTCTTGCTGGCTCAAAATATTTCAGAAATAATTATTGTTTTATGGCAAATTAATTGCAGGCAGTTTATTATTTATTTTCAGTTGGACATCGCATGAAACTTTGTCGCATTTATGAGCATTTTAATCTAATTTCTTATTGACAAACAGCTTGATTTAACTCTTTTACTTTGTCTTTATCTTTCTCTCTCTCTCTAATCTATTGTCTTTAGCTTCCTCTCTCTCTAATCTCTCATCTTCTACTTTCTCTGTCTCTATCTCATCTATTGTCTTTATCTTCCTCTCTCTCTCTAATCTATTGTCTTTATCTTCCTCTCTCTCTCTCATCTATTGTCGATATTTTCCTCTCTCTCTTTCTTTCATCTGTTGTCTATATCTTCCTCTCTCTCTCTAATCTATTGTCTTTAGCTTCCTCTCTCTCTAATCTCTCATCTTCTACTTTCTCTGTCTCTCTCTCATCTATTGTCTTCATCTTCCTCTCTCTCTAATCTATCGTCTATATCTTACTCTTTCTCTCTCTCATCTATTGTCTATATCTTCCTCTCTCTCTCTCTCATCTATTGTCTATATCTTCCTCTCTCTCTCTCTCATCTGTTGTCTATATCTTCCTCTCTCTCTCTCTCATCTATTGTCTATATCTTCTTCTCTCTCTCTCATCTGTTGTCTATATCTTCCTCTCTCTCTCTCTAATCTTTGTCTATATCTTCCTCTCTCTCTCTCTCTTTCTCTCTCTAATCTATTGTCTTTATCTTCCTCTCTCTCTCTCTCATCTGTTGTCTATATCTTCCTCTCTCTCTGTATCTGTCGATATCTTCCTTTCTCTCTCTCTAATTTATTGTCTTTATCTTCCTCTCTCTTTCTCTCATCTATTGCCTATCTAAGTTCGTCTTTTAATTTGAGTAAAAATTTTCAATCCAAAAACTTCTTTACTACAATGCAAATATATGTATCTTTAGCTCTTCATAATATAAATATCTCTATATCTTTTCCACTTTAAGCTATTCAATTAATACTTTCATATCCTTATATGAATATCTTTCGCAATCTGTCTTCTCTCCTATATCATTAGCACTTCATTCACTAATCTGTTCCACTTAATCTTTATAGCAACATACTTTTACTCTATAAATAGCGTATTTTCCCACTTTATAGCCACTCTAGCAAATGCAAAAATGCTTTTTCCAACTGCGTCACTTTCTATTCTATCATTATTTCTATCTTTAGCCAATCTCATCTCACTTACATCTCAATCTCTAGCCCTTGAATTGCCTTTGGTTTTACAGTTCCGCCCTCTACTAACTATTACGATGCTCAACAAAAAATGTCAATAAAATATCTTTATACATTTATGTGCGTCATAAACGCCAAGCTCAAACCACAATAAAATGTTTGCTCTTTTATCAATTATCTCATTGTTGTTGTATTTTTACAATCGAACACGAGCAGTAGCAACATTTGCTTAACTTTGATAAGTTGAATTTGTACAAGCTCGCATCGTGTTGCAATTTGCATGCTTATCTACAGACGAGACGAAGCTAGTCATGCCATAATTCACATGTCTCTTCTTCCTTTGCCCTGCTCTATTTACCCGTTTCTACTTTTCTGCACATGCTGTAATCAATTTTCCATTGAATGTTGAGTGTGGAACCTGTCCTTCATTTATCTATGCATTCAATCAAAAAAATGAATGAAAAGCGAAAAAGCGAAAAAGCGAAAAAGACAACCCTAGACGGGTATTCAATATACCAATCGAGACTCCGCTCGTTTACTCTGCTCTTCAGCACCATCTCTGCTTCCTGCTGCCATTCGAACCTTGCTTTTCCGTTTTCCTTCCTTCCTCACCTTATTCATAACAAATTTCTGGTTGCGAAAAAAAAATTCATTTCTCAACATTTTCATTGACTTTTTATACTGCGCAGCCATAAACTTTCGGAAAAGGGTTTTATGCGCTTGCGATGGGCACTCGGTATGCTATCAAAAATTGATGTGGTCTATTTTAAAATGGTCATGTGGGTCTGTTTGCCATACATGCTAGAATATGTTGTCACTCAAAATGCGATCTACTCTTTTATGCCAGCATCAAAGTCTTTCGACCATTGCTTACTGCTTCCTAGTTCATTTGCCCACATCTATAAACTTTGAAACAACATAACAAACGTATTTTGAAATGAAATAGTTTAATATTCAGCGTGTATATAGCTTGTTATATAGTCTTTAAACTGCCCAAACTTCAGCTGTATCGCACGTGGGGTATGTAAGCTATCTGCGAATTACCTAAACTGTATTTGTTAAGCTGCCAATGTATCGAATTAGCTGAGGAGTATTTGTTAACCTGCCAAGGTATCTGGCAATCGAACCTTTTTCGATCTGCACAAATTCATATATATATATATATATATCTTGTTATATAGTATTTTAACTGTCCAAACTTCGGCTGTATCGCACTTGGGGTATGTAAGCTATCTGCGAATTAGCTGAGGAGTATTTGTTAACCTGCCAAGGTATCTGGCAATCGAACCTTTTTCGATCTGCACAATTTCAACTCGTTTATTTCACTTTTTTTTCACTGGCTGGCGTTGTTTGCATTTGCTCAGCTCACACTTCACTTCTTTTTTTATTTTTTCTGTGCAGCACTTCCACTCCCTCCACTTCCCGCACCGCCCACATGATTCCTCTTGTTGTTTATTGTTGAATATCTTTCTGCAGCGTTTGCATTCGCATACGTTTTCGAGTTGCCTTCAATTTCTTTCTCTTCTTGCTGCTCTTGCCGCCATTCACTTGCTATTTTATTTGCTGATTTAATCGTGTCTTGAAGCTTCCTTCCTGTGACTGTTGCTGCCAGTGGTACCGGTGGCGACGGCGACGGAGTCGACTATAGCAAAGACGGCGTGGCAGAACGGACAGCACAGGGAAACAAATTTATAAGGCGTAGTACCCAGTCGCACACACACACGCACACGTAACATACACACACACGTAACATACACACACCCGTAGAGAGACATAATCAAATGTAATGCGCTGTGGGGCAATAGCCGCAACTAGCAACAGCTTTGCCGCCGCCAGCACAAAAAAAAGATTACAAGTGCGAAAAGAAAATGTGCGGCCTGCCTCTGCCCCCTCTCTCTAAGACTTTAAGCATACTAAACCTGTTGTACGATCTGCTGATCTCTTTGAGGAAATTCTGGGAACTACTTAGGTCATTAGCGTGGGTTACGCCTGGTTAGTCTGCAAAAGAGACCAATGTGTGACTGCCTGAGAAGGTTTAAATTTAATTGTAATTCTGCATCAATTGAGGCTTGTGTAATTAGTATTTTGTATTTTGTTTCATCTTTTATCATCTGACAACTTTAGAATATCCCAAGAGATTGTCAAAGAACTTCAGTGACACGTGCAAAACGCATTTGCCACGTGAGTGCACACGCACCAAAAGTCTTTTGACTCGTTCTCATGCTCGTTTCGTTTCTCACCCATTCTCATCATTCTCTTTCACCATCGCATTCTCGTTTCACGTAATATGTTTGTTTATTTATTTTCACTTTTACGTTGCCACTTTCTTATTATTTGCCCCGACAAAGGCGGAAAGCGCAAAAAACCTATTGCAAAACTAAAGCGTATTACGTGGATGGTGGAAATACACACACACACATGCACACAGGGCGACACGTGCATGAATAAATAAGACATACATATTTATGTGCGACGTAGGTTAGTTGTACTTTGTCTATAAGTCGCGCAACGGGTCGTATGCTTGATGTGCATGCCGATATGCCGTTGCCGTTGTGAAGTCGTTGTTGATGTTGACGACTCAAGCGAATGTGTCAAACAGTAATAATCAGTTTCAAGGCAACAAAAGTTGACAATGCACAGGGCACACACACCCGCACACCCCCACACACACACACCCACATGCAGAGTGAGAAAAACCCTTAACAATGTGCCTTGCTGTGCCACATGGCGTATGGGTTACATTTTGTCAGCTTCCCAAACTCAAACTCGTCGAGCGTCGAGCGTCTTATTAAACGCACATTATGCAAAAAAGCAACTTTGCATTGCATATTAAACCGAGACATAAGGGTGCACTGAGAGAAATCCTCAAGGGATTTGCTCGTGCAAGGACCTTGACAGCGAGACAGAGATAGAGAGAGAGGGAGAAAGAGAGAGAGAGACAGAGAGAGTGTTACATAGATTGAAGACTCCCTGCCAGTTATAACAAGAATATATATACTTTATGGGGTCTCCGACGCCTCCTTCTGCCCGTTACAAACATTTGCACAAAGTTAGTATACCCTTTTTTGACCATTTTCAATGGTCCAAGGGTATAAGAATACAACAGAAATGATCTTAAATCATCTGCTTCATAATCCCACACTTAATTCACACAATTTCCCATTTTATTCCGCATTCTTCTTCTCTCGATAATAATCATTTGAAATTCTTCCTAATTGAGCAATTTCCAGAAATCGTTTAGCTTATGCTAAACGAAATATTCATTATTAATGCGCACTGCGAAAGTGTTCATTCTGTGCAAAAGAGCATTATCAAAATTTGCACAGTGTGTAAATATTATACCCGCTATACCCTTATCCCCCGTTAACCCCTCCTCCACCTTATTTGGTACACACAGAGTGAGAGATTCCCGTCTAGAGGCAGCTTCAGTTAACGTCAACGATGTCGTCGACGTCGTCTTATCAAGCAAATTGAGCGCTCATTCACACGCAACAAATAAATTTATACAAAAAACGCAAATAAGGAGAGCCAGCAATGGGTGTGTGTGTGTGTGTGTGTGTGTTGGCACGACTGTGAGGTACCCTGTACACTGTGGGGAATAAGGTGGAAGTTTATACAGACTAAGTGTGAACAAACAGACAGACTGTAAGTTGACTTTGAAGACATATGTTTACATTGTTTATGGTATATTAAGCTTAAGATACTCTGTAAACAGTGAGGCATGAAGTGCAGTTTATAGGGTATATACATATTACTTCTTGAAAGTTGAATCATCATTACTAACTGATCAAGAATATAAAAGTTTTATTACATTGACGAGTTTTCAATTTGAATTTCTTCTTATATGAAGCAATTATATACTGACTGTATATTCCCGTCTTATACCTGTCGGACTATACCACCTTCTCTCATTTACAGGGTATGAAAAACAGAAGCAACGACAGCCTCAACAACAACTGCCTCAAATATTTGTACATGTCGCACTAAGTGTGGCTGCAGGGGCAGCTGCGAGAGTTTGGCATGCGAGGGGGCAAGCGGAGGGCGGGGTCAGTGCGAGGGGGGGGGCGGGGGGGGGGCTGCTGCTGCTGCGGGGGCGTGCTCCGTTGACGGCGATGTCGCGCGTTTGGCTGCACTTAATGAAGCCCGCGCCGCACTAACTAAATTGACTTTATTGCTGTGCAAATAGGCGTGCGGCCCGCTGCTGCTGCTGCTGCTGTTGTTATACCGTTAAGTATGTATTATTGTAATAATAACATATTTACATATCCACACACACACACACACACGCACAGCCAGTCGAGGCCTATGCCAGTTTTGTCGGTGCGTTCGTTGTACTTAAAATGTTATAAATAAAACATGGGTAATGTCTCCCCGTCTAGTGTGTGTGTGTGCATGCGTGTGTGTGTGTGCTATAAATACACAATAATACCTCACGAGCAGGCAACGCAAACACACACACACACACACACCTGCTGCTCGTTTAAATAAATAATTTTTAATAATAACTATTTAAATAAATGAAGTGCGGATTCAATTAAACGTTGCATGCGAATGTGAACAAAGTGAAAATTTATTGCGAGAAAACTTGAAAGGCTTTTCACATTTTCATTAGCTCTGCCAGCGAGTTTGTGACTGCGCGCGTGTGTGTGTGTGTGTGTGGTTTGAGGTAGGTCTTGTGTTAATGACTTGCAGAACTTTTTGCTGTATGAAAACTATAATGAATTCCCAACCAGGCTGAGCAACTAAATTTCAATTATTTTCCCATAATATTTTCGCTTTCTTTGGGAATTTCTGCCTGAAGGTTGACTTTGTAAATAATTTGCAATTTATTTTGATCATCTTTATAGCTATAAAGAATTTACAGAATGCTCTGGTTTGTTTTCTCTTGAGATTAGTAGAGATTTAAATTTAGTTCTTCTACCAAAAACGAAAACATATTTCAGATCATTGAAAAATTGTTGTAATTTATAAGAGCTAAACAAAAATAGCCTCCATACAAATATGCTTGTAAAATGTATAAACAAATTTGGAATGCACGCAATAGTTTTAGTATAGAAAAGGCGCCATTCCACATTTTTCATGTTCAAGTTCAGGGTTGTCAGGGTTGTCAGAGTGTTTCGCTAGTCCCTATGCTATCTACAAAGATTGCGGTGGCTTCACTTCACTTCTTTGCTTCTGCTGGGCTTTGCGTGTTTGGGCCTTTTTGTTTTGAACTATTTTCGGAAACCTCAACACGCTAATGAAGCAATTAAAAATGCTAATGCACACAACACAGCAACAGGCGCCCATGCCAGAGTTTTCCTTCGTACACAAGTTTAGCTATGGCTAAATTTGAGTAATTTCTAATTGATTTGCAGAGGCATAAAAAGTGTATATGCTTTTTATGCGGTTCTATAACATTTTCTAGCCATCGTATATGGCAAATAAAATTTGGCTTTGGTTTGCTTTTGAAATTTTCTTTGATTCGAATTCGAATTTTCCAAAAATGTCTATAAAATGGCTTTATAGGGCTATAAAAATTTGCCATAGATGAGTAAAATATGTTGGTGAAATATTATATCATTGGTAGCTATAAAGAAATTCTTTAAGAACTCCTCAACCACAGCTCGAAACCACCTTTGATTAAAATTCTCTCTTGTTATTAAATACTGTTGTTAAATACTGAAAATACTGTAAAGTTCTCCACTTCTTGTTCTTTGTTGTCTTACAAGAACTACTGCAAATACTGTTGAATTTTCTAATAATCTAACCTAACCAAACATTACCTAACCTAATCTAACCTAACATTACCTAACCTAACCTAACCTAACCTAACCTAACCTAACCTAATCTAACCTAACCTAACCTAACCTAACCTAACCTAATCTAACCTAACCTAACCTAACCTAACATTCCCTAACCTGACCTATTCTAACCTATTTTCTCTAATACCTCATTCTCTCTTATCTTACTGGAACTATTCAAAATACAGCAAAATTGCTTCTTTGTTAACTTACTAGAACTTCTGCAAATTATGTTTAGTACTCTAGCAACCTAACCTATTCTAACCTATTCAACCTATGCTAACCTATTTTCCCTAATACCTCATTGAATCCAGCAAAGAGCCTTTGTCAACCCCTTTGGCACTGCGACACTTGAGATTGAGCTAAGAGTGCTTGCACCCCTTGTACCACCTCCCCTCCTCTGTGCATCCCCTTTTATCTAAGTACTCAATTGAGTAGTCTCAGTTAATCTTTGCTTTTCATCTCGTATAGCACACAAAAGCTAACGGAAATTGAGACACGCTTAATTAATATTAATTTGCATGATATGTGCGGCACGAGGGCGCCTTGCTCAGTTAGCGTCTATTTCCAACGCGTCAACCAACGCGGCGAATACGAAACGATAAATACACAGACGGTCACAGACAGCCAAGAGAGGGAACGAGAGAAAAACAGAATATAACTACAGCTAAAGATATATACAGACCTGCAACTAGACAGAAGCGTGTCTGTATATATTTCGACTGGGCCTGTCAACAAAAGACCAAACGAATCTATCGATGAGGCTGTGTGCGCAAAACAATGAGAACAATGTGATCAATGGATTTGCTCCTCCACACCAGCCCAAACTGTTTGTCGGTCTGTTTGTCCGGCTAAATGAACACGTCACAAGTGCGTGTAACTGTACTTGAATGGGGCAAACTGCGAATGGGTCTGACATTGAGTGTTCCTCACTGTGGTCGGTCACGGGTGCCTTCAATATAGTCGGTAAATTAGGCTTGACATCATCGGTGTCGATGTCGATGTCGTTGTCGTTGTCGATGTAGAGGTCGTTTTCGGCTCATTGTCGTTTGGTTTCCAGCAGCTTCAAAAGAGCTCTATTTCTTGGCATACCCTGTAGAGAGGTGCAAAAGGGGTGTTTGTGTTAATATTAAGAAATAAAAAAAACTGTTTAAAACTGCTCTGGATCAATTGAAAATGCAATAGAGGGTAGTTTAAAGTCGTATTTCATACCCACTTTTATTTCCATGCAATGCTTAATTAAAATACAATTTCTCAAGATTAACATAAGTTAATGACAGCAGCAGGGTATGCCCAAGTCGAGTAGACACCCGTCTAAAGTGAGAAATTAGCTGCAAAAGTGTATTAAATGCTGTTAACAATGTTTAGTTTGTTTAACAAACGCTCAACTTCCAGGGCATGCACAAGTCGATCATGCGTTCAGTTGCCTGCATTAGTATTTGTTTTCTTTGGCTTTTGTTATTGTTATTATTATTATTTTTTTGCACTGTTTTTTGATTGCTTTAAATTGTTTAAGCTTATTGTCGCCGTCTGACATTCATTTGCGCCCGCGTTGCGTGTGTGTGCGGGTGTGTGTGTGTGAGCGGGTGTGTGTGTGTGTGAATGCTATGCGTGCCTGTGTGATCTGTTGTTTGCGCCTTTCAATAGATTTGACTTTCAGTTAACAAAAGGCGAAGGCGCACTTGGTTTAGGGGTCCACAACTATTACATCTTCTTCTCTTCCCTACTACTATCTCCTACCTACTTCTCTCCTCCAACCTTTCTACCACTCCCGTATCTCCCTTCTACCTCCCTCCTACCACTCTTCTATCGCCCTTCTACATCCCTTCTACATACCTCACTCCTACCTTCCACCTACCCATCCCCTACCTATCTCCCGCCTACCACCCTCCTATCTCCCTTCTACCTCTCTTCTGCATACCTCCCGCCTACCTCTCTCTCACCACTCTCCTACCACACTCGTATCTCCCTTCTACCACTCTTCTACCTCTCTTTTACATTCCTCCTACCTAACTCCTACCACCCTCCTACAACTCTCCTATCTCCCTACTACCTCCCTTCTACATCCCTCCTAGCTACCTCTCTCCTATCACCCTCCATCTGTCTTCTACATACCTACCTCCCTTCTACCACTCTTCTACCTCCCTCCCACATCTCTCCTACCACTCTTGAATCTCCCTTCTACCTCGCTTCTACTACTTTCTCCTACCTACCTCCCTCCTACCACCCTCATATCTCCCTTCTACATACCTACCTCCGTCCTACCACTCTTCTATCTACCTCCCTTCTACTACTTTCTCCTACCTACCTCCCTTCCACATACCTACCTTCGTCCTACCACTCTTCTATCTCCCATCTACATCCCTGCTACCTCCCTCCCTCCTACCACCCTTCTACATACCTCACTCCCACATCCCTCCTACCTCCCGCCCTCCTAACTCCCTCTTCCCTACCTCCCGCCCTCCTACCAATCTTCTACAGCCCTCCTACCTACCTCACTCCTACCTCCCTCCGACCTTCCTCCTACCAATCTCCTATCTCCCTTCTACCACCTTCGACCAGTCTTCTACCTCCCATCTACATCCCTCCTACCTACCACACTTCTATTTCCCTCCTACCTCCCTCACTAGCATCTGCCTATGTCTTCAACTCAAATTGCGAGTTCGGTTCAAAATTCTCGCCGTTTAGTGGTGCGTGGCACATAATTTTGCATTTAACGGAAATTCCCAGCAAGACTCAGCGTGCGTATGCGTATGTGTATGTGTCTGTGTGTCTGTGGGCTCCTCTACTTGAGGTCAAGTGCCTCCTCGCTTTGCACAAATTACACAAACGTAGACAGCGCGTCGAGCTGGGCAGCAAAAACCAAAGCAATTTGAAAATTTACGACATTCTACAGTCATTACACCTTACGACGGCTACGTCAAGCCACGCCTATTTTGGCATGTGCACCCCACTCGCCCCCTCGCCCCCTCGCTCTGCCCGTCATGTGAATTTCGCATACAACTTCCGCACAACTTTCGGTTTTTCTTTTGCTTTGGGCTTTTTGTTTCGCTTATTGTATGCAAATTTCCCCAGTGAAAAAAGACGTTCAAATGGACATGGCACCTGCCTCGATGTACTGGAATTCCCTCAACTCCCCCCTCACCGCCTCACTGCCAGTCAGTTGTCGCTCGGCTGTCCGCAAGAAAAACAACAGAGAAATTTGCCTTGTCTTATCGCTCTATCGCGTTCTCGCAGCCCGAGTGCGAGTTCCAGTGCGAGTATTTGCATTATTGCGAGTATCGCCATTAGGGCCCTACATATAATGAGGGGTACTTTGGATCACTTTGGCTGTACGTAACATCCGAAGAACTGAGTACCCATCAATCCAAAGACAACCCATCATTTGCTTGAGTTGCTTGAGAGAAGTATTATTTATTGCTCAGCAATTTGTTTGCAATTTTTGATACCCGGAGGTAATTTTCTTTTTTGGTTTTCACTTTATCGGATCTTCCAGTAATAGAAACTCTGCGTTGATTTCTAAATTTCATATTTTTATAGGTTATATATTTTTTGAGCATAAATTTTTAATGTTTTGCAATGTTTATAGCTTCAAAATTTTCATTTTTACTATTTTTCCAAGTATTTCTTTTTTATAGTATTATTGACCAAAAACTCTCAAAAATTGATAAAAAAAAATCATTGCATTTTGGTTGGCAATTTCTATTGTTTGAATTGTTTACGTACTATATTAAAAATAATTAAAAATTCAAATTTACGAAAACTTTTTAATGAGAATTGCAATCAAAAAAGTTTTCAAACAACCAAAATACTTTTATTGGTTACTTATTTTGAATGGTGAAGTCGATATTAGGTATTTAATGGATGTGATAATGTCTTTTAATTTAAATAATGATATAGGCACTAACGAAAAGAAATACTATTTGTAGAAGCTCATACTTTTTACAACTGTTTATCCTACAAAGAATTAAAGGCAACAAGCGATTAAAAAGAATTGGTTAATTTAATTGGTTGTGTCCTCTTATTAACGATTGAATCAACAAGTTCAAAGAGTAATTAAATCCTGCCAATATTTACAGCCCGAACTCGTACAGATACATGCACATATATCATCGACATTCAGTCAATCATTATTTACTCTGCATTAATTATTGCATTAAAAAAAGGGTCAATAAAATTCTTGTTAATTCCAATTTGCAGAAAATATGCAACTCAATTAAACAGCAGCAAATTTCAGCGATTTTTCAATTACAATAAAAGTTTAAAAATAAATTCATATGAAATTCTTTATATGCGTGCTGCAATTTGATTATACAACAATAAAATGACAACTTTTTGTTTTCATTTTGATATTGTGCGCTGACTAAGTGAATTTCCTTGTTTAAAATTTGCGTGTTTTATAGAAATCCGGTCGGATTTAATTGTTTTAGCTGAAGTGCAATTAAAATTGTTATGGAAAAAAACGCAGAGCTTTAATTAAAGTCAACTGCAGAATGTGTTTAATTGAAAGTAACCTATTGAACCTATTGAAAAAAAGGTTTAAATGAGAACTGGAAATTGAAGAGAGAAAGAATGTATGGTAAAAATTTGTTTGCCATAAATATAGAAGTAAATATAGTTGTTTGTATATAAATAAAGATTGTACATGAATCTGAGGTTTCAATTATATAGATATATGTGAATATGCGAATGTCAAAAAGAAAGAATTTTACTTAAGCTAAACCAATTTCAAAGTTTGTCTTAAATATATTGTAGTTATTTTATACAAGCATATATACTATAAATATGTCTTTATAAGTATCTATGTATATATATAATACATATAATTTTTTCTTCGCCATTATTGTCACCCTGTTTCACAAGCGATTCCGCTTGCTCGACATTATTATTATCGTTGGCGATTCTCCACTTGGTGTCGCCGTATCGTTATTTATTCAATGTGACCGTTTTTTTGAAGTGTTGTTCTTGTCGTTTCCTAAACAGCCACGCCCGCTGCCACCACCCGCTTTTCCAACAATTGAAATTGAAGTTGAAGTTGAAGGACATTTGCGCTCGTTCCACTTTTCCATTGTTGTCGCTTTTGCTTTATGAAATGCAAATTTGAATTCAAATTCAAATTCAAATTGAATTCGAGTTGAAGCATGCAGAAATTTCAAGTGGGGCAGTCCCATTAGGAGCGGGGCGCGAAAGTAGGGGTAGAATTCTACAAGCCCTAATTAATTATACGTGCAAATTGTGATGGATGCCTTCCTGCGTCTTGTTTATGTTGTCGCTCGCCTTTTTCATTTCCGTCAACCTATTTTTGCATTGTTAACTTTCTCTCTTTTACATTTTCAACTTGGCTTGCTTTTCCATTGATTTAACTAGTCAGGGCTGGCAAGGGCGTGGCAGCATGCATAACAAATTGCACAGATGCCACAGCTGCTGCTGCTGCTACTGACCGTGTGGACACACTGAGACACATCCGACACACTCACACACACACACACACACACACACACACACACACCCGCACAACAAGTGTCCTTGTGCTCGTTATGCAGCTGCGGCTTATTTTGGAACATTTCTATTTGCATGCCAGCCTCCGATACGCCTCCTCACTTCCCCCCCCCTTGCCACGACTCTCACAATTGCATTATACGCTGTTTGTTATTTTTATCGGGGCGACATCTACGCAACTTGTTCGCATCTGATTCACGCGCCCCTCGACATGATTCATGCGCAGCCAAATATTTTAATTATGCGAACAGACGTTGCACGCAGGCGAGTGGCAGGGCATGGCAACGGGGGGGGGTAAGGGTGCTGCAAGGCTGCTGCTCCTTTTGGGGGGCGTTACGCACAGTTAGCTCCGACATGGCGTGCAATTTGTATTTTGAACTTGCGTCAGTCAACTAAGCCAAGCAGACCCTCTAATTAATCTTTGCCAATTGAACTTGACCCAAAATGCAAAAAAACAAGAAACGAAACAAAAATATTAAAATGAAATATTTGCCAAAATGTTGCAGAAAAAACATTGCAAATGAAAAGCTTGTTGAGAGAAGAAAATTGCCAGAAAATTGCCAGAAAATTGATATGCTAAGCGAGTGCAATATTTGCTATTGGCCAGAGTAAAGTCATATTTTATGGCACATCGTAAAATAGTTAAGCATTTCATAAATTCCTCTCTATTAATTAAACAGAAAAACCCACCACGCAGCATAAATCAAACTCGCTTGTCTGTTGAAAATTTAATTAAAATTCAGCTAGAGCGTGCAATGAACTCCGCAAACTAAACCCTCCTCAATCCCTTTACTAAACCTCGGAATGTGGCTTAACACTTTATGAAAACTATGCAGAGTTTTATCTGAGTCTAAATTGGAATATTGTGTTTGGCCAAGAGAATACACTTTGCTCGCCACTTAACCTGTTTACATTTTGTAGAATTACTGCAAGTTTTTGCAAATTCAATTAAAACCAAGAACCCACAGGCCCACCCCTTGTCAGAGCTGCAGAGCTCGCTTTCAATTTGTGCAAGTTGATTCAATGATTTCGAGGCATAACTTACAGGCCTCCTTCTCCTCCTCTCTCACGCTCTTGATGCGTGCTGAATTATGTGCGACCCAGTTGCGATTGTATGACCAGTCTAAGTACGTGCACACACACACTCACACACACACACAGGCGAATGCACATCAAGCACTTTTGACTGTGCCTCCTTGTGCCTGTTGCTATCTCTGTCTATGTATCTGCTGCTTCTCTGCTTTCCGTTTGATATCAGAATGCATTCATGTTTAGTTTCGTAATTAAAAGTGTAATTCTAGCGGCACGCACCTGACAGCTCAGCGCAGGGCAGGGCAGGACAGGGCAGGGGACGTGGCAACTGACATTAGCATGCAAATGTATGCGTTCGAGTGAGCGCTGAGCGAGTGTCGAGTGGCAAAAGAAACAGTCAAGGTAACTGTGCAGCACACCCAAACTAACACACTCACACGCACACACATAAACACACACACACACAGGTGCTGTCTGTCTGAAATTACACTCGAGTGCGTTTTGGCAGCCTGCGCTGCGCTTGATAAAAAAATTGTTGCATACTTTCGTGCGCCAAATGAAAATGGCCACCGCCGCAACAGCCTCGCGGCGCATGCAAATGCGAATGTGAATTTAATTGCACACACACGCTTGAAGCTGAGACAAACCTCCGTGCCTTCTCCATCCCCTCCCCCTCCCCCCTCCTCCTCTGTTAGTTCCATCTACTGCCTTTAGTTCCGCCACAGCAGCATTTGCTCTAACCGCACTGTGGGGAAAACTTGTCTGTCAATCATAAAATGGCGTCACTTGTCGCACAGTTGTCGTAAAAGTTTTCCCTACGCTCGGCCCTTTTAGCATATTTTTTAAATTTGTATTTTTTTTTTTATAGTTGAAATATCTTTCGTATAATGCGTTCGCCAGTCGCCAAGCCGCTTGCGCCTTTTGCTTGCTTGCTTGCTCGCTTCCTTCCTGCCCGACTTCCTGTCACGCTTCGAGGGCAACAGCCATATAAACATGATTGTTGTTATTGCTCGAGCCCGTTTCTCTATGTTTCATTCGAGCCGAGCCAGAGGACGTGCAGGAAATTTGAGCAACGCAGAGAAAAATCCATTTACGTAATTACTTCACGTTAACTTTTGCTCTGCGTTGCGTTGCGTTGCGCCTCGTGTCGCAGCTTTTCTGAGGAATTTCTCGTACTGTGGGCAGAAGAGTTTTGCCGGAAGGCAAAATGAAATTGCGCCTGTCTCAGAAAGCAGCGTCCTTTTATTATTAAATTATTACACAGAATTGCTTATTGCTTTATTGGAAATCTTTTTCCGTTTTCCCGCTTTGGGGAACTAAACTTGTTAGTCGACGTCCACGTCCACGTCCACGACGACCCTTTCTAATTAGATGAGCGACGGCGCTGGCAACGCATATTGATTACGACAGCTGGCCAGGGGGAAGGCTAGCATGGGAGGGTTGGGCAAAAATAAAGATAAATGTATATACTTTCGAGGCATAATTATCGCATGAAATTGAAACAGTTTTTTTTTTTTTTTTGTTTCAGTTTGTTTCCCAATTAAATATGATAATTAATATTTGACTTGCATAGAGAGCATAATGAGCAGATCTATAAATTGATATGCCTGATTAATTGTGAATTAATGAACGCGTTAATTAACATGCAATCAACAATATTAGCATAGAACGCAGCAAGCTGAACTAATTTTGGAATTCTGAATTCTAATTAGAAACATATTTTTAATAATTTGAATTTGAATAATAATTAGTTTAAGATACATTTTTTTTTTTTTTTTTGTGGTATATATTATTATTATAAGTGAAGAATCCGTACATCATAATATTGTAATCTTACCTTTGCCTAATAATAATAAAAAAAAAAAAAAATTATAATAATAATTAGTTAGCACTGTGGCCGAGAGTTTAATAAATTATCAGCAAATTAAAGCTCAAGCTAAAACACATTGAAATAAAGTCCTAGATTAGGTTAAAGTATGAAGATAAAGTTAAGGAAGACTGATTAGGGAATCAACCACAGAACATGCCAATAAGTATGCTACACTTTAATCAACCGCACATTAAGTATTCCCTTTTAATAATCAATTTCTTACTTTCGTCTTTTCTTCACTCTTTCAGCCTTTAAGTACAGCAACTCCCTATAATGTAAGCCCAAACTGAACGACCAAGGCATTTAAGTAACGAGTTAAGCTGGACAAACAGTCTGACAAATACGCAGCGACGGCTAATAAAGAAGAAGTAACTGACAAGGCACAAGCAGAAGCAACAGCCGAAGCAGAAGTGGTAGAAAGGGAAAAGCGTGACCAACAAGTTGCCGTCGTCGTCGTCGTCGTTGCTGACTGAGTTGCCTGTTTGATTGCCCGTCTGCCGCCTGCCGTCTGCCGCCTGCCGCCTGAACACCTTCAACAGTTACTTCCAGCTGCTCCTCCTGCTCCTTCTCCTCCCTCTATTCTTTACACTCGTCCGGGCGCCGACACAGAGACAGCAGCAAAACGGCAGCCGTGGATACCAACAACACGCTGCGCAGTTCGGCCACTGTGAAAGCAACGGCAACGTTACCGTCGCAAACGTCGACGCCGCTGCCGCCGCCGCTGTCGCTGCCGCCGCTGACAATTTGTCAGCCGCAGGCGCCAACGCCTCCTTATCAGCGGCTGACCAAAGCGTTGCAATGCGATCCGAGATGCGGGCACGAGGTAAGTGAGAGAGGGACAGTGAGGCAACTTCGGTACGACTCGAGTTGCGGTCAGCACTTCAAGTGCGCCACGAGGCGTGTCAAGAAAGGGGAAAGTGTGTGGGGGGGCCACAGCTGCTGTGGCGGCGTTTGTATGCTCAACTCTGATGTCACAGCACAGGAGTGGAATAGAGAAAAGAAAGTGAAGTGACGACCGATAAGGGAAAATGGAAGTACGAGTATTGCGTTTTATTTGAATAGTGCTGAATAGGTTAGATAGTTTTAATAGATTTTGGCTTAGGTTCTAAATGATTTCTGAGTTCGGAAATAGTTTAACTGATATTTTAAGATACTAATAAAATAAATAATGAAATAAATACTCTGATACGTTTGCCTTTCTTATAAATTAATATTTTTATTATGTAAATGGTTGAACGACCTATTTGTAATATTGATTGATATAAGAATTTGCATTGAGCTAATCATCTAGTCGAAGTCTAACCGAATTTTTGACATCGACTTAGCTAAAATAAACTAATTCATATATATATATATACATATATATATAAAACTCTAATTTTTAATATCAATATTTTATGGATATTTTTTCTATCAACACCTTTCAAATAAATTATAAATTTATGCTGGTAACTGCTTAAATTCCTTATCAATCTCTACTCACAATCTACCTAATTGAGCGCCCAAGCAAGTCCGCTCCTGTTTCTAAAGTTGGGTCAACTAATGCAGAAACCTGCAATTTGCAACGTCAACGTCGGCGTCGACGTCGACAGCGACTTTGCTGTTTGCGGCGCTGCAATTATGTCGAGGTTCAAGGCTAATTTTCTTGCGACCCAATGAGCGGCCACATGCACTGTGGGTGTGTGCGTGTGTGTGTGTGAGGGAGTGTGTGCATAGGTCTAAGTGTGGCTGTGTGCCATGGCGTGGGCGTGTAAGTGTGTCTGTGGGTGTGTGGGCAGAATCTACACTTTTGTATGCTCATTCATTGAGCTGCTGTTGTTGCTTTTTGTGCATGCGAAATGCGCGTGTGGCAAATGTAATTCCGCCGTATTACGTATACGCCACGTACCACACAGCGCGTTAATTAACGTAACTACAGCCACGAGTTAGCCCAGCCACAGCAACAGCGACAGCGACGGCTTTGTCTGGTGCTTTTGGATTAAGAAAATCCCAACCACAAAAAGCTTAGCAAATGCCGCTGCCTTTCTTCAATTACATCAACCGAATTGCAGCCACTTTACCCCCTCCCCCAGCGCATTATTTGCTGCCCTCACTTGACCTTGCCCAACAACAAACGCAACGCCTCGAGTGCTGCTCAAAATTCACATGTGTGCATGTGTGTGTGTGTGTGTGTGCACTTGACATTGCTCTAAGTAGATTAGTTGATGAATTCTCCACGCAAAGGTGCAGCGCAAAAATAATTTAATTTTACTATGAGAAGTGAGTATGCAGCAAAGTGGGAGAGAGGCAGAGGGAGGCGGTAGGAGAATGTTGGGGAAACTTAATTGCAGCCGCGTATAATGAAAGCTTTGCATATTTGCACAGTTAGCTGGGGTAGTCAGGGATTGCCTGCATTCCTAGAAGTAACTAAAGAAAAAGAAGAAGACGAGATATCGTGAGGAAACTAAGTACTTCTAAGTGCTTTTTGAAGTAAGATGAGAGAGATAAGTATTATTATAAGATAATAGTACACTAGAAATTCAAAAGAAGCATAGTAGCTGTAAGTGTGTTGAAGCAGTTACTGAAAAGTGCCCCCCTGGAGAGTTTATACAGATGATTAAGTATTTAATGGGTAATTTAAGGGGAGGATTTTCATGTATTATTGATAACATTTTTAATCTTAAAGAGATAACATACTAACATATATGTTTTTCTATCATACCCAGTTAATTGAGATCTTACAATCTTACAATCATGCATTGTCTTATGCAAACCTTGATAAAACTAAGTAGCGCATTATATAATACATATTTTTGTTTCTCTTCATCTAAGCATAGCATCATTATCATCGCATCAGCTTAGCATGTCATTATTAACTAAAATCACATTATTCACTCATCAACTCATCGCATCATTTCACATTATAAGAATAAACGATAAATATCATTAACACTTTCTCACTTTCCTTTTTCTTGCTACACTTTCAGGTCACGATTGGTCGTCGCATTGGTCTATACAGATTCTGTGGCGACATCGGGCGCGGCAACTTTTCCAAAGTGAAATTAGCCGTGCACCAATTGACACGAGGTAGGTGGAGAGTTAAGAGTGAAATAGAGAGAGAGAGTGTGTGACAGAGAAGTAGATAAAGGTGAGAGTATGAGTAAGAGAGAGTAGTAGTGGAAGTGATGGGGGTATTCATTAATCTTAGTCAATATGCGAATCGAAATTGACACTCTGTTCCCACCCCCCGCAGACAAGGTGGCCATCAAGGTAGTTGACTTGGATCGTGCCGGCCTGGACGCTAAGGCGTTGCGCATGCTGTCCAGCGAGATAGCAACCCTCGAGTGTGTTCATCATCCCAACATATTGAGGTAGGCAGCAGCAGCAATCTGCTTTCCGCATCTCGAATATCGATAAAAATCTCTTAACTAATTGAATTGAATTAACTCAATCTCGCAGGCTCTTCGAGGTGGTGGAGACACTAGGACGCGTTTATCTGGTTACCGAGTGGGTGCGCGGTGGTGAGCTTTATAACCACATCACACAAGGCGGTCCACTGCGGGAGATTCATGCTGCGCCGCTCCTCAAGCAACTGCTGTTGGCTGTCAAGCACATGGTAAGCTGTGATTCTGTCCTGAAGTGAGAGAGATACATTTATATATTGCTGCTACTTCTACTTACAGCACAGCTTGGGCTATGTACATCGCGATATTAAGGCGGAAAATGTGCTGCTGCTCTCAGAGGATCGATTGAAGCTGGCAGACTTTGGTTTCAGCACGCAGCTCATCAATGGTGAGTAATACAAAGGAATTCATTTAGTTGCCAGCAACGCTCCACCCAAAACAGAATTGATGAAGATAATCCAAAAACGAAAAATATTTCGAATATAATTGTTTCCTGGTTATGTTAATTTGCAAATTTGATAACTACTTAAAGCGATCGATGGTCATATCCTTAATTTGTGATAACGATTTACATGCAAATCTTTGTGGTGGTGCGGCGATTTATTCGAATCGGGTAAAAATTGACAACTGATCAAAACTGATAGGCAAATCGATAAGCAGAAATAACGATTTGCATACAAATTATGTATGTGGTGGTACGTCGATTTTCGATTACAAATTATACCTTAAAACGTTAAAACGAGACAACAAAAAGGGATCTCTCCGATAAATAATGAGCTGGCAAATTTAATAAAATTATTACTCTTCATAACTCTTCATCTGCAGGTGCCAATCAAAAGCTCGATACGTTTTGTGGTTCACCGCCATATGCTGCGCCGGAGCTGTTCTCCGATGATCATTATATTGGCGCTCCTGTGGATGTCTGGGCACTAGGCATCCTGCTCTACTTCATGGTCGTCGGCAATATGCCATTTCGTGCACCCACCATACCCGGCCTCAAGGCAGCCATACTCAAGGGCGACTATCTGCTGCCCGGGCAGCTCAGCCTGCCGTGTATAAGACTAATACGTAAGTGCATACAGATGCGGTAAATGCTTTTCAATTACTACTCCCCCCACTTACAGAACGAATCTTAATCCATGTGCCCGCCCAGCGGCCCACCATCGATGACATGCTGAACAGTCAGTTTGTAACCTGCCCCAAGCTGAGCGCTGAACTGATGCAGCAGGAGTTGAATTTGCATAGCAAGCCCACAAAGCGTTCCATATTCTGGGCACGCAAATCACATCGGCTGCGAAAGACGGCGTCGCTAAGGGAACGCTATGCTGAGGTGGTCAAGAAGCCCGCGATTAGCATGAATACGAGGCAGCAGGACGAGATGTTCGTTCATAGTTTCCTGCATCCCATCGAGTTGAATCCAGAGCCAGCAGTGGCCAATGGCAAAGAGCAGGAGGCAAATGGAGGTGGAGCAGGTGAGCCTGCAAAGCGTTCCGGTCCTGGCAGGCGTTATCTATTTTGCGGCACGCTAAAGAAGAAGATTACACCCATTGAAACGGAACCGGAGAAGCAACTATCCAATGGTGGCCCCCCATCGGCAAAGCTAAGTCCATGGAGTGTTGAAGTAGCTGAAGATTGTCCACTATTCAAGAACTACGATGCGGTCACAGGCAGCTGCATCATGTTGCCAACCAACACGGACGATCTTAGTCAGCTATGCGCCCTGGAGTTTGAGACGCGGCAACTGCTTGCCGAGCTCGGGGTGAGCTCAGAAATGTTGCTCCAAGCCAGGCAAAGTGGACCACGCTCTGACATCATTGGAGCCTATCGTATTGTGCTCAATCGCCTGCAGAAGCAATCCTGGCTGGCGCGTAAGCATGTCGAGATGGCTCTGCATCTGGAGCCGAAGCAGGAGAAGCGCATCGAGCGGCAATGTTGCATATTGTAGGAAGATTCTTTCCACACCAAGGCTATTGTGTCAATTCTCATGCGGAGCTGCAGTAAGCTCCAGTCCAGGCAGTTTTTTTTTTTTGCAGGGTTCCTTATTTCGTTTAGGTTTGGAGCTACCTAAGCTGTTAATTAATTATATGTAACAAAACTTATGATATAGACGAGATGTGAATCATGGTCATCATTGGTTACACGATGTGGTTAGACTGCTCACGTGCGTAAAGAGTCTCAAAAAGTAGTTTGTTCTAGGCGAAAATAAAAATAGTAACAATTGTTAAATGGATGTTCTAAAAAACAGTGCATTACTTATAAGCAGTTTTTTCATCTAAATCCAAAATAGAAAAATTATAATAATACTATTTCAGAGAATGTGCTAGAAAAGTTTCACAAAAGTTTTCAACTCGACTTAGATCAAGAAATAACTTAAAATTCATACAGATAGTGAACGATTGTTAAATTTGCAATCTAAAAGAATATAATATTGGAAAACAAATTGTTTTTAAATATTCTTCCTTTCTTGAATAAATTTTGTCTTCGAAGTGAAATGAAAAGTTAGCGGAAGATTGCCGGAAAGCCGAGTCGGTACAGAATGCCAAAATATGATAAATGATATAGTACCATATACATATTTGTTGTGTTTAGGAAAGTTAGGCAGTCTAATGAGCATCAAATGTGTTTTGATTATTATTATATATGTTAGTCTAGTGAAATTTATATAGGATACGATACATACATATACGATATATAGTCCAAGTATTATGTATTTAGTTGTTGGTCCATTTTTTGAGCATATATGATACATACTCTATATACACATACGAATTATACGAATAACATACATACATAAACATATACATATACTAAACCAAAATACAAAAATTAAAATAAAAAATTTCGGGATACTCTTAAAGCGATTTGCATATAAAAAATGGTGTTTTAATCAATTATTAAGGTAGTTTGTATTCATTATCATCGTTCAAAAAAAAGCTTAAACATTGCTTGGGTGTATGTGAGAGTGTAGCGTAGATGTATGCTTGTGTGTGTGTGTGTGTGTGTGTGTGTGTGGGAGTCTCTGCCTGCATTTCTCCAATGGAGTTTAATATACACACACGTACATATATCGTCGTATATCGTATATCGCACAATAAAGCAGCATATGAAATATATATAATATATATATCGTCGTAAACAATCTAAAATTTTTAACTCTAAGCTTGCTCTTATAGTTTATAGCCATGTGGCGACCGCAGCATCCGGTCGAGCTTCCCCCGTATCAGTGTGTGTGTTTGTGTCACAGCTGCTCCACTTTCGCTCAGGTATTCCACAGCGCAGTCGCTGTGAGAGAGCGCCTTATCTCTCTGTCTCTCTCTATTTCATTTGCCGTCCCCTACGAATTGGTGCACATTGATAAGAAACTGAGTGAGAATTGAAAATCGTGTTGAACTCACCGACTAAGGCAAATGATTCTGAATCGTTGTTGGCGGGCCAATCGATGTCTGGCATTGTAGGCCACTCAATGTCGTCCGCTGTGTCCCAGTCCACGGCACGCGACTGACTAATCTCGAAGAGCGCTGGGGTGCACAAATTCAGCACCTCCTGGCGCAACTGGCGCAGCAGCTCATCGAAGCTGTCGCGTGTCTTGCAGAGAAAACAAACCGCCAACGACGGATCCATTGCACTGAAGTTGAGACGTGCCGCGTATTTCTGATGATAGCTCTCGTCGAGATCCTGTTCGGCTGCCGTGTCCTTCTGACCCACACAACCGGCACGCTGGGTGGTATGTGGATCTAAATAGAGCACCTCATCGTCTACATAGCCCAGAAAGTAAAGCGCCTGATTGGGTCGACCTCCGATCATGCCGCAGCTGCTGTTCAGCTCTAGGCAACGCTTCAGTGCGGGTATATACATGGGATTGATGTCACTGATACCCAGACGCAGTGGTACTATTAGAAGCAGCGGTTTCCACGTCATTGAAGCGGCATCGCTAGGATCCTCACAGAGGGAGACTGAAAGGAGAAACGAGAATAAGGCAGGGCTCAAGCTGGAAGCAATTTCTCTTACAAATCTCATCCAGTACCACAGTGCTATCCATGGCCACATGCACCACCAGTGAGCACCAGTCATCGAAGCGTACGAGTATTCTGCAAGACATAAGCAGTAGATTAGTCTAGATTTGGAGACCTGTGAGAATTGTCTGCTTGACACACTTGAGTATTTGTGCCACTGTATTGGGTCCGAGCCACTCGCCCACTGCTTTGTTCTGCGACTCGCCCGTCATGGCAATTTGATGTATAGAATAGTAGCTTTTCCGTGCATCCTCGAAACGATTAACAATCTTCAGATAGGTGGCATCCCGGCAATCGGGCGTCCAGAACCAATCGCGACCCAAATGGAGATCAATGAGCGCTTGGGCAAGCACCATTTGACCACAGCGAAGCATGCAACCCCATCCCTTGTCGCTGGTGAGCTGAAGCTCGCCGAGCGGCACGAAACCATGACGATATGTGCACCAGAGTCGAGATTGAATATCGCGGCGGATTAGCTCCAGTTCTGCAAGGAAAGACCAGAATTACTAGATATGCACAGGGTATATTTGCCTAGGCGATGACTCACCTTGTATGGCATTGTAGCGTTTGCCCAGCAGCCAAACGTTTGTGTTGCGTTTTGGTATATCCTCTGGTTCGCCACTGCCTACTGCGCCGCCCACGGCACCCGCTAGAATGCTGTCCGGGCCGAGATATGCCTCGAAAACGCTGTCCATTCTGCGTATTAGCTCCGCGTATAGGCTAATCAGCATCTACTCCCCCGTGCCCCACAGACACTTCAGCTTTTGGACGTTGTGATGTTTGTATTATATTTTCCTTTGTTTTGGCTTATTTCGTTGTTGCTATTCCCAGGGTTGCTGCTGCTGTTGTTGTTGTTCTTGCTAATGATGCTGCTGCTGCTTTGTTATTGTTGTTGTTTATCAGCAAATGCTTATGTTGCTGGCAGTGTTGTTGGAGTTTAGTGTTTTGCTAATTGCAGACTAATCTCAAAATAGTTTAGTCTATTTTGTGTTTTTCCTCTTTTTTCTTATATTAGTAAACTGATTACAACGATAACAGTGTCCGCGTTTGCAGCGACGTCAGCTGCGCTGTGTTGGCGTTGTGCTGGAATGACATTCACTTGATGCGTTGCATGCTGTTAATGCTATGTTGTGGGCGGGTGGTAACATTATTAGCGGAACAGAACATTTATTTTGTAATAAAAAAATACTTTATAGATTGTAGAGATATTGCTAAAATAAATGGAAAATAAAATTATATAAATATATTTGCCAATATTTCGCTTAGTTGACGAGGAATGAATTCTTATGTTTACATTAATTTTCTAGCCAAATTAACCAGCGTGACCATGTTTTTAGAAGTATAATCACTCATATTTAAACCCATAGAAATGCATGACTATGGTCTCACTGTGTTTGTCAACAGTTTGCGTTTGAATCGAATTGCTTTGCCAAATTTTGAAGAAGAAAAATGTATCTGTAAATTTTGAGATTGGAAATGCAATTAAAAATATTTGGCATATTTCAGTTATTAATATTTACTGTTATATAATTATTATCAAATTGTGTTAACCATTTTACCCAATTTAATAAAAGGAAAAAATTAATATTAAGTGTTTTTATATTTTATTTTCTTTTAGAAGAAGTAAAATGTATCTGCAAATTTTGAGATTGGAAATGCAGTTAAAAATTTTTGGCATGTTTCAATTATTAATATTTACTGATATAATTATTATTAAATTATGTTAACCTATTACCCAATTTAATAAAAGGAAAAAATTAATATTTAGTGTTTTTATATTTTATTTTCTTTTAGAAATAATAAATAATAATTTTAAAACTAAAGTAAATCACATGAAATGGCTGTCGTGGTCAGTATATTGGGACTTGTGTGCCCCCGTCTCTATTGCTGCGATCCAAAGACCAGTAGCTGTTGCGACAAAGCCATTTGCTGCAGGAACTGTTGTTGTTGCTGGGGTAGCTCGAATCCGGGTGCGCTGATGCCACGCTGAAAGACCGCCTGCTGCAACAGTTGGCGATAGTAGATCCCGAATCGGACCTGTTGTTCCAGAACGCTCGCCTGCTGGGCACAATAGAGTTCGTATTGCTGGGCAATTTGGGCTTCCTTTGCCTGGCGTGCGCGTCGACTTAGCAAACATGCCAGGGTATTGCGATCACGACGCTGTTGCTCTTTGGGGCTACGCTGACGTGTTGTTTGGCTGCGGCGAACCATATTGGCATGGTATGTGCTGACTGGGGACAATATAGCTGGACCCGCACTTGGTGGTCTGCTGCATTCTACACTCTGCTCATTTTCCAACCAGGGACGAAAGATTCCGTTCACCTGATGGCGTTTACTTGGCGGCGCCTGTGGTGGTGCCACTTGGTCTGTCGAATTCTCCTTTTTCACTTCCAGAATATCATCCATATTATGTTTTCGTTTGTATGCGACGAACTTTTTGTGGACATACTCGTTGTTAACACAGTTGATGGCTTCCATTTTGGTGCAGTATATAGTTGTTGATGCTCTGACGTTCTCACTTCGAATGATGCAGCTCTTCCCGTGATATCCTCTTTATATGCGCAAAGCCGAACGGAAGATCACAGGTAGCTCGACCCTTTTTTTGGGTAAACATATGGATTAACGCACTGTTTATTATTACCTAACAACTAATCGTTGTTGGGCCTAATCCCACATATCTTTATGACACGCACATCTTTATGGCCCTCTACTGCTAATTACCTTTTTATTACCTGACCGCTTGCAGGCTCCGCAAAAATCAAATCGCAGGTCGATTCTACCGGAACTGGAAAACTCTCGCTTGGGTCTTCGGTTCGATTTTATTGACCTACTTGACGCCCAACCCGCTATGTGTGCGTGCTGTCGTGCGTGTGGTCCGCCATATCCTCCGACAGAATGTCTCGTTTTTTGTCGCAGTTTCTTGGAAATACCAGTGTCCTTTGTCTGTGCCTGGATAAGGGATAAGGTATGATCTGAAACAATGGAAAATTACTTGAGAATCTGGCAGATAATAGACCTGCATTTCAAACAATATTGCAGTTTGTAAAGTATATAGAAAGCTTATCCTATATATTTTCTATGGCCTCTCGATTAACTAAGGTTACAGCGACTAACTATATAACATACATACGTTCTTGATAATTATAATTTGTATTACTTCATAATCACCCATCGCACACAACTTATGCGATTTAATCTAAAGTTTATATGGATCTTTACCAAAAAGTCACCACATTTTATAACCAGTTCAGATATATTGAAAACAGGCAAAATATTAAATATGTTATTATTATTGAAAATCTAATAAAATAATAGTAAAGCTTTATTTCTGGAACTAATATAAATCAGCTTAATAATGCTTATGCTTTACTAACTGCTTATTTATAACTGACAAAGTACACCCTTGTTAATTATTGTACTATATTAATAATGATTTCTTTCGGACAACTAACATAGCTGTTGACTTTGTTTTCTTGAAATAGTAGTCTGTTATTTTAAATATAGACGAGACCACTGTTGCACTTAAAGTATATTTTGACTAAAGTTAAAGAGTGTATTTCAAAGAAAACACATATTATTACCTCAGTATAGTATTAGTAGCTATACTATTTCGTATCTATTAAATTGAGCAGCAGTGTACTTTCCTTTCAACACGCTTTGTTCAGCTGATCGATCGAGGCTCTGAAATTTAATTCTTCTTCTTTGCAATGCTCAATAAACAGATGAGTAATTAATAAAAGTAAGATAATAGTAATAATAACATTTATATTTCCAGCGAAACTAATCCTTGACCATTGATCGGCAGTATAGTTTAAACATGTCTTTTTTCACTGACTGCGCTTTACTAAAACAGAATACCAGAAAGAATAGGTGAAATAGAAAAAACAATTGCAGAGCACATTTGATAGCCGAAATTTAACTGTTTTCCTTTCTTCCTTCTTCGGTCCTTCGCATTGTCGCATTGAAATACTAAAGAACTAGTTCATTTGTTTATTATTGCATGTGTTTGTGCTGTAATGCGAATCACGTTTGAACTGTAAATTCATCAGGGCCGTAGCGACGATCTCGGGGCCTTTGTAATTGGCTTGCTTTAAAATAAAGCATGTAGTAGGTTAGTTTATACAACGCTTCACAAATTGAAAACTCGACAGCAGAACCCTTGAAATGTTTCTTTACATTTCATTCACGATAGTGAACTTTATTCTTCGAATGTGTATACACTGCTCCTTTCCTAATTTGGATTGTTAATTGAGCAGCCGTTGAAACACCATTCTTAATAAAGTAACTTATGTCCATAGTAGATAGAACTCAAAGGGAATATTATTTGGAGGTAATTTCCCTCCAAAACCAAAACCAATATAATCAAGAGCTTCATTTTCGACATTGACTAAGCAAGAGTGGTGTGGATTAAACCTGAAAGCTAACAGTAAAGTTTTATTTAAATATAGTGTTGAGCGTATCGAATACAATTATTAAATTTTTATTCCCGTAACTTAGGCTGTAATATTAATAGCATGGTCGTAAAAAGCGTATCCTTCACACTCTTTTATAAGCGGTGGCCCTTGTGCACAGCGTATCCTGCACACGCCCTGCTATTTATTTCTACTTTTTAAAAGTGTGTCAAGAGAAATGAATAATAAATTAATTTATAATATTAAGTTCAGTTTTAACAATTTTTATTTATTGTTCGTCAACAGAAAAACTAAATAAAACTTTTAAAGTCATCACAATAACTTAAAACTAATGTTATTTAACTTGAAACTAGAGTAAATTAAATTATTATTAATTATATGCGCCCTATTGGGGTTGTTGTTGGCGCATCTGCTGCGAAGTGTCGGGCAGGGGATCCCGCGTCATGGACATTGCCTGTTGCAGGGCGAGCACATAGTAGAGGCTGAGTCGGACTTGTTGTTGCAAGGTGTCCTCGTGCTGCTTGCGATACTCTATATACTCCTGCTCCACAACGAGTTCCTTGGCATGCCGAGCACGGCGACTGAGGAGACAAGCCAAGGTATTTCGATCACGACGTTGTTGTGCCTTGGGACTGCGCAGTCGTGGCACCCGGCGTACCATATTGGCGTAGTAAGTTGTCGTGACTGCAGTTTGGGGTCTCCTGGCTGGCTGCGTTTGTTCCGCTGATGACGTTGCTTTAGGGTCGTCCAACCAAGGACGAAATAAACCACGTTTGGCGGGCAACTCCTCCTTGACAAATATGACATCATCGGAAGATGCCTCCACCTCCTCTTCTTGGCTGCGTTTTCGCTTCAAGGCGGAGAATTTCTTGTGTGTATACGATTTTAGATCACTGTTGTTGTCCATGATAGGTATGTGTGTGTGCGTATGTTGCTCTAATGTCTGTCGGTTGTCGACTGTGCTGACAGAACAAAGGATACGATCTTTTATGCAACATTAGGTAATGGCTATTCAAGCCAGATCAAGCATTTTCCCACCAATCCCTCGATTGCAGGTATTCCCCGACCGAGTTCATTCATTTGAACGTGTGCCTGCTCCTCCCAAACTAATCATCTTCGGTCCCTACCTGCGGCAACATCCCTTCCATCGGACATGTTGTTTTTTTTTTTTTTTTTTGGTGCGGGTCACTAAGGTCACAATTTTGGGTATCTTGTCGCAGGCACAGAGACTTTGCTGCTAATCCGCCTGGCAGTGCCGGGGCGTCATAAACCAGTTGTCCATTTGTGTTGTCCTGTTTTTCTGTTCTTCCTTGGAATTACCTGTTGAGAGTGCGTCGAGTCGGGTCTGGCTCTGTAATCCTGGCGCTCATATGGCCACGCTGTCTTTGTTCGGCTTTCTTTGTGCCACCTGAAAACCTTTTCATTATTCCAAACGCATTTTATGACTTCAGCTTGTGAGATCTCGACACGCCAGCTGAAATTGTGCCGCCACTTCAAGGTGTTTTTCGCTCGGAATAGTAAAGTATATACAATCTGCTTGGAATTATGTCGGATTTTTCATTCAATGCCTTTCCTGTCTGTCTGCAACGCATCGGTCCATTGATTTATGCAGTCACTGAGGCAGCTAGACATTTAAGCGGATTTATTTTCAGGTGGGCTTGAGTCCTGCCCTCGAGAGCAGAGAGGAATGCTGAGTCAAGAAGAACCACAATATAACAATATTGCTGTTCCTAGCTGAAAAATTGACATATTGTTCGATTACAATGTTTGATTCTTTACGCGATTCGGTAACCGGAAAGAATCGATAAAATAAATGTAGTTCAATCACCTAGATTTTTGTAACTCCTTATGTGAGGCACTCTCTAGTACAAACCTACCAGGAAATGCTTTCTTCTGCTTGCACAATCGTAAAACGATTGAGGCGAGTTCTAAGAAGAGAATAGCGGGAGAAAGTGAAGACTGGAAAAGCCTGCGAATGAAGTGCGTATTAAATTATTGAATAACATTCCCGACTTTTCCCACATATTGTTTGATATTGACTTCAAAAATGATTTATTTATGCTGTAATACATTTCCTTTATCGACTCTTTAACCTGTTCTTTAAGTCTGTCCTTTTTAGAGACTATATATATGAAGAAAAATGTTGACTTTAACAAATGTTTATTGTGCGAAAGTACATCTTGCAAGGTAAGATAACTGAGGGAGAGGCTAGTGATCCTCATCCAGAGAAAGGGCTGGCAAATAGATACAATATTTTCTGGGTCCCGGGCCCGTCTGCGAAATTTCAGATTACTATAGTTAGGTAACTGAAAATATTTTATAACTCTAACCGAATGGTAAAGGTGGTTATTTTAATTGCATTCCGGAGCACGCTTAAAACTCAGGCACCGCTGGAAATACTAACCTACCCACCCCACCCTCGCCAGGTCACGTCTCCATCTGCCTGTTATATACATTTGCATAAAGGTAGTAATCCCTTTATGACAGCTTGCAAAGTTAGTAATCCCTTTATGACAGTTCCTTTTTTTTCAAAAATAAAAATCTTCTAATTTAGGTAGAAAAATATAAATCTACTAGTTTAGGTACAAAAATATAAATCTTCTAGCTTAGGTACAAACACAAAGTTTGGCAACGCTGCAGATTTTTAAGGATTTTACATATATGCTGGATGTACGATATATGGATATATCTAACCCCAAATCAATAGCTAAAATCACATATGTATATATGTAGAGACATATGAATATTTAATGGGAATTAAAATGTTTCCAGAAACAATTATTTCGTAGGTCATTTAGACGTCAATTAAAATGTAATTTCGTTGGTAATGAAGTAACACAGTTTTATGATCGTATAATATAACTCTGAATACTTTATCCCTATCCCCAAATGAGAGCAGACTTATTTTATTACCAGCGCATCAAGAGATTACCGATGGATTTGAGCGACTCACAACGTGAACCAAATAAAATCAGCTGTCACCGCGAGATATGTGTTGATGTATGTATGTATGTGTAGAACATATACATATTATGAACATATATATATATGTGTTTGTGTATATCACACATTGAATACTGGCAGCGCAGACACACAACGTTTCGGGAAACTCCCAACAAATTTCCATTCAATTCTCCATTGTGACTAAGCCCTGAGACAAGAGACCAACCAGATCGGCATGGAACGTAATGAGCCAGATTAGCGGTAAGCGAGATAAGAAGAATCCATTGGAATTTGTACAAACGGACCTTGTCAAAGAATGCGCCTACGCTAGGCTGGCGCAAGAGCTCCTCAAATGTGCCGTCGTCTTCTGGCGAAAAATTCCAGAGAAATACCGAGAATCGTATCGAAAGAAAATCAAAGATAGATTGTGTGCTCCGTATGTAGTAGGTGCGAGCCAGGAGTACCGCTGAGCAAATGAAAAATTAATTACAAAGGACTTGGGCAAGCAGCAGGTAAACACAGTCAAAAACAACACATCGAAACATTCTGGAATAGATCCTTTTCTTTTTATGACAATGCAGACCCTTTTGTCAACGAAGATTTCCCATAAACAAGCAGAGGGAGAACGCACCTTAATGATCGTTCCGCAGGTAGTCGGACCTGACTATATAAGCAGCAGTTGTGCAGCATCAGGAGCACAGTCAAAGAACGAACGTTAAACGAGCAACATCTAAAACGAAACACAAACCCAACACAAGAATGGCGCCTTCACAAACGGATTATCCCCAAAAGGAAAACATGAACGAGTCACAGAACATTGTCGTCAGTTATACGCATAAGAAATTCAACACGGGCTGCTACAAGCACAAGAAGTTCGGCAAACGCAACAGCAAGAATGCCACGCCCACTTCCACTGCCCCACCATTATTCCGCCCATATGCATTGAGCGAGGACACTCCACGCAAACGTCGCCAGGCTACCGTAAAGCAACAAGAACCACAACCGTCTCAACTTCAGCAAACATCATATCAACTACCGCCTACACCACCCACTACGCCCCCACAGCAGCAATTGACACAGCCCACACAGGCGCAACTGTATACTCCCACTGCCACGCCCACACCCGTCATCAATCATCAGGCATACGCCTATATGCTGCAGAAACAACGCGCCGTGCTTCAGATGCGCCAATTGCTTAGCATTAATCCGGATGCCAGCACCTGGCCAGCGGAGTTGCGCAACGCCCTCTACTCCATGCTGCAGCAATAGCTGGAGTGAGCTGCGACAAGGAACTGATCCCGATCCCAAGAGTTGGTGATTTGCTTAGCAACAAGTGATATTTAGATATTTAAGTGACCCCCACGGATTGTATATGATTTGATAACATCAATGGATTTCTAACTCATACTAACCTTAGGCTTAAGAATTGTACATACATTATTAAATATTCGAAACACAACCAAATAAAACAATTGTATACTCTAAACACTATGGAGTTCTATATTGGCAGGTGGGGAAAGGGGTAGAGAAAGATTTAAGCTAGGTCCCTAAAAAAAACAGTTGCATTTCGTTCATACTATTTACGTAGTTTTTTAAATATATAAAGCGAAAGTTCAAATGGCTGCAAAGAGGTGTCGATAATTTCCTGTTCATAATCCACATTGTAAGTACATTAAAAAAAATTGCAAAAGAGTAGACAATTTTTCCTTAGGTTGTTAGTAAGTTATACAAAGGAAAATAAGTTAAATTTTGGTCGTACATTATTATTGAGTGGATTGCGAACATTCGAACTGAACTAAATAGAACTCTTAAATAACTACAAGGGTTTTTTCGCTTAGTATCTATAGAGAATTGTTAAAACCAAGACGATCGAACACCGAATTTGACTGTACGCGTGGCTTGTGCCCGGCATTGAAACTCGTGTGACGACGTGGTACCGAATAATGTGGTTTCGCATCACGTTGTCGGGCGTTTGGAGGTGGCAACGATGAAGTCGGCGCAGAAGCTGCCGTTGCACCCAGACGCCTGTGTACAGGCAGTGTATCCTGCCTGGAGAGAAGCTCATCGCTTCGCATGCGAATGGCCTTGCCCTTTACCGGACTTGGACGTGTTCCTGGTTTCTTTGTAGGAGAAGCTTTCAAGCTATACGTTTTACGTGTTGCATGCAGTTTGGAAACTAAAAGATAAAATATATTGCGTTAGTATAACCGACCTCGTTATCATCAGGAAAATTCTTACCTAGACCTAAACGGGATTTAATGTTTCGTGCAAAGTTGCCACTGTTTCGTGGTTTGTATGACGTATGCGGCGCAATCTCTCGTACCTCCGCAGTCGAGGCAAATTTGACAATCTTCTCCGCCATCATCGGCATATCTGTGTCGTAATGTTGGCCGTCGCTAGCCACGCTGTCCATGTCGTCACTGTCGATGTCGGCATTATCTAAATCATCCATGCTGTCATCCTCGCTATCATCGCCACGTTTCAGAGGTACCTTGTGCACCAGCATTACCTTCTGTTGAGGCAAACGTGGCACCGTGGCTGTTGTGACTATATTTTTAGCCTTCACTATAGGCGTGTTTCGCTTGGAGACTCCTGGTTGGGTAGTGTTCTTTAAAATCGACTTTATTTCCTTGGCAAGACCTGTATTCTGTTGCGCCTCCTCGAGCGATTGCTTTCCACCGAGCCGAGCGAACACTGAATTATTGCTTGATGTGGTCAACAATTTGGACGTGGTTGTTTTATTTTGTACACCTGTGATATGCACCCGCACATTATTCTCGCCACTGCTGGACACAATACCCTCCTGGGCATCATCATCACTTTTGTTCTTGTGTAATCGGGAAAATACGTCTGTTTTTTTGCTGCTGCTAACACGATCCGAATACACTGCAAAGGGAAATCTATCAATTAACCAGACAATGCATTATATCAAAGTTAATGACTTACATTGTTCCCGCTTGGCAAGAATCTGTTTGCTCCTCTCAGTAGTGCCCGATGGCAAGGTAACTTTGTATTTTCCTTCGTGCTCGGGCAGCACACGACGCGCTGGCTTCAATGGTGGTGTATAGCTTCCTGATGCAGTAACTGTCGATGATGTGGACTTGCTGTTGCTTTTCGGCGGTGGCGTGGAGCTGGTTGGGACCGTCTTAGCCTTGGGTTTGGGCTGCGGTAGAGCCACAGGCTGTGTCTGCGGCGTCTCATGTATCATTACCTTGTCAAGTGCATGCTGCTCAGTGACTTGCTTAGCATGTCTCAATATGGCTATAATATCACCCATTGGTGTTATGCCCATTTCACGCAAATACTCCTTGTTCAGATCGAGCAGCATATCTTCCTGTATCCGGTTCTCGACAAATATATGAGCATAGCTTGCTGCAGCTGGCGATGGAATCCCACCGGCGTTGAAAAACTTGACCCATCGTGCTGGAAGATTTGCAATTTAAGTATATATTTGACTGGATATCAATTAAGTCATACCTGCACTTGATTTTGACATGATTGTGGATAAATAATGTCTTGTTATAATGCTTCTCTTGAATGTTTTATTTTTATTTTCACATCCAGGCAACTAAAACAGCTCACATGAACGAGCTGATATTGGTTCATTTGATTCACTGAACACAGAACAACTTAACAGTTTTACGAACTGTTAACAACATAAATAGTTTATTTTTAGATACGTGATGCATAAAAAGGAATATTTGAAATATTTTTCAATTATAATGTGTTCAAACATTAGCATTACTTCAAAACGACAATTGTCATCTGAAGAGTCTGACAATATTTAAATACAAAATAATGTGCAAAATTTAAAAATAGATGGATCAGCAAAAACTATGTTAACGGATAACATGTAGTGGCTTGTCGATTAACGATGTTTTTTTATCGGTACCGATTCTTTTGCCGGCAAAACAGCTGGTTTGAACTTGCACCGTGGTAATTTGTTAATTTGATTAGATACATTTTCCAATTAAACAAATTAATATTACGCTTGGTGCAGTTCAGCTCATAAAATTAAAAAAGCGTTACGTTTATTTACATAATATTTAAGAAGTACACTTCAGGGAACACTTTTAGGTTCAGTTAAATATGTGACACGGCGCCACATCCTCTATCTCCTGCCCGTCAAGCGTTTTTATTTGACATTCGCAAAGGAAATGCAGAATCTTCCGTTCGGCTCGATGCCGCTGCTCCGCTCCCAGTCCGTCGAGCAGCATTTGCACTTTGTTCAGTAGGCTGTTGTTGACTGAGGCGGGAGGAGGTGTTGCAGCATGTTGCAGCAGTTGAAGGCAATCCTTGGACTGTTGAAGAACCGTTTCCATATTTGAGATTACTGTGCCAATAAGCTTCTCCGCACTCGGCGCACAGGCATCCGGCTCCACTACAATTACGGCGGATGAGTCGGCAATGAGATGATCCTGCTCCACAGACACTTGCAGCTGCTGTTGCTGTTCGTGAATTGTGGCAGGCATTGAGGTGGTGGTGACGTCCAGAGATTCGGCAGGTTCGATAAATTGCTCTTGTTGCTGATCCAGCTGCAGCTGCTGCTGCTCGTCCTCTAAGGCTATATCCATTTGTATGAGTTCTTGTTCCACATCAGACACCACTTCAATATCATCAGGAACATCGTAGTTCAAATCATCCTCCTCCAACTCATCGTTGTCATTATCCGTACTGTATGGATAATCTCCGCCCCAAATATGTTCTCCGGTTGCGACTCCGAGTCCTGCTTTCGTCACTGTCGTGTTACCGGTCTGCTCCACTGCCTGACAGTGACTTGTTTTCCGCGGCCGGCCACGTTTCTTAATGTTCTCAATGACCAGTGGGACACCCTTGCGAAAATGCCGGCCCAGGAACATGAGATCATTGAAGTATCTCCAGGTTATGGGCGCCGATTGGTTGATCTGATGATTGCGATATTCCCGAGCGAAGCGATCGCGCAGCTTCTTCCAGCGATTGTAGCACAGTTTCTCTGTAAGTAACACATTTGTTAGCACATTTCTATGATAGCTATATAGATTCCTCCTGCTCACCGGACACATTGAGGCTCTCGGAAATGTCGCGCCAGGCATCATTTTTGGCTGAGAGATTCTTCGAGTTGCGTATCTTGTGGCGATCATAAAGCACTGGATGCAATTTTACGAGTTCGATGAGCTGCTGACACAAATCAATGTCTTCGGGATCCTCTTTGCATTCCTCATCTTTCTGTTTTTTGCCCTGATCCTGTAAACGCGGCCTGCGCGGCTTACGATGTCGCGGCTCAAATATCATTCCATCGAATGTTTCATGCTTGACCAGCCCATGCTTGTAGTGATCCTTGAGAAAGAGCAGTCGCGGAAACATGTCCCAGTGTGTTGGACTCTCGGGATTCTCCTGGAAACGTCGAAACTCCTTGCCAAACCGATCACGTATGCTCTTCCAGCGCGTAATGCAGGCTCTCTCGCTGGCGCCCAATTTCATTGAGATGGTTTTCCATGCTGCATCCTTGTTTGCCGCATTCTTAGCACTGCGTGCGCTGTCCTTGTCATAAAGTATGGGATAGTTTTCTATCAATTTGATTAGCTCAGTGTCGTTCATTTATTTGTTAGTTTTTTATTGGGGAACAACAAAACTTCTTTTATTTACTTTTAATGTGTGTGGGTAAAATTATACTGCTTCAACCAGGGCTGTAACGCGGCTATCGCTAGCTGACATGGTGCGATGAATATCAGTATGCGTACCTCACATCGATAGCATTTAGAATATGCCGCATATCAAATTGCATGCAATCGATAGTTATGTCGATACGCTCTGCCATCACTAAGAAGTGCCAAGTACTGGCCACATGGATTCGTTGATTATTGCACTTTTATTTATAAATAAATGCGCAAAGTAAAGGATATAAAGAGCAACAAATACTCGGCCACACATTAAGAGCAAGAAAAATTAATTGCTTACTCTGCTCATGATACGCACGCACTGATAAGTGAAAATTGCAAATGTCAAAATTGATAGAGCGATGGTCATGAGCGTGTATGCGTGAGCGTGTATGTGTGTGCTGGAATTTGCAAGTGTGTGTGCGCCAACGGCCAACGACCAAAAAAGCCGACATCAACTGTGGACGGGTAAAAACAGAAAACGTTGCGCCCATTTTTTGTTGTTGATTCATTAAATAAACTGCACACATATACAGTACAAACACATACACATCAAGGCGTCGAGACGAATACAAGCAACGCGTGTGTTTTTTTTCTTGTGTGTGTACGTTGGTTTTTGCATGTGTGTGCGTGCACGTACGACGAATGTCAATGTATTTGTGAGTTGTGGAGCAGCCAGTCCAACAAGCTCCCCATAAGTAGCAGCAGCAGTCTCTCACACCAACACATATACAAGTGAAGCAGCAGCGACGGCAGCAGAAGCAGCAGCGCAGCAAAGAAACAGTTACCGCACGAAAAAGCGCCCGCAGTCGCAGCCGGAGCGGCAAAGGCAACGTCATAAATTTGTCATAGCTTTTGGATATTTTCGAAAATACATTTTAAATCAATTGGAAAGCTCACACAATAATATATCAAGATGATATTGCTGGAAATCAATAATCGCATTATTGAGGAAACATTACTGGTCAAATACCGCAATGCTCAGGCAGGGTGAGTGTTCTTCGATTCTCTTCTCTGTCTCATCCCCACTCTCTCTTTTTTTAACTGTAACTGTCGCCCATTTTTATCTATTTTCTTGTTATCAGTTTTCGTGAACATTATCAGCATATTTAGCACACACACACACACACATATCGACATACCCAGTCGTATAAGAAATTCGGGTGTAGTTCTTCTTCGCACATCGGGTACACTCATGCACACTAATCATACTGTTTCGATGCCTGTGTGTGTGGTTGTATGAATGTATGTCCAATTTACTCTCGATTGAACATGTGTGTGTGTGTCTGTGTTTTTGCGTGCCGCCTCAGCACCCTGCCCACCCGCGCAGCATTTGTTAATTCATTTTAGCTCATTTATCGCATCATATATGCATAATCTGCACTTCAGAAAGCTGGTGTTCAACACCTAACACACTCACGCGCACACACGCATACAAATAGTAAATGCATTTGAGTCATCGTCAGAGGCAGAGTAATGCCGCGCGTTCTTTTGTTATACTACGAGGAGCTAAAGTGGCATACTAAGGAACTTTTATCCGATCTGTGTCTCAAATACTCCCAAATCAATCAAAAGACGAACGGCATCCTGTTTAATCCTTCATATTAAAACAGACGACTTGTGTTCGTGTACATACGCCCTAAATTGTTATACTCCGTGGAGTCAAAAATGGCATGCTTTGGAATTCTAATCCAGTTTGTGTCTCTCATACTCCCAGATTAACCAAAAGACGAACGGCATCCTGATTAATTTCTCATATTAAAACAGATGACTTGTGTTCGTATACAAATCTATTGTTGTTAACAATTGTTTTTCATAGCTTTATACAATACGTACAATTTTAAAAGGAGCTTAATAATCGTGGCACACTTTGGAATGACCTTCTGATTTGTGTGTGATAGTGCTCCAAAAGAATGGAAAAGCGTGAAGGAAATCCTGCAATTTAAATAAATATATCACAGCAGATGATTAAGATTCCGCATACATAAATACCATCATACAAATAACGTCCTTCTATATATATAAACTTCCATTAAATCACAAATTATTCTTGGGTTGTGCCTCGTAATCTACAACCAATTGGAATGCGGGTTGATAAGATATTGAGGACGTATGTAACTTTATTGTTTGTTGACGCTTCTTTAACGTTTATATTGCAGACTTAAACCAGAATCAATAGATATACGAATAGCAGACTTTGACGGTGTGCTATACCATATTTCCAATGTTAATAATGATAAAACAAAAGTGCGGGTAAGTAATCAATAACTAAACATTTTTATTTTTGGCTCCCAAATAAATGGAAAACATATTTCTCTCAATAACAGATTAGCATCTCGCTCAAGTTCTACAAACAGCTGCAGGAACACGGCGCAGATGAACTACTGAAACGAGAATATGGAAGTCTGCTCACCACCACTGAGGACGGTTAGTAAAAGCATAAAATATTATTATTTTTATTATACAATTCATTATTTCTTTCCAGGTTACAATGTTTCTGTTCTTATTAATCTGGAGGAAATACCCGAGGATTGGGAGCAAATCGCAAAGAGAATTGGACTGCTAAAACGCAATTGTTTTGCGTCGGTATTTGAAAAGTATTTTGATTTCCAGGAACAGGGCGAAGAGGGACAAAAGCGGGCGGTTATCAACTATCGCAACGATGAGACGCTGTAAGTTGAATCATACATGAATCGACATATTCAAAATACTGATTATAATCGCACTTTGTTCACAGCTACGTGGAGGCAAAGCCTGATCGCGTTACCGTCGTCTTTAGCACCATCTTCAGGGACGAGGACGATGTCATCATTGGCAAAGTATTCATGCAGGAATTGAGAGAAGGACGTCGTGCATCGCACACAGCGCCACAAGTGCTCTTTTCGCATCGCGAGCCACCCCTGGAATTGGCAAACACCGATGCCAGAGTGGGTGATAACATTGGATATGTTACATTCGGTAGGTATTTCACTAGCTTTGAGACAGACCTTTCCTTCTTTACTAAGACCCCAAAGGGCATTCTTGAAAGACAAACAGTATGATAAAAACAGATGACATGTGTTGGTGCATCGTAGACCAAATTTGTTATACGCCGTGGAGTCAAAAATGGCATGTTTTGGAATTGTAACCCAGATTGTGTCTCTCATACTCCCAAATAAATCCATAGACGAACGGCATCCTGTTTAATCATTCATATTAAAACAGATGACTTGTGTTCGTGTACAGTCATCATATTCTGTTATACTCCGTGGAGTCAAAGTGGCATACTATGGAGTTCTTTTCCGGCTTATGTCTCAAATACTCCCAAATTAACCTACAGACGAACGGCATCCTGTTTAATCCTTCATATTAAAACAGATGACTTGTGTTCGTGTACAGTCGACCTCTTCTTTTATACTCCGTGGAGTCAAAGTGGCATCCTTTGGAGTTCATTTCAGATCTTTGTCTCAAATACTCCCAAATTGACCTACAGACGAACGGCATCCTGTTTAATCCTTCATATTAAAACAGATGACTTGTGTTCGTGTACATACGCCCTTATTTGTTATACTCCGTGGAGTCAAAGTGGCATACTTTGGAGTTCCTTTCCGATCTTTGTCTCAAATACTCCCAAATTGACCTACAGACGAACGGCATCCTGTTTAATCCTTCATATTAAAACAGATGACTTGTGTTCGTGTACATACGCCCTTATTTGTTATACTCCGTGGAGTCAAAGTGGCATACTTTGGAGTTTCTTTCCGATCTGTGTCTCAAATACTCCCAAATCAATCTTTAGACGAACGGCATCCTGTTTAATCATTCATATTAAAACAGATGACTTGTGTTCGTGTACAGTCGCCCTCTTCTTTTATACTCCGTGGAGTCAAAGTGGCATACTTCGGAGTTCTATTCCGGCTTGTGTCTCAAATACTCCCAAATTAACCTACAGACGAACGGCATCCTGTTTAATCCTTCATATTAAAACAGATGACTTGTGTTCGTGTACATACGCCCTTATTTGTTATACTCCGTGGAGTCAAAGTGGCATACTTTGGAGTTTCTTTCCGATCTGTGTCTCAAATACTCCCAAATCAATCTTTAGACGAACGGCATCCTGTTTAATCATTCATATTAAAACAGATGACTTGTGTTCGTGTACAGTCGCCCTCTTCAGTTATACTCCGTGGAGTCAAAGTGGCATACTTTGGAGTTCCTTTCCGATCTTTGTCTCAAATACTCCCAAATTGACCTACAGACGAACGGCATCCTGTTTAATCCTTCATATTAAAACAGATGACTTGTGTTCGTGTACATACGCCCTTATTTGTTATACTCCGTGGAGTCAAAGTGGCATACTTTGGAGTTTCTTTCCGATCTGTGTCTCAAATACTCCCAAATCAATCTTTAGACGAACGGCATCCTGTTTAATCATTCATATTAAAACAGATGACTTGTGTTCGTGTACAGTCGCCCTCTTCTGTTATACTCCGTGGAGTCAAAGTGGCATACTTCGGAGTTCTTTTCCGGCTTATGTCTCAAATACTCCCAAATTAACCTACAGACGAACGGCATCCTGTTTAATCCTTCATATTAAAACAGATGACTTGTGTTCGTGTACAGTCGCCCACTTCTTTTATACTCCGTGGAGTCAAAGTGGCATACTTCGGAGTTCTATTCCGGCTTATGTCTCAAATACTCCCAAATTAACCTACAGACGAACGGCATCCTGTTTAATCATTCATATTAAAACAGATGACTTGTGTTCGTGTACAGTCGCCCACTTCTTTTATACTCCGTGGAGTCAAAGTGGCATACTTCGGAGTTATATTCCGGCTTATGTCTCAAATACTCCCAAATTAACCTACAGACGAACGGCATCATGTTTAATCCTTCATATTAAAACAGATGACTTGTGTTCGTGTACAGTCGTCCTATTCAGTTTTACTCCGTGGAGTCAAAGTGGCATACTTTGGAGTTCCTTTCCGATCTGTGTCTCAAATACTCCCAAATCAATCTTTAGACGAACGGCATCCTGTTTAATCATTCATATTAAAACAGATGACTTGTGTTCGTGTACAGTCGTCCTATTCTGTTATACTCCGTGGAGTCAAAGTGGCATACTTTGGAGTTCCTTTCCGATCTGTGTCTCAAATACTCCCAAATCAATCTTTAGACGAACGGCATCCTCTTTAATCATTCATATTAAAACAGATGACTTGTGTTCGTGTACAGTCGCCTTATTCTGTTATATTCCGTGGAGTAAAAAATGGCATGCATTGGAATTATAATCCAGTTAGTGTCTCTCATACTCCCAAATCAACCAAAAGACGAACGGTATCCTGTTTAATTCCATATATTAAAACAGATGACTTGTGTTTGTGTACAATAGTTAATGTTTATTTATTGGCCTTCTTATAAGATATATTGTGCTTTGAATATTCTTGAAGGAATCCAATTTGAGTAATAGTTTCGTATGTTTGTTTATTGCAGTGCTATTCCCTCGACACACCAACAAGGAAACACGGGATAATACTATCAATTTAATACATATGTTCCGAGATTACTTGCATTATCACATTAAGGTGAGTAACAGCTATTTAAAATGACTATTTAAACTGGATTATAATACTTCTCGGTCTATTAACAGTGTTCAAAGGCGTATATTCATTCGCGCATGCGCGCAAAAACTACAGACTTTTTAAAGGTGCTAAACCGTGCAAGGCCCGAGGTTAAAAATACGGAAAAGAAGACTATAACGTAAGTAGTCATTGTACTAATAGAAATCTTATCTGAAAACTAATGTTATATTTATATCATTTGCAGGGGGAGAACATTCATACGCAAAGAATGATGCACGCAGTATAATTAGTTGTTTTTATATTAATATAAAAATAAAATGTGTATTAAAAATGAGATGAAACGCAGGATTTTGGCAAAGTATAATGCAAAGTAAAATGTTTCCAAAACAAAACATGGTGAAAGTGCGAAAACCGTAAAGAGCAAAAATAAATATAATAATAATAATAATAATGAAAAATTTCCAACTGCAAAAGTATTCCAAAAGACGTTAAGCTAATTGTATAAGCTGAGCAAGTTAATGAACAAAGCAAAGAAATAATACGTTATGCGTTATAATATTAAAAGAAATAAAACGTAAAATACATTTTGTTTGTGTGTTTATCGAGTCAGAGAATCCGGATATCGAAACAGAATCAGCGAGTCAGCCTCAGATACAAATTTGTTACAGTCATCATAGCCGAGTCAGCGTATATATACATAATGTATATCAGAAAAACAAACTAAAGAGAGAAATTTTCAAGAACAAGAGCATTTTAAACTAATTCATAAATGTAAGTGAAAAAGAAGGAAGAAAAAACAAAAACAAGTAAAATGTCATAATATTGTACCAACCTGTTAATGTCGCAATTATCGTAATGCTGCCCAGACACCCTAACTAGCCTATATGTGTAGAGAATTAACATAATGAAACCGAAACGAAACTTGACTAAAATAAAAACAAACCTTTGATACATTAATACATTCAAAAAGAGTAAAAATAAACAAAAAAAAAACTGATCTAAATTAACATTTAAAAAGCGAACTGCAATAAAAAGAACAAATCAAATTTATACACTGCGCTGAGTTGTTTTTATTATTATTAGAAGTATAAGTTATAGGGTATTATCGTATTAAATCTTAAACTTAACGTTCTGCTTCTCGTTCATGCTCTCCACGCTGGCCTGCAGGTTCAGATAGTCGCTCTGAATGCGCGCACAAACTGCAAGAGAAGCACATAGCAGATAGGATACTATATAGTAAGGGCCTCTCTATGCATATTCTGGGATAGTATGGTGCTACTTACACTGGCAGTGGGTGTTGTATTTAGAGACAGTTTTATTTTGTTTTATACATATACGATATTAGTTAATAGTTCCGATAGTATCGTGTGTGCTTTACTGTGAATTTGCAGAGTCCTCTAGGGATCATCATACTGTTCCAATTTGATATAAGCAAGTGCTGTGATAGAAAAGTGACAGAAGTGAGTGAGTTATATGTAGTATATAGATATAGAAGGAGTATAGTAATGTATTATGTACACATTTTATATATATATATATTTTGCTCTAGCGTGCATTCCAGACTCAAGGAGTACGAAATCGTTTATCATTCTTTATATATGTATACACAAACACATGCGTGAGTTGTTTATCTGTGTGTGTGTGCGAAAGACAAAACTGAAAATGGGCTTGGTTCGCGGGTGACAGGACAACAAACTGGGGCATAAATTTCATCGTCTCATATACATACAAAATCAGGGAATGTTTTTTTTTTACAATAATTACCCTTCTGCAAATCCATATCATCCATTTCGGAGTTCTTAATCTGCTGCAGCTTCTCGCGAAACTTTTTCGTAATCTGTTTGCGTTGATAATCCGCTTCGATTTCCTGCTTGGTGCGTGGTATGCGAAAGCGTATGCAACAGCAGACCATTATCACTGCAAGAGGTCGGGATAAGGTTTATACAAATTGAAGTTCCTCTACGATCAGTCTACACTCACTTATAGTTAGGAGTATGCCCAATACGGAGGCGATGATATGCCAGCGTCGCAGTCCGCCTATAGTTATCTTCTCCAGCCATGCTTCATTCAATATTGTATTATCATCCATTCTTTCACGCAGGAACTTTAACTTTATATACTATAGATGGAATAAGTCTCACTGATGGAACCCGTTCGCACTTGATACGTCCTGCTGCTTCGGCTGGCCAATTTGGACTGTTCACTTGGAGGATACATAGCCACACTCAATGTGCTTTGGCTAAACTGGGTGCCAAAACATATCTCAGATATTTAGCGACACACCCTGTATGAGAAAGTGAATGGAAAGTGGCAAACATGTAAAATAACAAACAAAGCTAATGAGAGTAGCTTTGGTATATACCCTAGAAATGTTTGGAAAACTAAGTTAGGCTATAAAATAGATATCAAATAAGTCTTCCTTTCTATAATTAATGAAATTGATAAATTGGGAATATTACAGACTCTGTCTTAAAATTTTCCAAAACTGTCAAAATTTTTCCGAATATACTTACATGTTTCTTATAGATCTTTATTTATTTATTTAACGTCAACTAAAACAGTCGACTTAAAATTAAAATTAAAATTAGATTATATTTTTTAAATTAAAATTAGAAATATAAAAAAGAAAAAAAAAATAGATATAAAATGCGATATCCATTGTTAGTTTTCAGTATATTTTTTGTTAGTTTAAATATCTTCAAAAGTTTTCTTACAGATCTTTGCTAAAAACCGAAACGACTCGTTTCCAGCAGAGTATAATGTAATGCCAGATAGTTTTTCTTTTTAACACATGAAAGCGAAAATGACAATGGACGCCTTCCGGAGAGCTAGGTGCGGCTCCTGGTGGCGCGAATTCCCGTTAACCACGCGGCATGCCACCGCACGACACAGTAATTTTTAGCTTTGCATACTAAGAGGCGTCGCGACGCGACTGTGTCATCCATAACTATGGCACTATCGCAGTCCCGACCGAAGACAACATGCATATGGTTAGTTATGTAGGTGGATAGGTAGGTGGACATAGGGCGGCGCACCCATGTCCCCAGAAGAAGTTGCCACCATCCCAGTTCGGTTTGTTGGGACATTTAATTTGTTGACTCTGGATGGGTGGAAATGGGGCTGGATCCTAATGACTATGGCGTGCTTGTTGCGGGCGTTTAATATTATGTGATTGCAATTACAACAAAAATATTATAGATGAGTTTTGTTAATGTCCGAGTAAATGGTAAAGGTAAAGGATAATTAATAACAACAGTTTTAACTGAAACTAAAAGAAGTAAATAAAACAATATTATATATATAATATAACACAAATAACTAATGAAAAGGTAATTGTTCAAATTTCATTGAAATTCCTTTACTTTTCTACCAACTGTCCCACTGTGCCATGTCCCAATGACCTAAAAAGCGCGGCACACGGCCGTGTGTGTTAACGTAAGTAGATAATCGCAAAACGTAGCATGTTTTAAGGTCGCGCTGTTACGTTACGCTACGTTACGCTGACTGCCAGGTGGCAACGCTATTTTGACATTCACAACGAACTCGCACACAGACTCGCCCCGTCTCTGCGCCTGTGCACAGAGTAATGTTACCGTTAAAACAAACGAGTTGGCACACACACACACGCACATTAGCACGCCTTTTCATTCACCCACTCATTCAACAAAAATATATCCTTATCCTGGCTCAGTGCTGCTCTTTGGGTTGCTCAATTTCAGTTTCAGTTGAGGCTCTCGTTCGGTGGCACACACGCTGGGCTCGTCGCAGGGCAAAGAAATAAAAGTAAAATAGAAATCAGAAAATCGCATGAAAAAAACGGTGCGTTAGCTCTCTGAAAAAGTTTAAACCAATAAGAAAGTATATATAGTATATATATGTATTAAATATACATATAAAACACCCACACAGCAGCAGCAGCAACCGCGGCCGTAGTCATCATCGTTCCAAAGTTTGTACGTATCCGTAACGGGCGTATGCGTGTGTGTGTGTGTGTGTGGGTTAGCATGTGTGTGTTGAGTACATAATAGGGCCATGGAGTTTTATTGAAAAACGAAACGAAAAGGAACTGCTTACGGCAGTACGAGGAGGAAATCTCGGAGCTCGGACAGGGACAGTAAGAAGGAGACGAAGTTTCATGCAAATCCAATGTGGCCATGTGGCTGAGGCCAAGCCCGAGCTATAAAACTATTTAGTAAATTTTGTAAATAAAGTCTAACCTACATACTACATGCATATGCCACCCTTGGAGTGTGTGTGTGAGTGTGTAATAACTTAAAAAAATATATACAACCAACTGCAACAACAACAACAACCAAGCCCGACCACGACAATTCAAATAGGTGTGGGAAAGTGTGTGTGCAAAAAAAAAGAAAGAAAAATAAAAGAGAGCAAGCAAAAAAGAAGTAAGAAAGGACGAAACGAAGGCAACGCGCGCGCGCCTTCGGTGTATGAGTGCGAAAATGCGTGGGTGTGTGTGAAAGGTGTAAAAAATGTACATTTTGTGAATTGGCCACATAAAACGACAAAAAAAAACGCGAGAAAAAGAGAAAACGAGTAACGAGTGTAACCAAAAACGAAAACAACAAGAACAACAACAACGGCAACAACACAACGTAACTAACGTAACGACAACAACGACGACGACGACGACAACCGTTATATTTAGCCGCCGCCGAGTCATTATACGACCTACTAACACCAACGCACAATACGCACAAATGTAGCAGCAGCAGGCAGTTATTTGTTAGCTGTGTTGTTGTTGGTGTTGTTGCTGCTGCATAGATGTACTTTTATGCAAATTGCTGACAACAACTAACAAAATGCACACAGATCTCGATATCATCGGTAACAATATCAATAAAAATCACAGCAAGTGCGCATTGCCAATGCGCCGTCAGCAACAACAGCACTTTTATCAGCATACAACTCGTCCACCCACGCAGTGAATTAATTCAATTAAACCAATTAATTATAACAACACCAGCAAACCAAAACCTAAAAAACAACAGCAAAGTAAGCACCGCTTTAATGTTTGGTTTTTTATTGCAATATCGAAATTTATTTAATTTTGGTTAATTTTTTTTTTTGTTTTAACCGCCAAGCTTTCTCATTAGTAGCGATTGCACAGCGACAGCTTTGTGTGAAATATCGATATTTAAATAAGTTAATCGATCGAAGTGTTGCAAAATGTATTCATCATTAGCGTTTGCACAGCGACAGCTTAAGAAAAATATAGATATTTAAATAAGTTTATCGATCGAGTTTGGAAATTCTATTCTACTCGCTTCAAGCTTTGCTTTGGTAGGATTGATTTTTAAATCTACGTTACTTTATCTAATTGCTAAATGAAAACACATCGCCTATTAGCTATCGATAGTATCGTTGCACGTGCAAAACTATTGACTCGGCAAACTTAGCGCACACGCATAACTAAAAACAAGAAGAAGCAGCAGCAACAGCAGAAGAGCGAGAGCGCATCCAATTGGACTGTCAGACGGACGCGCACGTACGTACGGTTTGTGTGTTACAGCGGCACTTAGCTTGGGCGCCCCATAAAAATTAAAACAAAGCAAACACGAATTAAATGTAATTAAGTGCATTTAAATTTGATGCTTACGTGATTTGTACACACGCGCGTGCAAGTGTGCCTGTGAGTGTGTTCTTTGGCTCTTATATATGTGTGTGTGTGCCATCTCATGCCGTTACTCCAAAAATCGTGCGGTAGGCTCGCAGTTTCATTCATTTCGTTTTGCCACTTGTCCGTCAGTTGGTGCACAAAACAAAAAGGACGACGACGTCGAAAATTATAAGCTAGTTTCATATTCTTTGCCGTGCTTTGTGGACTGTGTGCTGCCCTTTTATTTCGACAAGTTAATGTAAGCAATTTCGCGTGTGCCTTTTCGCCCTCTCCGCTTTCCACTGTGTTTCCTTTGCAAGTGCGATGGTTTGTGTGTATGAGTGCGGCTCTGATTGGGGCTGGTGTGTGTGTGTGTTGTTGCCGTCATCAGTTGATGTTGTTGTGTGGTAGGGGCTGCCGCGTTTGTTATGTCAATAATTAACAGTAAAAGTTATGAAAAAAGCTGGCAAAAGAGCTGCGTAAGGCAAGCTACCTTTGGCCTGTAAGTTAAATAGTTGCCGACTAGGGCTGCAGTCGTCGTCGTCCGTCGTCGACTCGTGTCTGTCCCAGGGCCACCGAAGAAGTTTTTGTCTATTTCTTTTTACTATTTTTTGACATGTGTGTCTCTCCATGCTGTATTGTGTGTGTGTTTGTGTTGTTGCGCCCCATTCTTGCGGCGGCACAGGCAGCAATTGCATTTGGCAATCACACGGAAAATTGATTTTTTGCCAAATGCGCGAACATTTTTCTGAATATTTGTTGTCTCTATATGCCTCCTCATTGCCTTTGCCTTGCGTTCTTTTCTGACCATTTCAGACTGTTTGAAAAGTCCAATTGGATTATACAGCTGTGCGCCGCTTGCCCAATTGGCACATTGTGCGCTGTTGTTGTTGTTACCGATGCGCTGCTGCCTTAGTATGATACTTGTCTCCTCTTTTTGAATTACATTAAATATTTAAAGCATATGCAAATTTGAACAGTAGCCCCGTAAAAAAAAACGTACCTGCCACGGATTGTTGTCGTTGTTGCTGCTGCTGCTGCTGCTCTCAGTCATGACGTCGTTCTCTCACCTCAGTTCGCTCCTCTTTTTTCTACTTTTTTAGGTGGCAGCAGCGTGTGGCGTGCGCCCGTTTTTAGCTTTAGTGTCGTGTAAATCGTTTTGTGTGGCAAGTGCTCTGCCCTTTTTACATATCTACACACATTCACATACACGCGTATGTATGTAGCTTTTTGGTTGTGCCCTTTTTTTTACAACCTCTTGCATTACAAAGCACTTACACTCACCCACACTTGGGCACACGCTCACACACATATACGTACTACAGGAACAGCAGCAGCAATCAGCGCGGCGACGTTCGCTGCTCAGCTCAGCTCAATTCAAATGCATTTCGATTGCTTCGTCTCATACAATGTTCGTATTCGTATTCGCCTCTATGCACTCACTCACACGCTCACACTATTTGTGAGTGCACTCAACTTGGTGAACTACTGCTCCTCCGTTTCTATACGACTCGAGCAATTCTTAAACACCATTTTCGTTGATTCCTTGTGCCTACAATTCCTACACACATATTCCTGCTGCCGTGCTTGTGTGTCTGTTAGTGTGAGAGAGTAAAGTTCTGTGTGTGTGTTTGCCACCTTTAGTTGTGAACGCGCTGCTCCCTTTTCATACCTTTCTTTTATCCTTTCTTCCTTCTATTGCAAACCACACTGTCGCCTCCTTTCAGCTCCACTTGCTGCTGTGCGACACGTGCCCATTGTGCCGCAACAAATTTACTCTACTTTTGACTTTTGCTTCGTTTTGTCTACACACATTTATATATACATATATGTATATGTGTGTGTGTGAGTATGTGTTGCTTTGAACTTCTTTTAGAGTGACCAGACTGCAAATTAAGACAGCCAGTTTATGTATTGAAATATAGTGAAGTCAATAAAATTAGTGCTGCTGAATAAATTGAATAAAATAGATGTCTATCGTAATCGAAATAACAATTATTTCGGATGCAATACCCAATCGAGTCATTATACTTAATTATTTTGGCATTTCAAGTCCCAAAAATACCAACATTTCACTTCAAAAACAATTGATTAATTAGTCCTATCAATTTTCATGACACCCTTATAGTGTATATGTATATATGTATATCCAAAAATAGCTTGTAATTACGCTCAAATTTACTATATCAAATGGTCACAGTTACATATTTACCATCAATTGTGGGCCCTTTAATACCAAAGTTATAACTATTTGTCACTTCAGTCGTATCGATTGGGACAAGGTCACCTCCAGCTGCTGATAACCATAACCATAAACTGTTCATGTGGTCAGGGGAGATTGTTGTCGACATTGTTGTTGTTGTTGTTGCTGTTACTGTTGCTGTTATTATTGTTGTTTACTGACAGTAATTAAAACTTGTTGATTGTGGGCGACTCTCAGGGCGGGACTAAGTAAGAGAGGGAGAGAGAGAGAAAGAGCAATTGAGAATGAAAACAAAGCTGGAGAAGCAGACAAACGCCCAGACAAATATTTGATTTATTGGACTTACATATTGCTCTATCGTGTTGCTTCCTAACAATCCCATAAAATAAAAAGACAATTCAACTAATTCCCTTTTATGGTTTAGTTTATGCAGCTTCAGCTCGAAATCAATTGAAATTATACTTTAGTATAACTTTATCTTTGATTCGTTAAGGGCTAAGCAGGCTCAAAGCGGATGAAATCGGATTAATAGTTATAAAGAAAAGATGTATTAAGTATTTTAGTTAGATTTGCCTAGTAAAAAACTGAGATTAGATTAATCAATGATATTACAGACATAATATATTAATATAAAAAGTATTTTTATTGATTTTAATATGATATTTATTGATCTCTTTAACTTCCTTACTAATTGCGCTTTAATCTTCTTTTTCTCTTCTCTCTTTTGCAGTTTTTTTTTTTTAAAGAAAATCAAGTGGCCAACTGGTGAATAGCTAATGGAAAGTTTCAAGCAAAATAATTTGCCAAAAGCATAAGAAACGCAGAAAATATTGCAAACCAAAAAAAAGTGCTCAAAAATATATAACGGGTAATAATAATAACAACCTCCCGGTTAACGTGCAAGGAGTGCGTGCTGCGTATGTGTTGAGTAGTGAGTCAGTGTGCGTGTGTGTGTGTGTGTGCTTTCGTCGTCGATATTGACCGGGGCTAGCGCCAAAGAGTCGTCACAACGTCGTCGTCCGCAAAACCAACGACATCAGCCGCTGCTGCCGCCGCCGCCGCCGTTTCCGCTTCCGCCTCCTCCTCCAACGTTAAGAGTAAAACGCAACGTCAAACATCTACGCAGAGTCCACCACCAGCAGCAGCAGCAGGTGCAGCTGGAGCAACAGTAGCAGCAACAACAACAACTAAAACACGCAGCGGCGGACGCAGCGGACAGCGGCGTCGCAGTAGCAGCAGTAATCCAAACGCCGGCAACACGAAAGCTACCAGCGGCAGCGGTGGAGCTGGCTGCGCCGGCGTCGCTGGTGGCGGTGGTGGAGGTGGTGGCGGTGGGGGCGGTGCTGCTGCTGCTGGCGGTACAGCCAACATTAAGCAAAGCGTTAGTCGCAATAGCAACATACGCAGCAGCTCCTCCAATAGCACCATGGCATCGGCCAATCATCGAGGAGGACGTGGCGGTGTCACCGGCGCCGGGACTGGGGATGGCAATGCGGCCGGTTTGCAGTTTGGTTCCGCCTGGTTTCAGCGCAAAATCAATCTAAGGCCGCAGCATCGTGGCGTCCATTTGGTCACCGAGGAGATACTCAGACAGATGCCGGAACTGACGCAATTTTCAGTGGGATTATGTCATATGCAAAGTGAGTAGGAATCATTATAATATTGATACGTTAGCAGAAAGGGGCTGCTAGAGAGAAGGGGTATAAGCTTACTTGAGAGGGGGAAGTTTAATTGAAAACTTGTTGATAACATCTTAAGATATTTAAAAATATGAATTCAATATAATGAATGGAAGGACTGGAATGATTGAGAAGAGAAAGAACAATAGATTACTTAAAAGTACAAACTATAAACTACGTATTACTATATGTAGTTAATACATTTGTTTATTATAATTCTTAACTTCATGGGGTAAGAGCAGACAATAAAGTCAAGAAAGAATCTATTTGTCATTGTAGAGCAACTGTGGGTTGAGGACGGTCAATTAGGGGTCTATATATCAACAGTATTTAAAGCGTTATCCCGTACCAAATTTTCACTAGGCAAACAAATTATGAGTGTTGACGACATAAGGTTGAATAGTACAAAAGAAATCATGAAGCACTTAATTTAGCAGGGGTACAATAGATCAACAAACTCGGAAAACAGTTCTCCTTGTCAAATAAATAAAATAAATATATAATTTCTATCTAACTGAGGATTGTAAATAGTTTTAAAGAGTATTATTGGTATATCCTTCAAATTTCATTTACTATTCTTCTAAAACTTAAGATTGAGGGGCCATAATTCCATAATTTACCACAGTTAGATGTATAATATATAAAGAGTTAGTTGTGTAAGAGTATATTTAATATAACTTGAATCTAACCTCTTCTCATACCATAGACTACATATACTGCTCGCAATCCCTACAATCTTGTACTGTAATCTCAGTACGACTAATTCAAGTGTTCTCACTGCTTAGATTGAATCTTTCTTGATTCACTTTACACACAAACTTTCTTCAAATTTTTTTCCCATTTGACACACTTTTTGTGGCATTCAAAATACACTCAATTCAAAAAAAAAAAAAAAAAAAATACTCAAGCTAAGCTGAAAGTTGAGTTGAACAAACAACAAAACGGAAAACTTGCTAAGAATGGAGAGAATACTCTAAAAAGTTGCATCTCGCAGATACTTTTTAAATTCGCCCAGAGTGTGCTGTTCATTTGGATTAGGGCGGTACGAGTAACTGGGTTAAGCTGTACACGCAGTACACACTCACACACACACATACACATATACACACACATATGTATATAGGAAGGTATCTGGGTTCCACTCATTGTCTGCCTGTTCCAGCTCGTCCTGTTGGTCATCGGCTTTGTCCGTCTGCCCGAAAAGTACGTTTGACATCGATTAAATGTGCCCCACATTGTTGCCATTTTCAATATACGAATAAATCTCGACACGAATGCGTTTTTCACATTCCTTTTGAAGGATTCACATGCTTGATCTTTTGCCATTTCGAATGCATTGCAAATGTTGTCAATTAAAAATGCAATATTGTCATTTCAAAGGGGAAATATTATTATTATATATACTATATATTTATTGAGTTCGTCAATTTAGCAGATATCTAAAAATTCAGTTAAGATTTTAAGCCGGAATTAAACTGAATTTCTTTTGGTTGGAATTGTAATGTGAAGCTATTATAAATATTCAATTGACTGGGTCAACAGTTCAGAAGGGCATCCATTTCATGTCGTGGCAACATAGGCCCTGGCTGGCCTTCCTATCGTGCGATTATAATGAAATTTGCAGGACATGTTAGATATACTCGTATACTAAGCAACTACAAAGAAACACTAGGTTATGTATGTATTCCAGGCAAGTAGGCTTAAACAGACTTTGTATTCATGCAAACTCAACGTAATTTTTACATATCAGGCAACTCAACTGGTAGATACGCCATATCTCGTTTTCTTATTGTCAGAATATTATGAAAATTGCAGGATATGATAATGATATAATAAACTACTATAAGTAATCAATAGTTAATGTATATGCCAGGCTCAACTGACAGATGCACTATATCTAGGTTTCTTATTATGAGAATCTTATGAAATTTGCAGGATATGCTCAGCGTATGCCAAGCTATCATAACTGTCCACTTGTTTATGGCTCTTCCAGGCAAGTAGGCTAAAACTGACTCTGTAGTTTTCCCAAACAATACATCCCACATAATTCTCACATACATATATCAAGTGCGCTCTCGTCGAGCTTTGCTCTACAGGATTGCCAATGCAATCTTCTTCAACGCGCGCTGCACTAATTCCCGCCTCAAATCCTTGGCTCGACGACTTCTGACAGCCTCCAACAACAACAACAACAAAAACAACGTGCAGTATAACAGAACAAGAACAACATTTGCCTGCAGCATTTTGCGGTCTTGTTGACAGTTTGCATTACAATGGCAGGACGCGTGGCACAGCCACGTCAGGCACGAGCTCAGCAGCAGCAGCAGCAGCAGTAGTAGCTGCAGTAAAAGCAGCTGGGAGCTAGGAGCTGTAGCTTGAGCAGGAGTAGAAGCATTCAGACATGGGCAAATAAATAAAATCGTATCATAAAACGCCAGTCGAGCAGTCAGCAGGAGTGCAAGTCAAGCAGGGGGCAGGGCCGAGGGGCAGGACCTGCTTCAAAGTGAAAAGCAATCGTCTCCGTCTCCATCGTTGTCGTTGTATCCGTCGCCTTCGTCGTTGTCGTCTTCATGTCATGGCACTGCTGTGGCTATGGCGTGTGAATGCTCGGGGCAAACTTCTTCCTGGCCTGCCTGCCCCTTTGCCCTGCACCCTGTTTCTACAATACTATACCCTGCTGCACTGGCACACAAATCGTCTTAGCCCAGTCTCGAGTCTTTATTATTTCGTTCTCTTTTTTGCTTGATTTCTTTTCTCTCTGCTGCTGCGGGGCCAAATGAAAAGCACGTGTGCTTGCTAACCTCCCCCCCTCCTCTCCCTTCCCTCTTCGTACCAAAAAATGAATCTCTGTGTAATGTGTGTGTGTATGTGTGTGTTTGTTTGCTGTTCTTGTTGTCTGGGGATCCGTCGCTGTGTATTGTGAACTGTAGTAAGCGGAATCTAATTGAGGTCAAGACATGTTTATTGATTTTCTTAAAAGGACTTCCTAATTAGACTCACTTTACTAAATGCCCGTACGAGTGTGTGTGTACCTGTGTATACCTGTGTGTACCTGTGTCTGTGTGTGGCATAGCAAGTCAACCTTCTATCTGTGCCTCGTCCTCTTTTTGTCACAAACTATGCAAAAATTGCAGCGCCATCACAAATCAAATGGCAAGTCAAACCCCTTCAGGCCTCGCTCACCTTTCACTTTCCTCCCTCCCCTCCCCTCGTGCCGCCAGCACAACCTTCTGCCCCAATACAAATGGCATGAAAAAAAAAAGTTAATTTCAAAAAATTATTTCAAAGCAACCTTGCCATATGTTGTTGTCTTTTACTATTGACCCCAATACGCTGTCATTGTTTCTATGGCAAAGCGAGACAGAGAAAGAGGGACAAAGAGGGAGAGGAAGACGTGCAGAACAACAAGAAAATGAGGTAGAAACACACACACAAAGATATATGTATATGTATATATATAAAACACAAAGGCAACCGTAACTTGTTAAATAAAAAGCAATTCAAAGAATTTCTAACAAACCAAAAAAAAAAAATAAAAACAGGAAAAAATAATAATAAGCCAAGCGACTACAAAAAGAACAGTGCAAGAGGGATCCTAACTAATGGGCAGTGGGACGAACGAAATCCGTTGTGGATTTCCTTTGTACAATATTCATATGCAGAATTTATAATGTTTCCGGCTTTCCTGGATGTCCTGCAAGCCGAATAGAAACAGATTCTGAATTGGAGAAAACACTAAATAGTAGATTTTAGTTTTCTTAGATATGGCAAAGAAATAGTTTGAAGATAAAGTGAATCTCCAGAGATTTATGCAAGCTATATTCATAGATTATAGAGAGATGTACAGACAGACGTACAGACAGATATACAGACTGACAGACAGGCAGGCAAACAGACTGATAGAGAGGCAGGCATACAGAAATACAGACATACAGGTATACAGACATATAAACATACAGACATACATACAAAAAGACAGAAAGGCCGACAGACAAACAGACAGACAGAGAGACTGACAGACAGACAGACATACAGATATACGGACAGATATACAGACAGACAGACAAACAGTCTGACAGAGAGACAAACATACAGGCATACAAGCATACAGACATACATACAGAAAGACAGAAAGACCGACAGACAAACAAACAGACAGACAGATAGAGAGACAGACAGACATACAGACAGAAATTACTAAATCGACTCGGCTGTTGATACTGATTAAGAATATATATAGTTGCTGTGGTCTGCCACGCCTCCTTCTGCCTGTAACATACATATTCAGTTGGAACAAACTTATAATACCCTTTTATCCATGAGTAATGATAAAATATAGAAACATAAAGAAAGAGGTCAAATAAGTATTAGAAAACTGAATGAAGATGTATAAAATACATAGATTGATATATAATGATAACTTGAATATATCATTTAACAGATATAGGATAGATAGACGTCTTTTAATGGATGGACAGATAATCTAAAGAGATTTATTTAATAGACTCTTCGCTTCCAACCTAATGAAAATTTCGCAATATTTTTCAGTCCGTTTTTTTTTATTTTTTTTTTTGCTTTACTTGTCTTACAAATTTCAGTCGTGCCTCGAGGGCGAAATCCTCTTTGGGTTCTTTTGGGGCAGGCAACAATTTGCTGCATAATCGTAAGATCATATAAATGGCTCAACTTCAATTTATAACCCGAGCATATTTTTCAACGACACACATACGGGGAGAGGAACCGAATTGGTAGTAGAAAGACTAGGAGGACAGCTCTTCCTAGATGTCCCTTTCCCAATGTGCTCCTTCCCCTCTCCTCCTCTTTTCCTGTTCTCATGTTGTGCGTAGTCGAAACAGCGTAGAAACACCAAATAAATCAACTGAAACCGAAAGCAAAGTGGGCGGAGTTATGTGTGATGGAAGAGGGAACAAAAGAAGGAGGAGGATAAAGAATGAAGTAACATTGCGACGCTTAAACATTTCTTTATGTGTGTGTGTGTGTGAGCTTACATATACATATGTGTGTGTGAGTGTGTCGCTGGGGCGCCTGGCGTTGTCCTTTCTATCCGTTTCGTGACAGCAAAACGTAGCGAAGAAAAAAACAATAGAGTGGAATGAAAACAGGAAAGAGAATCGTTTTGTGTTTTTTTTCTGCTGTTTTTCTTTTTTCTAGCTGCTTTTTTAGCGCAACGAATCTAAAATACCGTTATTTATAGTATGAAACCACTTAGTATTTAAGTAAATTATAGTTTCTTGAATTCATCTTGAAGAAGCTGTTGGATATGCTTGGAAATGATTAGGTAGATATAAGAAAAGAGTTTATTGTGGAAAAAAAAACTGAGGAAGAGGCAGCATTGTAGTACTTTAAAGTTTAAATTAACGATATAAGAATAAAGTATGAATGATTGGATTTGTAAGACTAAAATAAGTTTAATATAATCTTCTTTGAAGAGCAATTCAAGAGTTTATTCAATAGTTTATTATACTCGTACAATATATTCATGTTTTATTGCAATGAACTATATTCTAATAATTCATTTATAGTAATAATCTATTCATCAAAAACCGAATTAAAAAAAAAAAAAAAAAAAAAAATATTTAGTTTAATCTTTTCCAAAGTTCGTCCCCAATTTTTAATTTTTTAGTATTTTATTATTATATAATTCAATATACTAGGACCTGATGTACGTACTAATTCCATGCTTCCAAATCCATTCCGTCATTTTTCCGGTCAGTCATTATATATTTATTTGCTGTTGCTGCTGCTGCTGCTCCACAAACTTCATGCTCAACTTTGTATGCCCCAAACCCAACAAGGACACCAAAGCAAGGCAGTTCAAAAGGGGTGTCGGGTGGAGGGGGGGGAGTAGGGGGGTATACCCGAAACGATGGCATAAAAATGAGGCATGTGTGTGTCATACTTTGGTTTCCATAGTCTCCAATGCCAGCAACGACTTGGTCTGGCCTGGCGTCGCCAGCTCCGATTCCCTTTCCAGCTCCAATTGGCGCCCCTCCCCTTCCCACTCCACTGCCCTCCTGGCGCCTTTGCCTTGTGTCGTTCGTATCGTTTTGTTAGCATTAAATTTGCTACGCTTATGAGCCGCAAAATGCTGCGCTAACCAATAAATCAATATTATTTATGCAAAATGCCAGTAACAACAACAGCAACAACAGCAACAACAACAATAACATGGCGAACAACAACAAAAAGGAGCCCAAACATTTACGTTTGTTTGCCATGAAAACTTGAACTAGTTCCATTTCATCGGGTGTGTATGAGTGCGTGTGTGTGAGTGTGTGTGTGGGTCGCCTTGGTTTAATGAGTGTCGAGCAGGTGCGTCAGGTGCGCCTCGAAATATGCTACGAAATTTGCTTCTCCTTTTATTTTTTTTTTGTTTTGTTTTTGCGGCTCTTGACCACAAAAAGCAAAGCGACACGTTGCTGCTCGTGCTGCCATAATAAGGTTGATGTATTTAAGCGTTTCGTGCTGCGTTATATCATGTAATATGCACAAACACACACACATGCTACTTATGTATGCCTGTGTGTGTGTGTGTGTGAGCCTGTGAGTGTGTGCTGCATGAATATATGAATGAATGAAACATAAGCGAGCCGCAGTTCCATTGTTAAACATTTGCAGCAGCCGCAGACGCTTCCCCTTCCCTCGTGTATGCGTGTGTATTGCGGTTTTTATACACATGTTGTCTGTGTGCAAGTGTGCGTGTGTGCCTTGTACTTGTTTGTGCTGTCAGAATGTTTGACTTGGTATAATAAAAAAGGCCTCTTTAAAAACATTAGCAACTTTTGTAGTGCCTAAACGCCACGCTAAATGTGAGAAGCGAGCAGAAGCCACTCAAAATTCTCTCTCCCTCTTACACTCATTCAACTCCTGCTATATGCCTGTGTGTGTGTGTGTGTGTGTACATTTGTTATGCATGTGTGTCTGTATATACTCATCTGTCCCGTTCCGCACGGTAGTCAACTAAATAGGCGAGCAAAACGTCACCTGCCAACGCGACGTATGCGTGATACACTGTGAAAAATAGTCTGTATGGATGAAGAAGATAGGGGCGTAAGTAAAACTTGTGCATAGAACGTGCAATAGTATGTATAATAAGAGAATATTTAAAGAAATTGATCAAAAGAAAGGCAATGAGGGAGGAGGAGAATAGAGATATAAAAGATGAGAGCGGAAGAAAGAGACAGACACAAATTGATAGTAGTTAAACTTCAGTACATATATAGTACATACTCAAGAATTATAGAATAAAAGTTTTAACTAATATTGACAAGTTTATACAGTAAAAGAGCAAGAGAAAAAGAATAAAATTAAAAGTGGGAGAGTTAGAGATTTATATGATAATTAAAGAAGATAAAAAGGGGAAGAACAAGAGAGAGAGAGAGATAGAGGAAGACAGTAAGGGAGATAAATTGATAGGTAGATAGATAGACAGATAAATATGATAGATAGAAAGAAACTTAAGCTAAACTGAAAAGTAAAAGGAACTTAATCTGATAGAGAGGGAAACAGCAGTATTGGAACAAGAAGAGATAGAGAGTTCTGTGAAAAGCGCACGCATGATAAGTGAGGCAGAGAATTCTGTTCATAACTGCTGTATACTATGCTATAATGCTTGTTAGCTAGATGCCTTTATAGATATAATACAAATTTCTTGCAACAAATTCCAAACGAATTCCTCGCAGATTTCTCTCAATGCTCTAAGCTAAGTTTGCCACTGATACTTTGGCTACGTTTGTCTGCCTTATGCATATGTTGCCTTTGAGCCCTTTAGCACATCTGCCCATGGGCAAACAAGGGACACACTGCATAGTAATACATACATACAAACGTACCCCCTCTGCCTCTGCCGACCCCTCTCTCTAAGCTGAGCCCATGGCTAAATCATATTAAAGTCGCCCCATGCCTTGTTTCGTTTGTTATGCCGCTTGCAGCGGGAAAATAGTGTCAACTGAGCAGAGGCTCAAAGTGGAGGAGGGGGCTGGACAAGGAGAGATGGCTATGCCCCTTCCCTCTGTACGTCCCCTGCCTCTGACAAGACACGCACAATTATGTTAACGCATTAACATATTTTTAACGGCAAAGATATGCGCTGCTATACATACATACATATATAGTAGTATATACCTTGTCTTTTGTAGGGGAAGGGAGGGGAATTGGGGACTATGTGTCAACTAATTGCGGTCAACTTCCCGTTGCGCCTTCCGATTGAAATCAATTTGCAAATTTGTACAGGGCTCATCCTCCCTCGCGATGGCGCCTCTGGCTGTCTGTTTTGAGTTCATTTTCATTTGTATTTGGATTTCGAATCACTCTGTCCGGCTGTCCATTTGCAAGTGCCGTTGGGCTATCCGTTTCTACTCCTCCCCTCCCCTCCCCGTTTCTCTGTTTGTTTGTTTATTTACTTGTGGCACTGTGTGGCACATTTAAGTTCCTGATGCCCCGTTACACATGTCCGACATGACATAATCGTTTTTTGAAATTATTTAGAAAGCCCAAAACATTGAAAAACACAATGTACACACACACACACACACACACAGGCACAGGAAGGCACACTCATGCACACGCACTCATCGTTCTGGGGACCTCAAATGACATCTCTGGGATTTGATAATAAACTAATTTGTGCTGCGCTGCTCTGTCTGTTCCCCTCTGTCTTTCTATCTCGCTCTCTCTCTCTCTCTTTTTCCTACTGTGGTTTGTTTCGTTGTCTTTCTTCATTATTCATGAATATGCAATTAGTGTGCAAATTGAAGTGTTATGCCGCTCTAGTATTGCTCTATTTATTATTAACACTAAATGATTTTAAGTACGAGTATTCAATTTCAATGTTTGTCACAGCTGCCCCTTTTGTATGCCCCTTTTTGGTTGTTGGCCCATAGCCAAACCTTTGATCCCCTGTTCCCTCCTCCATTGCCCTGCCCTGCCCTTAAAGTAGGCTATGGCATTGCTGTCGAAATGCCTGAAAGTCAAACAAGACATGAATTGGTCATGTTTCATGGGGTCATGTCAAAGCGTTTCCTATGAATTTTCTCGTAAACTGCGAAAATGCAACTTGAAACAATTCCGACTTGAGTAATTTTCTAGGAACTCTAGTAAGAATGACAGTAACAAGTGCTGGAAAAGGTTTCTGATGTTGTTGTGAGTATTGAGTTTAATTATTAATTAAGAAAGCACAAGTTAAGAATTGAGAAGTACTCTTAGTTGAACTATAAAGCTTAAAACTCTCGTTTTTAACTTTTGAAGGTCTTTTAAGTATTAATTAACAGTAACAAGTGTTGTTAAACGTTTCTGGTATTTAAAGTTGTCATGTTATTGGACTAGAGAAGTTCCGGGATGTTTCTCTAATGTTTTTTTGAAGTACAGTTTTTTAATTCTCTCTTCAAACGATTTTTGAGTGTCGACTAATAAATTCAAGTAATGGAAAATGTATTCCAAACTTTTTCTATACAGAACAAGTGTTTTTCAAGACCTCAGACTTTTCAACTGCCAATTTAAAACACTTGAGATTGTTTTGAACACTAGAAAGATTAAAATAACACCAACAAGTGTTGTAAAAGGTCTTTGTTATTGTAAGCTGTAATGGTAATAAACTAGAGATCGTTTAAATTCTCAAAAAACTTTTGAAAAGTTCTGAGATAGTTCTCTAATGTTGTCGTAAAGTTTAGATTTTGGAGTTCTCTTTCTCAAACAATTTATGAGGGTTGACTAATAAATTCATGTGTTGGAAAATGTATTCTAGAATTTTTCAACAAAATAAGTTCTTTTTCAGGTTACAGAGTTTTAAACTGTCATTTTAAAACACTTAAGATCGTTTTGAACACTATAAATACTTTTGAATGTTAAATAACAGTGTTAACAAGTGTTGTAAAAGGTCTATGGTGTTTTAACCTGTGATGTTAATGAACCAAAGATCATTTTAGTTTGATTTTTGTAATTGAATAACGAATTCAAGTGTTGGAAAATGTTTTCTGAAGTTGTTACAAACCTAAGATAGTTTTAACTATAAAAAAGTAATTCAGTAATGTTTATAAACCGTAACTAGGCGTAAACACTCTATAACAAACTAAATTATTAGCTCCTATCTCGAATTTCATAGCTCTATAATCTCATAGCTGCAACAAAACTGAAAGTCACTTCACTCTTAGGAAAAAAGAAAATTGCAACAATTTCCCAGTCCGTTAAACAGCATGAGATTTATTTAGCGTAACACAATGATGTCTGCCTTGTGTCGTATAATCTTCATAAACAATTTTAATTATGAATGATTGAAAATAGCTTTCACGCCGTGCCAAAATCCCATTACTATTTATTTTTTTTTTTTTCGAAAAATTCGCGAAAGTACTGAAATATTTTCTAATTAACATTCGTGTTAAATGTTCGCCTAATTACCGTTACAACTCAATTGAAAATGCATCAACTGCAACAGCAAACGCCCCTCATCGTGCTGCGGTCTAGTTACTGTGGCAACTCTCGCAGAGATTATTGTGTTGGGAATTTGTAGAGATTCGATTGCAAAGTTTAATTGACGCCGCCTTCACTTTTGTCTCATTTCTTATTGCAGTTCTTCACACCTCGGCGAGTTTAGCGTTAAACGAGAGCTGGGATCCAGACGTCAGGTGAGTCTGACTAAAGATATCATATAGAATAATGTCTGACTGTATTTTAAACTCTTTTTCACAGAGACGATATGGAAATGATGTTGAATAAAATAGTTCCCGAAGGATTGCCCTACCGGCATTCGTGCGAAGGACCCGACGATATGGTGAGTGAATGAACTTGGCAGGTCTAAGCTGAATCAATGGAAATTGGAAAGAGTTCTGCATATGTAGAAGATTGCAATGCACCTAAGGCGACATCTGCGACACTAAAAAGTATATACCATATATTCTGAGTTAGGATGAACAGAGGACTCGAACTAGTGCCATCCATATGTCCGTCTGTTGCAACGCAAAGAAGTCTCCCAGTTTTAGAGTTGTTATCATGATACTTGACACACATGCTTTATATTGGTACACGCCGTAAATAAGTCCTAACGAGCCGGATCGGGCTGATATATAGTATAGTTGTCATACAAACTATCGGTTGAATAAAAGATATTGTAACCAAATTTACGAAATCCATAGTTCTCTATATAGATAATATGCTTGTTAAATTTCATCTAAATCGAACCACTATATCATATAGCTACTATAGGAATAATCCGCCAAAATGGGGATTTTATGTATAAAGACCAGTTCTGATTATATCCTTCGACTATAGAAAATGGTCAAAAAAGGTATACTTACTTTGTGCAAATGTATGTAACAGGCAGAAGGAGGCGTCGGAGACCCCATAAAGTATATACATATATTCTTGCTCAGATCAAGTTTATTTGCAATTTGGAATGACACACCTACCGCCACCGCAAACCGACAATTTTGATTTACATTGCGATTTACATTCGAAGTACTCATTTCTTAACGTTCTGCTTTAGCATAAATATAGATAAATACTATATGAACTTATCCTCCAAATTGCAATCCGATCGGACAATAAACACTGAAGTTATTAGATAAACCATTTCGACCCTCCAACCAGCAAACAAGTAGTCGATGACGTCATAACTATGTTGCTTGCGCAGAAAAGAAAAGGACGAACGATGCGAGTGCGTAGCGCTAGCTGTTTCTCGACTCTTCATTTCCATGCACATGTGAATTACCAAAAATACATGCTAACACAGTATATGCTAACACTCAACCAATAGGTGGCGTGGTAGACCGATATGAATGTATGCAAGTATTTACATGCATGTGTACATACATATTCATAATGTTCATAATATGCGTACGTGCACATATGATTATTATTTAATAATTCATATTTTAGGGTCAGTAAATAATACAAATCCATAAAATGCAATTAAATAAATATTAATTTTGATTACTCGTTATATTGCCAGTTATCGATATTGGCCAATTTAAAATTTATAAAGAAATACCGATATATACTGCTGACACCGCTTTTTGCAGTCTTTCGCGCGCTAGGAAATTGCGGCGATAAATCGAAATTTATGCAGGGTGGCAGTGTACTGTAGTGTTTTGATGAATTTTTAGTTTGCGATTAGTATCATACAATTAAGTACTTTTTATTGCAACATATGTACGTCGATGTTAGACATAGAATTAAATATACACAATACTAGTTAATTCTGCGCGCTAATATATGACTAGTATTGGAACGATTGCGAGATACAAGAAGCTGCTGAAGGATATAGAACCTACGGCAAGCCGAAGGTAGCTTTTATTTCTAGTTTTAGGTTCATAAAATGCAAAATGCATCTGCAGAACTGTTTTCGATTATCAATTCAGTTTAGACCTATTTTTAGTACAAAGATTTAACCTATTTCTTGTTGTCTTGCAGCCTGCGCACGTGAAGGCCTGCTTCTTGGGCAGCTCACTGACAATCCCCATTACGGATGGCAAACTCTCGCTGGGCACCTGGCAGGGTGTATGGCTGTGCGAGCATCGCGATCAGGCTGGCAGCCGTAAGCTGGTTATCACACTGACGGGTTGTCCGCGCGAACAAGCCGTACGCAGTCCACTGTCACCTGTATCGCCCATCGCAAGCACATCCAGTTAGGGGCGGCCTCGCTCCACCCGCGATAGCCGGTAATCGCGGGGGAGCGACAATAATGACATCATTTCGTCGAGGAAGTTAATTTTACAAAAGAATTTAGCTAGGGCCACAGCACAGCAGCGAGCAGCGGCTGTTATAGCCGCCGGACGTGGATTGATTGGAGCAACAGCAGCAACGGCAGCATCAGCATCGCTAGCAGCACCACCACCGGCACCACCACCATCAATCGGTGTTGCAACTACTAGTAATACTACAACAACAACAACAGGTGTTGATAGTAAAATGAGCCGTTTGCTGTTGCGACAACGTTTGCATTTGAATTTAAATTTAAATGTTACCGAAACGTTGCAAGATGGCGTTGATATTGATGATGTTGATGATGATGACGATGATGATGAGGATGCCTGTGATGAATATGATATCGTGACAGGCATCTGCGATGCTCAGGGCAGTGGGCGTCGCCGTGTTGGTGATAATTTACAAACCGTCACAACAGTGCCTCAAACCAAACAACAACAACTAAGACATAAGATCACCACAACAACAACAACAACAACAGCAGCAGCAGCAGCAACAACAACCAGCTCATCAACAGCATCAAGTGCATTAGCTAAATTCAATCGCATTATCGAGTCTGCAAATCTGGAAACCCATCGGGCCTCAGCCGCGTTTAGCAGCGCAACGTTGCAACAACGTCTGGCATTGGCCTACCCAGAGCCACAGCAACAGCAGCAGCAGCAGCAACAACATCACGATATGCGACAAATTGACAACCTCCAACGTAGCACAAGTCGTCGTGGCATTGCCGTCGTTAGCACTCCATTAACATTGCAAGCACTAGACACAATTAAAACCAAGACGGCGGCAATGGAGCAAAAGCAGTTAGAGAAACAATTGGCCCATGACGCAGCTGAACAAACGAAACGAAATGATGTGCATTATTTGTTGAAACAGTTAAATAGTTTTAGTGATATAGAAGAAATAGAAATTGTTGATATGAAGCAAAGAAATCAGCGACAGCAACAGCGACAACAGCAGCAGCAGCAGCAACATTCGCAGCAGCAGCAACCTGTGCAGCAACAACCTGTGCAGCAGCAGCAGCAGCAACAACAACGCACAACAACAACGAAAACAGCTGCCGCCAGCTCGCTGGAGTTAATGCCCATGTCGACATCGATGCTGCCCATACAGGGTGCCATCTCACCGTCGACACAATCGCACAAGGGCAACTTTATGGCACAGCACGGCAGCAGTACGGGAGCAGTTGATGTTGATCCAGCGGGATCACGTTTGCAATTCGATGATTATCTATTTGAGTCCTGCCATTATCTGGAGACAAACTACTTTGCCGCTAACTATCGCACTGCCATGGTCGAGAGCAGCTCGCATGAGTTTCGCCCATCGACCACAACGCCGACGAGCACACGTTCGGATTGCTTTGAGCTACACGAACTGCAACCGCCGAGCGGCGTTATATGCAAATCATCAGCACCGCCAGCGATGCATCATCATATGCTGCAGGATTATGCATCACCTCCGCCATATCATCAGGCCGAGGTGCGCATGACCAGCAGCGGTGTGCAGACTGAACTCACAGCCGAATCATTGGCACAGCTCAGCACTGGCGGTGCCAGTAACTCCAGTTCGAGCTCAAGCAGCACGCCGCGTGTGCCTCCGTTTTTCATATGCTGCTATACGCCTATCGATCGATGGCGTGCCAGGCGTTTGGGTGCAGCGACAGCAGCAGCAGCAGCAGCTGCGGCAGCGGCGGCGGCGGCGACGACAGCAGCTGCCTCCTCGTCCTCCTCCGAAAAGAACGGACATGCTGTGTGACAGTCAGTGTGACAAATAAGCTGACAAACTGACAAAGTGTCAGCAATGTGCGCTGTGCTGCTGTTTCATTTGCGATATCAACAAGAGATTCCATTTCGAAGAGACAGTCGTTTAATACACATTCCGCCTAACATAGAGTTCATTTTGAAGAGTTGTATACAATTTTTTTTTTTAACTAACCCAGAGAGTTTAAACCCCACACACACACACACACATACACACACCGGCCCCAAACACACACACCCACATATGCACATTTTTGCAATACACATTTTGATAGACTAAAAAGAAAAAGGAAAGCAAATCGCGAATCATTTGAAATGTTGTAAAAATAATAATGAAATTATAAGCAAAACTGAAGCATATGTAATAATAATAATAACAATGATAATAATAATAATGATAACTGTAATTGAATTGTTTCAATAAAAGAATACCACAAAATTAATGCAAAACATATTGTTAAAAAACGCAAAACCAAATCGTAGCCAGCAGCAAAGTGAGACAGAGAGAAGAGCTTGTATAGTAAGAGTTGTTTATGAACTAACTAACTAATTATGATAATAATAATAATGATAAAAACAAACCAAATAATATTGTAAACCCAAGAAGCGGCAGGTACACGCCAAATCCAATTTTATAATGTCAAATTAATTTCAATTTAAATCTTGTTTCCATAAAAAAAGGCAATGCAATTGTTACATCAATTAACACACACACACACAATGTAGAATATCCATAAACATATACACATATATTGATTTATTTTATTCATCCAAATGGAATTGTTAGAGAGCACAATACACAACGGGTCGATATATCATTAGAGCATCAGAATTTTCTTTTATTTCCTTCGTTTATGCCCATTGTGAACTGAAGAAGCAATATTAGTTCTTAAAATCGGTGAATCATGTAGAATTTGTCAATTTTTGGTTCAACTATTCCATGGAACTAATACATAGATCTATTACAAACATACATATAACATATTCATATAATATCACTAAGCAAAACAAGGAGTTTCGTCAACAAGATGAGATCATACACAAGCTATAGTTGGAAATCGAATTGGAACACAATAAAAACTGAATTTATTTTCAATACGTTTTTTATTGTTTCCCAAGCAAAGATGATGTTGAAGAAGCCTTACAGATTTTAATTGGGCATATCATATGCTGACGTTATTGGAAAACTAGCAAATAGTGAAAGTAATTTCAGGTTTTTCAGCTCAGTTCTTCCAGAAAACTAAAAAAGAAAAATAAAAGTAAAACGAAAAAAATACCTAAAATAAAACACACAAAAGAAACCAAACAAATGCCTTTAACATGCCCACACGTACACTAAAGGAAACCAAATAAAAACGAAAAGAAACAAAATAACTTAAAAACTAAACTAAGCTAAAGTTGGATAGTGTTGGTTAGTGGAGAAGAGGATGGGAAGAAGGCGTTTGATATGACTCGATATGATATGATATATGCATATTAACATGTTGAATTGTTGAACGCGAAATTTGTTAAATATGTGGCTAATAAAGTTAGCTAAAATGATATAATATCTATTGTTGTATGTTTTATTCTGAAGCGCACGAACATAAAAGTAATTATTATTATTACTATAATAATAACGGCTAAACTAATACCAGATTACAGATGCAAATAAAATGTAGCTAAAAGTAATTTTTTTTGTAAACTTTTTGATATGTGATGATGATTTGAATAAATTAAAACCACAAGAAAACCAAATAAAAACCGCATAACTTAGCCCTAGATATAATATATATTAAAATTTAAAAGAATATATATAATATAATAATAATAAAATAACGTAGCGCAACGCAGACTTAGTGCATCAAGAAATAATACTAAAAAAATGGATGCGAATCAAGAGAATAAGGAGTAGAGCTGAAAGGGAGAGAAAGAGAAAGAGAGAGAGAGAGAAGGGAGAAAACTATGTTATGCAATAAGGTGTAGTCTCGGCAAGCCGAAGCACATGTCTCTGGCACCTCACCCGAGGACCTTTTTCAAGACCTTTCTCTTACTTCTCATTCAACAGATCTTTTGATTTGTGTACCAATATTTCTGTTTTCGATTTTTGGAGGTTAGGGTGAGCGGTCGCGATATCTAGCAATATTCATGGCAATTCAATTGTACTAACGACATTGATAAATCTGAAGTGTAAGCAAATAATTTAGCGAGCATTTTGTAGGAAGAACGTGTAGTTAAAAACTAAATAATAAATATATATACATACATAATATATATATATATATATATATTTATCAAATTGAATAGTGAATCTATGTGCATAAGTAGCGAAATATTCAATTGTAAATAGATTTTTAATGTACACACGTTGCGTATTTTCCGTTTCCGACCGGAGCTGACGACAATTGTTGACGATGATTGATGAGATGATTGTTTAATAAACTATTGCAATATTAGATTTGGTTATCAAGACAGACAGACAAACACAAACACACACACACACATATAGACAAACACACACACACGAAGAAGCTTTAAATAATTTAATTACAAATACATTAAATAGAAAGACCTATAACGTATTTTGTATGTATTAACGGTAATCATTTTGATATATCATTATCATTGATAAATTCCATTGTAGATACAAACTTGTATTGCAGAAAATTAATTAATTAACTAGCCAGCTAAGTCAATGTCGCCTAAAGTGAGTTCTATAAAATGATAAACATACTACATTCACTCAAACACACATACACACACACACACACACACACACACACACAAATATGAACTATATAACGCAACTACTTTTCGAAAACATAAACCAGAAACCAAAACAGGCCTACGAACAACAACACCACAAACACTAGATACAACAACAACATCCACAACAATAACAACTACAAGGACATGAAGAACAGCAAGAAGAACAACTGAAACACACAAAAAGCTTTTATAAAACTATTTAAAAATATATATTTAAAAACAAAAAAAATAATAATCCTGCCAAGTAACATTCGAATACCTGCTTGATGAAGATACACCCGCTTTTGCTAACGAAAAACAAAACAAAACAAAACAAACAACCAAGAAAGAAAAAACAAAAACCGAAAAGGAAAACCAAAATGAAAACGAAAAATTTTTGAAATAAATAAGAAACAAAACAAATGAAAACATAAATGAAAGGCTAAATACGATTTTTATACTTTCGATATAATGATTTTTTATACTAAACATAAACTCTTTGAAATGAAACAAAAGAAATCACAAGTAAACTGGACGATTTTTTCGGGGTATCAGCAAAAATCGGGTACACGAGACACGATGAAGGTGTGAGGTATTTTTTAAAAAATAAAACAGATTGATATTGATTTGATAATGATGATGATGCGAAAATCGTACTTATAGTCATATTCTATATATATACAGACACAAATACATATATATATATATATATATATATATTATACGTATACGTCTCACGTATACATTATATATAAATAAACCCTAACTGCAACTATGGAACGAGAGCACAAATTTTGTTGAACAAAAAACACACACACTCTCTCACACAGGAAACAAATACTACAAAATTTTTTTTAAATCACACACACACACACATGCCTACACCTACATACAAGAAAAATATATATACAAACCCTCAACTAAATATATATGAACATGTATTGTATGTATCAAGCTAAAGAACCGCACAAATTGGTCACTAAAGTATGCTTTACGGAACACCCTTTCTCACACACTCACACATACACATGCCCATATACCCACACATACTCACACACACACTCACACGGAAACTACAACAGCAGCATGAAGAACTTCTAGTTAAAATATATCACATATTTTCCGCCTATAACGCGATTTTTGTATGCGCATACAATTTGTAAATATACTTAAAAAATATATTACTTAATTTTACCTTAAAGAAAGAAAGAATTTCGAGCATTAATTTGATATAACTTTAGTTTTCTCCTCCTAACTGCATTTGCCTATGTACAATGTGTTTCCACACAAACCAAGAACAACAGCTCAATGAACTGGGCTAAGATCAATACCCCAGTCAGAGATATATATATGGAACACATGGTGCATATTCTATCATCTATGTATTAGATATCAATGAAGAAGCATACTTTAACGAACAAAGAGGTCAACTACAATAAATGAGCAAGTGGAGAAAAACAAAGAAAAAACGAGAAATTATTAAAATGAGAAAACCAAAACAAACAAATCTAGTGCAATAAATAACAAATTATTCGGTATAAATGTAAAATTAAATACATTTAAGTAAACGCTTTGTAAAATAAATATAAACCATTTATTAAAATACAGAATGAAAACAGAAAAAAATGGAAAACAATAAAAAAAAGAAGAACGAAATAATGAAACACTATTGAGTAATAAATAAAAAGCGTTATGCATTGACATTGACACACGTGATTCGATATCTCATCTTATAAGCATAAATCAATAAGATAACAATAAAGAATAAATTAAATAAATAAATTTTTTTTTTTGATAATCATGACAAGTTTAATTTCAAACATAGTAAGTATAATGTATCATTAATATCAATTCTTAATAGATAGATAACATTAGATTAGATCGGTTTTTGCTTCTATTGTATAGGTCGTCCGACGCCATCGAATGTTTTTTCTTTGTGATCGGCTGCATTGGCACGGGATTCATAGTTGCAAATGGTTACACCATGATAATGTGCCTCAGTGAACTCACCGCGAAGACCTGCCAACCGATTATAAGAGTTAAGATTGATATGGTATATATTATATCTTTGATAGACTAACCAATGTAGTAGATGCGCGTATTTTCATCACCGTAATTACTGGGAAAGTACAGAGACAAATGGTGCACGGAGGAAAAGGTTACAACTCTGCAACAATCAAATATTTGTTAAGCTATAGTTCCTCTTTATAGACAATATCTTACTTGGGTGAATATTCAATTTCGCCACGACAATCGCGTGACAGTTCAAATTCCTGATCCGCTTTGCCGTGTGCATCATCAAATGACATCTTTGGTCGGTTCTTGAAACTGTTCAATGAGTGTAGTCAGTTATTAAAACATTAAGAAAGATTCTCAACCCATTTAAACTCACACTTTCATCAAGCTGGGATGCGAATTATCGTTGGCTCCGCTAATGATGATACCCTTCAGCTTTACATTGCCAGTAAAGGGTATGTTAAACAAAAGCTCCTCATCGGCATCGCTTTGAACAAACTGTCAACAGTTAATCAAATAGTTAATTTATTTACAAATGCATATATGATTGTCTCTCTTTTCGCACACCTTACTAAGGTCGAAACGGTTTTCGTATGGCTTAAACACAAGTTTGCCGCTGCCGTCTTTCTCTTCGTTCAAACATTCTGTATTCTCGATGTCAATTTTTGTATACAAACTATACTGGATGCCCATTTCCAGTGCGTGATCCTCATCGGTAGCCTCGTGGCTACAGCCGTGTCCATGATCATGCGAGTGTCCGTGTGGCATGTTTTCTCAATTAAAACTTAGTACAAATTTCAGTAAAATGTGACAAAAATTTAATGCTAGTAATTGTTGTTGAATCGAATTGTGCTTATTTATCGATATATTGCTGTCATGCTGACTAACGATTGGCGATGATTTTATTTGTGAGGATACGATTAAAATATGCGATATATCGTATTCAGCTAAATAACAGAAGAATCTACTAAAATTATTTGAATACAACAGATTTTAATTGTGTCGACAAAAAAAATGTTCTTCAACACTGGTTTCAACATAAGCTGTGGCGCCATCTTTTAAAGCTCGAAAACGTTGGTAAGTTTTATTTTATAATTGATAGTCGTAAAAGTTATTTATTACGAGGTATTTACTTTATTATTTGTCCCATGTTAAGAAGGTTTTACATTGAATAAAAAAGAAAACATTTGGGCTACACACATATTAAACCAGTAAATTTGATTACTTGACTACATTCTGAAGTGAACTGTTGTCAAGTAAACAGTTGACTAAACACTAATTGTTCACATTTAGCATCATATTAACGCAAACACTAACCAGAGTTTTTGAGAGAAGAAACTACAGAGAAATGCATAGTTGTCAGTTGGATTGATAATTCAATTACGGCTGCTGCATTACAGTGCGGATATATTCAAGTACATCTGGACTGGATAAGATTCCCATGTGATCGACACCCTGTAGGGCCAGTGTGGAGATGGGTGAGGCAGTTAAGCCTGCCCAGTGGGTGCAGGCTCGCAGAGATCGTTGATTAACGGTGCCGTCACCAATGCCCATTATCAAATTTGGAGTTTCCCCGGCAATTGCGTCCTTCTTGTACTGCAAACTATTAAAGGATAAGTGCTTAGTAACGTAAATTTATAGTATATTTATAGCAACTCAATATTTACCTCTCTACAGTCTTGACACCATCGCCATAGAGGCAGTGCAGCTCGACATCTGGTGGACTGAAGTTTTGCGAGTAGCGCATTGTGTCCTTACGCATTTCCCAGCCCGTTCTATAGTTAATGGCATCGAAGAATTGCTCCAGCTGTGCCATGGTATAGTTACGCGATGGTGTCGATGCCAGCACCTCTGAGGGTTTCCAGAACAGAGGCGATGGCAGCAACCAAGCCGTGGAGGGATGCGTTATTTGCTCAGCACGTAGAATTTTCGCACTCAATGCGAATGAATCCAAATCATCGCCCATGGCAAACACCTTCACCGCCTTGATACTGCCTGCCCAAGCACCAGCCAGACTAATATGCCTACGCACATATTGCGCCTTCCACTCCACCGTCTGTTCCTGCAGGAAGACCAATGTCATGGAGCTGCCCATGCTGTGCGTTATAAAGGTCACTGCCGTCCGATTGTTCGCCTCGTATGCATCCTCCACCATCTGCTTCAGATCGATAAAGAATTGCTGATTCTCATCTAGGTAGGGATATAGGTGATATGTATAGTTAAATACCAGTTGGAGATATATCACGATACTTACTTGGCGCCCGTCGAAAATCGTATGGTGCTCCTAATATATTATGACGACGCGTATAGCCCAAATTAATCAATACATTCGCAATATCCTTGAAGTATGCGCCAGCCTTGTTCTTTGTCGGATCGATCCATTCCACCACTTCTGGATTACCCCAGCCGGGTATTCGTGTCTCCACACCCGGTGTATTTGTTGTTGTCCGCGTGGTCCTATTATAGAAGAGCTTCACATTGTCTATCCAGCAATAGACCATTGGTATAACCAACTGTTCCAGATCCAGCCATAGGTTATACCAATCGTGCTCCTTCTCGCATATAAAGTAGGGAGCATCTGATTTGCTTAAGCGTGCTTCGACTTGAGATCCACCATCACCTGGTACTGCAATTTCAGGGTATATACATGAAAACGGGTTTTTTGACCTTGGCCTAGTTGGGGGGTAATTTGATTGCTGGGGGTAGTTCGATTACAGTAGAGATTGGAATTGTATTTGAACTTGTAATTTCGTGCTTTTTCAGGAATTAGAATCATATTTACACCTTGGGACTTTGCAGATAAGATAAGAATATCACACAGTGCTCTACGCCATCAATACGTACCAAAAATAACAGGAGACAGCTGAGGTTCTGATGGTGGCGGTGGCGGGGACTCTGTTGTTGTTCTCCGGTTAAAAGGCCAGAAACAGTTGCCCCCACTCAACATGGTTGCGAGGAGCAGCGGCACGAGCAACATGCTCTTGCATTGAAATATCATCACTTTGTTCGAGTTGTGCGTAAGTCGAGTAATTACAATTTAATAGTATAATAAGCCCTTTAGGAGGCCCGAGGCTCAATTGTCGAAACGCGCCACCACTTGTTCCGATAAACGTATTTATTGCGTTAAGTGCTGACACAAACAAATGAATCAGCACCACTCAGCAGTAGCAATAATTGGTTATTTAAATATTTATGTACATATGCGTATAATTTATATATTACAGACAAAAAAAAAAGGCCAAAAAGTTGGTTGACCTTTACACCATACAACTATAACTGTAACTCTGAAAGATTGCGGTTGTTTTCCGCATCTCAATGTGGCGCGATCTTGACTGGCTTCTTATTATTATTGATATTGCTGTTGTTGTTATTCTTGATATTGTGCGATTTTATAAACAAAGAAATATCGTTGTATGCGTTCGTTATCTTCAATTGCACTGTTTGTTATTGTTACGTTTTTTTGCGCAGCTCCAGTACAGCTGGTTTGACAGTGTTGAGAAATTGAATAGAGATTATTGATTGTTCAGTTGTTCTCGTTATGTTACTGCCTGGTCACACTTGGTACTAAATTATTTCAAATATGTTTGGAGTTTATGCAGAAAAATGTTAATACTATGCAATAAAATGAAATAACAAATATCTGAAGATTTATAATTAATGAGAAAAAACTGTTAAAGAATATTTATCGTAACACAGTCTTTGATATGAATGGCGCCATCCTCCAACACCCTGTGCTTGGTATTTTATCGAGCACCTTAGAATCGATGTAAACATCGTTTATTCCAATTGACGAAAAATGTTATCGACACATCGATAATAGAAAACTTCATCACGACCGGCAAATGAACTTGTTTAGCGCGTTCAAAGGCGAATTTATTAGTGAAAATAATATATACTTGAACATTAGCTTTTAGAACCTAGATTGATAACAGAATGCAAGAGCTATTCAGTGTGCAGTTGACGGATGTGAAGAAGGAGCTACGCCGCGGCATCATAGAGTGCAACAAGCGCGGACTATTGCACAGTACCAAGTGGCTGGCGGAAATGCACCACGGACTGAGTGATGTGCATATAGACAATGCTGCTCCGGATGATGACCATTCCTTTAGTGAGTGTCAGCTGGAGGGCATTGCACCAGCCGAATACAGTGATTACTTTCTGGCCAAGAGCTACTACGATGTGCGGGAATATGATCGGGCTGCATATGCCGTAAGGAACTGTGAATCGGATGTGCCACGTTTCCTGCACTTCTATTCCACCTACATGGCGCGAGAGAAACGACGCCTCGATTCCACCACAGATCTAGCGAATCTCAATGAGTCAACTCAAATGCGTGACTTGGCTGACTTACTGGCAACACTGCGGGCTGAATACGGACGCAGTCGACTGGATGGCTATGGTATCTATCTATATGGTGTGGTACTAAAAGCTCTAAATCTAAATCAGGCAGCCGAGCAAATGCTACTGAATGCCATCAATCTGGTTCCTATGTTGTGGAGCGCCTATCTGGAGTTGTCACCATTGATAATGGAAAAGAAGAAGTTGCTCAGCCTGCAGTTGGGCAAGCACTGGATGCGTCATTTCTTTATGGCACATACCTATCTGGAGTTATACCTGAACGATGATGGACTCAAGATATTCGAGGATTTGCAAGCTGCTGGCTTCAGCAAGAGCATCTATATAACGGCGCAAATGGCGCTGGTCTATCACAATAAGCGAGGTGAGTCAATATAAAATGTTGATGGATTTCTGTTAATCTTCAATGTCTTCCAGATGTAGATAAGGCCATAGAACTGTTTCAGGCGCTGCTCGAAAGCGATCCCTATCGCTTGGACAACGTAGATACCTATTCCAATTTGTTATTCGTCAAGGAGATGAAAACCGAAATGGCTCAACTGGCCCACAAGGCAGTCAGCATCAATAAGTATCGACCCGAGACCTGTTGCGTCATTGGTGGGTACTCAATGCACTAATCTACGGAATAGATATATATATAGTAATGCATTCCCTTTGTAGGCAACTACTATAGCATACGTTGTGATCATCAAGTGGCCATTTCATATTTCCAACGCGCCTTGAAACTCAATCCTAAATATCTCGCTGCGTGGACGCTGATGGGGCATGAGTTCATGGAGCTGAAGAACACAAATGCAGCCATTCAAAGCTATCGCAAAGCGGTGGAGGTTAACAAACGCGACTATCGCGCCTGGTATGGCCTGGGGCAAGCCTATGAGATCATCAAGATGCACTATTATAGTCTGTATTATTTTAAAATTGCCCATCAATTGCGTCCGTATGACTCGCGCATGTTGGTCGCGCTGGGCGAGACCTACGAGAAGCTGGAGAAGTGCGAGAACGCTGTCAAGTGTTATTGGAAAGCATGCGACGTGGGAGACATTGAAGGCATTGCCATGTACAAGCTGGCCAGCCTGCATGAAAAGCTCGGAGATCATGAGACGGCTGTACATTGTTACATGCTCTACTGTGAGGACGAACGTGCCGCCACCGACAAGCAGAGTCTCTATCAGGGATTCATGACACTGGCCAATTACTATGAGAAGAAGGGCGACTATGAACGCGCCGCGTGCTATGCCTACAAGTGCCTAGACTCGGATGATGTAAGCACACGGAATACTCTCATATCCATTGGTTGCAACTGATTTTTCTTTACAGCGCAAGACAGAAGCGAAGGCACTGCTTAAGACCATCGATTCGAAGCGCAACGCTGAGTGGCAGAAGAAGGCAAAGACAAAAACAACGACAGCCACAGCCACAGCAACAGCCACAGCAACTGCCACAGCCACAGCCACAGCAACAGCAGAAACAAGTTCGGAGGATGAAATGGAATGGGAGCAACTTGATGCGCGGGCACGTGTGCCGACAGCGACGACAACTACAGCCACTGGCACAGCGTCAATCAGCGAAAGAGCATCAACATCGGCGGCAGCAGCAGCAGCATTAAGTGCGAGCACCTCCAGACAGGCGCGTACAGCACAAGAACAAGGCGTGCGTCGAACACAGTCGAGTCAGAGAAACCTGCAAGCACCAGCGGCAAATAGTACAGCGACAACCGCGACGGAACTGCCCACAACAAGCAGCGCAGCAGCAGCTGCAATATTAGAGGAAACAATAGAAGCTGCAACGTCGTCAACAACCTCCTCGTCCGAGCAGCGGACAAACAACGATGGCAGCTCAATGGATATATCCAGCGTGTCCATCGACTAGGTGAACTATTCCCACTCCTCATGCTACACACAATGCCCAACTGTAAAAATGACACGATTTGTTTTTTTAATTGTGAATTATATTGAGAATGAGAATTATTGAATATATTCGGATATTCTTTAGGATAACAACAGGAATAATACATTCACGTAACCACAATTTATTTATTACAATAAGTTGAATTAATTATTAAATTATCTTATTACCACAACCACAGATTGCACCGTTTAGAGAGCACGCCGTATTGACACATGCAACGTTATGTTGAACGTGATCAGCAGCAGGATCAAAATTATTGTCAGCGCCACAATATCCCAGCTAATGTTATCGCCAAACATATCGAAATCCTTGAGAAATAGTTCAGAGTCTCTAAAGAAACAGAAATCCTTATGACACGGCAGATCAGCGCGTCCATAACCGTATATGGAACGCATGAGGCCCTCGAAGATGTAACGAAAGAAGGAGATATCACAAATTGGACGTAGAAACCAGGATAACTCTCGCATTCGTATAAAGAAGCCAGAGAAGAGCAGGAATGGTATGGAAATCGAGGGCACAATGAATATGGCCAACTGCATTGTGAACATGGTGCCACAGATGACACCAATGAAGTGTCCAATGAAGGTGGTCAACACTGAGATACTCCAGAACATGGCGAAGCGATTGAATTCCGGCGGTTGTCCGGTCATGAAGTAACTGATGCTAATGAAGAGCGTTGGGCAAATTAATTGCAGCGGCAAATCCGCCAGAACTTTGGATATATAATATGCTTTGAGGGAGTAGAAACCATTGTAGTACTCCCTAATGAATACTGGCGAATCCTGCAGACAAAGCAGTATGGACGGCATCGCATTGCCTGAGAATATAAACAGAATGATGAAGAACAGGCAGGAGACATTGCTGACCACTTTGGCTGCATCGTTGCCAATTTCCCAGTAGACCACGCCCAGCAGCAGCGCCACCACGATGTGCATTATGACGCGCATTTGCACAGCAATCTAACGGGAGAGAGATTCAACAATATATAAATATATATTATATATCTGTCCATGCTCACCATATCCCTCGACATGGAAACCAGATGTCGCTTGAGTAGCACACGCAGCTGACACCAGAAACCCACCTGAGTCTTGGGTCTTATAAGACTCGTATCCGCGTGGGAGGATGTTACTATTTCCACGAGCGCTGCTGAAATGGAATTTAGTGGAACAAATGGACAGATAGAGCAGTGGAAAGAGGAAACAGAAACAGAAAAAGCAGAAAGCAGAAATAGAAACAGCACAAAAACGAGACAGAAACAAAAGCAGGTTGACGAGCATTAGGAACATTCACCAGAGGATTACCACAGCCAACGTTTAACTTACTCTGCTCATCGGCAGATTCCTTGGAGAAGCTCTGCAGACTGTCGTACTTAGCCTTGTTTTGTGTGATGAGAGTCTCGCAGCGCTGGCAGGAGGATTCGCTGCCCACCTCGAGTACTGAACGGGAAAGGAAGAGATTGCATAAAACTTCAAGCGAATCTTCTACGAAATGACTCACCAAAGTCACCGGGATTATAGTACTGTGGACAGGTGTAACCCGCTGCCTGAAAGCTGCTCAACATTTCGCTCTGTGGACCACAGTAAAGCACCTCACCGTGACTCAACACCAGGACATCGTCGAAGAGCTGCATCAGGCGTGAACTGGGCTGATGAACGACACTGACCACTATGCGACCATCGTGTGCCAGTCTCTGTAGATAACACATGACTTGATAGCTAGAGACGCTGTCCAATCCACTGGTGGGTTCATCGAAGAACATTATGGGAGGATTCGTGATCAACTCAATGCCAATGGAAAGACGCTTGTGCTCTCCACCCGAGAGATTGCGTACCAGCGTGTGCCGGCAGGAGTGCAGATTGAGGATCTCAATGATGTCATCCATCTGAAGATAGACATAGATTAGCTATCATTCATTGTAAGAGTTCTTCGACGTACAGTCTGTTGCTTTTGCTGTTTGGAAGTGGATGTCGGTAGCTTCAAATCGGCTGAGACTCGCAGTGTTTCCTCCACAGTGAGCAGCGAGAGCATCACAAAGTTCTGTGCAATGTATGAGGACATCTTGCGAAAGGCCAACAGCTCCCGCGGCTGTCCATTGAGCAGTATCTGACCAGATAATCCATTGATTCTGCATGAATGGCAGCATACGTTAAATGATTCTCTTGTCTTGCCTTCTACTCACTTGAAACCCGCCAGTACATTGAGCATTGTTGACTTTCCCGCTCCAGACGGTCCTAGAATGGCCGTCAGTCGTCCCGATCTGAAGGCGCCACAACTGTCGCTCAGAATTTGGTTGCTACTCTTTTGGGCAGGAGTCTTGAGGCTGTAGCACAACTTGCTGAAATGCAGCTCCATCGATTGTTGTTTGCTTAAACCGTTTGGTGCGTTATCTGCCATTTTTTTATTGGTTTATTTGTTTTTTTTTTTCACTTGTTTTCCTCCGAACTGAAGCGCAACGTTTGTTAAAGCGAACTTGCCCCGAAAGCGGGCGAAGATCGACTGGCGGCGACGACGAAATGCGATTATCGTTGCACTCGCAGTTAATGGGGAGTTCAAGTGCCTTTTTACTGGGTTAGTCGCCTTATCAACATCGTAACTAACTCAGTCGCACCTAAGTTTAATCCGATTGGGATCTTATCTACCGATACTGCAGCTGTTATACTCACTTCCTAGGACTGTCCAGTGCGTATCTAGGTAAATAGTAGACAGAATATATAGTATATATATATATAGTATATAGTCTAGTAGATATATATACTGTATATGAACTGCATTTCTCACATAGATCAATGCAATGTGCCGTGTCTGTGGTCAGTCGGTGGTGGTGGGTTGGGCTAAGTTTTAGCATGCGAATAGTGCGATAAGTCGAGAGATAACAGTGACATTACTTGTAACAACTGTGCAGCTAATGATCGACGGCAAGATACGCTGCAATGTTACAGTGATTTTACAATGTCAGAACTGAACGAACAGTTCTTTAACGGATTGATAAGGTCATTGGTTCCGTTAAAACTTGAACTTCTTTGGGACAGTACAATGTTTTTAAAGCAACGCCTAAAAGTATATAATCTATTCAGGGTATATCACTTGTTTTTCTTGTAACTCGAGAAGTAATTGGCCCTGCATTAATCAATTGATAAATGACGGGGGAAATAACAAAGCAGAAAGCAAACTTTCCTTCCTATAATAATTGTATTGTTGTTTTAGATTTTAATTATCAAAATACTACAGAGTTTTTCTATATTGTAAATGCATGTTTGTTTTTCACAAATGCATCTTCATGTGCGGCTTATCAATTTGTTATTATGTATGTGTATATAGAATTTCCTTTATGAAACGCAAGTGCAATATGATTGCAAATGTGTTTAATGATTGTCTGGGCTGTTGCCCGACAAACTGGTTTGATCTTTCACTTCGTAATCATCGTTTACAGCTTTACTGTCATATTATGCAGATATTATGAAATTTAACCACGGAATGTGTATATAACTGAATTTTTAAGCAATATATTAATAATTATTCATTCACATTTTGACTTTGCTCAATTAGGTTTTCGAGACGCGTTCGTAATTTACGCGTTCAAATTGAAACGCGCCGTACTCGCACTCGCACTCGCTCTCTCTCCCTCCCTTTCGCACTTTCACAGCTCGGCTTTACTGGCGATCACTTTCCACTGCGATGCAAAACACAACTGAAAGCGGAATTGAATTGCCTGCATTGAGCCGGCAACTTTTATGGATACATATATTATAAAATATTCACTTATAGTCGGGGCAGGGACGGAACGAACTGCAACATGTTCGAGACGCACTTGACGTGCAACATGTTCGCTTTGCCTTGGCATCGTTACAACAGATCGTGCGATCAATTGTTTGTTGGGATATCGTACTGTGTATAAGGCTGCAATATCAAACTACGGAAGAAAGTCAAGAACTGTAAATATATATTCAACTTTATTTAAGATTGGATAAAGATAAGCTTAGAAACTACATTAAACCATGTGCCACCCTTCCTATAGTGCCCGCCTTATGCACACATGCAACGTGATGCGGAAGGCAATCAGTAGCAGCACTATAAATATGAATAAGGCCAACAGATCCCAACTGACTTCATCGCCAGCCATGTCGAAACCCTTGAGAAACTGATGTGAGGATTTGAAATAACAGAACTCCGAATCACATTGTAAATTGCCACGCCCATAACCATAGACGGCGCGCATTAGACCCTCGAAAATGTAACGAAAGAAGGAAATATCACAAATGGGACGCAGGAAAAAGGAAAGATCACGCATGCGCATAAAGAAACCAGAGAAGAGAAGAAACGGAATCGATGAGGAGGGTACCAGGAAAATGGCCATCTGTATGGAGAAGAGTGTGCCTCCGACCACGCCTATAAAGTGACCTATAAAGGCGCTCAGTACACTGATGCTCCAGCACATGGCAAAGCGATGGAACTCCGCTGGTTGTCCAGACATAAAGTAGCTGATGCCAATGAAGATCGTTGGACAGACAATCTGCAGTGGTAAATCCGCCAGCACCTTGGATATATAGTACGCCCACATGGAGTACCAACTGTTGTAGTACTCCCTGATGAATACTGGCGCATCCTCTAGGCAGAGCAGTATGGAGGGCATGATGTTGCCAAAGAATAAGTAGAGTATCATGAAGAACAAGCACGACACGTTGCTGATCACCTTCTCGGCCTTGTTGCCCACCTGCCAGTAGACCACGCCCAGCAGCAGCCCAACCACACAGTGCATAACGACACGCATCTGCACAGATATCTGCAAGGGTGAGAGATCGTTAGAGATCGTCTGTGTTAACCAACGAGTACCCACCAAATTTCTGGACATGGCTAGCGTATGACGCCGCAGAAGCACATGCAGTTGGTACCAGAAGCCCACCTGCTCCTTGGGGCGTATGGAACGAGTATCAGTGAAGTCCTTTGCAGACTTTTCTATGAACCAAGCTGAAATATAAAATGAGAAGGACTAGAAAATTATATCCAGATCACAGTTCCTGTAATCTTACCTTGCTCATCTGCAGCTTCCTTGGAGAAGCTCTGCAGACTGTCGTATTTGGCTTTGTTTTGTGTGATCAGTGCCTCGCAGCGCTGACTAGATGATTCACTGCAGGCATCCAGGACTAAACGATACGAGAAAGAGTTCACAGATAACTTAAGCGAATCTTATTCGAAGTGACTCACCAAAGTCACCGGGATTATAGTACTGTGGACAGGTGTAACCCGCTACCTGAAAGCTGCTCAACATTTCGCTCTGTGGACCACAGTAAAGCACCTCACCGTGACTCAACACCAGGACATCATCGAAGAGCTGCATCAGGCGTGAACTGGGCTGATGCACCACACTGACCACAATGCGACCATCGTGTGCGAGTCTCTGTAGATAACACATGACTTGATAGCTAGAGACGCTGTCCAATCCACTGGTGGGTTCATCGAAGAACATTATGGGAGGATTCGTGATCAACTCAATGCCAATGGACAGACGCTTGTGTTCCCCACCCGAAAGATCCCGCACCAGCGTGTGTCGACAGGAGTGCAGATTGAGAATCTCTATGATATCATCCAGCTAGAGATAGATATGGATAAGGAAGTCAACATGGAAGCTACTGTATAATCTTACTATCTGTTGTTTCTGCTGCTTGGTATTGGATGTGGGCAATTTCAAATCGGCTGAGACTCGCAATGTTTCCTCCACAGTGAGTAGCGAGAGCATCATAAAGTCCTGTGCAATGTACGAGGACATCTTGCGAAAGGAGAGCAGTTCCCTTGGCTGCCCATTGAGCAGTATCTGACCAGATACTCCATGTACCCTAATGTAAATAATGTGTGCTCTGTAGTATGCTATGAATCCTCTAACAGCTCACTCACTTGAAACCCGATAGCACATTGAGTAGCGTTGTTTTTCCCGCTCCTGATGGTCCCACTATAGCCGTCAGTCGACCTGCCTTAAAGAAACCGCAAGTATCGCTCAATATCAGGTTGTTGTTTTTGTTAGATTTCGTTTTGGGACTGTAGGACAACTGCCTGAACAGTAATTCGTACGATTGCTGGTCAGTGGCTAAGGTGTTAGCCACTCTAAGTGCGATGTTATCAGCCATTTACGGTGAAATTCCGCCAAAAAACAGTTGCAGACGTCGCAAAGCACTTTAGTCAACTGAGGCGAAATTCAATTGAGCTGCAATAGCGATGATAATGATCATCAACAGCATTATTAATGACTTTGGGGTCTAACAATCTTATCAGGAACGCGCTCAGCTGTTCCCAACCTCAAGAGAGGCAGCTAATCTCATATGGATTTACTTTAATAATCCACTAAAGCTCTCTTACACCTTATCAAATCAAAGACCATTTACAATTCCATCAAATTCAAAATAATTCACAATATTTATTATTTAAACAAGGTTCACCCAAACATTTAAAGCTTATTAGAAACTATTTACATACGCTTAAAATAGAGCATTATCTATGCTGGGTCTATAATACGATTGTAGTAGAAAAATACAATATAATTCTAGTCTAGGGTATGTATGTATACCATATACAGTGGGTGTCACAGGTGCAAATGGGGGGTGGGGGGGCGAGGAGTTGCGGGGATTGGTTGCTGCATATCCATAGTGTATATCACGATTTCCTTAGACTAAACGCTGTTCAATTCTTTGGCACATGGTTGTCTCAATTAAATGCTAACAGAAATCATAAAATATACTCCAAAACTCATCGTACATTATTAAAAAAAATATATATATATATAAACTGCGAACGGAATGTTCCAACACAAAACGATCATACTTTCATCTGAACAATCGTAGTCGGAAAGACATTATGTAGAAGGCAAGTATGCGGAGCATGACCAAAAGTCCGAGTAGAAAGAAGAATGCCAACTGATAGTTAGCACGTTCCAAGTCAAGGGCCTTAAGTATAAACTTCGGTCGCGATAAATGACAATACATCTCATTGCACTCGAGCCGTTCTCGATCATAGCCGAATATGGCCAACATGCCGCCGTCAAGACTGTATTTGAGAAACGATATATCGAACATCCAGCGCAACCAACTCGGCGCATCCTTCTCCTGCAGAAAGAAGCCACTGAATTGCAGAAATGGACAGATGAAAAATGGTCCCAATATTGCTCCCAATTGCAGACTGAGCGCTGCTCCAACAGCCAGTCCTATGCTCTGGGCCACCAGCGCCGTCATAAAGACAATCAGAAAGAACATGCCAAAACGCCAAACTTCAAGTGGTTGCCCTGTCATCAGATATGTGGGCACAATAAACAATGAACTACAGATGATCTGTATGGGCAGATCTGCCAGAGTTATAGCCACATAATATGCACGCAAGGAGTACCAACGATTGAAGTGTTCCCTTGATACAATCGGAAACTCCAGAGGAACTGTAAGTGAAAAAGATAAACGTTATTAAGGATACACTTTGAAGATCAGCTCAGATCAGCCACTTACACTTCACCAGAATGCCCGAGAAGGCGCAGTACATGATAAACATAATGGTATAGAAGACATAGCGGAAGTTGTTCAACGAGTTATTCGCATCGTTGCCAATGTTAAAGTAAAGGAATCCAATTAGAAGACCGATTGCGAGGTGTATACAAAATCTCATGGTGGTCAGTGAGCTGTCGCGCCAGATGAGCAGAAAAGTGCGCAACAAGAGGATGCTCAGTTGGCGATAAAAGGGCGTGGCATAGATATTCTCCCGTTTGCAAAGCTGTGCTGGATCCAAATCCAAACTGGGCATCGTTGGTTTCGGTTTCTTCTTTTTCTTTGGCTTACAGCAGTTGCCATCCGTTTCGTTAGCCGTGACACCTGTCTGGCTATCCCAAATGCGGGAGGAGAGCTCATTGATGGGCGTCAATGGTTTAAAGTTGAAGGTGCGCATAGGCTGCGGACCGGTGGACATGATCGGCGCCGTCACTGGTGTCAAGAGACCTGCGGCCATCATTTGTTCTGCAAGATGAGATGCTCGTTTAGGGAATCTTCTCTTGTGCTTTAAACTAATCGTTACTTACCAACTTTCTTCATGGCTGCCAGCTGTGCCACACGTGTGGTCTTGCTCTGGCGATAGTCATCATTGCGTCCATTGTCCATTAGCGCAATAAGCTTCTCCAGCTGTCGCTCCTCCTCCGTATCGTAATCACCCGTAGCTATTTCCATTACTGTCAAAGAGCAATGATTGTTAAAAATTGCTGCAACTTCAAATCTCCTTCTCAACTTACAGTAGTCGGCTGGATTGTAGGACTCGGGACAGTGAAGATTGAGTGCACCCAGGAAGGGCACTAGATTCTGTGAACCTCCGGCGTAAATGCACTGACCATTGGCTATGGCATACAGATGATCGAACATGGAGAAGGTCAATGCGCTGGGCTGGTGAATGGTGCAGATGACGTTGCGTCCCTCCATGGCTAGTTTCTTGAGCAATGATATCAGCTGATTACAGGTTGAACTATCCAGGCCACTAGAAATGGAAGTTAAAGTTCGGTCAATGGATCAAGCTCAGTCTGAACTACCTCACGCCCTACCTTGTGGGTTCATCCAACACCAGCACGGGTGGATTGTTCACCAACTCGAGGGCAATGGCCAAACGCTTGCGTTGTCCTCCACTCAAATTTCCCGTACGTGTATTACGATTCTCGTACATTCCGATGGCTTTAAGAATGCTGATCACACGCTCCCGCTTGTCTGCCGGCGACATGTGTTCCCCAATCTTCAGATTGGCCGCAAAATGCATTGCCTCCTTGACGCTCAGAAAAGGCTGCAGCGTCGTGTCCTGCGTGATGTAAGCCACATTTGGCTTGAAAGCCTTCAGGTCTCGGGGTTTGCCATTGATGCGAAAGTCGCCCGAATAGCCATATGATCTGAGAAAGGAATAAGAAGAATACTACATAAATAAAAAAGGTTATTTGAATACACTTGGAGTCTGCATTACATATATCCTGAGAGTATGTTAAGCAGAGTGCTCTTGCCAGCACCAGAAGGTCCCGCAATGGCGTTCAGCTCGCCGGAACGGAAGTAGCCCGATAGACCAAGTAGTATGTCTTTATTCTCTGTGAGAAATAGGAAATTGATAAGATTAATAATGGTGAATAACCCAATGGGGATATACATATTAAAAAACCAGAAAGAAATGATACCTTCGGCACGCCAAAGGTGCTATAACCTCCTCCGATCGTGCCTATACTAGTCATATATAATGGTGCATAATATTATATCTCAATTTGATTGGCATCGATAAGTTCAGTTAATTTTAAAATCAGAACTGAAAAAAAAAATCTAATTTTGCACGATTGTTCCTATGGCAGCTATATGTTATAGTGCTACGATTTTGATGAAATTTTATATGCATATTATATATATAGATGTCCGATGTAGTAAATTTGGTTACAATATCTTGACAAATAACAAAAATCGGCCGATAGTTGGTATGGCAACTATACGATATATTGGTTCCGACCTATTTCCAGCGTCCAGCAATAAGAAGCATGTGTGCTAAGTTTCATAAAGATAGCTTTAAAACTGAGGGATTAGTTTGCGTTGCAACAGACGGACATGGATAGTTTGATTCCTTTGTTGATGCTGATTCAGAATAAATGTATTGTATATACTTTATAGAGTCAATGTCACACTTAATATACCTTCTGCAAGGGTATAGAGTGGGATAGTTTATTTTATAACTTCATGTTTAATGAATTTAGAGATTAGGAACTCCACTACAAAAGTCGTATTAATTTTAAAATGACTATGAATACTTAAAGTTCAGAAAGAGTTTTAAGATCTTTTCGGATATTCCAGAAACTTTAAACAAATAGTTAAATATTGTATAAATTCCCGATTAGTCACTTAGCTCTTGAAAAGTGACTGAATATTGATTTACAACCATGAAATTGAAATAGTTTCTAGGCGAGTGTTAAACACATTGAGTTTACTAATCGGCCGAGCTTAACGATAGATTAGGTCTTTATACCTACTATATAGTCATGTGTATATATTGTTCATTGTAGTATATGCTGGAAGTGCAATACGATTAGACGACCGATAATATGAAGCTGACAAAAGTCTCACACACAGTAGTAGTGCCTCCTAATCTTTGATCCGCCTTGGCTTCAGTTCAGTGGAATAGGCAATGTCAATCACAAGGCCATGTCACAGCTCTCATGGCTTCTTTTATAAGTGCAATTAAGAGATACCGTATTGGACACCACCTACATACATACATACATGCCTTACCGTATGGCACCCCTAAGTTTGTAGAACATCTGGCACAAGCAGAGACTATATAGACTAACGCGTCATGCACCTGCTTGGAATTGCTCGTAAAACGGGTGTGATTAGATTCGTAGTCGACACGAAGGCGAATCATTTGATAAGCAATTTGATCGAGACGCGGTTTCAAACAAGAAGAAGAAGATGAGGAAAATGAACTTAACAGCGATTAGAACAATAGCCAAAGTTAATCGATAGATTAGACTACATTGTGTCAGATATACTTGGTCATAAACCCCATTTGCCATAACTTAACCCTATATACTCTTCCAGTCTCTCTCTCTCTCTTTCTCTCTCTTTTAAATTAGTTTCACATGCCACACCATGTTGCTTTATTGCATTATCATTTTGCAAAGACGATTAACGAACATTGAACGCAGCTAATGGGAAAATGGGGTCTCTTATCAGCTAAAAACTAAATAGAGCACAAGTTTGTGTATGAGAATTATATAGTATACATACTATACATATAGTATTTGGTATTTCTGGAAACGATTTAACCCCTGACTACGCATATTTCGATAGCAAACTGAGAGAAGGAATTTTCAGCAAAATTATGATATTATTTTCTAGTGATTTCTTTGATCTTAAGACACGCACAAGCTGACAACAATATCCGCTCATCAGTGGAGGCTTTCGGGTACTTGAAGTTGTACTATAGAACTATTTAACGTAGAACACGCTATAATTTCCATTATAATTAGGAAGCACGCTTTGTGACTCAGCACAAAGCAAAGGCCAAATGTTAATGAAGATCGGGCAGAGAGGGGAATGAAAAATATCGTAAAACAGGAAAACTCAGTCAAGTTTAACGGCGACAAGACAGCGAAAACAAGTACAACAACAACAACAACAACATCAACTCGGAACAATGCGAACAACAAAGAGATAGATATCAAATGAAAGAAAGAACATGCATAATAGTTAATGGAACTTAAGTGATATTAATTAAAACGCTGCCGACCTTTATATCGTTGCAAGATTTGTTGCCAGGCCAACTATATAGCGCGCATCTGTTGCACGATATCTATGTTTAATTCCGATATTTTCATTATGAATATTTATGGAATTTAAGATTAGAATCTGCTAATAATTGAGCATATTCTAGAATCTATTCTGAAGTAAGGAAATAAGAAATTTTAAGATAGTTTTCTTTCAGTTCATTGAACTTGAGTAGCTTCCTGAATTTCCCACTAATAAAAACTGTAGATGTGCAATCTAAAAGTGACTCTTTTTACTTTTTTCTATCGCACATCTTAACTATTGCATGAGTGAAACACATTTGTGATGTACTAATGAGACCAATTCGACCCTATGTGCAGGCCCGTCGCAATGGTCTTACAGGCCCTTGTATAATACTTCTCGGGGCCTCTATTTTAATTACTTTACTTAATATATATATTTGTGTTTACTAAAGGAATTGAATTATCCAAATATATTCCCATTAAAAACCTTTTTATGTTTGATAACTGGGGGCCCCTGGCAGTTGAGGGCCCTTCTGCAACGCACACCCTGCACACAGCTAGCTACGGGCCTGTCTATGTGATATATGACGTCGAACATGCAACTACTACTATATCATACTATCTAATCATCATTTGTGCTCACGTGTGTCACATTCCATTCATAATTTATCGCCATTGTGTTATGCATGTGTTAGCAATTCGTTACTTTTTGTACTATATACACGAAAGAATGGGAACATTAGGCATTTCTTGGTAAAGTGTGACAATCTGTGATTTATATGTAATTGAGTTTATTTGTGAATACCTATTGTCTGTATATAAGTAGTATTATATGGTCAGCAGAGACCATTGAATAGATAAGCGATGATAGATAAGTATTTAGGCAGCAAACGGTATCGATAGCCATCACACCTGGTGCAAACATCAAATCGTTATAAATTGTTATGTGTGACTCATTAGGGTATTATGCAGTTCTGAACATGTCCGACACGTGCCACATTGCTATCAGGATCATAATTGTCTACGATCCGACATGATTCACGATGACTAACGCGACCCTGGGGGTATACAAACATTTCTAACAAGCACACCATAAAGGAAACTTATTGCTATTTTAATTACCAAAATACTAAACTGGAATTGGTTAAGAACATAGATATTACATCAATACAATGGAGGCAAACCATCGAGTACATTTCAAGGTCTCTTGATAACGAGAACTATCAAAAAAATAAAATATCCAAGCCAAGCGAGTGCGAATGTACTCCATTTACAGCTATCTATATATACCGGTTCTATGTACTACTTGGACGTTGTAATCCACAACTCTTATCGGCTTCGTTCTTTTTTTTTTGTAATGAAGGTTTTGTCACAGGTAAATATGACACTCGCACACCCATGAAGCCAAACTGTTAGGCAAATGAATTATGTCAGTTCGTAGAACTCATAAATAATAGTGTGCCGATGGGAACCTGATGACCCCCCATTAAACCATCATGTAACAGCGCCACATATAGAAAGCTATAAATATCTGTGTATTATATATAAATTTATTTATATTTAAAAATATCATTTTATTGATCGATATTGACCCTTGCACCGATCGGGGTACACTTTTCATTCGTTCAATCAGTCGAGTTCCCAATGCGTGTTTAATTTAATCGCAGTCGTTTCTCACGTTACTCATATTTATCAGAATTTAATAATATTGTTTTCAACTGGCATGACTTTATGTAAATACTCTGACACCTTAAGTGTTGCAACGTTCATTAAAGCAATTTACAAATTGTTCGATATTTACTTGTCATTTTTAACCTTTTATACAAAAAGTTTATTTTAAATTTGCTCATCATAGCTATTTCTGTTTCACACAAAGATTAGCCATAAAACAATGTTCATATCAGCTGAAACTAAATACTCGAGAACGAAGTACAAGAAAGCCCCCAAAAGAGAGATATGTTGCCTAGTTGTCGCGATAATGGATGAACTTGTAGCGCGCTAACAAAATAAACATTGTCCAAGAACCGAATTTGGGAAGAGGTTAAGATCTTTAACATAGGTTGACTATGAAGTGTATTAAGTAAATAAAGTGCCAAAGTTCAATTTGACTTCAATTATTGCTTTACATATTGTAGACCTTGTTGGTAAATCATTCTCGTAATTGTTTACATATCAAAGGTCCATCTCAAGCTGAACTAATTCATGCGCCCATTAATACCATATTTACCATATTTATACGCAAATAATATACAATTCTACATGGGCATATTCACGCTATTCAGTCCAGAGTTGGTTTCCCACTAATTTGTTTATATTTAGCAAGTATACGAACCGAAACTTGCAACCTTTTTTACGTACCACAACTATTATATGATTTATCGCAACACGCATCAAAGCGTGACTGGACACGCACAAGAACACCCACAATGTGCACATAATTATGGGCCCTACTGTAGTATTACAATGGGGTAGTTCCACCTAAATAGTTAGTGAACCAATAATGGAATTTTCGCTAAAATACAGTCGAATAATTCTAGTTTTGTGTAATAATATTAATTTTCTTTTTGAGGAACTCACCTCTTTTGAAGAACCCAAATCGGCTGCTGTAGCGCACATTATCGAATTGGATATCAATCTTTTTGATCGTTTTGTACTGTTCGTAGGGGAATATGGAACCGGCAGTGCTGGTGCTGCTGGGGCCGGCAGAGGCATCGTTGCTATTGACGGTGGCACTGCTTTCCGCGGCGGAGAAGGCGCCGACAGAGCCAGAGAGGGGCGTGCCATAGATGGACGGTGTGGCCGATAATGCAATATTCTCTGCCTCGGCGAGGGGTGCCTCAGTTGTTTGTGCGGTTGTTATTGTTGGCGGTTGGATGTGCAATGTCAGATGTGGGGGCCGTTTCGAGGTCAACTTCTTATTAGGTATGGGAGTTGTTGGACGGCCTGTTGTTGTTGCTGCTGCTTCTGCTGCTGTTGTTGTTGTTGTTGTAGTCTTTTGGTCATTATTACTCGTTGCAATTGCAGTTTCCGAGCTGGCTTTGAGAGTGCTTAGCTTGATGACGTCACCCGTTACAGTGGGCGAAACAGCAGTTGCCAAACTCCAGCTGGACATATTTCAACAATATTTGGAACTAACAACTTGTTTTGTAAAGTTACAATTTCAGTTTTGCTATTAAAAACATTAATTATTATTATTGCTTTGCACGTTGAATTTTTATTGTTATAACACTTTTTGCGCTTTTTTTTTCCTAGTTCATTTGACTTTTTGTAATCCCTTAGAGATCTGTCTCTCTCTCTCTAGCTTCTTCAGTTGATGTAGCTGTCGTCCGACTGTGTGTGTAGGCGCGGCATGAGGAATAAAAAATTTGAATAAATAATTGTTGAAAAGAGAGGAAGAGACACAAGATGAAAACGAAATGCTCGCCCGAGTTGATGAGTTCTGCCTATTTATTTTATTTATTTCATTTCTTTTTCATTTTTGGTTTCGCCTTTAAAGAAAACGAAAATGAGCGCGCGCTCTTATAAGCCGATTCCCTGTATCTGTGTGTGTGCATGTCTGTGTGAGAGTTCATTCGCTTTTTGTTGATAGATGTAGCAACAAGAGCGGGGTGTAGGCAGTTTTTGTAGAGAGGGCACTGTTGCTAATCAGAACTTGCCCCAAAAACAAGTAGGCAGAAAATAGCACAAGATATAGACAGCGATAGAAAGAGAGGGAGAGGGGGAGCGCACAAACAGTTGGTTGTTTGTTGTTCTTATAAGAATTTTTCGATTTCATTTTGATGTCAGCCGAAGGCAATTAATCCCCGTCGTATCAGCGCTGTGGCTGTTAACCCGATCCTGTCATTTACATTATGTAAATTTACACTGACATTGACTTTGAACTTTTCTTTTCTTTCTCTCCTCTCTGTCTCTCTCTCTCTCTCTCTGTCAAAAGCTCCTGCTTAAAATGCATGCAGCGATCCCTGTTATTGCCCTTCTGCAGCAACAAGTTTCTCATTCTGTTAAATGCAACTTTGCTCTCTTTTGCTTGACCTCGCTCTCATTATAAACAAACACGCTTAAAGCTTTGCATGCTAATGCACTTGAGAGGGTGAATATGTATTTTGTTGTTATTTTTTTTATTTATTTATATTGCGAGAATTTGCGCGTCTTCTCTCTCTCTTTGTGTTGCCTATCGCATCGCAATGGAATAATTATTTGCACATAAATAATATACGTATATACATTTAATTCACTGTCTCTATGTAAAACCACTTTCTGTCGCACTTTTAATTATTGTTAATTTTTTTTTTTTAGCTACACTTTGCGTGTACTTTCGTTCTCATTCTTTGCGGGTACTGTTGAGCTCTGAAAGGGGGCACCGCAAGCAGCTGATTAATGCACACACACATAAGCCACAGCCAGACGGACGTGTAAATAAGCACTTACATACATATGTGTTGGTGTGACTATCTTCTTTCTTTTTTGGCGTATCCATATTCATTTGACTGTTGCCCATTTCAATCGGTCGCACACACATACTCACACAAGCACACTCATAGGCTTATTCAATAGTTCTTACTACTGTGTATATCAGATTTGAACGTGTTTTACTCTTTTGTGGCTTATCGCGATTCTTAAACGGTTGCACTGAGAACGTAAATGTAAACCACAAATATTGTTTTTCGATTGATTGGTCAAAAGTTACTGATTAGCAATAGCAACACGTTGCTCAGTCGTTGTTGTTATTGTTGCTTACTGATAGGGCAACTCACAGACGCACACACACAAAAAAAACATATGCATAGGTACAGGGATTAATAGCGTCTCGCGCACACTAATTACATTTAAATTGTTTTTATGTTTTATTACTCGAATTTCAGTTGAGTTAACTAACTTTTATTGTTACAGTTATTATAGCGCGCGCTCCGTTGTCGTCGAACGATCCTCATCGACCGTTAGCATGGCACATACTGTTTTCAAATCAGACAGAACTCAAAATTATATTCTGCTTGTTGCCCATTATCTCATTCGCCTACTTTTGCTCTTACTCTCTCTCGCTGCTGCTCTCTTTGATTGCTGTTGTTGCACAGGGGCGCACTCAGTTGGCTTATCAGCTGGCTGCAGCTCCTCTGGTGGGTAAATTGACGACGCCGCTGACTTTATTTATGCATTTATGGACCAGCTAGCTAGTCCGCTGCCGCCACGGGGGGTGTGTTTACTACTTGCACTCGGTGCATTTTGTTCTATTCATATATATTGTACATACATATGTATGTACTTTTTTTTTTGTTTGGAATAAAACGTGCGACGCATTTATATATTATTTTCCTATTTTGTTACTCTTGTGGCTGTGGAGAGTCTGGTTTCCTTTGTGGTAGGCCAACATTACACACGCGACTCCTTTGTCCCACTCAGCAAAAACAAGGCACGCAAAAACAAGTTTAACCGGTTGTGTGACTGATGGAAGACTGAAACTAAAGAGTAACATTAAAAACAAAAATATGATCAGCTGTTTGCTGCACTCAGGCATTACTCAGGAAGTAGTGTATATATAACTGTAATAGCATTAAACATTATGTATTTATGCTTCGCTAAATAATTTCAAATGCGGTTACTGAAAATCAGTTACTATTTGGCGCGCTCACAAATTGATTTATAGTTTGTTTTGAATAGTAACTTTTGTGAAATCGGTCACACCTCTTTATGTTAACATTGTTTTTAAAGTTTCGATAAATTAAACGTCAGTATCGATAAAGGTATTTACTGCAGGCAAAACATCGTCTGAAACATCGCAAGAAATTCATCTATCGATATAAGTGACTAACATTTTATTGCCTACAGCTGTAGTGTGTCACCACTATCAATTTCTGTATAAATTCCTATCGAAAAGAACAAGTCCAGCTGCAGCCGCCGACGCAAACAGAAGTAGAAACTGAAAAAAGGCGAACAAAAGGAAAAACTGTAAATTTTGTACTTTTATACACAAAAACAAAAGAAAACTGAAAGATGACTGATATGCGCAACGAAATGGACAGTGATCTGGATCAGAACTACTCGCTGAATAGCAATGTGGATCCAAAGAATATGCAGGAGCTGACGATTTATGTGAGTTTTTACTTTTGCCAACTACGAACAACACAATACAACAACAACATCCAAACATCACAACGCCCTCCTCCAATTCCCGCACTCCCTATCTTTCCCTTATCAGGTACAAAATCTTTTGCAGAACGTGCAGGATAAGTTCCAGACCATGTCGGATCAGATAATCACACGTATCGATGACATGGGGAATCGTATCGATGATCTAGAGAAGAGCATTGCTGATCTGATGAATCAGGCTGGTGTCGAGGGACCGGGGCCGGAGAAATGAGTGGATGAGTCAAGCGCCGCCGTCAGTGGTGCCACAACTTCGTGGGGATAAAGCCAAAGTAAAGGCGTGCGGATCATCCGAGATATATCAGTAGTGCAGATGCCACGCCCATTATTATGATGGTCAGCTGCATCCCACATAACGCATATACATCGAACACCTCCCAGCGCACTAAGCCACACACATACACACTCTCATATACACACACACACACACACTCCCGCACTCGCACTAGACATTTTTCGATTCCACCAGCAATTGCTCTCAAACTGTAAACACCTACAACGCATTTTCAGCCACATTTTGCTCATTTTTTTTGCATAGTTTTAAGTTGTCAACAATGAAAAAAAAACCTAATTAATTTAAGTGAATTTTATGAGAAATTGTTTATGTGCAAGGCAAAAACAATTTGCAATTGTTGCCTCTTAGTTTTTATTATAAATTAAAAAACAAATGAATACAAACACATACAGCGCATGTCAAACTGTAATTCATTCCTTCATTTTTATGGACGCTTTATGGATTCAACAACGGTTACCATGTTGCCCCCGCCGCGTGCTCCGCCTGAGGCTGTTGCTATGCCAGCACCCCGCTCCGAACGTGGCTTCCGTACTGCCGCCTGCAAAGGGGGGAGGAGGGAAGAGGGAGGAGTAGAAGGTTTTCCACCTGATTAGCTTATGCAGAAACATGTTCTATATTTATTGTTTATTTGGGATAAATAATGAACCGCAGTGTGGTGTAGTGTGGCATGAATGGGTCTGTATATGTATGTGTGTGTTTGTTTGTGGTTACTAGCTGGATATGCAAATGCAGTCGGTGATCTAATTCTAATTCTGTGTCTAGTTTTGGGGCACATGAAATTGCCTTTGCAATCTTACGTGCGTTGCTGCCACCGCCTTGAACGGATGCTTCACACTCTGCCTGACTGGCTTGAGGGGCATCGAAGATGTTGATGAGCTCGCTGTCTCCTTGCTTCCACGCAGCTTGGCACCGAACACATTCTCACGTGGCGTCGATGGTGTCTCCTGGTCATCTCTATCTTCCTCGTCATCCGAGGCGCTGCCAGTGGCACCTTCCTCCTCTTCCTCGGCGCTTTGTTCACTTTCCTGGGGAGTGGGAAAGAGGTATGTTAGATACATTAATAAGTAGAACTGCCTAGTCCAATCTAACCGCCTCCTCTTCGTCTTCCTCATCGCCATCAGTCTCATCCTCCTCAGACTTATTCGCATGCGGAATGCCGCCTCCAGTCAAGTTCTTTGTACTGCGTGACAACTTTTGCTGACGTTTCAATGGACTCTTCAAGTGCTCGCGATCCAAACTGTCCATGGACTGTGAGCGTAGACCCTTCTTCAACGACGATTTGCGTGCTGTGGGTTCCTCTTTGGTTTTCATTAGTTTCTGAAATTCGAGGAAATCCCCACGTTCATCAATGGTGGACATGTCGTAGTAGCAGGCACTGAGCACCTCCAGTGCTTTGGTATGTTGCTTCATGGAGATCAGTATGAAGTCGCAGAGGATTTGCTTGACATCGCGCAGTTTGCGCTGCTCAAAGTTGCCAATGATATCATCGATCTCCTTGTTGGTGCGCTGCACCTCCATCTTTGCCTTGAACAGTTCCGAGTCGGCGGCGCTCTAGAGGATTGGGGAAGTGCAACAGGTTAATAAGCTGGCTGGGCAGCTGCCACATCAACTCACATTATTGGCAGCAAACTTGGACTTGAGCTCGAGCATCTGACGCTGACTGAGCACCTCCTTGTCCCGCGCAATGACAGCCAGACGAAGATTATCCCGCGTGGACTTGCACAGCTGCTCGAAGTGCGCCAGCTCGTTGATAACCTGAGGGTGGAATACATGAGAGTATGAACTACTGAGTATGGGTTCCCGGTGCCTCATACCTTCAGCTCCATGCGGTGCACATTGATATCCATGTAGTCGCCCGTAATGGTCACCGCATTGGTGAAGCTCTTTAGTCCGCTGCAAAGAGTCTCATTGATTTCCTCGTCATCAGCATAGTTCTTTATATTCTTGGCTAGCTCATCGTGTGCATCGCGGTATCTGTAAAAAGAAGGGGAAGAAGGAGGAGGAGGAGGACGACGAAGAGGACGTCTCTATAAATCCCTGAAAAATATCATTGTGCACCTTCCTTCCACTCACTTGGCCATTTTCCGCGTCAGCAGTGCAAATGCCGAGCACATTTCCATCAGGTGACGCTCGGTGAGATTGATGCGTTCGTTAATGACTTTAATTCTGTCATCTTTGGTGCTTAAAAAGGATAATTTACTGCGTCGAAACATTTCATAAAACTTCAATTTGCTTGTTATTCTTTTGACACGCTTTTCATGTTTAGAATCAAAACAAAACGGTTGTCAAGGGCAACGCAGGGTGTGTTCAGTGTGTTTATATTATTATTTACTCTCATAATATTGATATTTGTTAGATTCTGATAAAGCTTTAACATATTAATTATTTAAATTTGTTAATTGGCGCTTGTTTTTAAAGTTGCAAAAACACAAAAACAACATTTGCAAATCGATAGAGCGTAGCAATCGATATTAGTCGACAAACGCGATAGCATCGTTACGCCGTGGCAACAACAGCAGTGAATGTAGTTGATGTTCTTTACCATAGATGGCGCTCTAGCTTGGCGCCTTAAATTAAATTAAGAAAATGCGAACAATTTTTGTTTTTGTGTATACGCATTTTCTTTGGTTGACTTTTCCAAAATTGTGCCCAATCCCAAGAGTGTCAAGGTCAAGAGCACCAACGTGGGCGACGACATCAGCTATGAGAATTGATCTAAAATTATACGCGGACATGACAAAATGCTGCTCATCTCTCCACAGCAAGTAGGACTGAGAAGAGAACAGATTGAATCGAAATGATTCAATTTATTATTGGTCTTATGCAGTATCGTTTATCGATGACCTTCACTTCGGTGATTCTCGTAACCACAAGAATGTTGTGTTGAAAATCCCAGCCAAAACAGAAAAAGACAAAATTGGTAAATAATTTTACAATTTTAAACGCTTTTTCTCACTAAAGGTAACGCACAGGTAAACCGGTACAGCTCCAAGCAAATAAAGCACAACAAAGTGCAGTTAAAAGAGAATCCGGTTACGATATATCGCACGACACACACACACCTGCGTATGGCTGAGTATGACCAGAATTAATGTGGAAGACTTGGTGATGGTGATCCCAATCTGTCTTACAGAAAGCAACAATAAAACCAGAGAAGGGCACCAGCTATACCCTGTTAAATGGTCTATTGTGAAGTGTATTGCCTTAGGGTATCTGTTAGTCGAGCTTTCAGCTGGAATGTTGTTCTAGATTTCGTTTGCTTCATAAGGCACTCATCGCACGTCCCTTGGCGCGCGTTCCTCTGAGATCTGTTTTGCATTCTCAATGAGTGAGAAGGCACTATCTGTGATCAGTTTTGGTCAAGGGATAGTTCTGTCCACTGAGGGTCTGTTCTGTGGGGGACTGCAAATGCGACGTTCACTTTTTTAGTGGCCTCCGCCTCCGCCCTGACGCATTCACGTTCACGTTCAGCTACTGCATGTGTCTTTCACTCTCTCTCTCTCTCTTTGCATGTTCTCTCACGCATTCTTTGTGTGTGGTGTGTGCTGTGTGTGTGTGTGCGTGTGCGTGCCTTGGTATAAATTAAGCCAAATTCGTAAGCATCGGCTAGTTCGACATATAACACTGCAGACATCGGACGCGAGTGACCCCAAACGATCGCGCGTACCCACAACAACAAAATCAACGAATAACCGTAAAAAAGATTTGCAAATATTTTTGGTTGCTTCTCTCTCGATTGTTGGCATTTCCGCTTGATTTTTATAAACAAACATTTTAACATTTCGTTAAAGTGATTTCGAATTGATTATTGAAATAAATTGTTCGCGAAAATAAGTTGAAATTTTGTTCATGGTTAAATTTAATATAAACAGCGAAACGTGTGTGAGCAAGAATACATATAAACGAATGTTTAAATTCAATGTTTATGTTGGCAAAATAAGTGAAAAAATGAACTGATTATGTGTTGGAAAAAAACAAACTGGTCTATAAAATTTGATATAAACATCTTAAAATAATTTTGGAAAAATATAGAAAAGATCATTTTTTTTGTTTAAAGTGAAACTCCCGACTTATTAGGAATTAATTTACATAAAACGTTAACTTAGTGTTTGATAACTATCCATATATCATGAATAATCGTGTTACGAAAGAAGCCCATCAAACGTGACTCGTTCGAACGGCAAAATTAACTAGAATCAATCGTTTATAGGCAAACTTAATTATAAACCTTTATGCAGTTGATGCATGATGATGAATAGTACCTGGAACTGCTTAAAGGAACTCTGTAATAAGCTAGGTTAAAGCTCAAAGAGAGATTAATATCAAAAAGTCAAGCAAACAATTAAAAGTTTAACTTGCAATCAATTAAAGTTGCAACAAGTGAATAATTAAATCGCATTTGTTTACAGAACACTGTTAAATTAAAAGAACTTCCTCCCCTCACCTTGCACTTCATGACCTTGAACTCAGAAGTCACTCAAGCAACAAGTGATTATTTTGCCATCAACAAATTGACATACATAATTTTATGCGGGGGCGACAATTGAGGCTAACACGAGAACAGATAAAACATAAAGTCGAAAATCGAGAAAAGAAACTGAGCAAAATAAAACGTGCAGCTAACGAAGCATAAATAACAATTGATTAACCCGCAAATGAGTTAAGGCAGAAAAAAGGGGACACATGCAAACAGTGGCGCGCTCAAATAGGCTGAAATACTACACACTGGTGGCAAAAATAGCATGCACATCACAATTTCCGCAGCTAATGTTGATCAGTTTATATTTATTCAAGTTATTTACATAAATGCTTAGAGGGTGTGGAGGGGAAGCTTTTCAGCCCCTATACTGAAGGCAATAAAACTATGTCGTGTAGCTGTATTGGTGCTTTTAAGCAACTAAAAACTATATTTACTTACAGTGAAGGTCATAAAAACATGTTAGCTGCAATTCTATCAATAGACAAATATTTAATATAATTAACTTATTTTGTTGACTTAACTTACTTCAAATTCTAAAATAATTCAATTATTAATTATTTTTATATTTTATTTCTATATATTTTATTTTTATATATCATCATAAATTAGTTGACTGCCTTAGGTCGACTTTAAATCAATAAATAAATGAGTAAGGTCTGACCAAACTAGACACTTACACTAGCGTTTAAAATAGCAGCTCTACTGTCGTTCCCACAGCAATTGTAGAGGTGTTTACAATTTATTTTTTACACGATCAATGTACATTTTTGTTATGGTCTTTAGTCAAGCTTATATTATACATAGACGAACTATAATCTTAATATGTAGTGTTTCTCACTTGCCAAGAGAGCTTAGACTGTATTGTCATCAACTCTCTGATCTTTCGCTCTCTGATCTATCCCTCCCCTATCATTTCAAAATTCTAGTCCCGCTTTTGCTGTCACTTATTATTTTTAAAAACACAAACAAAACACTCGCGGCTCAACTAATTGAGTGTGTGAGCGAACTCTCGCTCGCTTTTGGACCTCTCCCCCAGTCTCTCAATCTGTCGCTCATTTTGCTCAGTGATTTCTGTTTCAGCTTGTCGGGTTCGTGTGTTCTCGCTGCTTATTTGCCGTTTCCTCAACGCATTTAAGCGCATTTGACTATTGTTTGTCTTTTAGAACAGAACAGAACAGAATACACCGCTGAACCGGTGCCCGAGCAAACCGAACTGAACCGAAAGTGATTTTTTTTTGCTTAACTTAAATAAATAATAAATACAAACGAAAAACATAAAAGCGATAAGTGTGTGAAAAATAATCAAAAATCAAACTAAAGATGAAGCTGCTTGGCGGAATTCTACTGATCGCTTTGGCCCTGAATGGCGTATCCACTCTGCCAGGTGAGTTTAAAGAATAAAAGTAAATTGATTGGAATATTCCAGAAAGCAAAACAAGCCTAAACTGCTTTAATCAGACATGGAATGGGGACGAGTTTAATATATTTAAACATTAAATTTTTTCGTCTCGAAACGAAACCTTTTGAACCGCACAAAATTGATAAAGAGCTACGTTTCTAGGAAAAAAGTAATTCGCATTGTGTTTATAATTTGTGAGGCATAATGATGCGCTCTGCGTTGTGCTCTTGATAAGAACAGGACGGCAGCACTTGACAATCAGCACAACTGCAAAATGCATCCTGCAGATAAAAGATACAAGATACTAGATACAAGAGCCACCAGCTGCCTCATCATCGTCATCAGCCGTGCTGCCACTTGAATGCATAAATTGCAGCAGCAGCTGAAGTTGAAGACGTTGAATTGGGTGTAGTCTCAGGGCAGGGGTAGGTAGTTGGTGGGGAAATGGGGTGCGCAGCTGCCACTGCCACTTGAAGTTGTCAAATTTGCAGCCAAGTCAAATCATTTGCCAGTGAAATATGCAAATTACATGCAAAATTCCGTTGGACAAACGATTCTTTTTCCGCTGCTGCTCCCCATCCATCGCCTCTTGCTCTTTCTTTCCATTTCTCATTGAGATTGTTGTTTAAACGATGCTTTAACAATTCCGCGTTGGCTCAGCCAAATTCACAGTGAGACGGGGGGAAAGATCAGCTTGAAAGGGGGAAAACCCACACAAAATGAAATCATAATAAAAATATATATTTGTCTATTAATCTTACTAGGAAAACGTGGGGGTCAATAGGACAACGGTTGATTATCATTTGCTTTAGTAGATTATAAAGTTAAGTAAACTAGGAAAATATACTTTATAGTGGGTTATGGAGAAGGTTAATATAATATGATAATAAAAACAGTTGAAAGTAAACAAGGAAAATGAATAACATCATCTTTATTTATAAATATTCTAGAAAGATGAAGGTCAAAGATCGAAGATCGATAATGATATTTACTGCATAAATAATTCATTTTCTAATAAATTTATTTTAGATAGATTATAATAATGAGAATATACAATACAAGAGTTGCATTGTGTTTTTATTTACTTTCTCCACTATTTGACAGTTTAATGAACTCGCTGTTTGTGAATTGTAATTTCTTTTCTTGTTTCTCTTTCCTCTTCTTTATTTGGGTGGGGCTTCCTCTCGATGTTGCCTGCTGTTGCAATTGTTCTCGAAGTGCGAAACAATTTCTTAACTGTTCCTTGTTTTTGACAACATTTATGGCGTGTTGTTTTATATGTTGTATGCGCCTCAGGGCCAGAGAAATTGGGTTAATTGTGGCCATAATTCGTGTTTAAGGCCTTTTCCATGGAAAACCCATAGTATATAGCTATATATAGAGGGAGAGGGAAAGAGGGGCCATCGTGGAGTGGGGCGACACGTACAAATTGCAACTGCATGTTGGACAAATTGCAGTAAATTTTGCCATTAATCATTTCTTTTTATATTGTAATATTTATTTAAACTAATAAGTTGACTGGGCATATAGTAAATCGGTTTATAATTATATCATGAATATATAATATTGTTTTCATTGTTGTGAAAACTTTTCATTTGCTTTATTTGCATGTGACGCTATTTATTGTTGTTGCTGTTGTTGTTGTTTTGTCATATTTATTTATGGCAATTGGCGTGAATTTTCGGTCAACAAAATTGTTCGTTGATTTATTCGGTGAATGGCGGCTAATTAGCTTGGGGTTTATAGTTTGGAATAGATCTACATTTTAAATAGTATTACGTAAAAGTGAAAATAATTGTAAAATTGATTTATTGCAGCTAGTTTAAAGATAATTTATGGACTGTATTACGATTTCAATAGATTGCAACCTATTTTAAGTATAGTTCATTTCGTGCAACCTATTTCAATATATTGTAACCTATTTTCTGACCTATTTGACCTAAATTGAATACTTACAAATCATCTCTTGACTAGACATTATAATTTTCGACATTACCGAGACTTTTCTGTTATTTATTAATTTTATTGCAATTTCTTTATGTCGACTATAATTAATTAAGTTGCGACAAGTTTATTGACAATGCAAATGAAATGTCAAACTATTTTTAAACTGATTTTCCCCAGAAGTTTCCATTGCATTGCATTTAGTCACTTTTATTGTTATATCTTTTTTGCAACAATTAAAATTAATTGTTTACGTTACACGAACTGACAGTGCTTATTCTGCCGCCTGATTGAGCTGTCTGTATGTGTGTATGTACTATATATATACATATAAAGTATTTATATATGTATATCTGTGTGAAAATTGTGGAAAATCAAGTAAACCGCTTAAACAAGCTTAGGCTCTTTTTTTGTATTTATATTTTTGTTTTCATATGAATAATTCAAAGTTATTGCGTATTATTTTTTTCTCTTTTATACCTTTATTATTATTTTTAAGCGCAATTAAAAGCTCTCTTGTTATTGTTGTGTCTGTAGTTACAACTGTTTTGCCGGCATTCGGATGATTAATCGTATTCAGGTATATAATTTCTCTATATAGGCTTGAGTGTTGATACTATGTGCAATACGAGTGCCAATAGATCGGGTGTTGAATTGTTTACATATCGTGACAAGCACAGAAAATTCCACATTCGTTTTAGATTTCGTTAATCACTAAATAATTGTTTATTGTGATTATTAATGTGAAGAATTCTGCTTGATAATGTGATATATTATCTTAAATATTTATACACTGAAAACAACAGGAATGCAACATGAGAAAGAACTAAACTTGAATTCGTAATAAGTTGAAGTTTTCTGCATATAATGAGCTTTAATGGAAGTTCATGAATGAAGTTGAAGCCTATGAATATAGCTGCGATGACATCTTGAATATTCAACGTCCAACTACAAAAAAAAAAAAAAAAATTTCTTTCTTAATGAATATGTAAATTTGATATAAGAATGAACTCTACTTAAGCTAATCTTGAGTAGAATCTTTGTACAATTTAACGAGCTTTTTATTTAAATTTTAAGTCTTAAGCTGATTACTTATTGATGCCTGAAATATTTATATAAATAACACAGTCATATGAGAACGAAAATACGTGGTATAAGAATTCAATTGAATGCATTTTGATCTCGTATTAAGTAGAAGCTCTCTGCACTTAATGAGCTTCCAAGCTGTACTTGAGGCTTAAAGTGAAATTGCATCAATTGTTGCGCTCTGTTGATGGTTTGGTTAAATTAATAAACAATTTCGTTAGTTGATTGCTTTATCAGCTGCAATTTCCGGCTATTACAATCCACACACATATATAAACACACTCGAATAGATTTGCCAATTGTCAGTTGTCACGAAAAGCTCTCTCAGCCAACCCCCTGAGCCGAGTTGAGATGAGTCACATTTGACGAGGGGTGCAAACTTTAAAGCTGAATTAACGTAAATTGCAAAGCTGTCTGTCTCTGTCTCTGTCTCACTCTCTTGCTCTGATTGAAAGCTGCAGGGCCACTTAGTCTGTTTCAATGTCACGTAAATGCCGGCAGCAGGCATGGGGAATAAGGAGGGGAGCTTGTACCCCTCGGGGGACTCTTTATGTTAATTTATGTGCTGGCAAAATGTGCAAGCGCCTAATGCTCAGCCACGCATGGCGCAAACCCGAAATCAGAAATAAATTACGGCCAGGCCGGCCCAGGCTGCAGCGTCAGTTGCTCATAGTCAGCATATACTATATATTCACATGTCTGTATGTGTGTGTGTGTGTGTGTGTTTCTGTGCATATGTGTATGGGAATAATTGTGTATTATAATGAAAATCCCGAGTATTACTCAAATAGTCAGCTGGCATCGCAGTGCAATGTCAACGCGTGCAGATTTAAACGATTGCCTGCAGGAGGCAGGAGAAGAGCAGGGAAAGGGATTGTGAGTGGAACAGGAAGAGGAAATGCCAACCAAATGGTAATCTTGTACCCAGTGGGAACTGACAATCACAACAGATTATTAAAGATTTAACTCAAACTTCAACTGCAGATTAAACTTACTTTAGCACTAGTGAAAAAGTTATTACCTTTTGTAAGGGGTAAGTCAGTGATAAACCCATAATTCTCCCCTTACAATTTCCATAGAATTGTCTGTCATTTTGTGACGCGTCCCACTGGGTTATCTGGTTAGCTGCAGCTGCTGTCGTCTATCCCCCCTCTTTACTTCCCACAGTACTTCACCAACCATATTCCTGCATTTCGTGGCTGTAAATTTAATGAGATTCCTGTCAAATTAATTTCCGGTTATGATTAGATTTTCGTTAATGGCAATTTGCGGTTTTTGCTGCCAACCCAAAAATATGCACACGATGCTCAGTTCCTCTCTCTCTTTCTCTCTCTATATATATATATATATGTATATATACATATGTACGTACATGTCTGTCTGCATATATCCAACTGCCTGTCTGTCATCGTACAATGCATTTGGCATTTACAAACTGTGCGCAATTATCGTGCACATCTTTCCATCGTTATCCTTTTGTGCCCATTCGCATTTTGCATTGATTAACATTAAGTAGTTTAGTAATCATAAATCAGGCTCGAAAACCTCAGAAATTCCCCTCAGTAGCTCCCCTCCCCCCCTGGCCTTCCTTAGACCACAAACCATGCCTGGCATTTATGAAATTTGCATTGCCTGCAAGTGAAGCATGGCGAAGTGTCTTTTCATAGTTGGGCAGAGGATACTACGTTGGTTGAGTCAAGGGGGGGAGGGGTGGGTGCGTCTTAAGGGATTGCCAACTTGCTGGGAATTGGCATTTCGTCTTTGTTGCCTTGCGAAATTGAAAGCCTTTCTAAATTGAAAGCCTCAAGTTGAGGCACTCAGAACTGACAAGTAAATTATATAGCTTATTTTATGGACGTTCAGTTCTTGTAGATAATCAACTCGTGCAGATGATGATGATGATGTTGATGATGTTGCAGCCTTAAATTATAATCGTAAAATGTGCATAAAGTCAGTTAAGGCTCATCAAGTCAGCTAAAGCAAATTCCAAAATCATTTTATTTGTCAAAAATAATTAACATTTCTGTTTGTGTTTTATTTAATTAATATTTTTTAAGTACTGTCTTTTTTAGTTGGCAAATCTTAAAAGATACTTGAGAATTACACAACCTTTCGACAGCTGAAAAGCTTTGGTGTCAGACATACTGCTAGTCACATGGTAAAACATTAAAAACTTTTCTTATTTGTTTAGATCTTTACTGAGAAGTTATCAAAATCTATCTTTGAGTTACAAAAAACATTTTTTCAATCTTTAAAGTGTCAATTGTGTTTATGTTTAGTTAATGAATATATATAAATAAATCTGAATGTATAGTATTGTGCTGTTCAGACAATATTTTGAATTAACTGGACTGGATAAGAAGTTTTAAGCTCAGCAGGAAATACAATAGTTCCGCAAATCAAATCATCAAATATCAAATAATATCAAATAGTAATAATAATATAATTCAATAGTTCATATAGAATTTTCTTATACTATAATTTGATACTGATACTCTGATACTGATACTCTGATACTCTAATGTTTGTTAAATAATTTCATATTCGAATTCCATAAAAGAAGAAATTTACTTCAGTCTCTAAACTTATTTATAACCTTCAAGTGCTTTAAAATAATATTTTAAAATATACCCATAATCTCCGCAAAAAAAGGCAAGTGAAAGCTGAAGTTCCCATTTAATCTCCCTGCGCTATGTGCGGCACCTGTGGCAAGTAGCAGAAACAGAAATCAGAAATGAGAATCGGGCAATATGCGGGTGATATTTTAAAAATCGTCGCACGCGCCGTGAGTGAACAAAAATAAAAGTCTTTGCGGGGCGTAATGAAGAAGGCGGCGCAGTTGCGGGAATTATGGGCTGGCAAACAATGCAGGTTCGTCACCCCCCTTCCACCCTCAATTTCCCCTTCCCATTCGTACTTCATGCAAAGCCTAAAATTAAACAATTTTACTTTTTGCTGTGTCGATTGCGCCGATGACGACGACGACGACGACAAATCACAGCAGCAACATTTTTTGTGCTTGGTTATGGAGTAGGGGGGATAAAAGGGACATACGGGGATCTAGGGACCTCAGGGTACCCATGTCCGGGGACCAAACAATCAAAATCAAATTCGGACGAGAAAAAAACTCATTTTAAACGCGACAAACGTAACGTTCAATCTTCCAGAACATTGCGTACGTGACACGATTGTCACATTTGGCAGCTAACAGTAGCAACAGCAACAACAACAACAGCAACAACAACAGCAACAATAATTGCAAATGGGGGTTACAACGGGGCAAGGTTTTTATTTAGGCATTTCGTTTCCATTCGCTTCGATTCGATTCGGTTCGGTTTTGTTTTTGTTGATTTCGCGTTGTTTTGCCAAAATGCAAATGAAGTGGGGAATACGAATGAGGCAACGAATGAGAAGTGAAAAATGAAGGCACCTCATGACTTACCCCAAGGAGGAGAGTGTACTCAGCCGAAAGGGGCGTGGGGATACCTGACACAGCGACCCACAAAATTAATTGAATTAAAGAATTTTTTCCCTCGTAGAACGCTCCATTCTCCATTTTTATTCAATTTCCTTTTTATGCTTTTGGATTAATGGTAAATTTCATTTTATTTAATTCTTTTTCAACCACAATTTACTTATTTCTCACTCGAATTTGTGGGGAATAATAATTATGCGGTCAATCAAGTGGGATTATTAGTACAGTTTGGGGTAAAGCTGGTGGGAAAATCTTTTTAATAGTTCTGTTTTTTTGTATATATGAATGTATGAAGAGTTTGAGGTACAAATTGTGAATAGCTGTGAAATAAAAGTGGTATGAATTAAGTACACTATATATGTGTATTATATTGTATAAATCTGATAGAAAATGGGTATAATAAAGTTTTGTCTTTGTTTATGCCTGAACTCTAGCGCATTTTTTACACTCATTACCCTATTATAGAAGGGTGTTACATCTTGGTGTGACTGGCAGAAAGAGGCTTGGCAGACCCGTTGTCTGTTTGTCTGTCTATCTGTCCATCGGTAATATAGATTTCAGAGACTATAAGAGCAGGAATTACGAAAAAAAATATAAAAAAATGTTGCTTGTAGATCAAGTTTATTTTCGATAAATAGCTAGTGATCCTGAGCAAGAATATATATACTTTATGGGGTCTCCGACGCCTCCTTCTGCCCGTTACATACATTTGCACAAAGTTAGTATACCCTTTTTGACCATTTTCAATGGTCTAAGGGTATAAAAACCGATTTTCAGTCGTAATTGTAATTTGAGTACAGTTAATTTTTGGTAGACACAATGACTATCTACCCCCCAATGATATCTGTAAATTTACTTGGGATCGGATAATTAACATAGAAGATATTTAAGAAATTTTTTTAAAGAAGCAGCTCCCTTCAAAGTATGCAACACAAAATAACGAAGAAGCATAAAAAGTTATATATTCAAAAGCTCGTTTTGGTCAGGTGGGGAAGGTACGAGGGTCGTTTGATAAGTCCGTGACTTTTTGAATAAAATATATTTTTTTCGTCAAAGAAGCGTTTTATTTCTCAACATAATCTCCTTTTAGCTCTATACATTTAGTCCAGCGTTTTTCCAATTTTTTTATTCCTTCCAAATAATAGGTTTTCTCAAGGCCCTCAAAATAGTCGTTTGTTTCTGTGATGACCTCTTCATTTGACCCGAATCTCTTACCGCCGAGCCATTTCTTCATGTTTGGAAACAAAAAATAGTCACAGGGGGCTAAATCTGGAGAATATGCTGGATGGGGTAGCAGTTCGTAGCCCAATTTATGAAATTTTGCCATGCTGACTACACACGTGTGCACCCGTGCATTGTCCTGATGGAACAGCACTTTTTTTTTCGCCAAATGCGGTCGTTTCTGCTTCAAATCAATATCGAATCTGTCCAAAAGCTCTGAATAATATTCGCCGGTGATCGTTTTACCCTTTTCAAGGTAATCGATGTGAATGATACCTTGTGCATCCCAAAAAACTGTGGCCATGACCTTGTTGGCCGACAGACCCACCTTGGCCTTCTTTGGTGCACGTTCACCCGGAGAAACCCACTGTCTTGATTGTTCTTTGGTCTCTGGTGTGGTGTGGTGGATCCATGTTTCGTCTACGGTAACGAAACGGCGCAAAAATTCGTTTGGATTGCGGTTGAACATCGCCAAACACTCCTTTGAAATGGTCACACGGTTGCGCTTATGGTCGTGTGTGAGCAATCGCGGCACCCATCGCGCGGAAAGCTTTTTCATGTCCAAATATTCATGTAAAATGTGATGTACCCGTTCAGTTGAGATGCCTACAGCCTCAGCTACCTCACGCACTTTCATTCTCCGATCATCCAATATCATTCCATGGATTTTGTCGACGATTTCTGGCATGACGACCTCTTTTGGGCGACCTGAACGTTCGGCATCACTTGTACTGGTACGACCACAACGGAACTCAGTAAACCATTTCTTAACCATTGAAATTGATGGTGCAGAGTCCCCATAATATTTATCAAGTCTTTCCTTGGTTTCGGTGATGGATTTTTTACGCAAAAAATAATGCTTAATTAGCACACGAAATTCACTTTTTTCCATTTTCGTTAAAATTCACGAGATCGTCTGCTTTCAATGCCTATAAAACGCAAACTAAGAAACGCAGCTTTCTCAAAATTTTACAGTCAGCTGTTAATCGATAACTGCTGACAGGAGCAGTGTTGTATTTAGAGCAGGTGCGCGGCAAATACAAAAAGTCACGGACTTATCAAACGACCCTCGTATATCACAGTCGAACACACTCGACTCTAGCTTTCGTGCCTGATTCATCTTTAAATCATTGCCAAAGAGTGCAAAATACGAAAGAAATATAAATATTTATTGTAATTAAGGAGACCATATATCATATAACATCTATTAATTTCGATATTTTTCTCATTTCCCTCCATTTTCATGCATGGCTTTAACCCTACCTGTCTTTGCTATCCCTAAATCACTGCAAAAGTCAGCAGAATTCTCAGTTTGGCTCACTCACATGCCTGGTTAACAAAACATTTGCCTAGAACTCTTGCGCCTCCCCTCGCTAACCCCCTCAACTCATGATACTGTGGCCTGCCTGGCCTACAGTCACAGAGACAGCCTGACAAACTCAATTGTATGCAATTTGGGTTAAAATGATTTCAAATCAGTTGAAAACCTACGAAAGGGAGAGAGAAAGAGATGACACAGCATAGGCCTAGGGCAAAGAAAGAGAGAGAGAAAGAGAAGGAACAGAAAGGAGTGAGCGAGAGATAGGAAGAAGCAGCTGCCCTGGCAGACGCCAGTTAGTTAGATGACCGGCAAGTGCGGACTTGTGTCACGTTCAAGAACTCTAAACAGGGGGAAAATTAGTTTGATGCGACGACACACACACACACACTGAGTGCAAGAGTGAGTAAGGTATAGAGAGTGATAGAGAGGCAGACAGATAGACAGACAGAGAGACAGACAGACAGGCTGCCTCTGCGTGTGGAGGACACTGGCGAATGTCAACAGCATTTCGGACCGAAAGTGAAACTCAAGCCAAGAGCTTTCAAAGCGTATGAACCTTACCCCAATGCTCACTCCCCTCTCCCCTTCTCTCTGTAACTGGCTCTTCTACCCCTAGTGCAGTGCAGTGAAAGTGCCCGAGAGCTCAGTTAGCTGTCATTCTCCAAGTGAAATGCCCCATTCAATTGACGTGTGCTGATATTTTGTTAGCACGCATTTGCTAGAGCTTTCCCCCCTCTCCCCTCCCTACTCTACCCTTTCAGGCTGTGCAGAAAAAAGAACTTTTAACAAATGATAGACGTGCTGCTGCTCTTTGAGCACAAATACGACGGGAATTCACGTATCCAACTCGAGTTGAGCGAGAGAGAGATAGAGAGAGAGTAGATAAGGGAAGGCAGGGGGAGATCCGAAATTTGTTTAACGACAGCAGGCACAGTGGAGCCTTGCCAGCTGCATTTGCATTGTCATTGGGGGGTCGCTGGGTCCCTCCCCTTCCCTCACCCACAGTCGCTTATCCCGGCTGGCGACCCACTGCTTGCTATCAATTCTAATTACAAATGTCTACAATGATTTTTCGGCCTCCCCTCGGCCAAGCTCTGCTCGTATAATGATGATGACGACGATGATGATGTTGCTGCTGCTGCTGTTGCTACTGCTGCTGCAGGTGGCGTTGGCATGTGGGGACTTTGGCCTGGGCTTGATTAATGTCACGCGCAGCGTAGGCTCAGCTCAGCAGTGGCTACAACAACAACAACAACTGCAACAACAACAATAGCAACGAGGAGCAGCTGCGTCTGGTCAGAGTCCGGGTCTCTGTGGCGGATGCGTTGCCTATTAGAGGTTGCGGCGTAGTTTCAGCGCGGGGAGTTACCGCCATCCCCACATGGTTTGCCTCCGCCCCTTCCATTGTGTGGGTATTGATGGACTGAATTGAGGATGGGACAGCAGGGGAAGAAGAGAATTGGTTAGGGGTTTACTCAGTTGACTGGCGACTGATTGGCACCGGCGTGAAAGAGACCATGACACTGTGATAAGCACGAAACAGAAACAGAAACAGTTACTGATAGACCTCAGTTGGATTGCGATTGAGTAAGGGGAAACACATGGGGGAGAGAAGGAGCAAAGACAAAGCAAATGGAAGGAAGCCTGCCACGCGAATATTAATTGTGCCGCAGTGGCACCTCCTCACTCTGCTGCAAATTGAAATCTTCAATTGTTTCATCTTTAGTATTCAACTTGCTTTTGCTGCCACACACACACACATTTATTCTACACGTATAAATCAAATTATTTTTGAATTTCAATTAAGGCAAATATCAAATAATTGTTCAATATACGATATAAAACATGTTCAATCAACTTCCAATTCCATTTTCCAGTTGCAATTTGCTCCTTTTTGGCTGAGAAAGTGATATCTTTGCCGTATTTCGTAATTATTTTCTAACCCCTGTGAACAATTTGTATTTCGGTTGCCATGCAACCACAATTGAAAGCATAAATGAATGTATTTATACCCTGTAATAAGATGGAGCACAGTCGAAGCGGGTAAATAGATGAGATATGATTTGAATGAGTGAAGTTCATTGAAAAAGTATTGAAATGATATAATAAGACATAACCGTAAGGAGTGAGAGACTGTAAAACTATAGATAAATATCGGCAAAAGAATATATAAATAAATATTTGTATTAACTTTTTAATTTACAGAAATTAGGAGAGTAGAGAAGTCTAGAATTATAATCTTTTAGTTAGTGAAATCATTACTACCTCTGCATTTAATGAAAGTAGTATATATCGATAAATTATCGAATGTGACAGATGAGAAAGTTTTTGACCGAGTGAAGTTTATTCACAAGGAACTATTAAGTATTAGTATTTGATATTAAAACATATCTGTAAAGAGTGACAGACTGTAAAACTATCGAAAAATATGGAAAAAAGAGAATGTAAATAAATAAATGTAGCAACTTTTCGATTTACTGAAATTTGGAAAAATCTAGACCTATAATCTTTCAGTTAGAAATACCTTTATTACCTGCGCATTTATTGAAAGTAGTATATATCGATAAACTATCGAATGTGTCTTTTATCTGTCTGTGAACTATTGATATTGCATAGTCTATATTCCCAAAACTGTTATCAATATTCTATAGATCTATCTCTCCCCCGTGTATTTACCTTATTCTACAGGGTATTTCGTAGTCTCTCATAGAAAATTTAGTATTCTGCATTGCACCTACACGTAGTTTGTCAGCTTTTCTCGATGCTCGACCACAAATCACTCAAATGGCAGCAACAAATTTCTAATGAAACATAATATGAGAACAGACGCACGACACAGAGAGGGAGGGAGGGTGCTAGAGAAAGAGGGAGGAAGATAAAGAGAGTGGAAGAGAGTGAGCTAGAAGTCAGAGATAGACCGAGCATCATATAACTGGCAAATACATTGTGTGTGGCAGCGTTTGTGTGTGTGTGTGGCTCAAATAATTTCGTATTTGTTTGGGCCAACATCGTGGCCAAATAAATGTGTGCCGATAATTGCGAACTGCTATGGTTACACGTCGTACCCATAATTCGTTATATTCGATATATATTCACATGCTGCCACTGTCTGTGTGTGTGTGTGTGTGTGTGTGTGTGTGTGTGTCCGTCTATCTCTGTATATGTCTGTCCAACTGTCTCATCTGTCTGTCTGCTTTGTGCGCTCAATCTCGTCTCGTTTTGTTGGCAAATTGCTGCAAAATATGAAATGCTTTTGGTCCAAAAACCAAAAATGGTAATTAAAATGCTGGCCAAGAGTGTCGGTTGCCCGGCACTCGGAGATCCATCAGATTTATGCCTAGCGTCGGGGTAGCTGTCTGAACATTTTTATATGGCTAGCCATGATGTGTGGAAGTCCAATATGGTCGGGAAATTCAATATGCACGGCGGTTCCAGTTAGTGATGGTCGTGTCAGTCGTGATAGACAGGATCTCTAAAGAGTTCGTGATCCTAGTTTGGAAAATCATAAAACCTGATGAAGTTTGAGACCAATTAACACAACTTAACGCGTTAAAATATGATAAAAAGCGACTGAAGACGAGAAAAACGTATTTGAAATTCAAGTTAACCTGAAAAACTCAATAAAACAAACGATGAAAACATGACCTAACCAATAATAGCACGATAATAGCTTGCAAAATATTCTTAAATATAGCTACACTTGAAATATGGTTACAGAAATCCATAAAGAAACAATTAAACATGATGAAAAGCGGCTGAACGCAAAAAAAAAACAAATGAAAGTAGTAAAAAAAAAAAAAAAAAAAAAAAAACTATAATAGCTTGCATAATATTCCTAAATATACTCGTAACTACACTTGAGGTTTAGTTACAGAAATGGTTTTTTTTTTTTTTTTTTTTTAAGTGAAACAATAAATAATAAGCAATAAGCAGTCTAAAAATGCCTGAACAGTAATGAATGGGAGTAAACTGTCGAACAGATGTCTAACGACGATAAAACCTAATGCTATATATCTAACCGTGTATAACTGAGATTGAAAACAAAGCTGAAATATGGCAAGCAGCGAAGTAAGGAATAAAACAATATTTTCTTCATTTATATGTATTTTCATATTGTGCCTCAATTTTGCAAATGACTCATAAACAATTGAAAAAAAATGTGTTGTCACGCTTATTTTGTGTTACAGTTTGTTGTAGACTTTTCACGCTGCCATCGCTAATTCGCAACACTTCCCTCTCGCAATTCGATACACGTGTTTTGCAATTACTTTTCTAGCAATTGCTAAAAATTCGCCGGAAAATACATGCGGGTGACTGTGTATTACAATCGTGTTCGCAGGCGATTCGTCAACAGAATTGTCGACAAAGTTGCAACTGTGAAAATGCAATTCAATACTAACACACACACACACAAACACACATTAGATTTTGGCAATTTTCACAAATTTCCACAATTTCTGCAATGATTTCAATTTCATCCTAAAATTGAAATCAATTCTGATTTGTGTGCACTTTCGGTTCGCTTGGGTTCTTCAGTTTCTGTTGCACTTTCAGCTGGCTTCGCAAAAGTTTTCTAATTAATAACTATAAAACATGAAATTTGTTGGCCGCAAGCCTCCTCCTGCTCCTCCCCCTCCCTGCAATCCAAAATTATTGCAAATTGTAAATATTCGCAACTTTGTCTGCGGGCAAAACTCTCATTAAATGCTGGGCACCGCCTCTATCTATCAATTATTTTGCCATTTTGCGCGCAAATCAATTAAACTTTTCCAGCGAGTTTTTCAACCATTTTTTTGTTGTTGTTTTTCCCATTTTTTTTTTTCTTATGACGTGTTTTGCTTTTCAGCTGCGTGCGATTAATGAATTTTTAATAGCCCGCACTTTGGTTAATGTAAAAAGTTGCCATAATAGTTGCAACAGTACGACGAGCTGGGTGAGCTACGCCTCCAGCCCCCAACTCGTCCTCATCATTCCTCTGGGCAAGTAATTATGAGAAGGAGCTGCAGCTGCAGTCGGTTAGTTAGTTTGGTATGTAAATCTCTTAAGTCCTTGTCTAGCTGCAACTTGCTAAATGCTTCAGTGAAATCTTTTCACAATGAAGATTGTTTTCAAGTTAACCAACAAGTTGTGGTGGAGATGAAGCAATTGTACAGGAAGCTGGGTAAACATAGGCCAGCGCACATTAATCGGCTTTGGATTTGCTCTTGAAATGTAATAAAATGTTAAATGAAGAAACTTTCAGAGCAGAATTGTGGTTCAACAATAATTCATAATAAGGTAGACAGCATAACAAAAGGTACAGAATAAAGGTTGATTTGTAGAGCTATTCTATAAGAGAAACAAGCACGAAAGCTACAGTCGAGTATGCTCGACTGGGATATACCCGCTAACCATTTGAAGAAAGCGAATTCTTAAATATATGACTACTGTTTTTTGGGTATTTTGTGTTGCATACTTTGCAGAGTGCTTGGAAACCAGTACCTTCTTAAAATTATTTCTTGAATTTCACTTAATAAAAAAAAAAAAAACAAAAAAAAATGTCTTGAATAGCTTCTATGATCACAAACAAATTTGGCATTTGGGCATTAATAGTTTATGTGTTTACCAAAAATGAACAGTCCTGCATGAGAATTACGGTTTGAATTCGGTTTGTGTCGATTTACGTGGGCGTGGCCAAAGTAGTTATTAAAGCAATAATATTTCGTTCTCATCTCTTTCTATTGCTCATCTTCTTTTGCTAACATTTTTTGCTTTCCACACTTTCTCACATAGGTATTTATTCCTTCGTTTTAATATTTCCGGATTTTTTTTTTTTTTTTTTTTTTTTTTTTGGAGTTTTAGACACTGTTTTATGTTCCCAAAAAACCTTCATAAACATTTTTTCAAACCCCACTTAAATTCATTAATTTCCTTTAAAATTCCTCACACTCCTTTTTTCTTTTAAAGAAAATTCCTTCAAATTAAACGAAATATTTCCGTGTAGAAGACCCGGAGGAGTGCAAAAGAATCGCAGCATACTAAATTATGCAAAATTGTACAATTATGTTAATTAATTGACGCAGTCTGTGCTCGCTCTCGCCCATCTTAACCGGCCACGCCCTGCCGCCTCCGCCTCTGCTGGCAATTAGCACCATAAAACGCAGGCAAAGTGATTTTATTTGTGGCGCCTCAGCAAAAAGAAGCCAAAAATAGCGTAGTCAAAAAATGCCACGCCCACTCATCCCTCACGAATTTTGGGCCTACAGTTAACCTTACATAATTAGCGCCGAAATTTCGTTTGTGTTTAGAACAAAAGCGCAGCGCGTTGCAAAAAGTGAGAACTGCCAACTGCTTTTATTAATTTCATAATTCACCGAAGGGCACGATGAAACCCTGAGGGTAGTAGAGGGGGTGCTTAGAGGTACCGTAGCGGGTGTTGTGCCGTCTACCGTGGGCACGGCTTAATTATTGGAAAATTAATGAATATGCCATGTAGATGTTTTCATTATGGCTGACTACCCTCTCTCTCTCTCTCTCTTTCTCCCTCTCTCCTTCTGCCTATAGTATTCGCATGATTAATCATTTGCTTTTCGTTGGGCTCTGGCATGGAGGTACCTCATTGTTGAACGAGGTTAAACCCTCCACTCAAATGATTTTCACTTGCAGCACATTTTCATTTTCATAACACACTCGCTTGCTCCGTTGTGCCCCTTAAAACACGTTTCAATTTGGTTTCGCAGCAGCAGGTTGCTGCGACAACAAGAACAACAACAACAACAACAGATGCAACGAGAGTCTCCCCTCAAGGTATGCAACATAAAACCATGAAATATTATATGCAGCAGTCGTTCTGGCTTTTTGATCTGCCTTTTTTGTCGCTCGCATGTGGCATATTAGTTGGCTAAAGAAGTTGCCTGCCCTAAGTTGTGGTTGCAGTTTAAATTTGGTGACTCTCAAGCAAACAGCAGCTGAGTTCCTTGGGTTATAAATGAGTTTTTTGACGGTATAATGAAGAGATTGATAGTCTGACTTATGAAATGTTGTGTGTTTTAAAGCAAGAAATGTTTGAGTTTCTTTAAGGTAGGTGTAATGTAATGAGAGCTAAGGTCTTAAAATTAAAATGAATAGGTTACAGATGAATAGGTCACATTTAATAGGTTGCAAATTAATAGGTTACAAAAGAATAAGTTACAGATGAATAGGTTAAAATTGAATAGGTTACAAATGAATATGTTATATATAAATAGGTTACAATTCATTGAATGCATCTCAAATTATTAGGGAGGCGAAAACAAAGCTCGTGATATGTATAGCAACTGATTGACTTGGGTTATCTTTGGCATTTTAATAACCTCATCCATAAAACGCTGCACACAGTTTTGCCAACATATCAAATTTGTGTCCTCAAAGTTTCAGCTGAATCGCATGTAAATAACAGTTTAATATGAAGTTTCAAAGTTATGGCAGCTCATTTGCCAGTCGTACAGGCCCTTCATCTATCAGTGTGTGTGTGTATGTGTATATAAATATTCACGCAGCATATTTGCCAGCTTGTAGCCCACTTTCGGTTGTGCCATAAAGGTAAATATTTGCACTTGTAAATGACATTCATATGCGACCCCGTCCACTTTGTCTCTGTTTCTCTTGCTGTCGCACCGTTGCACTGCTCCACTTTATGTTTGATCGTTGCAGTTGAGCTCATACACACACACAGACACAAACACACATATACTTACACACACATGCATATAGAATATATGGCGGAGACTTTTTTAAACCAAACATATTGCGAGTGTCGTGTGTATTTCTCATAAATCGGCTTAAAAAAAGCGAATGTCGCAAGGGGTGATTCGTGCATTCGTTTTGTGAGAAGGGTCAGCGGGACTTGGAGAGGAGGGGTGCTGTAGAGGGCAGGCGTTACAAGCAGGTGTCACGTATATTTTGCATTTTACGTACGCATTTTACGCAACATACTGTAGTCAACATTCCCATCATTCTTCCTTCTCCACCTCCACCTCTTCTTCCATTTCCCATCTGCCATATCATAGCAGCTCGAGTCTTGACTTGGCTTGACTTATTTTTAACATCGTTAGTTGGTTTCTCTTCTGCTTGCCTCTCGCTCTTCTTTTTTATTTTCTGTCCTGCCACTTGTTGTATGCTGTCAGTCTCAGCTGCCGAGATTTATGAAGTGCAACATGCCACCATCTGCCGCCCCCAAGGGGCAAGTGAGTAGTACTGGTTGGACATCTACATTTATCTATGGGGCCGGGCAGGGTTGTCTTCCTCCTGCCTCAATGCTGTACTGAATTGTGGATGCTGCTGAAAACATTTGTTTATTTACACACTCGCAATTTCTTGCTGTGCATCTCTGCAGTTGAAATGCTTTTTAATAGAGTGCAAGCGGTTTTCAGTGTTGCAAAGTGTGCTGAATATTGGAAAAATAGGTTGCTTATGATTAAGATATTGTACAAGTTTGACTTAGTTGAAGTTTTTATGATTTATAGAAGACAGTAGAAAGACACACTGAATGTTAAATCAATATTTACGTGAAATTGGTTCAGTCTGTTAGTTTTTTGAGAAATTCTTTGAATAAACGTTAACTATTCAAATGATTAAGGAAATTTAAAAATTTGTGTATGCATAATTCGAGATATCAAAGAAGAAGAACTACTTGACAAAAACGGTTTCTTAAATATATAACTTCTATGTTTTGCGTATTTTGTGTTGCATACTTTAGGGAGCTACTTCGGGAGCAGCTTCCGACCAACGATTTCTTAAATAACTTTTAAGATAATTATCCGATTGCTATCAAACTTTCAAAAATCAATTGGGCATTGATAATTATTGTGTTTGCCAAAAATGCACTATTTTGTATTAAAATTACGCTTGAGATTCGGATTTTATCGGTTTATCGGGGTGAAAAAAGGTGTGACCATAATCTAAAACAAATTTGATTTGCGTGAATAAAAACAGTGATACCAAATTTGGTTACCCTAGCTGTTATAGTCCCTGAAATCTATGTTTTATACGAACGGGAAGACGGACATGGCTATATCGACTAAACTGTAGATGCTGATTAAGAATATATATCTATAAGTAGCTTTTGGGCTCTGGTACGCCTCCTTCTGCCTGTTACAAAAATGTTTGGTTGGCACAAAGTTATAATATCCTTCTATCCTAGCAGATATAAATTAGGAACATTTTTATATGCATCACTTCAAGATACCCGAGATGGTATATTATTATAGCATGCATAGTTATAGCAAAGCATGCTGGCTATCATTGAAATCGACTTCCTCTTAACATTTTAAAATTATAATTAAAGCAATCTTTGTGCAATCACTAAAATAAATGTTTAAGAATTGTGCGCTGTTTGAACATTATCATCATCAGCATTTTGCCATAACCAAAGGTCAGTGAAAAGGGCAGTCAAGATATTTTCCTTGAGAATTTTCCGCACGCAGCGAAAAATTATGCAAAATGAAAAGTGTAATAAACGCTAATGAGGCTGCTAAATGATTAGACCAAAGAGGGGGCGGGCTCCGAAAAGGAGGAACTCCTTGAGAGAGTTCAGCAGTTTTTGTGGCTTTTGCTGATTTGGCTTATTTCCCGCCGTTTTGGCAGCTAATTTATGGCCGGGCTACGTTCCGTTATAACTGTACATTTAATTGCATAATTATGTGTAATATATTTAATTTTCCAATTGCAGCACCCGACAACAACAACCCTCAGGATGATGCCGAGTTGGTTCGCGTGCCACTGCGCCGTACCGAACCGGATCCGGACTTCAAGGACTTCACGGGTGTCATTGATACTGGCGACGGTACACCACCGTATCCATTCCTAAGAGAGCGTCCGTCGAGCTTCAACTTGGGCATCTTCGATTCATTCGATGGTAAGTCAGAGACACACACTGTGTGTGCCACACATGCCACATGCCACCACGTGATGCATGTGATTGCAATTTGCGTTTAATCGCAATTTTATGCTGAGCTTGGAGTAATTGCCGGCGGGTACAAGTGCGTTTAATGCCGATTTCATTGTTATGGTTATTACATGTTGCAATTACTAGCAGGGGCAATATTAAAGCCACTGGCACGTCAACTTAAGCCAATTAGTCAAGTTGTGTACAGGGTACGAGGGTCGTTTGATAAGTCCCTGACTTTTTGTATTTGCCGCGCACCTGCTCTAAATACAACACTGCTCCTGTCAGCAGTTATCGATTAACAGCTGACTGTAAAATTTTGAGAAAGCTGCGTTTCTTAGTTTGCGTTTTATAGGCATTGAAAGCAGACGATCTCGTGAATTTTAACGAAAATGGAAAAAAGTGAATTTCGTGTGCTAATTAAGCATTATTTTTTGCGTAAAAAATCCATCACCGAAACCAAGGAAAGACTTGATAAATATTATGGGGACTCTGCACCATCAATTTCAATGGTTAAGAAATGGTTTACTGAGTTCCGTTGTGGTCGTACCAGTACAAGTGATGCCGAACGTTCAGGTCGCCCAAAAGAGGTCGTCATGCCAGAAATCGTCGACAAAATCCATGGAATGATATTGGATGATCGGAGAATGAAAGTGCGTGAGGTAGCTGAGGCTGTAGGCATCTCAACTGAACGGGTACATCACATTTTACATGAATATTTGGACATGAAAAAGCTTTCCGCGCGATGGGTGCCGCGATTGCTCACACACGACCATAAGCGCAACCGTGTGACCATTTCAAAGGAGTGTTTGGCGATGTTCAACCGCAATCCAAACGAATTTTTGCGCCGTTTCGTTACCGTAGACGAAACATGGATCCACCACACCACACCAGAGACCAAAGAACAATCAAGACAGTGGGTTTCTCCGGGTGAACGTGCACCAAAGAAGGCCAAGGTGGGTCTGTCGGCCAACAAGGTCATGGCCACAGTTTTTTGGGATGCACAAGGTATCATTCACATCGATTACCTTGAAAAGGGTAAAACGATCACCGGCGAATATTATTCAGAGCTTTTGGACAGATTCGATATTGATTTGAAGCAGAAACGACCGCATTTGGCGAAAAAAAAGTGCTGTTCCATCAGGACAATGCACGGGTGCACACGTGTGTAGTCAGCATGGCAAAATTTCATAAATTGGGCTACGAACTGCTACCCCATCCAGCATATTCTCCAGATTTAGCCCCCTGTGACTATTTTTTGTTTCCAAACATGAAGAAATGGCTCGGCGGTAAGAGATTCGGGTCAAATGAAGAGGTCATCACAGAAACAAACGACTATTTTGAGGGCCTTGAGAAAACCTATTATTTGGAAGGAATAAAAAAATTGGAAAAACGCTGGACTAAATGTATAGAGCTAAAAGGAGATTATGTTGAGAAATAAAACGCTTCTTTGACGAAAAAAATATATTTTATTCAAAAAGTCACGGACTTATCAAACGACCCTCGTATATACATTGAGCTTCTTTCAAAAGTTTGTCTCGCAAACAATTTATCAAAATATTATGCCAAAGTATTTCATATTTATATTGATATATAGCAGCGATATGCTGCATAATCTGGCTGACCATTAAAAGTGAAAACTTTTTGCCTGGCAACAAACAGAGAAAAGCATTTCTCAAAACGGCTTCTTAACTAAGATGAAGATGAAGATGAGGATGAAGATGAAGCCGTGCGACTGAAGATGTGCCCCAAAAACTTCATAAATCTTTTGCTAACTAATACGCTGACAAAAGTTCTTAAGCCAATGCTCGTTTTATATGCATCAAAACTTTTATTTAGCTTCGCCCTCGCAGAGATAACAACAAGTTTAAGAGCAAAAACAATGAAAACAGGCAAAAAGTTCTATTTACTTGACAGGGTTTTCACGAGAGTTTACTGTGAAGAAAGTAGAGCTGGCAGATTGAATACTCTTTGAATGTAGTGAAGAAAGTTTTGAAAATAGTTACAAAATATATATAAATAGTATACGCAAGGAATGATAGAAGCACTAGGTCAATAGTTAGATTACTCGTAGGACTATAATTTTTATTCATATCGTATAATGTTTCTAATGAGCGAGAATTTATGGAAAAGTAGACAATTTTATACTTTTTAGAAGCCTCCACTAACTGATTTCTCAGCAGAACATTTTGTGTTGAAAAAGATTCACAATATCATAATTTTATACCAATACAGTACGTATCCAGTTTCCAAGATCTCCCAGTTATAGGGTATCTTCTCCCTGTGCCAATGTTCAGCTCAAGTTCTTCCCCAAATTGGCATTTCAAATGATGCAGTAAATTTGACCAGGCCAAGAACAGAATGAGAAATGGGTAAGATGTGCAGAAGAAGCACTTGCCGGAGGGAGACCTTGATGAAAGTTCAAAGGGCAACGTAGCTTATACTCGAAACGATGTCAAGCTGTTGCATTCGCTTTTGCTTCAGGTATTTGTGGCACTTTTTAAACTCATTAGAATGCAACAAGCAAATGAATTGCAACATGCTAAAGCCGGGCAAACAATGCGGTCAAGTATTTATGGCAAGGTTGAGAGAGGCAAAGGAATGGAGAGACAGAAGAGAGAGAGAGAGCGAGAGAGAGAGAGAGAGGGAGACAGACTTGCAACACTGCAGACAGAGGGTTGCAGCATATGTTCAACTAAGCGGGGAGGGGGTAAGAGAGGGTATTATGGGGCAGACGGGCGACAGCAAACGCTTTTTAGTGCGTTCATGGATTAAGGATTCGAAACAGAAAAACGCATTAGCAAGGCAAAAGGCGTCGCTGTCAAAGTGAGATGCTGGCAGACTTGCCAGACTTGCCACTTGGCACTTTGCAACACCTGCGGCAATTCCCAGAGCACTGCTGGCAACAGCAGCCTTTGTCTCTTCATTCTCTATTATCTTCAGTAGTTTGTTTTGCCGTGAAATTATACCACAGACAACAATTTGCAATTTTTCCCTTCTTTTCTCAGACATTTTCCGTCGCCTACGCGCTCGTCTCTGGCCCGTTGGTCTTAGCCCCGATGACTCAGAGTCTGGATCCGGCGACTCGTCTGAAATTGGCAGCCCCCTTGGCTTTGGTCTACGCGTATTGACACCGTCGAATACCCAAAATGGCAATACCACATCGACGGTTAAGGTGGGTATCCGAAACTTGACATATTGTGAGTTAATCTCAAGGTAACCTTATTCTTCTCGCAGGTTGTCGATGGTCACAAGGTGGAGATCAATGAGACCACCTATGGCGATGAGAACAGTCTGTTCAAGGTGCGTCTCGTTAATGTGCGTCCGCTGGAGAGTGGCGAGGAGGTCGCTGAGGGTGTTATCAACAGTCAGGGCGGAGTCAACCCGGTAAGTTCACCGAGCACGGAGGCACCTGTGCCGGTACCCAGACGCAGCGAACTCGCTGAATCCGATGAGGATGTCAAGCAGCCCAAGGACAATGAGGTGCGCGACATTGATGAACGTCAGGTATAAAAACAAAACAACAAAAAAAACTTTCGACAGCTTTCCGCAGCATTTGCAAGCAACTAAAATTTTCTAACCGGGAAATGTCTGCAAAACAAAAAAAACAATCTTCGTAGTGCTCTCTACTAACCGCCTACATATGCAACTATATACACTATATACTATACTATACATATATATATATATATATACCAAGCTATAAACAACATGTATATTGAATCATCAACGTTGTAAACTTGTAACATATATGAAAATTTCTAATATTTTTTTTTGTCAAATAAAGTTTTGCATAAAAACTGAACCAAACTCTGTATATACTATCTATATCTATATATACTGCTGATTCTGCTTGCCTTTTTTTTCCAACAACTAATTATAATTACAACGCAACTAATTTTAAGAAAACTGGTGTGGCAGGTGCTTGGAATGGCTGTGGTTTGATTGCATAATTTACTTTAATTTATTAAACTTAAGCAATTTAATCAAATTGTAAATTTGGGAACATTCTCTGATGATTTTGTTACAGCGTCTCTTTAACATCAACTGCATTTTATAGGGTATTATCAAGTCGCAAATATGATTTGTAGTCATCAATTGTTGCATTTTAATTTGCTGCTGTCGTCGTTAAAGCCATAATTAAGTTTTATATTATTTTGCCGACCAATAAAACCGTCATCCGCCGCAGTCATAAATATTTTATTAACACGACAAAATGTTTAATTGTACAATTAGATTTCTGCTTTCTTCTCGCCCTATTTCTGCTCCAATTCTCCGACATTGTAATAATATGCATATATTTGTTTAATAGATTAGCGAGATGCGACAGTTTTTTATTCAATGTAATTCTGTTTGCTTTCGGATTGACTCAATTGCGCCAAAATTAATAATGCAAACAAATTATGCATTTTATTATGTGGGAGGCAACAAAAAAACATACTAAATTGGAAGCAAAAACAAATTATAGTAGTAAATTGGCTCGATAAGATTCCATGCCTAAATCTAACCAGTGTAATTATGCTGTGAGCGCCATATGAAATATACATAGATAATTGCATAATTAAAGGGATTTGCGACAGTTGAAAGTTTTCCAGTTGAATAATTTCAGTTATTTTTTTTGTATCGGTCAACTATATGTGATTTAAACCAATATGATTTATGGCAGAAGTTGTTTCTGTAATTCCTTTTTAAGCCGAGCTTTATTCAACTTAAAGCAGGAATGCATTTTTGGTATTTAAAATATTATAGAAAAGCGATTTAAGTTTACTTTTTACTGTATTTTATGCAAAGTACTTATTATGAACTTAAATCAATGTTTCTTGAGATATAATCGGATTCTTTAATAAACTTAAAGCTTAACTTTAACTAACCTATTCTTAGAATTTAATTGTGGCATTGGTAGGATAAAATGTAAACAAAATTAATAGCAAAATCTGTTTGATATAAAGTACATAAGGCAATTTATTTAATTGAGCTTTCTTCAGAAAAGCTTTTATTCGTTTTCTCTTTAAATCCTTCCACTCCGTTCCTTAATTGTTATAGATTTAATGTTATATCAAATGACGTTGTTTAACACCTATAAAAGTGAGCATTAATAAGCTCTTTTAAATAAGCTTTAAAGCTTTCTCTCTTTTAGAGAACGAATTAGTAGACTGAGCTTCAAATACTTTAGAAATTCAACTTTAATTCCTCTATTAGACGATTTTCAAGCGTTGCAGCGTTGCCAGACGTTGCTGGACACGCACTAACGGTTGCGTTATTAATGTGCTTTCAGCTCCCGGCGGTGGCAGCAGCAAATTTAACGGTACATGCATCATATATGCGGTTTTTCAAGTCCATTAATTACTTTTAGCCATAATAAAAATTAATTTATATTAAAAGTCATGCGCCTTCCCTCCAATTCATACGCATAAATCCTTGTCTTGGGCGTATTGCCTGACACTGAACGTGTATACATATGTATATAGGAGGGGGCGTGGCAACAGCACTACGCCCACTGTAGTATTTATGAGAATTTATTATATCGCAATCGACGAGCACGCGACTTTCGAGCATTTTGCGTGTCGCCGCGTCGCGTTTACCCAACTTTTCCCCTCTCAGGACCTCGTACGTAATACGCATAAATCAGCGAGAAATTAATAAATGACCGTAAAAAAAATATGCAATGCGGTGTAAAGCGCAATTATGAACAAACTTTAAAACGCTTAAGTGACATGTCACTGCAAATTTAAACAATGCATATCCGGAGAATCCAAAAATCGAGAAATTAAAATAAGAAAACTATTTGAGGAATCGTGAAATTTATTCAATTTCGGTACAAATAGTTTTTCATCTCTCTCTCTCATTCGACAGGATATTGAATGCTGCGGTTTTGGCACCCCCAAACTCCTGTATGAATTTCATTTGAATTGAAAATGCATGGTTATAAATATTAATATAGAGAGAGGGCACACAAACATACTATATATATGTATATATATATATATATTGTATGGTAAACCCCTCCAGTTGAAAATATTGTGAAATTTGGTTGAAGGCTGTTAAACAATTTGCTGGGGACCCAGTCAAATATTCGTTTGTACTGTGTATTTTATTAATATTTTGCTATTAAAAAAACCTTACAAATATCCGACTATATAGACCGCATTTATCGCATACAGATGTATATAGCTGGCACTCGCAAAGCGCTTCAAACTTTGTAAAAATTACTTTGTGCAGTTGCATTTCAATTTGTTATGTGCCCCGTTTTTTTACGCCCTGTTTAAACATGGCATTTGCTTGAGGGTAAGGGGTAAGGGGTAAGGGGTCAGCGCCTGCGGCAGCCTGCGTGCGTGCTACAAAGTGAGCATGAAATGAGCAAAAAGCAGCGGGAGCAACGCAGCACATAAAATATGCAGCGTAAAATAGAGCGTTAAACTGCGAAAAAAAAAACCAACGAGTGCATGTAAAAAAGAAGGACGAGGGACACAAGAGGGTTAAGAGTGACGCAGGGTTGCACACACTAAAGATTGACAAGCATAGCTCATAAATTTCGCCAGGTTATAATGCGTTTTTACTTCCCTAAACTAAGTGGATCGAGAGTTTATCGCGGTATTTGCACAAATTTTATTGAGTGTGAGAACATGATCTGAGTTTATTGAGCTTTACTTACTGAATAATAATGAGAAGGAACTGATATCTTTAGTGTGAATCGGTTGAGAGGTAGTTGTCAGTTATAGTGCTTCGATTTTATAACTTCTGCTTTTATATCTTAGGTCTGTGAAGAGAAAAAACTTAGATTCTACAATAATAAAACTCGTTTATACCTATAGAGTTTAGTTTATAGTTAATATGGTGTTCCAATCAGCACAAACCCTATATGTTTTGTATTTTGTCTTCAACAAAATGACCAATATTAATCAATTTTAATTTCAATGTATTGTTGAACAAGAATATATATAATTTTCATGATATCTTCCCAATCTGAATATCGTTACATACTGAGGTACTTAGACTACATTCCTTTTATAAGAGTATACAAATTGTACCTTGCAATCCCTGTAGGTGCACATTATAGAATTTATATAATTATATTGTACAACGTTCGGCTCAATTTGCATGCGGTTTTGTCACTTTCGGTATGTGTGGATATCGTCTCGAATAATTAGCGGCGAATTCTAAGAAAATCATCGTAAATTCGCCGGAAAAAGTCATTAGGTCGTGATTCAACCTTTCCGTAGCTCGTTAACATTCGTCGCAGCCTCCGTTGCGGGTTCTATTTATACAGATCCATCAACTTGCTCGACAACAGGTTATATAATTAAATCATCTTTAGACACGTGTTTGCCGCCGCATAGTGCAAAAAATACTTGAATGAGTGTAGCAAATATAAATAACAAATGCGCATTTTGTATTATTAATGCTTATTTCTGCGAACCTGTAAACACACAAAACATACACACTATGGACACGAATAGAAATGCTAGGGCAAGCAAGTCAGAAGATGAACTTGTGACGTCACAAGTGATCGGTCGGCCGAGTGACCAACAAAACTGTGAATGAATGTCAAGCCCGGGGGCACTTCGCTCTTTGCATGCTGATTTGTTTTGTTTATTGTTGTTGTTTTTGCGAGGCATAAATAAAGATTTCACACGAAATGGTATCAGACGAAGGTGAATCATGCGTGACGCAGCGCATAATAAGCAGCAAATACGTAAGTGTGCGTGCGTATGTGCGCGGGAGAGCGGCTTTGTAAGAGATTAGCAGTCATAGAGATTGAGGGAGCTGCTTAGAATATGTGAAAGGGTTAACAGTGAGAGAGAGAGAGAGCGGAGTAAAGCCAATGTTAGGAGCAGCTTACAAATAGCTGCGCAGCCCACTTAACGTTAAAACTTAAGTGAGAGCTGCTCAGAACATGTGATACTTAACAGTGAAAGAGAGCGGACTAGAGCAAATGTTAAGAGCAGCTTAGAATCACCAGCGTAGCGCATTTAAAATTAAAGCATTCCTCTACACTGCTGTTAGTTTTTTTGCTTTATTGTGCCTGAGTGAATCACACTTTAACTCTATAAAAGCGAAGCTGCGTTCAAAGCTGTCTTAGTTGATAGATTCAGCGCTCGAGAGACGCATTTGCCGCTTGCTGTAAGTTTATTATTTAAATAATTAATTTAAAAATCAACTAATTTGCATGCTGCGACTGCTTTTTTGTACTAAACACAGTTGTGGGCGAAAAACCAGACAAACTATCCACATAATTGGCAACTTAAGAGTAATTCAAACTTTTATTCAATCTATTTACATATACGTGCACGCATACATACACCCACACACACACCCTGATGCACCCACAACTCATTACATATACACACAGCGCACTCGACCAACAACACCAACTACAACAGCAACAAAAGCAACTACAGCCCCAAGCACACTTGCCTCCAGCTCGTCCATAGAAGCCACTGCAGAGGATACCCAAGCAGCCAGCAGCAGCCACATCCAACCCAGCATAATGTCCGCCGACCTGAAAGCAACTGCGCCACAGAAGGTGGAGGTTGAGGTGGAGGTGGAGGAGCAGCAGCAGATGGTCCCAGCTCAAGACGCCGTCACAATGGCGCATAATGAGGAAACGGAAATGCCGTTGGATGACAGCGACAGTCATAATGCGGCGGAGCCCGAGCTCTTGGCGGCCATTGAAAACTTTGGCGGTGACGACGACGACGACGACGACAACGACCCGCAGTTGAAAGAGCTACGGCAGCAGATGCAGATGCAGATGCATAGGGAGCGGGAGGAGTTTGAATCTTCTGACGATGAGGAGGAGCACGTCGCGGCGGCCGTTCAAATGAGCGACACCTTCAACGATGAATGGGCCTCCTTGGATGCGGAAGCGGAGGACGGAGACGATGAGGTTGCAGATCCTGAAAACGATTTGAATAATCACATTGACATCTATGAGAACATTGTGCCCGGAGATCTGTCCAATGATATTGAAGTCAATGATGCAGCTGCCAAGGATCCGAACTTTCCCATAAATCCAGATGCGGAGGTCTTTGATGTAACGCAACACGGTCAAATGCCTACGATGGCCAAGTTCGAGAAGTTATCCCTGTAAGGGCATTCAAGTAATCGCTTTTTTCGTAGTTTTTTTTTTTAAGTCTTAAGTCTTTAGCATCTAAATCGCACACTGCATTCATTTTCATAGCTCGTATATCTTGTGAAGCTCTTTACTCACTGTGTGATACTCAAAAAAGGAGCCCAACAACAGAAAACATATCAAAGAGCTGAGCTTTCATTAAATTATTAACAGCGAGATTATAAGAGTATTAAATAAATAAGTATATTTATTGCTTTAAAATATATATTAATAACAAATACAACTATATGGTAAGTTATTTTTGGGGTATTATATATTTTCTTTTAGTAATTGTTTTTTACTCTGCGAGGTAAGCTGTTTATTTGTCCTCCACTTTGTATTGTACATAATGAATTGGCTATTTGATTAATGGTTAACTTATGGCCAGTTAAGTATGCGTTATCCTTTTGTTGTTTTATTGTTTTTAAAGGGTTAATCGGTTTACGACAACGGTTTTTTTTTTGTCTAACAGATAACTGCTAAGGCAGCTACAGCAGATGTAAAAGGAAGCTTAGCATTACGCTGCTGTTAGCATACGTAATGTTATTGATTGCACATTTTCTTGTTGCTGCTGTTATACGTTTCGTACTGTTTTCACATGCATGTATATCCCTTCCATAATAGTATATTCTTTAAACAAGTATGTTGATTTATGTTCGTGTGCAAATAACGGTAAAGCAGTTGTAATATTTGCCATTTCATTTCATATTTACCTGTTTAATATTTACGCTTCAATTTCATTTTGCTTTCGCTTGTTGTATGCAGACACTTAACGAATTTTTGTTTTGTTTGTTGTTGCTGCTGCTGCCGTTGCTTCTGCTGCTGTATATGTTGAGGGTGGGGGATTGTAAGCCCATTGAATGCACAAGTGGCCAACATATTTGTGTATATTTTGGCTGAGGACGTGCAGGGGAGAGTAAGCACAGGAGGCAGTGCTGCTGCAACTGGCCAGAAGCCAGAGAATCATCCACATGGGCAGAATTGGAAGCTGCTGCACCTTAACATACCCTGTTAGCCATGAGCATGCATATGTTAAGTGATTGACATTGCACTGTAATCTGGTGTTTTTTATAAAAGGAGAGTATCTTTACAAGATACATGGTATGAGCTCGTCGGGCATAGTGCCAGTCGTTTACTTGGTTTGCATAGGGAATAAAAGTAAGTAATTATGGAGCTACCATCTCGTCTGCTTTCATTTCTCCCTCTCCCTCATTCGCTGTTCGCTGGCAATTGGCGCCGTTTCAAGTGGCAATTGGCGGCATCGCAATGTGCAGCGTTGCCACCCTGCACCTGTCTGCTGCAGCGTATTCTTCTACTTTGTTGTAACTTTTCAATTTGTATTTACAACTGCAAACGTAATACGAGTTCATTTTGGGAAATAAAATCGCGATGATGTGTGCTGAAAAGTTATCGAATTCCACTTTAGACAGCATATACGGAAGAGTAAGCGAAGAAAGTGGTGATAATTAAACTGAAATTGAACAGCTTTCGTTCTCTATTTCTTTTTCATCGATAACTCTTCCTATCTTTTATATCTTTTTACCTTTCTTAATCTCTTTCTTTGTCTTTTTATAACATATCTAACGATCATTCTATGCTTCTGTATGCGTCTCTTTTTTTTCTCTTTATATCTATGTCTTTATCTCTCTGTGTTCCAAATTTAATTACACCATTTCCAAATGCAATTTACGAATACAAATTTGTTTCATAATTCTCCCGTGTTATTGTTGCTGTTGTTCCTTTCGACACAGTTGTTAGTGCTGGCCACACACGTGCCACAACCGCAACAGGGCGTCGGCGGCCAGAGGCGACGTCCCTAACCTGCATTCCCTCTCGCAGATACTTAACGATGCGAGCGACCAAACCAACCGACCCTGCGCTCCCGCTACCTCTCTCCCCCTCCGTCTGTCTTCGACTGCTTGGGCATCCTTGCCAGTTGCGTAAAAACTAAATACATAGTTAAATTCGTTGGCAACGCTTTGTTGACGCTACGTCGTAGAAGGAGAGAGTGGAAGGGGAGAAACGAAGAGTGTAGAGCGGGCACGGATTTGGCAGAGATTAGAGTCGAGTTCTTGTGGTTGCTTTGTTGCGCGTTGAACTTAATTAATTTTCGCTTATTTGATTGTTTGCCTGGTACTGTGTTAGCACCACTTGTAATATTTGTTCTTGTTTAGAGAGGTAGCTAAAAAATGCACAATGGAGTTTTCACTAGAAGAGCTCTTTATTTAAACAAAACAAAGCACATCGGTTTTGAACATGCATACATACATATAATATGTAGTTAATGCTTATACAGGTTCTGTCTCTCTCTCTCTCTCTCTCTCTCTCCTCTTGTGAATTTCATTTATTAATCCTTTTTACCCTTTTTTAATTCAGTTTCAACTCGCTTCAATATGGTATCCATATTGTTAACGAGGTGTTCCATCACGTCTTCAAGCAGTGAGATACGATTATTAAGACTAAAAAAAAAAGAATGAAGTTAAGCATAAAGTATATTAAAAGATGCAAGATTATAGACTTACCGATAAATATCTTTACTCTTGACTTCTTCCGGTACATCTTCAAAATATTGAGCTCTAGAAAAGTCAAACAGGATTATGATTATGTGCGTAGGTATAAATACATATATGTATATTTAGTATATGTAACTTACTCGTTCGGTGACAAGTTTTTGTGGAATTCTGATTTTTGTTGATCGTAGCGAGTGGAAGCAGTTGGATCACTTTGAAATTCATCACTATCTGGTCGCTTTTCCTCGTCAGCATGTTGTTTTTTTCCACAGCGAATTATAAAGTAGAACAATTTTGATAGCTTCTTATAGATATATTTACCAAGTTGACTGCGTCCATGGGTAATTTCACTCTTAACTGAGTTATATGTTTCCATTATGATGGCCAAAAACATATTCTACAGAGTGAAAGATTTAAATGAAAAGAATTTTCAAGTTGTTTCATTGTTTACCAGTAGAATGAAGAAGACCAGAAGAATGTAGGTTAAAAAGTAGATGGGCCCCAGTATACGGTTAGCCTGCTCGATAAGATTATACTGAAAGTCACCAAGTATCATGCGTATCATTGTCAAAATGGAAGTAATAAAATTGCGAAAATCGGGATGTTTTGTTCCAAACAGCAATAGACCCAATTGGGCATAGGCTATAAATACAATACCAAACATGAGACTGAATCCAGCCAGATCTTTGGAACACTAAAAGCGAAAATTGCGATGGTAAGGAGAAGAAACAATTAAGAAACGGATTAAAGTTTGAACTTACACGCTTCAGTGTGGTCGTAAATTGTACAAGAGTCTTGTTGAAACTAATAAATTTAAATATTTTGATCCAAACCAGAAATGCCAAAATTGCCATCATGTCCACATATATAGTATTCCAGAAGCAAATTGTATCCAAACTTTGATAGCTTTCAAAATGTTTAACGTTGTATATCAATTTGTACACCCTATACGTATGCCAGATGTTATAGACCAGTGCCAAATAACAGAACTAATTACGTTTTAATTAGATAAAGTCATGTTAGATGAAATCTTGAATTATTTTTTTTCGGTTTCTTACCAATAAAATAATTGCGTCAAGCACATTGATTGTTACTTTAAAGTAGTTCTTAAAGCCCGATCTTCGTATTGCGGAAATCTCATTGATATTATAGTAAACAACCATAACATACCAAAATATATAGATAACGGTATTTGTCATGCTTTTATCGGTTATAAAAGAGAATTGCTTGACGGTCTGTAAATGGGACTGGGGTATAACACCGCCAGTCGGTGGAATTTCGGCTATCAATCTGTGGATGAAATATTAAAAAAACCAGAAAGAAAGGCTACCTAAGGCATGCCTAAGTTTCTATACCCTTGCAGGCTCTTATATCCCCCGATCGTTTCAATACTAGCTGTATATTAATGGTGCTAAATAAATTTGTTATTTGAATTTGTTATAGTGGTAAGATTCTTATGAAATTTTATATGCATTTTAAATATATAGAAAAAGTTCGATGTAGTAAATTTGATTAAAATAAAAATGGTCCGATAGTTGATGCTGATTCAAAATATATATACTTTATAGGGTCAGAGATGTATGCTTAGGTGCGTTGTAAACTCATGGTCAAAATTAATATACCCACTGTTTATACCCAGATATGAGATATTTTTTATAAAGGGCTTGGCAATTTTGGTTTTTACTCACTTGGCACTCTGAAACATATCGGTATTCTGATTGTAGAGATTAAATTCAAGAACACACAAACGTGATCCACGATCTAACCAATTATTCTGCTTTAGGCTCTTAATTTTATCTAGATTCTCAGTTTTATCATAGGTCATATCAACAGTATAGCCACCGCTCCGATAAAAATTCAGAGTAGTCCACAGCGGTCTTGCATCCAATTCCGACAATGATCTATAAGGTGCACCACCATGTTCTTTTTTGATTTCTTCTACGCTTGGCGAATAGTCTGCATAGCAGGAATTGAAGTACCTGATGAAGGCATCGTTCACAAAACAACTGTCTTTAATAACGCGTATCTGACGTATACGCGGTGGCCCCAACATAAGATTATCGTGCAAAAATATACGACCTTCAAGATGTGTCTTGTTGATACTTCGAAAACTGCTTTCATACTTTTCTCCCGGGTCTCTGTAGGTCTGGCCATCTGTATTTTTATCTTTATCTTTATCTGGCAGCTCTTCAGTAGGTGGATCAGGGGGTGGCTCTTCAGGAGGTGGCTTTTTTTCTGGAATTGGTGAGTCTGATCCATCAGAATTTGATATAGACATGTCGCCGTGAAGTATTACAAAATAGTTAAAGACCAGGTAATCCCACCAGTCGGAGACAGTAATTAGTTTTTCGAAGCTAACTGTTACAGATGGTGCCACGACCATTTCACGCATGGTAAATAGTTTCGAAATGGTATCGTTGAAATAGAACATGTATGGATGTCGTACGGATAGAGTGACTAATCAACGAGAGAAGAGAAAAGTGCATTAAATTCGATGATTGAAATATCGATGATTGTAACAACTTTCAAAAATAACTATCCATTAACTATTAGGAAAATGAAATACTTGATGTTAAGCTCTATTGATACTTGTATTGAAGGCTTCATTGGTCGACGAGTAAGTACTATCGATAATTCCTTTTGGCTTTCACTCATAATGCTATATGCAAATATCTACTATCGACAGAAGGGAGAAACTTACCCAATGAGGTCAAAATGAGAAACACTATAAAAACTCCAAACTCAATGAGAGCGTCACGAACTTCTTCGTCTGTTGTATATAGAAACCTTTTCACCTTTTTAGCCGGTTCCCGTGAAGTAGGAGCAGCCGATGGCCGCCCCGGCGGCGGAATACTCTGAGGTTGAGGATCCGATTTTTTGCGAGAGAATAACTTTACAATCCGACTGCCTTTCCTAGGCTTAGGATCGGTGTCGGTTTCAGTAGGTTGCTCGCCTAAATATGTTGATAGTTCGGCACGTTCCATAGTTTCTTTTTCTGAACCTCTTTGCATAGCTGGCACCTCGGGATCAATCGCATCTTCCTCAGTGTTTGTCTCATTGGGCTTATCTTTTTTCTTTTTGCGTGGCCAGAAATCTTGCGACTGCGACATCACAGTATCAGGTAGTATGAATTGTATTGTACGCGATTGTTCAGGTGATGGAGGGGAACGACGTAGCGAAACAAAATCCGATCGTGTGGGCGACTCAGAGCGAGAACGTTCCCGGCGACCTGCAGCTCCAACCATTGCAATCGATGGTGGCGGCGGTCGCGGAGGGCGTTCAGGTCGACGACGACGTCCACGCGGAAATTCCTCATCTTGATCATTATCGGCCATTTATATGCTGTTAACTTTTTTTTTTTCGCAGTTCTCTTAATTTATTTTTTCGTTTCAGAATAATAAAATGATTTTTGTTCCTCGAGCAAACTCGAACAGACTGAGCAAAGCTGAGCCAAGGGCAATGGGATACGAGCTGTGCTGACAGTTGAGTTTGAGCAATGTTTGCTTTGACCTGGCAAGCTATCAAAACGAGGCAGTAGGAAAGGGGGGGGAGGGGGGTTCAGAGGGCAACAAAGTGTGAGACACATAAAAAAGCAAGCAGCTCGAGCAATGCAGCCCGTCCAAGTGCAGAGCAGCGTCTGCCACTGCTGTTCCCTTGCAGACACATATAGCTCATATATCCTGGCTCTCTGTACGTATGCATATTTCATGCGTTAACGCCAACATTTGAATTGCAGCAGCTGCAGTGGCAGTGGGCGGGGCAGTGGCAGTAGAGCAGCGGGGGCGGAACTGGCAGGCAGTTTTTGATTTATGGTCCTCGAGTTGGGCAACTCAACCCGTGCCGGGCTTGGCTTGGGCTATCAGCGCCAGTTGAGTTGTGCCAGGACACATAAAAAATGCATGTACAATAGCATAAATGTGATAAGACCCTCAACAAACTGCTCACAATGGCTCCGTCCACTGGAGGGCTTAAGGACGCAGGCTCCTTAGAAAACTCATTGCACAATCAAATGGGATTTGCGCATTGCAAACTGTGCGATAATAAATGACATTATCCAATTCGAGAATAAATAAAAACGCATAAAAACGAGCACGAAGGTTAGCTTCGGCATGCCAATGGTTCTACACCCTCGATAAATAAAAAATTGTCATTCAGTTTTCTTTTGTTTTTTTTTTTTTAATATTTATTAATTTGTATTAAGTTCATTGAAAGTATTAAAGTATATAGTATAGTATGTATTCACTACAAAGCTCTGATAAACGCTAGATCATTTTTGATTGGTGTGTTTTATATCGCTTTATTTCTAAATAGTAATTAAAATTTATTTATAGGGAATTTCTTTTATACTTTCAATGCAATTTTAAGTACACTTTTAGCAAAAAAAAAAAAAAAAATTGTTTTTAACTATTACGATCATATATAGTATGTGTAGCAGAGTTCTTGTGATTGTGATTTGCTTAAGAAACGTAGATAGGTTAGGTAATGCCTTAGAAGTAGTATAGATGTGTGTGTGTGTACTGCACTTTTAGAAGAAAAAAATATATAGTTTTTAACTATTACGTTCATATATAGTATGTATAGCAGAGTTCTTGTGATTGTGATTTGCTTAAGAAACGTACATAGGTTAGGTAATGCCTAAGAAGTAGAATAGATGTGTGGGTGTACTGCAAGTTCTAGTTAGATGGGGGAAATAACTTCATCAGCTTTCCGGTTTATTCCCCGCACTTTTCAATCTTTGCTCGCTACGAAGGGAATTTCGAATGTTTTGTGCCATAAACTAAGATAATAATTATAGTTCTTTCTTTCGATTAAAGGCTATAAATTAATTTGCTAGGTTGTGTTTTTGATTTGTTGTGTAACTTGTTTTTGATTTTCAATTCTTCATTGATTTTTGTGATATTTTTCTTTCTTTTCTCGCTTAACTATTTGGCTTTGAAAATACTTTGGCGCCACAACGCAGCTTCAGTTTGTTTTTTGCTGTTGTTTTTATTAACTTTTATTATATTTTTTTGTTTTTTTTTTGTATTTTTGGTTTGTCAATAATTTTATTTGCTTTGTGTTTTTAGTTTTGTTTGCCGACCACATGAATAATGAAAATAATGCACTAGAAATTGTTCAGCAAAAGTGATTACAACAAGGATGCAACTTTCAAGCTACTTCTTTGGTTGGTTTTTGTTGTGCGTATGTGTGTGTGTGTGTGTGTGGGTGGGGGTGTGCACGAATAGAACATCTGGCGTCGCCCTTTGCTTCATTTGGTGTTTGTGTGTGTGTGCTTAACATTAGATACATTTTGTAATTGGTCCTTTGGTTTCAGAAAAACTTTTTGCTAGAAAAGGCACAACATTTCCACTATTTACTATTTGTGTCTGTGTCTGTGTGTGTGTGTGTGTTTGGGACCCACGCCCAACGCCTTTTGTTGTTTAGCTAGTACGGCTTGGCCGCATCCTTGGAACGTTTCAATTGGACCTTTAAGCGTTTCGTGCCTATCTGAAATCCATGCATTGCCTGTATGGCCGCATTCGCTGAATGTGGATTATCGTACGAGACGAAACCGAAGCATTTCGATAGATTTGTTTGCTTATCGATAAACACCTTGGCCGATAGCACATTGCCGAAGGGCAGAAATGTCGATGCGAGATCGGTGTCAATGAATTCCTGAGGTAGATGATAGATAAACAGATTGCTGCCATCGGGTCCTAAGTGAGAGAGAGAGAGACAAATATAAATTTTTAGTGCCTGCCTAAAAGTATGCAATAAATTCTCCCACTCACCTTCGATCTGCTTGCCAGCTACACCAGCTGCTGCGGCCTGCAAAGCGCTCGCATTCAGCGGCTGCGCAGCGCCATATGCTGCTGCGGCGGCTGCTGCTGCTGCTGCATTGCCATTGGTCAGGCCACCCAGTGTGGTTGCTCCATAGGGATCGGCGGCGCCAGCGGGCCCTAAAAGTCGAGAGATTATTCCAGAGATTTTAATATTAAATTTACTGAATCAACTCAAACCTAGTCAAAAGAGAGAAAGATATTTTCGCTGCTGTTTGCTCTTGCTTAAGCTAATAGTTGTTGTTGTTCAGAGAAAACAAAATACAAATTACACGGAACACACACACATACAGAGAGACAGCGACACCCACCCACACACACACACATACACACACAGAGATTTGCACAATAAACGCGCCACGTCGCCACGTTGAGTTGAGTTAACGCATATGGGAAAATGTTTTATATATTTTTTGCCTGCCCTTTTGTTTTGTATTCGCTTTTTTCCTTCTCTTTTTTCCCTTCTGGCCTTACATTATTAAATTTTATATCCTTTTGTGCATCATAAAAAATTTGTTAGCCTTTGTTGTGCACACACACACACACACACACATACGCTGCACGACGCTTGCGTTTTTAATTGAGCCTCGACTTGTGTTGTGGGGTGTAGCAGCGCCCTCTGACGGCGCTTTGTGAAACACACAGACAAATACACGAATTTTTGTAATCTACTAAAAATTTATTACATTTTCTTGTGTTTTCTTTGTTATTTACATACGTGTGCACTAAACAACAACAAAAAAGTGAAATGAAATCGTAAAAACTCAAAAAAAAACGAAGATATTTCGCCATGAAAAGTTTTTTGCATTCCTTGCAACTTTCCCAGCACTCGGCAGTGAAATACCAGAATAATACTGTAAAAAATAACATAAACGTGCATTTTTATATGCCATAAAATTATGGCAACTACATTTTTTATGCCCAACCATTTTGGTTATATTGAGAGTTTTATGCAAAATTTAGAGAAATTAATATTTCAAAGTCTGGCGGCATCAATGTAATTGACAAATGGCTAATTGAAAGCGAATCTAATCGATCATACGCTATAGAGAGGGAAATGAAGGGATTTCGGGTTGTATTGAAATTTGTATTTACTCTTTTGTGTATCTATATACAAATATATGTCTATATAAATAGTGTTAGACACGATTTTGAATTTCAATTGAGAGTTTTCTCAAATTTATAAAACTATTGTAAAAATATCAAGAGTGTTTAATCAGGGGAATGAACAGATTTTGATTCTGAGGTTTTTACCAACTTAGGAATCGTAATCAGGAAATTCCAGCGGGCCTTAACTGGGCTGATTGAGTTTCTAAACAGTTTTTTACGATATGAAAAAACAATTTTCTATTTCAATTTAAATTTTTTCCCCTAGAATTTGTTCATGTATTTCTAAAAGTTCTCAAACTATTTTATACTATAGGTTTGTCAACCGTGAATCAAACAAACTTTATCTTTAGTTCAATAGAGTATTGAAACTTTCGCATTCAAAATATTTCTATAAATATGTTTTTATTTTTTAGTTTTTCAAGAGCAATCAACAAAGTTTTCTGCTACTCCAATTTGTTTTTATTTCTTTTTTCTATGGCATTGATTTGATTTCTACCCGTTGTTTTTTTTATTTGCATTTCGTTGTGGCAACATTGTAGAAATTGTTGCACGGTTTTAGTTATTGTTGTTGGAACAATAACAAGAAAAAAGTATGTTTATTGACAGAGTGAGTAAATAAAACTATGAAAACAATGGCCAGAGGGCAATGGCAAAGATATGACTACATGTGTTTTTAATTAACAATAGGCTGAACCTGTGGACTGGGCTGATTGTAAAAGGGCCTTCAGTGCGAGGGGTGAGTGGTGTCTCTGGGGTGACTTTATTAAAATAGAATTGGCACAGAGCGATGTGCAAAATTGGGAGCAGCTTAGGTATTTTTCTATTGTTTTAAATTGCAGAAAAAACTTTTGAAAATTGCTCAGTTTTTCTTTGATAAAATAGGTCAAATAATAGAAGGATGTTTAACCTCACATTTTTTAACCTCAAAATTGTATTGTATTTTTTATTATGGCTTACGGAGAGTGAAGTTGTATTAGGGATATATTTATTATTGAATTTATATATGTTGTCTATTATGATTAAATGAAATTCAATTGTCCCGTTAGCTGGAAAATACTTGGTATATACCAGATATAGATTTTTGTATATATCACATGTATATATAACCAAAAAATTTAATTTGTCATATTTTAGTTGACTTTACCAGTATTATTTGTTGGTATTTTCTAGTATACAGTGGTAATGCAATAGGGGAGCTGGGATTTTGTGTAGACTAGGCAGTTAGTATTTTGTTGGTATTATTTGTTATTAATTAAAAGGGCAGGGCACATGCAGGCGATATTTGCAGCGGGAATTGTATGTGTGTTGGCTTGGGTGTGTGAGGAGTGCAGCTGTATAGTATGCTATACTTATAGCTATATAGTATTAATTTGTATAGGATAACAAGGACAACACAGAGTTAGTATTAAGAACACATGGAACACGCATTCTCGCCCTACAATTAGACATAGATACACATACAGATACACACACACACACAGACATACATGAGTTGTACTTACAAAGCGCGCTCAGCGCGAGCGTTTGGCTGCTTGCCGCTGGTGGCGGAGGCGGTGCCACGCCCATTAGCTGAGCCAAATTCAATGCATGATGCGCATGCGTGACCAATTGTCCAGCGTTGGGCGCAAAGCTGGCGGCAAGCTGACGTTGTTGCAAGCCGTTGCTGTTGCTGATGCCAATGATGTTCTTGTTGTTGTTGATGTTAGTGTTGTTGTTGTTGCTGTTACTGAGGTGCTGCTGTTGCTGTACGCTGCTGATGCTGCCAAGACTGCTGATGCTGTTGCTGTGGTGTAGACGATGACTGTGACTGAGACTGCTGATGCTGCTGCCGCCGCCGCCGCCGCCGCCAATGCTGCTACTGCTGTTGTGCTGAGGCGTGCTTAATAGGGTTACCAAATTCTGCATAGACATGGATGCATTGGCGAGCAGTCCAGTGCCAGCAGCATGCCTGGCGGCAGTGAGCCCGATGCCGCCGCCGCCGCCGCTGCTGCCGCTGCCGCCGCCTGCGGATGATGGACCGAGTGGGCCAAGTGCGAGAGATGATGGTGTTGCTGCTGCTGCTGCTGATGATGATGGTGCTGGCCCTGCGCCGACGGCTGCTGCTGCTGCTGCGACTGCTGCGGCGGCGGCTGAGGCGTTTGCAGCGTGGGCAGCCGATAGAGTTGTTGCTGTGCTGCCGGCAGCGCCGGATGGTGATGGGCCGTGTTGGCCGTGGTGGGCACTGTTATCCGGTGGGTGGAAATTTAATCCTGATTTCAGTTTCCATAATAGGTTTTTTTTTTGTTTTTTTTTTTTTTGGTTTTTTGTACAGTTTTTTGAGTTTTGGTTTATGGTTGTAAGGTTTGGTTGAGTTGGTTGATTGATCGATTGATTGATTGATTGATTGATTGATTGATTGTTTGTACATGACCACAGAGTCAATCATAGACATACCAAAAAATGTTCAACGAATATTTATATATATAAAAAACATAGAAGAAAACACACACCCAATTGGATTATTTACATTTACAAGAAATTAAAAATTAATTTTGTCGATAATTGTTTTTGATTTTGTGTTTTATCGGATTTCATGTAAATTTTTGTAAATATTTATAAACATACAAATAATCATAACAAGAACATAAAAGAGCAAACAAACGAAAAAGGTGAAACAAAATAAAAGGAAATAAAAATGATAAAATAAAAAACAAACAAAAAAATAAATAAAACAAAAATGAAAAATAATAGCATGAATTTAAAGAAACTCAAAAAGGACGAAATTAAATTAAAATTAAAAAAAATTATAAAAAATTCAAATAAAATAAATATTTAAAAAACAATAAAAAATGCAATAAACGAATTGAAATGAATACAGTGTGAAGAAAATAACATAAAAAATAATAAAATGAAATTAAACTCAAAAATTAAGAAGTTCAATTAAATTATTAGAAAATCAAAAGTAAAATAATAAAGTAAATATAAATCAATAAAAAATGTCAGAAATGCAGATGTGAAATAAAAAATTAAATAAAAATAAAAGAATAAATAAAAAATATAGAAATAATATTGAAAATAATAATAAACTTATCGATAATCATAAACAGTTAACGCAAAGACATAAATTCTATTTTCGGAATGCAGTTAGACAAATATAACTAAATTATTAATTAAATTCAGAGGCGCGAAACAAAGGCGTGGCTGGCATTCAACTCAAAAAGGGGGCACTATGAAGAACTGCAATATTTTACTTGAATCTTTGAGTTACTTCTTCATATGGATGGCTAAATTAGTTCGGCAAGCAGCTACACAAAATGGGGACATCTGAACAGGGAGTATAACAGAGCGAAAGAGAGACAGAGAGAAAGGTAGATAGACAGAGAGTGGAAGAGAAAGAGACTGGCAGGCATGGTGAGTAGATGTGGGTGTGTGTGTGTGTGTGTGTATGTGTTGGTGTGTGTGTGTGAGTGTGGCATGCACACACAGAAATGAGCACAACATTCAACGATTTTAGGCACTTTTTTTTCCTTCCATTCCCTTTGAATGAGCTGCCTGAGCAAACCATTATTGCAACTATCATATGTGCTGGGGTAAGAACCTATTTCTATTCTCCTCTCATACCTCCTCCCTGGGGCGACTGTCGGCATAATAAAAGTTTAAGTACCACAAGCCCAGCAGGTGCGTTTTTTGTTGCTCTGCTCTCAAAGGATTTGCATTTGCTTAGCCTGTGTCTCTGCCTGTGTCCTTGTCATAGACCCGGGGCTATTGCTCTACCAGCTTTACCTCTGCACTCTATGGCATTTTTCTTTGATGCGCCACAGTGACGCCTTGGGGCCTTGGCTTGGCTTGGCTTATAAAAATTGCAGGCCAAAAAATGCCAGACTTGCAGGGGAGTGAGAGAGAGAGAGAGAGAGAGAGATGTAACTCCTTCTATGCCGGCAAAGACAACATGCCTGGCATGCCTCTACCACTATTTAATAATTAGCAAAATGCCACGCCCCTTTGCCAGCCCTAAAAACGACTTTTGGCACTTTTAGCGCAAATTGGTTAAATCAGCAACGATTACCGGCTAGGCACACTTAACGGTTTTTAGTGCACTGCTGCTCCCCTCAACAAAAGGCACGTTCCATACATTTGCCGGCCATTTGCTGACCCCCGCTCCCCTTTGTGTTCTTAACTTGGACTTTCTCGGAATCGGAGTGTCTGTGCTGACATTTAAAAACGTCATTTGTTATTCAAGTGGCATACGTCGCTCTAAGTTGCCTCCTCTAACTGCCCCCACTGTCCGTCGTTGACCGTCGTCCAGTTGTCCCCATCATCGTTCACTCGTCTACTCGTCCATCTGCCCTTACTGTCACCGCTTAGCGTCGTTTACGCTTCCTGGTTGTTCCCTTACTGCGATAGTTATGCTCTTCTCCTGGAGTTGCTTAGCTTGAGTATGTGATTTGAAATAGGTTCAATGTTTCGAATTGGATCGCATTACAATGAAGTTTTTTAAATATTTTTTTGAAGAAACAGTTGTTTTTTCATTGATGCAAAGTTTTTTAATTTTTAAGGTTATGTTCTATTGAATATTTTATCAATTTATGTAGGGAATGGCAATATAAGTTGCCAACATCTCGAAAATGTTTAGAAATGAATACGGGTAGTTATAAAAACTATTTCAATATGACGCTTTCTGAGGTTAGGTTTGAAATTTGACCTATCTTTTAGAATCAGCAGAGTTAATATTATAATTTCATATTTTTAGTATATTTTAACTATGCAGGAACTTCTAAACACGTTTGTTTATTTTCTCATATTTTAAGTTATTACGGGTGGTGCTTAGACCTATTTTGATATAGCGCTTTTTGAGGTTAGGTTTTTATTTAGATTGAAATTTAACCTATTTAGTTTCAAATATTCAGTAATTTTTTTCGATATTATATGAGAACTACTGAAACTGATGTGTAGTTTTCTAAGTTTTTACACTCGAATATATCTAAAGGGTATGCCAATTTTCCCTTAATACTTTCAGCTGCCCTTTAACTATTTTTTTTACGATTACAACACGCGTCGCTCAACATTTGGCTGTCTGTGATTTTTTTCAGCTCCAGCTCTCTTGTGCTTGATTTGTTATGCGCAAAATGTTCACGTCGTCGTCGTCGTCGAGACGAGCCAGACAAGGCGAGGGTGAGTAGTGGCAGAGTTCGGAGTTGTACGGAGACCTTTAGAAGGGGGGGCGTGGCATGATGGTCATTCTAATGAAGCGACATTGCATATGCAACACGTACAGACGACACTGCGAGCTGTCCGGCTATGCCTAGCTGTCATTGTAACTATAACTGTAGTAGGTATGTGTCTGTATTTGTATCAGTGTGTGTGTGTGTGCGTGCGTGTGTGTATGTGTAGTTGTTTCTTTGTTGCTCTGAAATCTGTGCAATTCCTTTGCCTTTTTCGCTCTCATCGTTTTGCCTTGGCCATCATCGCCATTGCCTGCGCCTGCCTGTCGTCCACCTTTTAATCCTATTACAATTTTTGTTTTATTCATCATGCTCAACAGAGTGCGGCCTTCTGTTTTCCCCCCTCTCTCTCTCTCTACACTATGCTTCACACTCTTTTCCCCACTTTCTGTTCTACATTTATGCAAATTTCGGTTGCTTAAATTGAAATTAATTATTTGACAGTTGTCGCTTGCAAATGACTGGAAAGACATACTGACGGCAGTCACTGTTCTTGCTTCTCGTTAGCTTTTGTCCCTATCTATCTCTCACTATATCTCACTCTTGCTGCCTGTTGCCTACTCGCTCACTCTCTGAGCTGACTTTGTGTCAGGCCGAGGTCGACTGTTATAAATGAAGAGAACAGACAATGGATTTTTTGTGTTATACGTTTTTTAAGCTCTCTCTCCCTCTGCCTCTGAAAACTTAAACATTAATTCTTGTTTGCTTTTTTAAATGCCCAACAAATGTTTGCAGTGTACGACACAGCTTAGTCAGGTACACTTAAAGTCATTTATCTTTCAGCTGAAAGCGGAAAAATGCTTTAGTAAAAGTGAAAGATGCGACACTGGAAAGGATTCCCCGAAAGTAAAAACCTTGTTTAACTCGCTGAGAAATTAATCTCTTCTGGGGAATCAGGTGAAGAGAAGCTAAAATCTGTGATAAGCTTTATATATGTTTCTATATCTATAATGCCTTAAGGAAATGCAGCAAACATTTGTTATTCTGGAAGTCTTTTTAACTGCGATTACTTGCAGAACTTAAGGGATTCTTTCTTTTGGGCCTTATTTACTCATTTTATTTTTGTACCTTAGCAATTTACTGCGCTAACTCCAGTAGAACCCAAGAAACTCTTTAGCCTACTATTATCTAATGACTCTCTCCAACATTTGCCTATACAAATTAATTAGCTTGACCTTCCCCATACCTACAATAGAATCCCCCCAGACTCATTCAAAGCATTCTTTCCCTTTGGCTGCCAACAATTTCACTTAATCTTCTATCAAGTCTTTACTCTCTTTTTTTATTTAGGGATACACACAGTAAACCGTAGCGAACACACACACAAAACGTAGCTAATTATAATTCCAGTCGAACAACAAATCACACACAGAAAACGAATAGAATTGGTAGATAAATAACAATGAGAACAACGTATAGATAAACTAAACACGCAATTAAATTAAACAACTAATTGATTTTTGGTTGCAAGAGGAGTAAGAAACAAAAAAAAAAAAGAATACGAAACGAATTACGGATAAAAGACACAAAGTGCGCGCAATTAATACGAAAATTACACGAGAATTTTTGGAGCAAAATGAGTGAAAACAAAGAGAAAGAGATACAAATTAAGGGATAGAGATAGATAGATAGAGAGAGAGAGTTTGAGATACAGAAAGATGCACAGAGAAATACTAAAGAAATACTGTGGATTTTGGTTTTATACTTTCTTTTTTTTTTTGTGGAAATGATGCTAACTGAGGGCCGTACAGAGAGAAGGATCTCAAGGGCGGGGCGCTGGGGTGTTGGTTCTTTAGACTATACTCTGATCTGTGCCGGATCACTAACTCACCTTGCAGATAGTGTGGATGCAGTGCGTAGGCCTGCATGTGCTGGTACAGCTGCAATCCACCCGTGGGATCCGCACTGAGATATGCGGCAGCTGCAGCGGCAGCAGCTGCTCCAGGCGTCTGGGCGTGATGGGCGTGATTGCTGCCAAGCAGCGTGGGAGCTAGCGATGCACTCAGTGCTGCCGATGTGGGCACTGTGACCAGTGTGGCTGTCTGAGCTCCACCAGCGGCAGTCGGCACTGACGGTACACCAGCCAGTGCTGCGGCCATTGAGGGATTTGTGCGCGTGCCGGTCGGCGCGGCAGCAATCAGTGCTGTTGCCGCATTAGCTGTAGGCGTGGCAGCAGCTGCTGCCGCCCCGCTGGGTGTTTGAGTCAGTGCGCCAATGCCACATATCGCCTGCAACTGCTGCATCTTCTTCTGATCCTTCTCCTTTTGTGTGTCAGCGAACTTGACGACCAGCGGCGCAGAGCAGCCCTCCATGGTTTGACTCTGGTGCAGGGCCTGGTAGGGGAGAGAGAAAGAGGAAACGTAGGAAAATGAATAAGTTGGTTGAGGCTTTAGCTGTTTTTAAGATTAAACAAAGGCATGTAAATATATAGCATAGTGTTAATAAATCTATGAAATCTTCTGTGGGTTACAACAAACAGACTAGAGTCCAAAGTTCTTAGGACCATATTAGACGCACCCTTCCATGTACGATGTTCAGTGCTTCTTCATGAATTACAAAATTCCTATTGTTCAAATGATTATCTCTGAACTCCTCCAAAAATATATAGATCGTCTGGAACATCACATGAATGTCCTTGCTCTCTAACTACTTGACCTACACCTGACCTATTAACCTGTGTTATTTAAGCATTGTATTGCATTAACCTTTGTATCTGTAACCTAATTTCCTTGTAAAACGATTAAAATCTAGTTATGGTCCTCTTTTCTACAGATTCTTAATGTAAATTGACTGATACAAAAGAATATATATATGAAATTCTATATTGAGGTTTGTCGTAAAGAAAGAGTGAAGTTCTTCAGTAAAAAATCGTTAATGTCATATTATTCTTAATTCTCCATATCTATCTATAAGTTAATAGATTCATCTACCCATATAACAATCTTCCAACATTTTTCTGTGAATCCGCTAGTTACCTGTCCACTGAACTTCAATGTTCATCTGTCTATATTACCACCTAACCACTTATTTATCTATCTATCTACCTACCTACCTACCTATTTATATATCCATCTATCTATACATCTATCTATCCATCGTTCTATCCATCGTTCTATCCATCTATCCATCTACCCATCTATCCATCTATCCATCTATCCATCTATCCATCTATCCATCTATCCATCTTTCCATCTATCCATCTATCCATCCATCTATCTATCTATCATCCATCTATTTTCCCATAAATTTATCCATCTTATCTTCAGTCATTCTTCCCTTTTACATTTCATAAATTAACATCCATTCCTATATCTTATTTATCTACTTCTACCGTTCCCTTACCTCCCTTCATACCCTTATTTCCTTCTTCTTTTATCTATCTACCGTTTCTTTTAGTTTATCTATCATCTGTCTTTCAATTCACTTTCCCATCCAAGCGTCTACTGCCCGTCAATCCATCATATTAATTGAGCACTTTTCAATCGCCTCAATTGGGGATTACTTTGCTAACTGTTTCCGTAAGTGTCCTTCTATCAATTCCCAGTGCATTCGGAGTACGCCTCCATCGTGCTGGCTGTGGCCAGTTAACAACAGCTTCGAATGGCATTACGAGAGAAACTTTAGCTGTTTTGATAAGTTTTATGGGCCGCTGTGGCGGCTTACAACATCAAAATAATGACGCGCACTTAAGCTGCGACCGCGAGCAATATCAACAGCAGCAGCAGCAACAACAACAACAACAACAACAACAGCAACCATGGAGCTTGTCCAATGCTTCCGGCTGCAGCAGCTTCTGTAGTTGCTGGGGCGGAGTGGGGGTTGGTGACCACAAGGATTGCTGGCAGCCAACGTTGGGCGCCCACTGCCTTCTGCGTTTGCCTAAGCGACTTAATTTACACCTTTTACTAAGCCCAACAAAACAAACAAATGGCGAAAAGAGACAAGAGGAGGCGAAAACTAAAACATAAACCAGGCCAAAAACGGGCACAGACATTTAGCGGCGGCATTAGATGCAGTTCCAGGCAGGAGAAAGGGGGGGGGAGTAGTGGGAACTGCCAACCAAACGCGACCGGAATGGGCCCAAGCCACTTTAGTCATTTCCCGGTTTATGTAGACTTTATCATTGAGACCAGGCGACGAGCTACCCCGGCAACTTCCGCTAAATTGTGGCGGCCAACAGTTTGTGCAACTGGGCCGAGCCAGGAGAACGTGAGCCGGGCAAGAGCAGCACAGGCGGGGGAAGGGCAGAGGGCTGGTAACTGGCGTATCCTGGCAGCCAGAGCAGAAGTGCTCTTTAATTACATTGACTATAATTCTTGCGGCTGTGGCGCGACTTTTATGACCGGCTGTGGCTGTTGTTGTTCTTGTTGTTGTTGTTACTGTTGCTGTTGTTGTTGCTGTTGTTGTTGTTGCTGCTGCTGTTGTTGCAGTTGTGCTCTTCCTGGCACTGGCAACAAAGTAATTAGGCAAATTTCCGAGTTTTTAAACAGGTCGCCCCAAAAAGTTTTCAGAGTTGTCGCAGTTTTTACCTTGGCACAAAAGCGCATTGAAATGACAAGCGACAAGAAATGGGCGAGCAAGCTGCTTGGGAATTATAAGTAGCTAAGAATTTTGGCGTGATTTTGACGTGATTTTGACTTGATTTTGGTAGAGTATTTAAGTTAGAGTAGTGAAATTCGGTAGGTGAAAGGTGCAATTATTTTGAAGTATTGCAGGTAAGTTAGAGAGTTTGTTGGGTTTGATATAAAGATTTTTTTTAGGAATCATATTGATATAATAGTTTATGTTGTTCTTCTATAAGTTTCTTATATATGTAATATATATTTTATAATATATTTTAGTATTGATTTTATTGGACCAAAGCCAAAGAAAGCTTTACTGATCCAAGCGTTTATAATTTTTTTTTTTTTTTTTTTTTTTTATTATTAAGTGAAGAATCCGTACATCATAATATTGTATCTTAACATCACAGGGTGAGAAATATTCTTAAGAATTACCAAACACTATAACAAAATAAGTGAAGTAGGAACATTTTATAATATATTTTAATACATATTTTATTGGCCCAATGCTAAAGAAAGCTTTACTGATCCAGTGATTATAATCATTAAAAAACTGAAAAATAAATTGAGATGTTTTTTTCTGTTTAATTTGTTTAACTACAACATTATGATGTCCGAATTCTTCACTTAATAACAAAAAAAAAAAAAAAAAAAAATTGTTTAACCTCGTTTGGCTTGAGAGCTAAGAAGTTTAAATAATTTCAACTCTAACCATTAGTTATTAATGTATGCAGTTATAGTTACAATTGTTTCCAAGAAATATAACCACAGTCCTCACCAGAAACTTATAAACTTGACAAATTAGCGCGATGAGCGCCAAAGAAATCTGCATGTGCTGAAAAATCATCGCATCCTTCAGCGATATAAACAAAAAAGCACTTGGTAAGCCACAGCAGCAACACAAACACAACAACAACAGCAACACAACAACAAAGAACAACGAAGAACAGTACAGGGTACAGGGTGTCCTTGTGGCGATCCGGTGGAAATAAATTGCTGGGGTTATAAACATTGCACATTAATATTAAATGCGTTTTGTGTTGTTCGCCAGCTTGGTGGTGCATACTTTCAGGCGTCAATGGACTGCAATGACTTGCAGCTTCTTCTGCGCACTTCCACCTACATACTTCCACCTCCGTTCCCTTGTTGCACCCCCTGCCCTGACAAAGCTTACTTGCCAAATCATTTGGCCGAGGCGACTCATTGCGTTCGCCTCGTGCGTGCCTGGCATTCAGTAATTTGACTTCAAATGCATTAAAATTGCACAGCACACACACACACACACGCACACACACCGCAGCACATGTATGCTCGTATGTGTGTGTGTGTTTGTCCGTGTGTATATAATGCAGCTCGCCCGCAACACATTCATCTTGCAAAAGGCGACAAATTATGTGCAATGTACAGACACAGAGACAACATGTTGGAGTCGCCTCTATTACTATAGAGCGCTCTCTCTCACTCTTCTTCTCTCTCTCCCTCTCTCTCGCTCTGTAGCATTTACACTCTCCCGCTTCTCTCACTCGCTTTTGGTGTGTGTACTTTACATGTGTTTGTGTTTGCCTGTCGGAAGTTTGTAATTTTGCCTGTTTCCGGCACAAAACTTGCATTAGTATTTGTGCATGCGTCTCTGTGTGTGCGTGTGTGTGTGCGTGTGTGTATGTGGGAGACTGCGGCCGGTGCCGGCAAATGGGTTTACTATGGAATCTGTTCTGTTCTCTCTCTCTGTCTCTGTCTCTGTGTCTTTCTGTCTCTTGCTGCCACTGCGAGGCATTTGCCGTTGACTTCTTCCGCTGCCAGCGGCGGCGTCTTGCTTGCATTTCTACTTCCTGTTACTGTTTTTGTTCTTGTTGTTGCTGTTGTAGCTGCATGCGGTTAATACCCAGTGATTTATAAAAGGCAGAGCAGGTGGTATGGCTTGTGGATATTTGAATTTAATGGACAGTTTGAATAAGAAAAAAAAAAAAAAAAAAAAAAAAAGTTTGAGGGGATTCTTCAAGGACAACTTTAAAACTACTGCAACTAAATGAAAATCAAATATAGAAGAGAAACAATAAGAAAGGAAGTTCATTATAATATATACAGTTGTATAAGGATATATACACTTTAAATTATTACTCATGTGAACATATATAGTTTATATTCTCAGTAATTTATTTGAATTAAAATCACTTCAAATAAGTCTTTATCAACATAAATCAATGCAAACCACAATAAATTTAAACAAATGAATGCATAATGCATTACTCAACATATTCCTAATATATTAAACTTCCTATATAGTTAAATAGGATATCTAATTGTCTATCATTAACAGCTTATCAGGCTGTGTACGTGTCTGTATGGCCGAGTGTCGTGTTTTATATGCGCGACTCTTGCCGCCACAGCAATTAATCATTGCGACAGTTTTGCGACGCGGCCAACACAGATACTCCCACATACACACACACATATACACATACTTAAGCACACACACTCACAGCCTGAGCGTAACAATGACGCAGCTTTAATAGCACATTAAATTACAACGATCGGCGGCTCTATTCGCAGGCAATCGGCATTCATACCTGCCTATACTCCCCTCCCTCTTCCCTCCCACTCCCACTTGCACTCACCTTGATCGCCCCAATGGCATTCTGTTTGGTTGCGAATGTTACGAATGCACAGCCCTTGCTTTGGCCAACCTGATCCCGCAGCACGGTGCACTCCTCGATGGTGCCATGGCCCGTAAATAGTTGCCTCACATCGGCCTCCGTGTACTTTTTGTTCAGCATGCCGACGAAAAGTTTACGCTCTGCAAAACACAGAAAAAAGAATAATATATACTATATATATATATAAACATATATATATATTTAATGCTACAGAAAAATATTTCACAAAATTGTTGGTAAATTATTCGCAAACTATATACTACTTCAGTAAAGAGGGTAGGGGGGTTGGGAAGGTTTAACTACACTGCCTTCAAATGAAAAGTTCAAGTGGCAACAACATGAACAATTATGAAATACTATATAGTATGTGGGGGGGTGGGGGTTGCCTCTCTAGAGAGGCAAACAACATGGCGACAGTTTTTATTGTTCTGTTTTTCCCGGTTTCTACTTAATGAGCTGGCTCCACAGCAACTACTCATAATTATGTGTGCCTGTGTAACGGATGCCTTTTTTGAGGGGGCGTGGCACTTGACATTAACTCACTGTAAAATCATTGCACTTGACTGACGAATGCATTGAGAGCTTGAATGAGCTCAGAATGCGCCGAAATGAGCAACGTAAAATGAGAGAAATATGTTCGGAACTTCAAGTAGGGTCTTGGCTTTATAGCTATTTGAATAATACTTAGAGAGTATAGCAAACAATGCCTTGATGTTTTTAGTGGAAGCTGTTTAAATTTTATTGAATCTCTATGATAAATTGAATATAATTAATCTGCTAAAAATTAGGATTTTTAACTTTGTGATTAATATTCTTTATCAGTTGATGCTGATGACTTGAAATAGCCATATTTGTCTATCTGTCTGTCAATCTACTTGTATAAAAAGCTAGATCTCAGAGACTGTAAGATCTGGGACTACGAACAAAGCATGAAAATATGGCTAAATATTTTGCGCGCTGATCAAATGTATTTCGATTTTGTCCACGCCCATTTTTTTTTTTTTTTTTTTTTACTCAATTTTAATGCAGAAGAGTTGATTTTTGGTAAACACAATGACTAACAACATCTTAATGATTTCTGTAAATTTGGTTACGATGGGATAATTAACATAGAAGTTATTTAGGAAACCATTTTATAGAGGTACTGATTTCAAGTTCCCTGGAGAGTATGCAACACAAATTTTGGTCAACAATTTTGGTAGCTTTATTTCTAGTCTTTTCATAAATCAACTACATGTTGCGTATAAACTTTCTTGTTCTCTTATAATTTTCAGCTTTATCAGGTGCACTTAAAGCTGCTTTCAGCTAGAAAAAGTAGAGCTTATGTAAGCTCAAGCTGCTTTCCAGTAGCTTTTAAGGCTGACAGCTCTCGGCTGCTTGTTCCGACTTACGCGCAGAGCATGTGATAAATATTTAGTGTCTAGTTTTATGACTTTGTCTGTGCGTGTGTTGGCAATTTTTACGATGCCCTTGAGTCTTTAGTTTCACTGATTGAACACGGCGTATGAGTAATGTGAGTGTGAGTGTGTATGTGCCATTTATCAAGCCATAATTAATCAGCGCCCAAGTTTGTTGTAAGCACTTTGAAAGCCATTTTCTGGGCAATTGACAAAGCAGCTGCAACGTGGGGCAAGCTGTAAATTGTGAATTGTCTTTCTGTAAGTTGCAACTGACGGAAATAACTTTAAACTGCAACAATAAATCGCAAGTTACAAAGCTCGTACGGGCAACCCCGCAAACCCCCCCTCTGCCTGCTGGCCTCCATTCATCCCATCGGAATAGTTGTGAGAAAAAGTTTCCCTTTTGCATTGGAATTGCATGCTTTATCTTGGCTGCAAAACAAAACGCATACGCAGCTTCCTTAACCCTTTCCTGCTTTCTCAGCGTTCTTCCCCTTCTTCGCCTTCCTCTTCTCTTTGCCTTCCTGGATTGGAGGCAAACTTTTGAGCGCACATGCAAAAGACTAAAAACGCAATCGCAACAAATCGAATCATTGCAACAACAAAGCGCTTGGCGAAAACTTTTCATTTTCCAACACTTTAGAGAAGCCCCCAAAGTTTCCGTTGCATGCACCGCACACACACACTCGCACACACTCGCACACACATATGCAGAGTGTCGCTAGAAAGTGGGTTAAAAGGAGTGCAGCCATTTCCCAATTTCAGCTGCGAAAACAAACTAAGCGTGCACTGCAAACCACTTTCTAATACCCTAACTAACGGCAGGGTAGCTTGAGGAGGGTACTTGAGTTGGGTACTTGGGTTAGCTAGAGTTGATGGATAGGGTTTTGGCTTATAATTTTAAAAACTGACAGAGTTCTTAGACTTGAAGTAGAAGCTAATTGAACACGGGCTTAAAATCAAAAAAATACACACTTTAAAACAAAAAAAAAAAAAAAAAAATAATTAAAAAAAAATTAAAAATTTATATTTATATACTTGAAGTATGCGACTATGTAAGAATGAAAGGAACTATTTTATTTATAGTAAAATTGGAACACGGGCTTGAAATAAAAAAAAAAAAACACATTTTTTCAAAAAAAAAAAAAAAAAAAAAAAGAAATATGCCACTTTTTATAAGAAAGAAAGGAACTATTTTATATGATAAATATACAGACAGGTTTGAAAACTTGTATATTATTATCATTGTATATATTATATAATTATATTTCTCGATTACTCGATATCTAATTTAATTTAAAATAAGGTTCAAAATAAATTTCAAATATATTTTCCAAACAAGTTTTGCAGTTCCCTATCAAAGTTCCCTTTCTAGTTAAAAGATATTTGTAAGGTACTTTGTCTACCCATTTTCTGCCTCGTAAGCGTATGCAATTTCTCACACTATCGAACACGATATGCGTTCTTCTCTTTTCCACTTTTTCTACACCCCTCTAAGGGTTGCTGTCGTAAAGTATAAATATATAGAAAATTGTGTCGCTGCAACGGAAGTGATTGGAAATTGTTGCGTTCGCCTCGCGTTAGCAAGGCGAAGGTTTTTCGGGCGACTCCAAAGTGGTTCAGGTTCAGGTGGTGCTTCAGTTGCAGTTGCAACAGCAGCACGAGCAGTGGCAGCAGCAACAGCAGCCTCTGCCCGCTGGTCTTATCGAGTGCAAAGTTTTTCCACACTCCGTTGTGTGCGAGTGAGTGTGGAGTGTAGAAGGTACTTCTTTGCCTTCTTTGCCACGCCCCCTCCCTCCCTCTCGTTCGCTTTGTTTGCTTCGAGTACCTTGTGCCGGGCCGACACATGTGCGAGAATTTATTTGAGGTTAGTTCAGGTGTGACACAGAAAGTAACATTTTATATATTTATTGTATGGATTTGCCATTTCAAGCTGCGCAACTGCAACTTTCTGCAGCGAGCCAAAGATAACGAAAGTATGACAAAAAACTTATTGCAATTGACGGCGGGACAGGTGCAAAATGGAAGGGGGATGGGGAGGGCAGCTAAGGGTGCTGCTGCTGAGAGCTTGTTAAGCATCTCTTTGGTAGCTGGCAGCGCGTCTGCTGATTGGAAAGTTTTATGCGCACGTGATTCTGCAGCGATAAAGAGCGGCAAGGGCGGACTATATATATCGCGTACTATATCTGCGTTTGTATCTGCTTCTGACTTGCCGTAAATTGCACTGTGCCGGCAAAAGGGAGGGGGGGGAAAGGAGTTGAAGAACTTTACAATAGGGTGTGGAGGCAGACTGCGCCGGCACTTGGTCATTGCAATAGTTTATGGCTCTGCTTGGGTACTGAAATTAAGACACGAAATGCCATTTGTGATGCCAAGTTGCATTCTTCTATATACCCTACATGGCAGTTGCAAGGGCATGGTGGACTGGGGAGTATTGCCTGCTAAAGATTAAGAAGTTCGACAGGGTATAGATTGTGAGAAATCATGTTGAAACCAGAAACTGCCGAAGGTTCTATACCCTTGCAGACTCTTATGTTCTCTGATTGTTCTATTATTTGTGATATTTATGATATATTTGATATTTATTTGATGCTGATACAGAATATATATATATATACTTTATGGGATCAGGGATTTCTCTTAAGTTGCTCTACAAACTCCAGGCTAAAACAAAGTTATTATACCCTTTTTTGACCATTTTCAATGGTCGAATCACATAATTAATATACCCTCTGCAAGGCTTTAATGAACTGATCAGTGAACTGCCATAACTATTTGAATAATCAATTGATCTACATTGCATATTGTGCAATAAAGTTTACTGAAATCGCAGAAGTTTCTCCCGATGATCTTGTATTGGGTATTATACAGTCGCCAGTCGGATTTAATACTGGATTTTTGTCTCAACTTTTGCTATGTGCCACGCACAATGGAACTTGACACTCTCGTGTGCATCATTAATGCACCAATGACTCAACATTCATTTACTTTTACGTCCACTCTATCATATCAGAAGACTTACACAAGAACCCGCAAGTCACGCTCGCTTTCGCTTCCCCCATCCTTACTCGCACTCTCTTCCTCCCTCCCTCGCGCTGTCTCACTCTCTGCAGCCCCATTACAGTTGCAGAAATTGCAATTTCACGACAATTACCACAAATTGGTTTCCTCAACTGGTGGCAGACACAGCGTAGCGCACATTGTGGGGCACAGTTCGTCCTCGAGTTGCAGCAGCAGCAGCATCAGCAGCAGCTTCGTCCTGCCTGCCTTCCGCCTTACAATTATGCAGAGAGAATGAAATGCACATAAAGTTCACACAGCCTGCATGCGGCGTATAATTTTTGGGTAACAGCCCCAACGTAAGTTCATCTGTTGGGCAACAGTTCCCCCTGTCCCGTTACCCCTCTGCCCCGCTGCACTATCTTGGTGCGCCCTACTTGGGCATATGATGTCGTTAACTGTCTTAAGATTTATGTGCACAGTCAAAGGCGGAAACTGCACTTATGTCTTGTCTTTCTCGCAATCTTTCTTTCCCCCACTTTCCTCCCCTCCTCTCTCTCTCTCCCTCTTGCTCCGCCCACAGCTGACTTATCTGTGGCTCATATATGTATTTCACTTCACACTTGAGACATCAACTTTCATGTCAAGTTTGGCCCCGACAAAAGTTTGTCATGTGCACAATTTTTATGCCATCTACAGTTCCTGCACACCCTCCTCTCTCTCTCTCCCTTTCTCTCTCTTGCTCTTGCTCTGTCTCTTCTGGTATCTTTTATCTGGATTGCATTCAATTTGCGGGGCAATTAAATTTTGGAATTCACCTTTAAGAGATTCTTGACGCATAAGGAATTTTAATTATTTCAACAATTTGTTTGCCATGCATAAACAAATTAAGCCCTTTGCAAATATTTACAAGCTTAGCAGCAAATGCAAGGCATACGTTCAGGCAGAACACACACACACACACACACTGTGATACGCCCTTAAGTATGCTATGGAAATTGCAAACATCTACGGCTTGACTAGGTAAGCCTCGGTGATGCCTATTGAATGCGTAATACACTATCAGGCAGTGTTAAATAACTGTGCAAGGCTGGAGCTGGAGATACTCTGTAGCTGAGAAATTGTGCGATATATATCGATAAATCAATACATTGCATATTTGAGAGATATTTAGCTGCACTAGTAATATATATATCTGAAAATGTGTAGAGTAGTAGTTCTCATTCGAGTTCAGCAGATGCAAGCTGTGCAAGGCTGGAGCTGGAGATACTCTGTAGTTGTGAAATTGTGCAATATATATTGATAAATAATTACATTGCATATTAGAGAGATATTTATATCTGAAAATGTGTAGAGTAGCTGTTCTCATTTCACTTTAGCAGATTAATAAAAAAAAAAAAAAAAAAGCTTTAGCAGATGCAATGACAGATTACTATTGCTTCGGATTAAACTTGCAAGACAATCCTCATAAGACGGCTAAAAAGAAGACACTTTGAGAATATTGTTAACCAACACTCAAAAAACATGCTATAAATTTATATTAATATATATATTAACAATTTATATTTATATATATATCATTTATACAGCATAAGAACTTAAATCTAAGTTAGAAGAAGATACCATAACTACTTAGAAGTAATCTTGGAGCAGCAACTACACGAGATAATGAATAGTTTTTTTTTTTTTTTTTTTTTTATTTATGAATAGGTTATTTTTTTTTTTTTTTTGTAATAAATAGGTTATCGATAAATTTATATATTATTATATATTCTCTATTTCTAGTGGATAATAATAAAAAAGCCACATCAGACATATGTATCTTTGGCTCTTCTTACTTTCCCTTTATCAATTTTCCTTTACTTATACTCCACTCTATAAACCGCTGATACCTTAACTCTTTATGTCCCCCTATGCCTCAAGTAATTTCATAAACTTCACAATCTCCAATCTCTAATTCCAAACAGCCTGCATATATCTGTTTTTGCCCAACTAAACCACAGCCAAATCGCAGCAAACTTTGTCTATAGGAACATAAAGCAAATAACCCGCAGTAAGTGTATAAGGAAAACAAAAGTCAATGCATTAACCAGGACAATTGCATTCATTCGGTTGCGTAGTGAGGGCAGGGAGGCGTGGCAAAAACTTGTAGAAGAGAATACGCCTCAAGTGCTTGCAGATTTGCATAAATATATTTACACACACACACACACACACATGCACAGGGATTGCAAGAAAATAGTTCGTAATGCGTGCAGCGTATTGTGCGAGAGGGAGAGACCTCGAAGAGGGAGACAGCATAACTGAGATAAATATGTAAACTTATATGGGAATCGCAAGCAGTTGTTAAACACGCCAGCCAGAAACACACGCGCACACACACACACACACACACACACTCTCTTCTTGGGTTTGAGGGGCAACATTATTCAAAGCATACCCGCAGGCGCTGTGGCCAAAGAGCTCCATGGCAAATACATGTGTAAAAACAGATGTGAACAAGCTGCTAATGCTCAGACTGATGCTGCTGCTGATTCGAATTCTGATTGCGATTGCGATTCTAATTGCGATTCCAATTGCGTTGCCGACTGCGATTGTAATTGTGTTTTTGCAGCCCTAATAAATGCCACATAAATTCGGCTAGAATACCGCCAGTTTTTGGCTAGCTACCTTACTTTCTCTCCCTCTTTCTCTCACTCTCTCTCTCGCTCCCTTTGCAATTTAATTAAGTTCCATTCCATAAATTATTTATTATTATTATTTCTTTGCCACTTTTTATTGCATTAAAATGAATTTGCAATGTTTTTTTTTTTTTGTTTAATTTACTTGCACTTTTTGTGCATTTGTTTTGTTGTTTTTTATTTGATTTTTTTTTAACTGCGCGTGCTCATTGTGTAAATTAGTTGAAATTCCGTTTTAATTTCCGTTTCCGCATCAACATTTTCCGCTTGTCAATTATTGCAAAATTATGCAAATATATTTTGTGTCGACGCGGAACGTGAAAAATGTCGAAAATTTTGAGGTCGCCACGTGGGCGAGTGAAGAAGCGTGGCACAGCGCCTAATTGAATTAAAACATAAAATTTTTGCACCGCAATAAGTTTGTTCGTGGCAGAGAACCCTCGGGGTAGGCTATAAAGTTTGCCTCTCAGCAGGGAGCAGGAAGAAGGGAGGGAGAGAGAGAGTGAGAAAATTCGCAAGGCGACGACATTGCGATGTCTCGTGAGATAAGACATGAGCAGCATTTGTGTGTGTGTGTGTGTGTGTTTTGCACTTTTACTGCATTTTAATAGGTTACAGCAACTTCGGCGGGTTATGTCTTAAAACTCTCTATTAAGCAGCCATTTTAATTTCAGCTACTAAACTGTAGCACATTTTTTATTTGACGACAGGCGCAATAAATATTTAACAGTGAGGATTCCTTTTTATATTGAGGTGTAAAATAGGTATATATTGTAGAAGAAATAAGAACGTTTGGGAAATGGGAAATATCATTAAGGTAAAGGCATATTAAGAGGAAAGAAGAACGTTGGCAAAGGAAATTGAGATTGACGGGAGCAAGTCTATTGAGTCGGTTACAATGTTAATGAGAGTTCTTTCATTGTATTGGTGTTTTGAAAAGATTTCCCTGTATCATTTAAAGTCTTAAGTAGATAAAGGCAAGTCCCAAAAGCCTTTACAGTTTATAGATTTTTTTTTTTTTTTTGTTTAGTTTATAGATTATTATGAAGAACACTCTACAATTTTATGGATTCAAAAAGAATTTCTATTGATTTAAGCTTTGTTAAGTTTAATTAATTCCCATAATTTTTTTTTTTTTTTTTTTTTTTTTTTAAATTCCCATAATGAAACTAGCATTCTTCCATCTCTATATATCGTGTCATTCTCATGCCTTATTTCCTGCAAACAGCTGTAGAAAAGAACGCTGCAGATGCACTTGAGTATTTATTCATATTTAAACATATGTTTCACTTGAAATTCCATATTCATATGCAGTCTTCACTCATTCTCAATTTGCACAATCGAAATGAATTTGCACAATTTCTATTTCCAGAATTTCTAGTAAATTCCTCGTGAATTCCTCGTAAATTCCTCCACCACCGAGCGCACTACATCAAAAAATACTTGCAGCAATGTGCTGGCAAAACTGGTTGCAATTACGCTCGTTAAGTGTTTCGAATGAATGTAAAAACACTCGCAAATTACGCTCTGTGCGCCGTTGTTCAACACTTTTGGCAACTCATTTGCAAAATATGCAATAAATATTTATGCAGCTGAGGCAGCAGCGGCAACTACTTAACAACACAAACAGATACAAATATGTGAAAAGTTGCTCCTGTGCCGAGCACACACTCGCACACACTCACACACACTGACACACACATGCAGAGCACTTGAGTGTGGCAGCTGCAACACACATGTGCATTGCATTTTCATTTATTAAGTCTGCCGCGCTCGCGTAATCTGAACAACAAACAACGGCAGCAACAGCAACAACAGCAACACAAACAACAATAGCTGGCAACAACAATAGCGACGCTTGTGTCTTGTGCCAAGTGTTTATGTTATAATTGAAAACGGTAAACGGTAAACGGCAAAACGGTTCTCACTCTCTCAGTCTCTCATTCGGCGAGAGCGGATCATGCAAATTGCGTATACGTCGAAGCAGCTGAGTCGAGTGCAGCGCCATGTTTTATGCAACATTTTAATTGAAACTTAACATGCTACGAGGCCTGTGTGTGTTTGTGCGTGGGTGTAGGGGGTGGTGCATGCCACACTGTCTTATCCGCTTGACGCAGTTGCTCTAAGTAGATGCTGGCTTAGCTAAGCGAAGCAAGAGGATTAGGCAGGCGAGCTTATTATATTATGTTACTTGTGATTTATTGATTAGAGCAATGTTAATTAAATTTCTCATTATACCCGCTACACATGGGGTAGAAGGGTATTATAACTTTGTGCCAATCCAAAAGGTAGAAGGAGGCGTGGCAGACCCCCCAAACTGTGTATATTCTTAAGAAGTAACAACAGTGGAGGCGACATGGCTTTAATAGCCATGGCAATCTGTCTGTCCCTTTGTCTGTCTGTATGTCCATTGGTCTGTCTGTTCATCTGTCCGTCTATCTTTCTATCTGTCCGTCCGTCCGTCCATCTATCTGTCTGTTTGTCTGTCTGTCCGTCCGTCTGCCTGTTTGTCTGTCTATCTATCTATCTGTCCGTCCGTCTGTCTATCTGTCTGTCTCTCTGTCTGTCCGTCTATCCATCTGTCTGTCCGTCCGTCCATATGAAAGCCTAGATCCCAGACACTATTAGAACTACGCCTACCAAATGTTGTGTCAATATGTGTTAATATTGCACAAGATTATTTTAGATTTTAACCACGCCCCCTTCCGCCCCAGCAAATTGATAAAAAACCCATATCTTAGCTATTATAAAAGCTAGAGACACCAAATTCGGCATGAAGTTTTCTGTATACTTTACGCAGATCAAGTTTATTTCAAATGTTGTATGCCACGCCCACCGCCCCCAAAAATCAATTACTCAATTTTTCAAGTAGATTTGTAAGCGAAGTAGAAAATATACAAATTTCTGATTTTCAAATATAGTCAGCTGATTAAAATATCTATCATTTCTCGAAATTTCAACCCAATCGAACAATAAACACAGAACTTATACAAGAAAGTATGTCCATAACTCTAAGTGCAAGTGTCAATTAGCAAGGAAGACTGGCGACGCGAGCGCCATCTGTTGAGAATAATTTGAAAGCATGTATGCATGTTAATGAAATTCAATTTAGCAAGCAGGGTATATCACAGTCGGACGCAGTCGGCTGTAGCTTTCTTAATAGTTATTTCATTTATGCTGTGAATTTAAGTTGCGATTATTTTATTTTTATACTTTATGCGCCTTGAAAATTTATAGAACTTTCTTTTTATTCAAATCAGAAAGATATTAACATGCAATAAATGTATTCAAAATCTATGCTGACTTTAATCCCCACAGGACTTTATACGTTCCTGCTCCATACCATAATGACTTTATCAAGCTGATTGCATTGACAGCAATTTCTGCACTATTTTTTACCCTGCTAAATCAAAGCTAAGTCGCTTATTACTTTTTTTCTCCTCTCTCTTTTTCTCCTCTTGTCAAAGTGCAATTCCCCGTGCAACAAAGTAATCACCTGGCATGCCACCACTGTGCCACCTCTGCTTCGCTTCCCCACCTCTCTCTCTCTCTCTCTCTGTCTCTCACATCATCTCTTTCATTTTTCATTCCGCATTTCTGCTTTGCTCAGTTTGCGCTCTCACTGCGAGGATCCCTGCTGATTATTATGCAAAGCGCATGGCGAATAATTTTCGAGGCAAATCAAAAAGCAGCAACCGCCAACAAAAAGTCAAAAACGCAAAAACTTACAACGCACAAGCAAAAATACAACAACAACAAAAAGAACAACGAGAGAATAAAAAACCTCAAATATTTTACGACTGTCAGCGACAAACGCGGAGAATATTTGGTCGCATTTGCGACGCGACTCGACGAGCTCAGCCAAGCTGACTAGCTTACTAACACACAGACAGACAGACCGACAGACAGAGCGACCGAGTGACAGACTGACGCACTGACTGACTAAGTGACAATCAAAGTGCTTTTGACGTGACGATGCCGCAAAAGCCGCAAATATGCAGAACACCTCAAGATTAAATGTGCAGCGCGGTGTGGCGTCGCATAAAGCGACATAAGATACTTTGCGACGTCAAGTAACAAGCAAATGTATCTTATGAATACGCACCAAGTGCTTGCAAGTGTGTGTCTTCATGTGTGTTTGTCAGTGTGTTGTCAAGAGCAACGCTTATTGTTTCACAGCAACAGCAGCAGCAGCAGCGGCACGTGCGTCACACAACCAGTTTGGGGCAGCGACAAAAAAACAACAACAACTTCATAAGAAACAGCATTGCAAAAGCCAAATAATCACAAAAACGGTGGAAGGAAAAAAACAACTTACTCAAAGATGTCATTAAAATTGCTTTAGTTACATAAAGTGTCTGCGAGTTGCGAACTTGAAGATATTTGCAAGAATTTTAAGTAGATTTGAAAATTATTATTACTTAAAATAAGAACTAGAAATAAATAACTTACAAACTTTTAAAAATGTTGAATATTAAAAATAAAAGGAAATTTTATTATCACTTCAAAATTAAATATTAATAAGAAAAGTAAGAAATCTATTTTTTTTTTTTTTTTTTTAATATGAAAACTATAGATTCAAATCCAATAGAGAATGTTTTTTTTTTTTTTTTTTTTTTTGTGTTAGAGAATGTTATTACTCTATGAAGATAAAGTTAATGAACTAAATCATTAAAATATCATAGTATAGCTCGAACAAATAACAAATAAAAGTAATAGAAAACTCGTAGATTCTGGGACTCTATCATTAAATCATTTACTGAGAGGAAGGTCTGTCCAAAAAAAATATTTTTATCGTATTTATATAATTCCTAGCATATTCAATTTTTTTTTTTTTTCATTATTTTTTTATATGCTTATTTCAAGCGTGGCAAAAAATAATAAATATTTTACCTTTGTGTAAGGATTGGTAACTTTTCATAATAAATCAACTTTTCTTGTTATTTTGAAAAAGAAATAAAAAAAAAAAAATATCTAGAACCAAAAAAAGCACTAGATTTTGAAGTTAATAGCTGCATGACTTTAGTTTCATAATCAATTGTTTTTAAAGTATTTAACAATTTTTAGTAAATTAACGATTATTCTGTGCGCATTTTTTGTCCGCCACTGTACAAAATCCATTCTACTTTTGAAGCCACTTTGGTACAATTCCAAAATTTCCAACTTAAATGTTCTCGCTGCACACCAAACTAAAATTGCAAATGTAAATTGCAACCCTATATATATTCTGTAAGACCCCGGGTTCATTAATGATTGCCAACTTAAGTCTCAGTCTTATCTACCTTAATTCTTCTCTGCATCTGGAAATTTGCATGTGCAATGGAGAAATTTAGAAATACAACAGGCAAATGAGCAAAATAATTTGTGAAATTGATTCAGGGGCTTTAGCAGAGGTCTTAACATGTATTCGGGATTAATTCGTGTTCCTGCTCGTGCACTATATTAATTATGGCAAACTTATTAATGGGCAACTGGCAACAAACTAAACGAAATTGAACAACAAACTTTGGAATTGAGTTCAGTTTCTCAAGTAGTTTTGCTGCTACTGCGGCTGGCGCTTGAGGCGCACTTGAGATACAAATGAACTGCACTTTCCACGGGCACAAAGAACATACAGATACATATGTATTATATATATATAGCTATAGATATGTATGTAGATTATAATAGAGCAGTGCTGGCTGGAAATAGTCGCATATGTGCGATGGGGCAGGGCAATGTGCCAGCGCAGCACTTGAGAAAATCAAAAAGGGGAGGACGAAGGGGTTAGGCAGGGACAGCGGGGGCGGGGAATAGCTGACGGGCAGCGGTAATTGAATGAGTGAGCAGTCAAAGAGTTTGGTCAACGGCGACACAGACAAAAAAATAGTGAAGATATATCTGTTTATGTATGCGTATTTGTCGACATGCAACACAAATGAACCCTTCAGCGCATAGCGAAATGAGCAGTGGCCACAGCAGCAGCAGCAGCAGTGGCAGATCCTGCCTCATAGACGAGGTTGACTGCTGGCAGTTTGCCTATGGCCAGAGAGAGAGAGAGAGAGAGACAGGCAGAGTGGGAAAGTACGGCGGAAATTGTGGCGCTCGCGGGTCGGAAGTGTTGCCAACGTAATCGAAACGTGCTGGCAGCAACTCCTCCTCTCTCTGCCTGCCCCTGTCCCTTACTGTCTGCTCTACTTGCCCCTCTTTATCTGCTCTTCCTCCTCTTCTCTTCCTCTGCTGTTACCCTTTCCCTGCTCCACACAGTCGTCTGGTCAGTGGGCACAGCGAAGTGTTGTTGCCTGTCGCCCTTCTTTATATTTTTGGCAGCAAGTTGCGGCTGCAGGGGCAGGAGGCAGCCACGGATGCTGCCTGAGAGATTGAAGCTTGGCACTGTCCTGCATTGGCAGCTGATTTAAATGGCTTTTGCACATTTGTCACAGCTGCCTGCCCAACTGGCCGCCCCTTTCATTAGCTTTTATTAGCGCTAATTGTGTTTGCGGCAACGAACATTTTGACGAGCTGCTGCCGATGAATGATGGAGTTAAGTCGAGCGTGTGGCAAGAGAATATTATATAGTGCAATGGGAATGCGAGCATTTTTAAGTAAGCTCTGACAATGTCTACAATTTTGGTAAATCTTTTAAAACTTGTGCTTTCTCTAATTATACAAAGTAAATTAAGTATTTTTAGTATTGGGCAAGGAAACCTACATTGTCATACATTATCATTATGCTTGAAGATCTTTAAAGCATCTGCAACTTCATGTTGCACTTTGTGCATACTTTGTCGCAGCTAAAGGCAATTTTTATACACTTGCAGAGGGTATATTAATTTTGGCCAGGAGTTTGCAACGCATCTTTGGAGACAGCTTCGCCACATAAAGTACATACTTATACTCTGAACCAGAGGACTCGAGCTAGGCGTGTCTGTCCGTCCGTCTGCTCGTCTGTCTGTCTGTCTGTCCATCACTTAAAACGCAAACAAGTCACTCAGTTTTAGAACTATCTTAATGAAACTTGGCATACATGCTTCTTATTGCTGCACGCTGTAAATAAGTCGGAACGAAGCGAATCGGACTGATCTATCGTACAGCTGTCATACAAACTATCGGTCAATTTCTGTTGTTTGTCAAGATATTTTTACCAAAATTACTAAATCGGACTTTTTTTAAATAGATAATATGCATATAAAATTTCATAAGAATCGGACCACTATAACATATAGCTGCCATAGGAACCATCGTCCGAAATGAAGGTTTATGTATGAAGTTCAGTTGTGATTTTAGAAATAACTTAACAGTGTCGATCAAAGTGAGACATAATATTGAATATACACATTCAATTCTGCACTATTATATATAATTAGATTTAAGCACATGAATGGGTATAGAACTTTTGGTATGCCGATGGTAGTCTTTTTTTCTGGTTTAATATTGTCCAACTAATTTTCGAGAATATTTTGTAAACTTCAAACTTCAGGGATCTATGGAACTCATCAACAATAGCTCAGCATATCATTTTAGACAAAGCATGTACACAAATTGAATATAGTTTTAACTATGTCAAAAACTATCTACATCATTTTCCAACTTCAAAGATATTCCAACTTAAAGTTCTCTTTGTGCCTGTTCTTGTGTCCGAATCAAACATTTAATAATAGCTCAGCTCAATTAGCAGGCACATCACTCTCTCTTGGATAGCTCAGCATCTATACACACACGCACACACACAGATCTATATAGTACACACTACACCTGCACACACCTACACTGTACACTCTCTCAGAATCTGTGCTAAATATGCGTCCCTCAAGCAGAGCTCTCTCACTGACGGACGATTGGCTATCGGCGATTGCATATGCAAAATTCAGCATGCTTTCAAGTTGCCCCCTGTTGCTGCAGCATAACAATGAAGACAGTTTATACACACACAACATACACACACATACAGACACTCTCTCTTGCATATATCGATGCCATCAGTGCAATAGTCTCACACGAGCGCTCAGATAAACAGGCAATAAATGTGCATGAACTGTTTGCGTTTGTCGCCTGTCAAAGTTCAAAAAGTATTCTGTACTTTCGAGTCTCTGTACTCTACTATATATATACTACTTGTCTTAAATATATGTATGCACGACTGGGCAGGCATAGAGTCGATAGAGATGGGCACATGTTTAGTTTTCTTTGCGTAGCAACAGTGTAAAGGTGATGGGAAATGGTATATTATAGGAAATTGTTAAAGTTTAAAAGAATAAATACAGTCAGAGACATCTAATTCATTGGAGTTGTATGTGTTTAAAGATATCACACAAGTATAACTAGAAATATTGATTTTGTATAATTCCTTTATTTCTACTAATTTTTTTAAATGCCTTTGGTAAATTGAAATAAAGAACGTTAAGCTCTTAGTAGTTTAGATGCTATAAAAATATACTATAAATATGTACCATAAAACAATGAAATATATATATTTCCTTTTGCTAAAAGAATTTGCTAAATATGTGCAAAAATTTCTCGACCAATCACTTCTTTTCTCTCTCTTCCAGGGAATAGGTCATGTGATAGGTTACTAAGCGCTTTATCTAGGAACCTAGCTATTTATATATAGTTACACAGCAGATAAAAAGTCAGATATACATATATAAATATAGTTACTATATATATAGTACATATAACTCCCTCTACAGCTTCAACAAGAGACTCAGAAGTAACAATAGCCTGAACTCCAACTGTAGCAATACCAAAGCTTGTACCTATGAGTACGTATGTATGTTTGCATGTATATTTATCTGTTATATACTGTACAAACTGTTGTATGTATGCACTATATATCCACTCTGTATATATTTGTATTTATATCGATGTCGGCAATTGATTACGTATTCCGCATGTTGTATTGTCGCGACAGAATTTAATTTCGTTCTTATGGGACGCACATTCGATCGAGCGACCAATTCCCGCCTATCGACCACCCCGATTACCCCTAACCCCTGTACCCCTTGCCACACTGTCTGTCTGTATTGAACTGTAACGCATTCAAAGCTCTCTTTGTTGTTGTTGTTGTGTCTCTTCTATCTATCGTGCGATTGTCTATGCAACATGTGAAAAATTTGTTGTTTTCATACGAAGAGGTCCCATAGAATTCTCGTATTTGTGTTCTCTCTGGTCACTTGTCTGCCTTTTGACGTTTGCTTTGCATACAGAGTGAGTGTGTGTGCGAGTGTGTGTGTGTGTGTGACTGTCTGTGTGTGGGTTAAGGGGGCGTACTCAGCTGTATAGTGCAATTTTGAATAGTTCAGGAAATTAGCAGCAAACAAATTGACTGCGAGTCGAGAAGGTCGCACGTAATGAAAGCAATAAAAGTCGGGGTACGAAACTAAACTATCTGTGAGTGAGTAAAATGCGCAATTGATGATGAGGTACATTCCGAAAGCACATTGAAAGCTGTAAAGGAATAGAGCTACAAGAGAACTTAAGTGGAACCGAAAGGGAAGACAAGGTATGCGAGTTTGTGCTATATAAGTAAATCTGATACCACATCAAAGCTTTCAAACAAATTAAAAGCTCATTTAAGCTTACCCCACTACGCGGAAAGAGGCTTTGACACAAGTAAAGTCTTTGATATAAAGCTCATCAAAAGCACTTTGAAAGCATATTAATAATTAAAAAGCTTTGAAAGCACATTGAAAGCTAAACTAGAAAAGAGCTACAAGAGAACTTAAATGGAATAAGTTTTAAAGGTATTCAAGTCTGTGGTACATACTACATTAAAGTTGAAAATACTACTGAAAGCTCATTAAAGCTGATTCAGACAACTCGTAAGGAAGCTTTGGCACTGATGCAGTCTTCTATATAAAGCACATTAAATTCAAAAGGGAGGAAAGCTTTTGTTCCATTGCTGTCTTCAATATAAAGCTCATTTAATGCAAAAGGGAAAGAAGCTTTGGTACTAATACAGTCTTTAATAAAAAGCTCATTAAATGCAAAAGTGAGCAAAACTTTTGTTTCATTGCTGTCTTCAATATAAAGCTCATTTAATGCAAAAGGGAAAGAAGCTTTGGTACTAATGCAGTCTTTAATAAAAAGCTCATTAGATGCACTATTGATAATTGAAAGGCTTTGAGTAATATCATATGAGTTAATATTAATTTTCCCAAGTTTTTCAATTTGTATTTGACGTTCGATTTTCTTTGTTATTTCATTTAGCACTGACAGCTAATTTTGTTGAGCTAAGTTAAGCTTAACTCCCTCTTTTTCTCTCTTTCCCCCTCTCACTCTCTTTATCTCTCTCTCTCTCTCTCTCTCTTTCTCTCTCTCTTTCTCTGTCTCCCTCTGCCTTCTCAAGTCTTAAAATAAACCCGATTAACATTCACAAGTTTTGGTTAACTCACAAAACGTTCAAGTCAAGTTCATTTGCAGCTTGCCCGATTCACACTCGCGTGTTACTTTAATTAGCGAGAAACCGCTAAAACTTTAAACTATACAGAGAGAGAGAGAGAGAAGTAAAGAGAGATAGAGAGTGAGTGAGGGGGAAAGAGAGAGAGATAGACAGCTATAGTTATAGTTGATTTTGCCAGCTTATTTTGCACTCGAATTGACAAAACAATTTTTGAATTTTTGCCTATGACACGAGCAGAGAAAGAGACAGGGAGAGGGGGAGGGAGGCAGGAAGATGGCAAGAAGTCAAGAAGTCAGCTGGCAATTTCCTTGACACTCCGCCAATGTGACAGTTTCGTTTCCTGCCAAAAATCTTTGGGGAACCCTGCGCCACACTCTCGCCATCTCTCTCTCTCTCTCTCTTGCTCGCTTGCTATATCTCGCTCTTGACTGTCGTTGACATGCAAAAGCAGCTACGTGACATGGCAATGTGCAGGGATTGTTGTTGTTGCTCTTGTTGTTGTTGCTGTTGTTGCTGTGGCTCTCGTTGTTGCCACAGCGAAACGTGTTACATTTATGTTAACACATTTGTGCACGTTGCGTGCGAGCGAGATGCAGATAATGGCACTTGCAGATATAACACAAGCACACACATAATGCCCAGCCACAAAATTCTAAAACAGACAACCTTATGTAACACTCACACACACGCACACACACACACAGAGACTGTCACACGGGCTGCTACGCTTCACTTTGACTGACAGCCATTTTGACTTTCAGTGTTGGCCGCAATTCCCCCCCTCTCTCTTCCTCTCTCTCTCTCTTTCTCTTGCTGTCGCGCTCGTCATTTGATCTGCTCATAAAATTATTAGTTCTGCTGCTGATGTTGTTGATGTCGAGCTGGGGGGAGGTGGTGGGACAGGCAGGGGTGGGTGCATGTGAGGAAAATGAGGAAACGTGTCTGCTGCATCGAATTGCTTTAAAAATATCACAACGCATGCACTTGTTGTTGTCAGGCACGGGGTAGGGTTAGTGCCCCACTCCCTCTCTCTATCACTCACTCATACACTCTCCCTCTCTCTCCCTCTCTCTCTCATTCACTCATTCATTTGTGCATTCGAATATTTCTTTACTTATTTATAACCTTTTTGCCTTTTGACGCGTTGCTTATTTATTATCGTTATTTGCTGCTGCTGCTGCTGCCTCCTCTAACTGTGTTGCCCCCAGCAGCAGCAGCAGCAGCATCAGCAGCAGCATCGGCAACAACAACAAACAATTCATTTCGCATATATCGCATAAATATGCAAGTCATGCGCTTAGTTAGACGACAACAAGAAGACGTCAAGAAGACGACGCAGGCAACGTCAAACCACGGAAACATTTTGCAAACCAACCACGCCTCACTTCCCGGTCCCCCCCTCTGGCTGTAGTAGTAACGCCTTCCCCTGTCAGAAACTGCAATCCAACAATTCCCAAAATATTCCCCTCCCCCCCCCCTGCCTCCTCATTGCTCAGCAAACTCTTCTGATTGTGCCTGAGGTTAGAGGAAATTTTGCATGCAAGCAGAAAGAGACGAAGAAGAAGAATGAGACGAATGAGAGGCATGGAGAGCAGAGAGGGAGAGAAGAGAAAGAAGAGAGAGTGAGAGAGAGGGGAGAGTTGAGAGTGGGGCAGCTGAGCTATGGATGAGTTATAGTACGATTCACGGACATAATCGCTTGATTCTGTATGCAAGTCACAATGTCAGTGCCGGAAATGGATTAGATCGTTAACTTATTGATTGCCAAGCGGGGAGAGAGAAGGGGGAGGGGAGATGGTTAAGTGGGGCGTGAGGAGAGCACAAGTCGAGCAAAGCGTTTCAATGACACAAAGTTTAATTGAATTTGAATGGGGAAAACAAGGAAATTTGTACGTTTTGCATCTTGAAACGTTGATGAGTTTTTCAATTTGTTGGCACTTCAGTTCTTTTTTTTTTCTAATGGGTGCACTTGACTTTTGAAGTTTGAATGAGGTTTTTTGAAAGTATCATTTGCCATGAGTGGATTGGTGATAGATCACAACGTTGAGGTCTAGTGTTTTAGTCGATTTTTTATGAGCATCAGGAGCCGAGAAGATTTAGGGCGAGTCTCCGTCAGTCTGTCTGTCTGTACGTATGAAAATCTGTATATCTTAGACTAAAGGAGCTGGGACTACGAAAGAAATATGAAAAAATATCTTTGTAATGTACGCAGATCTAGTGTTTCCTTGGCCACGCCCCCTGCTGTCCCTGTGAATCGATAAAAACTGAATTCCAAGCGTCATTTGAATGCAGCATAGTTTAGTTTGGGTAAACACAATGATTATTGATGCACAAATGATGTCTCAAAATTTGGTTGCGTTTGGTTAATGAACATAAAAGTTATGTGAGAAATAATTTTAAGGAAGTGCTGATTTTCAAGCCCTGCAAAGTATGCAACACAAAATTCACTTAACACAGAAGCTGAACAGAAGCTAATCAGATGCTCGACTGTAGTTTTGCTGCTTATTTTCTATGATTAGGTTAGTGATAGATCTCCTATATTAAGATGTAGTGTTCTAGTCGATGTCTAAAGATTTCTTTCAAGTATTTAATGAAAATGATTCTTCAGAATTCTCAACTCTGCAGCAATATTTAAAATAATATCCTGCCTTCCTAGCTGCCGTACCAGAATACGCTAAAAATATTTTAGAAACTCCATTTAAATTTAATTTTCAGTTTACCCCTTTAAATTTGGCTTAGCAACATAACCTCAAAAAACGCAGCATATGCGTGAAATCAAAGAAAATACCCCTAGAGTTTAATTTCGCATTCGTTTCGGCATCCCAGCCCCTACCCAGCACCCTTCTCTCCCCCATTTTTACCCTCCTTCCGCGCTGTGGCTGTTTCTGATAATCCACAAATTGTGCTGCTCGCAAGCAACAGTTAGACAACAACAAGAGCAACAACAAGCAGTGGCAGTGGCAGAGCCAAATGCCAAAACAAACAAGGCTACCCCACCCCCCTCCCCCTGATTTCCCCCTAGTCACTCCGCTGCCCCTGCCTGCGGCAGCAGCAAGTGCAAATCCCCTGACAAAGCTAAAATTTAATTAGCAGGCAGCAAGTGGCGTTTGCAAATGAAATTACACACAAAAACGGGAGGCGCCGCAGCGGCGTTGCATGCAACCGATTCCCAGTCAGAAAACAACACACTCACACTCACTCACACACACCCACGCATACTCAATACATATATGCAGATGCCATGGCGCTCTCTCCCTCTCCACCCCGCCCCCCTCCCCCGCGCACAGCAAATTCAAATCCAGCAGCAGCTTCACACAGTGGCTTAACATTTTGCCACTTGGCACAGCGACTAAGCAAAAAACAGAGTGAAAAAAAAAACAAGAAGGACGGAAATAAAATACACGACACAATAACGCACACCCACACACACACATACACACTCCCTCACACACACACACTTCCGCACACTCATCGCAGCGCACACATGAAAACACGACATGGACAACGTTGTTTGGGCCTCGCAGCGAGATGAAGCCATGCCACGCCCCCCCGCGCCCCCAGCTGCTCCCCTCTTGTAATCCTCGCGAGCTTTACAATAAACACGAAAATATAATTTGCAACGTTGCAACAGAGGCAGGCAGGCGGGGCAGGGAGGGGAAGGGCAGAGGTAGCCGGGCTTAGACTGCGCTCGAGACTGAAATTGGTATTGCAACTGCTGAAGGGAATAGTGGAAAGAGGGGAAGAGGGGGGGGGGGCTTAAGGGGGGCTACAACTGCAAGTAACACTAATTACCTGGAACTAAATATGGCGCCGGATTTGGTGGCGGCAGCCAATACGTTGCCGTTATCGCCGGATACGACTGATGGCCATTTGTGGCCATGTTTGCGGGCTGCTGCTGATGCGGGGGCGGCGAGTGGGGCGACATGCCGGAGCCGGAGCCGGAGCTGCTGCCGGAGCAGTACTTGCTGTTGTTGTTGCTGCCGTGTTGCACTGTTGCTGCTGCTGCTGTCGATGTTGCACATGTTGTTAGCGCCGCTTTGGCCGACAGGGGGTGCAGCTGCAGCTCGCTAGCATTGCCATTTCCGTTTCCGTTGATATTGGACGCTGCGACAACGTTGTTGCCGTTGTTGTTGCTGCTGTTGTTGCTGCTGTTGTTGTTGTTATTGTTGTTGTTTAAGCCATTGCTGCATTCCATGATATTTGGATTTTTCATAGCGTGTGCAATATTTATGGGCCGCTAGATGGCGCCACACACACTCTCGCATACGCCTCGCCTCGACAAAGGGCAACTTGTTTTTATGGGCCACTTGGGCTATATTAAAACACAGGCACAACACTCTGGTTGTTGTTCTTTTGTTACATATATATGTATGTATGTATGTTCACTATATGGTGCACTTATGTATGTATGTATCTGCTGCCGTATTTATTTAGTTGCCTGCCATTAAAAACGCCACAATTATTCACTTGTGCATAATTTGAATTTTATTTGCACTCAAAAAAAGAAAAAAAAAATCGATTATATTTCTATTTTTTTTTTTTTTTTTTTGCGTTGTTTTGTTTTCGGTTTTTTGTTGATTTTCACTTGTTTTTTTAGCTCTACCATTTTTGTATAACTAATTAATTTGCCATATTGCTGCTGCAGTTTGCGTTTGCAATAAACGTATTTAATATTTTTGTTATTATCGAGAAGCTTTTTTGCATTCGTTTTCATTGGTTTTTAATTTTTATTTACTTTCAATTTGCTGCATATCGTCGGCTATCGCGCATCATATCGAGCGTTAATGGGCCGTGCATGTCACATTTCGCATATCGTACGGTCTACGTACGCTTTTTACGATATTTGCTCAAGTTATTAAGATTATTTTATATGACAATCACATAGCAAGGGGTTATTTGATTTTGCATTTAATGTCTGCTAGCAGACAGCTCATGAAGCCAGAGCACCTTATTAAGTGCACTCCTACCTCCCTCCCTCCCCCTCCCTCCCTCTCTCACCACTACTCTTCTTAACTCTTTCCCCTGTGCAGCTTTCGCTTTAACAATTTTAATGTGCATTTGAACTAAAAATAACACAGCAAAGTAGTTGTGGCTTATATAAGCATCGAGGCGACTCAACAAACTTCGAATTTCACAAGTGTTTCTAATGCGCCACGCCCCGTCGGGGGCCGTGTCGGCACCTGCGAAACGCTCTAATCAGCTTGAAGAAAGAAAAGAAACGAACGTCTGTGTTTAGACTGCGACAATATTACCCCAGCCTATATACATATATATTGTATATACCTTTATACCTGGAAAGCAGCTGAGAAAGAGGTTGAAGGAGAGTGCGACGTATACCTGAAACCGAAATCGAAACTAAACAAGCGATGACAACTGTTCACATAGTGAATTGTGAAATTTTAAGCTTATTTACTTGCACCAGACTACAGAGAACAACAACAACAACTGACTACAACAACAATTATCGTCTCAGTTGGTTTATTTCTTTGTGAAATTCTTTGCCTCTCAGTGAAGAGTAAGAGAAAGAAAGCTGAAGACCTGAACTTATAGATATATGGTAAAGACTTAAAGACTTAGGTCTACTAAGGTCTCGCATAAGGTACTGAGATTGCTTTGCAAATATTATCAGCATATTATCACTTCTAACTCAATTTCTTGTGCTACAAATCTTAAGTATCAAATCATATATGAAGTTAGTTTTACTGAAATTTTATTTATTCTCTTTTAATAAGTCAGAAATTTCATTTATTATATATTAATCTCATTTCATTCATATTTGTTTAATATATGATTCATATTCATATAATTTTTCTTATATAGTATTAATAGGTTTCATTTCATAACCCTTATCATTTTCATATTCATCATTTAAGACTTCTTTCTCAGAAACTACAACTTGACTCGTTGGAAATTGTTGATTTAACTTTGGTATTTATTTTATTTGAATAACTTGAATTTCATATTTGAGCTGCTTTGCCTTTTGATACTTTGACAAACTAATGAATTTTTTCATTTGAATTATTTATATTTCAATGTAATGTTTACCTTTTTCCAATACTATGAGTTTCACATATGAAAAAGCTCAATAAATTTAATAACTTTCATTAAACTCACATTCGTTTTTCTCATTTATGACTTTCTGCTTTTAATAACTTGCATATTCATCTGTTTCAACTTTGTTTATCTTCCAGAAAACTTTGAAAATCTCATTTAATTGCTGACTTTGCTGACTTTGCAAAGTGTTTTTTTTTTTTTCAAAAAACTCAATAAAATAGGTTTTTCATTACAAGCACGTAGATTTGCTGTACAGAAAATGGAAATGGAAATGGGAATGAAAATGAAGTATTTCTCTTGTCAACTATTTTCTATTTTCTCGTCAACGATTTTTCCCTCCAATACTTTTCCACAATTTGTGTCTTTGCGACTGTCTATTTTCAATTTCTTGCTGGCCCCACTAAATTGACATTTGCCAGTCTATTGACAGACTGTCGGCTATGTCTCTCATGTTGTTGCCGTACTTGTTGTTGTTGCTGTTGTTGCTAGTGCTGCTGTAGCCTGATGATGATGGTGCGTGTTGTTTGTACATGGTCAACAGATATAGACATAAATATGCGTAAATAGACGAGCAACTCATATGTTTCTATATGGAGAGCTCTGTCGGAGAAGAAAGTGCAAATATTGAAAGAGTTTTTCGGGGTACAGTCTGTTGGCAGGTGTGTTGCAACAACATGCGAGTATGAGTACGAGTACGCTTGCCACATGCGAAGTGAATTGATTTGCCGCATAATGGCATAATGAAGCCCGATGTGGGGCAACTCTCGACAACAACAGCAACAACAACAGCAAAGCAACAAATGCAACGGGCATTTGCTGTAATCATTTTCATTACGCTTCGCTGCACGCTCAAAACTAACCAATTTGTCAACTCAGTCAACAAATACACACGACGCAGCATATATAGCATGTTATATAGCATATATCGGGGCACATTATAGAGTCGGAAATTAGCACAAGGTTGCGCAAGCAGCAACTGCAACAAACTGCGACGCCAGTTGCTTATTAGCCCAGTTAAGAACGCGACACTCTGCTCCATTATCTCCACAGGTCTGTACAACCCACGAACACTTATCGCATCAAGCTCACATTTACACTCTGAACTTTGGTTGGCTTTCGTTTTCTCTCTTTTTTTTGTTGGGAGATATATGAAAATTTCTGGAGCGTAAAGCGACGAGTTTTCACTTAAAACTGACGTTTTTGAAGCATGTAAAAAGTTAAAAGCTTGCGAGTTATGAAGAGTCATAGAGAGCTACAGTAAGTATAAACAATACTATACTATACCGTAATATATAAGTGAGTATATGGCTTATCTTTCAGTCGGAAAGGTCTTTGCTATAAGGTACAAATTTGAAGTTATCTATTTCCGTTCAAATTGGGTTTTCTTTCTTTGTTTATTTATTTCTGTTTTAGCTCAACTAATTTCCTTATCTGCGGTTTGAAAATGCAAAAGAGTATTACAAATGGGAAAATATTCGAATGGAAGATACCCATTGACTGTTAAATATCTTGAGTTTGGTAAAGTCTAAGTGAATTGACTGTAATAAATGGTTTGAAGTCATTAAGAAGTACATAAGAAGTGGGTTTTGTTCGATTGGTCGATTAGGTCAATTAGGTCGATTAGGTCGATTGTTATGCCAATCTTTCATTACTTCAGTGAAGTTGGTACTCCACGACTTTTAAGCACCCATTATATACTAAATACAAAGACGCTCAACTAAGAGATGTTCCGAAAAGTTAGAGCTTTGCAGCAATACGATATATTATAAGATCCCTTTAATCTAATGACAGTCTCAGTTTGCGCCTTGTTCGACATATAGAAGTATTGTAGTTCGATTGTGTTTGTAATTTTTTGTGCTGAAACCTTTGTGAAAAGTACACAATATATTTATACAATATTCCCCCTAATAAGCGTTGTAAAAAACCTAACTTGTTTCGGGATATAACAAGCAAAAAAACTCTACTTAATTTTAGCAATAATTTCAGGCAAATTGTTATTTCCCTCTCGGTGTTTGCACTTTGTTTTTTGTCGTCGTGCCGTATTTGAGTTATTTATATACTTCATTCTATATAGATGGATGGATAAACACGTATTCATGAGTATGTCTAGGTACCAGCTGACGAGCTGTTGACATTTTGTATTTAATATGCTGCGCAACCTTTTGTTGTTCTTGTTGTTGTACGGTTGCGTTCTCAAAAAAAAAAATTGACAACTGACAATTTCCGTTTGTTCCCCCCAGAGGGAAGGAGGGGAAGAGGGAAAGCATACGCATTTTCGACCATCCCAAAGCGACTGATTATTTTCAATTGGAATTTACTTAGAGCTGACCGCAAAGTGATTCATTTTCATGCTGACGCCAAGAAATCCATTACGTGAATATGCCTCGTGCTCGTGCTTGTGTTTTCTTTTTGGAAATTGACTAAAAGCGAACCGCACACTCAGATATATGTACTGACTATATAGATATGTGGTGTTTTTTAATTTAATGACACTTGTTCTAGTTTGTTTGCCCGTCGCACGGCATCTTTCAATATTTGCACAAATGTTTCTCGGCGACAGACTCGACAAATTTCCCCATAGTCCCCCCGTATATTGTTATCCAGGTATGCCAGGTACGCGTGAATTGACTTAGGGCGCAGTTCGACCTTGTGAGATCGTCAAGATGATGACGATGATGACGATGATGTCGCACTATCGCCGCACTGTCTCTGTCTCTGTCTGTCTGGCACTCCCTGGACGCAGCCAGGCATAACGCGATTTATGTAGATCGAAAATCGGTTAAACTATTTCAATGGAACTGGGCATAGCTTCAGCTATAGCACTGGCATTGTGCTCAGCTGATGATACAATGAATTTAGTATGTAAACACAAGCGACACGTCGTCGTTAATGCAGCTACAGTGGGCACTACCTACGTGGAACGTGTGCACATGGAAGAAGACTTTGTCTCTCTCTCTCTCTCTGCATAGGCTGCACTGTACTTTAGCTTATCGTAGCTAATTATGCAAATTTCCGAAATTATGCACGCTTTATGCAGTACGTTTTCACAGTGTATCCATCAGATACTTTCTTGTAGATACTTTTGCACTTTGACTTTGCGCTTTACGCGTGCGCAGCTCGTGTAAATTGCAAAAGCGCGCGCACGTCGTTCGTCTTGCTGGTGTGTATCTGTAAGATACAGATACAAATCGAGAGCAGCATGTACGATACGGCAACAGCAACAGCAACAACTATAAGCAAAACGCGACTGATTGCTGGGCGATTGAGTGACAAACTGCTGGCGTTGCTTTTTTTTGCCGCTGCTTGTGCGGTTTATTTTACTTGATTTTTATTTTGTTTTTTTTTTCTCTTGTTGTTGTTGTTGTTGCTGTTGTTCAGCTGTTTGGCTTTTGTTGTTGCTGTTGCTGTTGTATCGAGGTACGTGTATGTACTTTAGCCATTGTGTACTCAGTTCACGATGTGCCAGTCCCAAAGCCCAAAGCCGCATGGCGACGACGACGACGACGACTTCAACGTCAACGTCAGCAGCGACGTCAACGTCAGCGTCGACGCTCGCATACAAAATTATCATTATTATTGTTGTTGTTGTTGTTGGTATTGTTGTTGCCTTTAGTTTAGGCATTTTTCGTTTGGTTAAATGGCATTTGCGACAAGCGGCAAATTGGCTCAGGTAAAGTGCAAGGCGAGAAGTGAGATACACTCGCCACTATTACGGGGGGTTTACGACTTTTGAACTACGTATTATAGGGCTAGATAATATACGAGCTGAGGGACATACGATCAGTTGAAACGATTGTGTACTCAGTTGTCTGCTTTGAGTTTGGATTGAACTAGTTGTAGAATATATTTTATAGTTTTCTTTGCAATGCTGACAAATTAAAGAGCACGTAGTGCATGAGTTGAAGGTTTCTTTATTGAACATTGCATAAAGTGAGGTTAGGGACGTATGCTGTAGAAATTGGTTTATGGTAATGCAGCAGTAGAAGGAATTAAGCTGAGTTAAATAACTGCAGATCAGGTAAAGGTTTTTGTGTTGAAAGCGGTAGCTTAGAGTGTGCTGATTTTTAATTAATTATTAATAATTTAATAGTTTATTTTGAGGAGATTTATAAAAAGTTTATAGATATATGTACAATACATATTATAATAAAATATGGTTGCTTTAAATGCTCAAGAAAACTTTTGTTTTTAAAGTTTTTGGACAAAAGTTTTGAAAGATATAAAAATATCAAAAATATTTATATTGATTAAAATATATCGTTGTAAGGAAACTGCTGGGATTATGCTGATTGCTTCAATAATTTGGGGATAGTGCATTTAATATTTTATATATATACTTAATTAAGAAATTTCATATGCTTATTGAGCTGCTGGGAAAGAATTCTTTTGATTTTTTAGGTGTTTCTTTCTTTGAATTATGATAGTTGAAGGTTTCTATAGGCGTCAACAAGCAGTCAACATATGCCAAAATATTCCCACAATATATGTTAATTATACTCAAACGAAATCTCATAACTTTATAGTTGCAATCAGACAGTGTCGTACCTCACTCTGCCAGCTGATTTACCCCGTTCAGTGCCAAGTGTATCTAAGCCATAAATTGCGAGTATCATCGCGCGACGCGTGCTAGGCAGCGCTGTTCAGGCACCACCTGATCACGAGTATTGCACAGATACAAACACACACCAACACACACACACACCTATATATATATATATAGTGTGTGTCTCGTCATGTGGAGTTACTTTTCGGAGCTTTGCGCTGAGCTTGTTTTTGTTAGTTTGGCTCAGTGCATTTGCATCCGCTGATAAATGTCGTGCAAACAAATCATATATATATAGATATAGTATATACTTCTACGTATCGGGCACATAAACAGTACTAAGCTTGGCTATCTGAGACTACCTGAGTTAGCATGTTGGCGTCGCCATCGCCATCGCCATCGCCACCGCCAGCATCTCTCAGTGGGCATTATGTTTATTTATTTTCTGAGGTTTTTTTTTCTCCACTTTTATTTACACTCGTCTTTGGTTTTGTTTTCTGTTCCGCTGTGTGTGTTGATTCGCATTTCGTCGCTTGTTTAAGCTATCAGTTAACAGCTTTTCGGAGCTGAGGCTTCACTTTTGCCGGTTACCCGCTAAAAGCTTCAGTTCCGCAGGCCTCGACGCCCTCGACAGTCAGCTGACCTTTTGCCAGTGGGCCGAATCTCAGTACGCCCCCCCTTCGAAGGGAGTGTGGGGGGAGGGGCAAGGGGAGTGTCTGCTTATCTGCGCTTGAAATTTAATTAAAGCAAAACCATATGCCGCAATCGAGAACGCCCCCTAATTACCGGCAGTTCAACAGATAGGGATACCAACTGAAAAGCAGACGCCCTGTGAAGAAAACACTTGAAACAAAGCGAAACAGAAAACAAAAGAGAGAAAATGGAGAAACAACAAGGATAGCAAGTGTAGAATGTAAATTGAAACAGACGCAAAACCATTTTCGATAATTGAAAATAATAATTAAAATTCTCTGATTGAGGCGCATTCTGTACGCTGACGTCCGCAATTGGAGTGAAAGAAGCTATAAAAAAAAAAGGCCAGGGTACAACAGGCAGTACAACAAATGGTACTACAACAACAATAGTAGTAGCAACAACAACAACAACGAGCAACGAGTGCATACAGAATAATTTGCCATTCAATTTGTTATTCAATCTTTGTGTCTTTCGCTTTTAATATGCAAAACTTGTCGCCTGTCGTTGGGTCTCTCTGTCTCTCTGTCTATCTACCTCTCTCTCCCTCTCTCTATTTCTCTCCCTCTCTATCACAGTCTTTTTCTCTGTTTTCTCTTCGCTTTTCAGTCTGGGGATCATGCCCGTTAACCGTATTTGTGCGGCCCATAGAAAAAAACTGTCGCCCGGCTTTGTTCTCTACCCCAAACGGGGTACCCCGCTCTCTACCCCACCTCCAACGCTCCCCCTTTTCTGCGTTCTCTTTGGAATTTATGAGCGCTCTCAGTTTGGGTTTCTAAGTGCGTGATTTCTTCAATTAATTGCCGTCTCTCGTTCCCATTGCTGCAGCACTTGCTGCATTATAAGAACCGTATCCGAATGGCATTGCACAATTCCCCCTCTCCCCCTGCCCACTCCTCACTTGAGTCGACTGAGGTCGACTCCCCTGCTAGAAAAATGATGTATATGTTGAGTATGCTTGGGGGCAGCTGGGGCAGCATTGTCTAAGACGCACTTGACAATACTTCTAGTTGAAGTTCTTGTAGTTCTTATAGTTCTTGTAATGTTCTTGTAGTTGTTGCTGTTGCTGTTGCTGTACTTGTTGTAGTTCTTTTTCAAGCAGCGCTTTTAGCATAATTCTCAAGCGAATGACAATGCCTTAACTAATAGAATATAATAGAATAGAGAGAATGCCATAGAATTGTCGGTAATTATGGTTAGGAAATGAGTTTCCATTTTTCTGTTCTCTGCATCTTGTGTAATATGCAAAGATTATTCAAGTTGCAGCTGCAGTTGTTGCAAGTTCGTTGTTGCTGCAGTTGCATGCAAAGTAGGAAGCAAAGAATTGTCTAATTAGCCAAAGTTAAATCTTTTTGAAATTGTTGCGAAATCTTTGTGAATAAAGTCTAGAAAAAGATTTCTATGCGAATTCATTTGGTTGTTGAGGTTATGTTTTAAGTAAAGAATACGTAAAGAATAGTTCATTTATTATAATTGCTTGGGAAGCACTGAGTTCATCAAATTATATTGTTCTTCTAAAACATTTGTGCGGTTTACAGAATTATTAAAAATTATTTGAAATTTATTTTAATTTCAGATTTTAATGAGAGGAATTTTATTATATGTAGAGAATGCTATTGTTTGCATATTGAATCTTGGTTAGGTTTTACATAGAATATATATAGAATAGAAATATTCAGGTTTTATCTATCGAAAACATGAGTAAAGTTTTATTAAATATTCAGAAATACTGAATAAGAATTATTTTCAGTGAGATGACTAAGAAATATTTAGTATAAAGCGAAATATTCAATAAATAATAATTACGACCTATTTTGAAATAGGTCTGAAATTGAAGTATGCAAATTTCCAAATAATATTTAGTATTCAATAAAAAGAAAAGGAATGCTATAAGGTATTTGCTACTATGCGCTGTGTTCTATATATATATGACATATTCAATTGTATTTTAAATATAACCTAATGGATCGTAGACCTATTCAATTCAATTCAATTCGCTTTCAACATCGGAATAGCAAACATGCTTTTAGCGCAAGATCTGAGAAATGAATCAAAGATTGAATGTAGATAATTTTTATGGGTTTCGCTTGAAATTCGCCTCTAATCGAAATGCCCGTTTGGAGGAGAAGAAAGAGCTGCAATTATGCGCATATTTCAATTACACAAAACGTCTCTCTGTGCCACATGACAAACTGCAGCTGCAACAGCGAATAGCAACAACAGCAACAACAACCGTTTGTGCTGGCCAACAAGTAGAGTACGCAGGCAACACGCACTTGCAACACGCAACAGGCCGCACTGAAATTTCTCCATGGGGCTGCATTCCGCAAATGCTTTTTGGGCTCGGCTCGGCCACGCAAGCGCAGCTAGAATATCGCAGATAAAGATACAAAGATACAGATACAAATATGCGAAAGTGTCGGCATATCTCTGTGCGTGTGTGTGTGTGTGTGTGTGAGTGTGGCAATGCACTCGAAGCAAAACAAAACGAGCAAAACAGAAAACAGCTGCTTGGCAAAGAAAGCAACGAAATCGAATTGGAAATTGAAATGAAAACGGGTTGATTGAAAGCGGGTAGAACAGCAGGCGGAAAGGAGGAGAAGTGAGTGCAAGCAGGAGGTGCGGGGGGCAGGGTAGCCGGTTCACGGTAATTAACAAGCCGAGTAACTGAGACGCCGGCTGAGCAAGCGCGAGAGAGAGCGAGCGAGTGAGCTGAGTGAGTCAAGCGGACGTCGCTGCAGTTCGCTTCAGATTTTATGTTCACCTCTCGCTTGCACTTGCTGCCATTATCGTGCTATCTCTTTCTATTCAATTTTGCACTGTCAATAAGCAGGCGAACTTATTTGCATATTGTTTTTGTTTATTATTGTTAACTTTTCGGTCAAATTGGCGAATTGAATAACTGAGTATGAGTCGCATGACAAAATGAGTCGTTGAATATGCACCGCGTAACGTTTTTTGCTTAGTTATGCGAATAGATATTGAAATACATATATACACTATATGTCTTACACTATATGTAAATTCTATTAAATATTTTATAGTTTTTTATTTTTTAAAATAAATATACTTTGTAGTTATTTCAATTTTAAGGTATTTGTTCGCCCTTTGCAAACATCCTTTTCTTTTTGAGATTCCTTTGACAATTACGATATAATTGTTAATTGGAATAGATGTAGAGATATATATACTATATGGTTTTGCAATTCCCATTAGGTATTAATTAGTATTAAAAAAAAATATATTTTTTATTTTTTTTCACTTTTTTACGATATTTCTTTCCCCTCTTCAAACACGCTTTTCTACTTGGGATTCCTTTGTCCATTACGATAAATGACTTTATTGAAAGAGATATAGAATTACATATACTCTATATGTCCTCCAATACCCATTAACAATTACATAGTTTTTACTATTTTATTGTTTTGTATTTTTAACTACTTTTTTGGGTTTTTTCTTCCCCCCTTTCAAACACTCGCTTCGTTTTGGGGTCGCTTGACAATAACGATATAATTGTTAATTAATTGGAGTTATGTGCACGTTTAATTGACTGTCGATATAACTGGCGATAAATTTCGTGAACTTTTTCGTTTTTATTTTCAATTAACACGCACACACAACGACAGTTGCTCAATTTCGTTAAGAATTTCATTTGTTTACTTTTGCAAGCTGGACAAACCGCAACGTGCAAGCGATGACAAAGACAACGACGATCGACGTCTCGTACGTTCCGGGGATTGTCGTGATCGTGTCTTGAATGAATGCCGATATAAGACTGAAGACCGGCGGAGATCGACTGCGAGTACTTTCGGTCAGGCGTTGAAATTCTATTGACAAATGCGAGCGACGACGACGACGCGACTATCGATCGACGCGACCGGCTGACTGAGTGTGGACTGAAACTCACTTACGACGGCAGCAGCAGCAGCGACGCCAGCGACAGCCACGGCAGCAGCAGCAGCGCCAATAGCGCTAGCAGCGACGTTGGCGCAGGCACTCCCTCTCTCTGCCTTCTCCCCCCATTCGCAGCTGATCGTCAATTGCGCTGCACTTTGAATTTCGTTTGCTCGCAATGCTTGCGCGCTCGTGCTATGCTTATGCCGGCTGTTATCGTTGCTCTCTCTCTCCCCCCTCGCTCACTCTATATGGTGTGCTCGCTCTCTTTGCACAGCTGTTCTGTGCGCTGCGCTGCGCTCTCTCTGGCTCTCTTCGACACTTGTGGCTCAGTCGAAGCCAATTAGTTACGCTCTTTGGCTGCTTTTAGTTTGCTGGCTTTTGTTTATTTATGTTTGCCGGTTGACTCAGCGCTGTTGTTGTTGTTGTGTGTTTGGCTATGACTACAACATGATTAAATGCTCTCTCGTGAATCGTAGTCGCGGTCTCTCTCTCTCCTCTTCCTCTCGATTTAACTGTATTGAGCCTGCTTTGTGGCCCATTGAAAGTGATTTGAAGAGAGGCAAATATCTAAAACAGCTGAAACCAGCTAAAACAGTTAGCTTGGACTAAAATAAGTGGGTTAAGAGAGAGAGTTAGAGCGCGAGGGAGGCAGATGGAGTGAAGGAGGGAGTCAGGGAGAGTACATACTATAGTTAATCGCTCTGGTTTTACAACTTGTTTTGTGCAGACAGTTTATCGGAAACTCGATTAATCTGCTGCTTATGCTTGGGAATTTCGAAAGGAAGTGATCGATAGCGAGCTAATTTATTCATTTATTTATTTTTATTTATTTATTTATTTATTTAACGTCAACTAATAACAGTGGAATAAGAATTATAATAAAAAACTAATGAAAAACCAATATAACAAATTTAATTAATAAAGTTACAATTAACAATATTCAAAAGTTTGGGCTAAAATTAGAAATGAAAATCAATCAATTTATTGGGTCTTCAGACTGGGATAATCAAGAATAAACCGATCCCAAATATATAACGGAGGATTTGAGAAAACACACATAAATCAAATCAGATAAAATCAAAGTAGGACTAAAAAGTATTTATTTCATTATATATATTAAATGAACGGAATTCGAGGTATTATTAAACGTACACCTTATCTTTTCTGTCTAAATTTATTAAAAATTTTAAAACACATGCGAAACATGCAAAAATCAGATTCACAATGGCAAATGAAACATAACCTCAAAATGTATACAGTGAAAACTTAGAAGATCTGTCTGTCAATCAATTTAGTGAAAATAGAAATGAAAATTTTAAGAAAATTTACTTATTGTTTTGTAACTTTCCAAATGTTTTTATTTATTGTATTTTAATCATTTTTATTTAATTTAATTTTATTTTAATAACATTTTTACATTTACATTTTGGTCTTGGAGTCGACTTAAAACAAATGAATGTACTAAAAACATTATCTTGCAGTGTCTATTTTCTAAACAGTTTCAAGATATTTTGTTGGGTAATGTTTTATCTTTTATCTCTACATAGTTTAAGATCTTGCGCCTGTTTCGGGTACTTTCACTCTTATGCAAACAAATTGCATTTAAGTTGCGCACATTTTTAGCACATTTATCAGCGCGTTAAGCTCATTTGACGATCGAACGAGATCGTTCCGATACAGTGGGTCCCTCCCCAATTAGCGTTAAGGTTAGAAAACGAACTGCAGGCAGTTTGATGCAAGTACTGGCTGCAAGTAGCGTATCTAAATGGGCGATCACGGCGAGAGAGATCACGCTAAACGAGGAACAAATGTGCGAAAATCAATTGAGGCGCGACACTGGCAACAGACAACATAGAAAAGCGCTTTGTTTGCCCCACAGTGCACTGTGGGCGACCCGCAGCTGAGCACAGTACAGTAATTGAATTGAAAAGTGTGTTAATGTGTGCGGCAGCAAAAGTATCTGCAAGATACATGCATGAAAATGCATTTGACTCAAGCGCAGATCTAAAGATACCGCACAACGATGCGCACTATGACTTGACAACAACAACAACAAAAAGCACATGACGTGTCGTTGTTGTTGCAACATGGAATTACTTGAGCTGCTGTCATCGGGCTGACAATTTGCGAATTAATAAACTCATTAATTACTCAAAGAATCAACTGACTGAAATAAATGTGCGTAAATTTGCACGCTGCTCTGCCTGCGATGGCAAATAATTAATTTGCCATGATTCGCAAAGAGAGAGAGAGAGAGGGAGGGAGAGAGAGATAGCAAGCTGCAGTTGCAGCGTGCAAAAATTCAAAGCAGCCAAACGAGAAGCAGCTAAAGAAGGAGAAGAAGAAGCAGCAGTTCGAAAGGGCAGCCAAAAGGCGAACGACAACCGGCTAAAAGTGTTTAGAATTTCTGGCATTTTGTCAAGTGTCGCCAAAACATTTTACCAAACACGCACAAGGCAGGAGATGAAGATGGGGGGCGAGTGGTAGCAGGGCAGGTCTGAGTGACTACACAGAGGGCCGACTACATATTGCGACAACTCGTTGCACTTGTTGCATTTGCTTGCTTCGTGTGGCATTTGGAATTGTGCGGCATTTGCTTCTGGCCAAAATACTAAATATGCTCAGTACATTGGGGAAAGTACGTGGAAATTTATTATATTCTAAGAGGAGGAACAGAGAGAGAGGGAGATAATGACAGGATTTGCGGGATGAGTTTTAAGTGCTCATCATAAATTTAATTAAAGTTATTTCTTTAGTTATTTGCAAAAGTTTGTAGATTTAGGTTCTTATAAAATAGTTGAATTTATTTAAAATAATTATATTCTGTAGTATACAATACTTTGTTTATAAATATTTTATTATAAATAAGTTAAATAATTGAATGTTTCTCGTCTTGTGCATTTTAATGTTGAATTTTAGATTAGAATATATTTTTTTTTAATTCAATTTCTATTATGTTACTTGTTGCTCTACATTCTATACCTTTTTTCCCCTCAAATCCTTCACAATATGCACCCCTCATTCCCCCTAACCTCACTTTGTTTACCCACCTTACCCACCACATTCAGCATTAATGGCGCCTGTTCTCTTTCTGCATTGTGATAATTAATTTCTTGGCAACTCTGCGCACACATATCCTTTTTGTGGATGGTTAGACAATGATTTCTGAGTGCACTATTCATTATGCGTAACTTAATTGCACATTCATCACTTAACGGGGTGTATTTATAAATATTTATGTTATTTTTACAACATTTATGTATTTTGCCAAGTGAGCGCGAACGACGACATCAAAATAAACGAGGCGAAGAGCGATTCAACAATTTCAATTTGCAAGGCACGACTGAGTGACAATTTTTTCTTAATTTACTGTAAAATATCTTTGTTATATAGTTACATACCCTCTAGTATCGAAGGGGAAACGGGTGTGCCAGAAATTGAAGCAGTACAGGGCAATCAAGAAGAGTAAAAGCTTCTTCAATGTAGAGAGCAATACTCTATATAGATTAAGTACCTTTAAAATCACTCTAATATGCATGTACAGGGTATTTGTTGTTTGTTCACTCTCTGTGCAAGTGTAATTCTGCTTGTTAATATTGTGATTTATTTTTGTCACGCTTCTATTTTGGCGCACGAAATAAAAACAATTTATTTCGAGTGCGATGTTGAATAGTTTTTGCTTCTTCAAGAAGCGGTAAAGATATCGAAAGATAAATAAATAGAATATACTACAATATAATAAGTATATATAGGAAAAGATGCAAGAGCTGACAAATGTATGTTGTATATTGCAAAATATTGAGATATGTAGTATAAAGAAAGCAGATGATTTGATTAGTTGGCGAACTTATCAATTGAATAGAGATATAGCTAATGATTGAAAGTATTGTAAATAGATATTATAGGTATAGTGTATACATACTAGTATATCTTGTATATATATGTATATAAGAATATACTACACATATATACAAAGTTTACAAATGTAGTTTGGGCATTCTATCAGCATAGAAATACATTTCTGGCACCCTTTAATTTGAATTGAAACAGTCGAAGGAGCTTAAAATTCGAATAGAATAAAGCGAAATACCAAAACTATAACCACAATTCTCTGAGCTGTATAAAAGTCTGCAAACACACAAATACATGTGGCGGAAGCGGAAGCGTATTTGCCTGGACAAAATGGCCGCAATAGCGGAGATGTTGGTTAGAGAGCAGCAGAGTCGCCATCGCGTCTGTTCTTTCCATGGTAAAGGGCTCAGCAACGATTTTCATTTTGGAATTCCGTGCGCAGTTAGCGTAGAACGCAAAAGCTTGTTGGCCTTTCGTGGGTTGACCAGAGTTGCCACCTATTCGCGTTTGCCAGTTGGTTTTGTTTGCCCGCTTGCATTCACTGGCTTTCGCTATGGCATTGGTATGCCAGTGTTTGCCTTTTTAGTTACTGTTGACAGTGGGGGACGGGAGTGGGGGAGCTGCAGGGATTGGCTACAATTTATTGCACTTTTATTGGAGCAAGGTGGGAGAGAAAGGGAAGCAGGGAGAGTGGTAGACTGGAAGAGAGAGAGAGCTCAGATGAGTCTCGCACACAGCTGTGCGCTTATTGAAATTGTATTTGGAGGCCGAGACAACTCTAATCGATTTAGTAGAGGCCTCCACAAATCCAACTAATGCCGATGAGTCCCCTCTTTCCACTGTGCCAGGTGAAGCATTATTCATTCATGTCTTCGATACAAGCTGTGATTAAGCCCACAAGACACAACGAAAAACAAATGAAGGAATAGGAACTTGCGTGGAATATACCCTGCCTCAAAAGTACTTACTTTTTTGTTATGTTCAACATTTAAAGGTGTTTAAGATACTTTTGTATCTATTGGATACTTCTGTATATTTAGGGTACTTTAATTTATGTGTTGGTATCAACTTTATGATGCTTAAGATGCTGTTGTATTAATAAGAAACTAAATTATCGATAAGATACTTTTGTATCCATAAGATACTTTTGTATCCATAAGATACTTTTTTGTTATTAGATACATTTGTATATGAAAGGTACTTTAACTAGATAGATGTATTTGTACCAACCTTAAGATGCTTTGGTATCTACAAAATCCTTTGGTATCCATAAGATACATTTGTATATATATATACTATTGTATTCATAAAATATTTTTGTTTTTATAAGACACTTTTTTGTCTAAAAGACTTTGGTGTCAATGAGATACTATTGATCCATAAGATACTTTTGTATCCATGAGATACTTTTGTATCCATGAGATACTTTTGTATCCACAACTTTCTACATTTTATATACTCTCTATAAACTATACTACAAGTACTACAACTATTGTGCCTGGCACTGTCCACTTTCTCCCAGTGATTTGACAACAAAAACATAATATACCCTATTTTTAGTACTCTCACTGGATACAGGGTATCTAAAACTAGCAGCTGGAAAAAGTCTTAGCAATCAGCCAGACAAAAGATGGCAACACCAACAAAAAAAAATAAGAAACAGAATGGAAAACAGAGAAAGATACACATTTTTTTGCAACTTACCATTTCGGTTTTCACTATCGGCAGGCTTCATTTGTATGGGATGATGCATCTGCAAAGGAGAGAGAAGGAAACAAATAGAGTGTGAGTGTGGGTGTGCTTGATTCTGAGTGTGTGTGTGTGTGTGTGTGTGTGTGTGTGAGAGAGCAGAGCGGGCAGAGACATGTCCTGTTCGTTTTTAATAGTTGCCAGGCAGGTTCCTGAATTGCAATTCAGGCTCAGATTCAGACGGGGCCAGACAAGACAGACAGCACAAGGGGCAGACCAGAGATGTCTATGCCCCGCCACTTCTCCCCTATCCCTTCTCATCTGCCCCACCTTTCGTGCTCTGGTGGCACTGGAGATTTCATTACTTTGATTTCGAGTAATGCAACAAGTTCGAGTTGGGCAAAGGGCAACAAATGTGCATGGAACTAATGGAATGAACAAGGAATAGTTACCAAAGAGAGGCAGGAGAGGAAGGAGGGAGTGAGGGAGGAGGCACCTCTGCGAAAAGGGTTGCCATTTCATTAACGTGGCCATTAGCACTTGCAATTGAATGGGCCGCTGCTTCAGTTGCTGCTGCTGCTGCTTTTAACAATTTTAATTTATTTCACATTCATCGAGTCAACCGATAAGGTTGCCTTGTCCTCTGCTGTTCCGTTCTGGACGTTCTGCTGACAGGCAGAGTTGCCAACCAGTTGCCATTACTTTGATTTCAATTAACTTTTCATTCAGTTGAGAGCCGAGCCGGAGAAACTGATAATAATAATGCTTACAAGGATATTAGAAATGCAGTCAGAGAGCGAAAGAGAGAGAGAGAGAAAGGGGAACTTGGCAGGCACTCAAAAAAAAAGGAGACCGAGATAGCAGGCTGCATGAATGAATGACTGACTGAATGAAGGAGTGAGTGAGTGACTGATGTGCTGAAATTGAAATGAAATGTTCGGCCAGTTGCCTGACAAGGACCTTCTCGACCTTTCCGGCCTACGATGGTCAAAAGGGCTTTGCACAAATTACGAGAAAATGTCACTGCCTCAGCCTGTCGCACTTGAGGCAGAGTGCACCCCTCTTGCCCTGTGCTCTCTCTCTCTTTCTATCTCTTGTGGGATGCACCCACTCACTCACTCATTGTTGCGTCATTTTGCTGCTCTATTATTCAAAATTGACAGTTGAATGAGTTAAGTGGCCTGTCCAACAAGGCTGTTGCTGCCATTGCTGCCTTTTCTGCTCTCTTTCTGTCTCCCCCCCCTCTGTCAGTCTGCTTGTCTGTCTGGCTGCCTGTCCGCTCCTCTGTGCATACATTTGCGTAAGGAAATACGTTGCTCGTGTATTCGCTTTGTTACCCTTTTCATTCAATTGGCATTTGTTCTAAAAATACATTTTTCCTGCAAATTGTTCAGATTCTGCCTTTTCTTTTTCATATGTAATTGCCATAGAAATTGTCAATTAGCTATGAAAATATTATTGCGAGCTCTCGAGTGTGTAAGCTTACATAAATTTTGGTAATAGAACCGATTAAAACACTAAGAGAAAAGGAGGGGAAAGAATGAAAAATAATATTTTGGCAAAAATAGACTCAGTGCATTGTAAAAAATTTTTTAACTGATTAAAAAAAAATTATTTTAAAGTAATAGTATTTTTAATATAATAATTTACTTTAATTTTTATATTGGTATTAAAAGTTAAATTATTTTAGCTTATAAAAATATTTGATTTATTTTTAATTTGATTTTTTTACTTTACTTTTTGTTTTAAGCACTGAATTTGATTCAAAAAAATTATGACATTTTTTGATTTCATTAATAAATTATAGTTAAAAATATTTGCGCCTTCTAATTTTAATTATTTTCATTTGAATTATTAAAGTAAATTAAGATCATTTTATAATTTTGATTTTAATTTTAATGAAAATGATTTTTAATTTATAATTTTATTTTGAAAATAATTTCATTGTTTTAATTTTTAATTTTATTTAATTCCTTTTTAAAAATGTTCAATTTTCCCTACTCTCATTTCTTGCTCACAACTCTATCTCCATCTCTTTCTCAAACATGCTCATACCTATTTGTTTGACACGTTAAAAACCATTGCATACTTTGGGGCGGCGCATGAAATTGTCACAGTGCAGTCACATCGAGTGCGTCACAACTGCGACTTTTCACACGTGCCTCAGCACACACACACACAGACACACACACAAAGCCAGAGCACGGCATAAAAAATGAAACGAAAAGTAACGTTATATATACATGCACACACATGTACTATATATAGCACGCTGCTGACCAAAAAGCTGTCAGGCCACTTAACCCACACACTCGCACACACACCCACAGGCTGGTGGGCAGAAGTTGTCCTGTCTCTATATACAGGGAAATGGTCACTTCAAAACAAAATATTTATTGTAGCCGTTGACAAGTTGGCCCCACACACACACACACACACACAAAGTGTGTCTGCATGGGTCACCATGTGTGCATGTGTGTGTGTGTGAGAAAATGCCGACGTTTTAACGTCTGTTTACCTATCGATTATTTCAGGTAAATTAAGTAGCTCTTGCACAGACATCGACGTGGAGAAGGAGCGAGCACGTCGAGAATGTGTTGGTGGTTGTTCAGGCAGCCTGCCAAATGCATTAAAGGATCAGACATGCCCACACACACACACACACCTGCACACACACACACAGGCATAGCTGGGCACTTACTTATACAAACAAAGCCCCGTTCACGTATGTTTTGGCGCGTGTGTGAGCGGGAGTGTGTGTGTGTGTGTGTGTAGCAGGCCATTGGTCATTATTTTGACAATTACACACGTGGCGTCATTTGCCCATTGCCCCGCCCCTCTGCCTGCCGCCCCCTCGCAGTGTTTTAGTGCCAGCCAATGTGCTCTATGGATTTTCCATTAACAATTTGAATATGTAAATTAAGCAGCTAGCAAGGGGGGCACTGGCTAGGCGAAGGGAGACGTGTGGAGTGGCTGAGGGGTCTTGTGCCCAGCTAGAAATGGACTACCCGGCTCTCTCCCTGTGTTTGCCTGTGCGTGAACGCTTCATTTAATACGTTAACAATGAGATTGTCCTCAATAATTGAATCCACTAATTGACTGATGATTACATTTGTGTTGGCCACACACCAACAAAGCCACGCCCCCTCCCCGCCATACATATGTGTAGCTTGGAAGTTAAGGTACCTATATAGATGTACTCGTATATAGTATGAATGGGGGAGAAACTATGTCAGTCGATCGATCGATAGGCGCGCAAGCAGTTGACTTTCTCAAGCTGCATAATTCAAAAGCAAAAGTTGAAATTTAACATGGTGAACTACACTAAACAAGCACACACACGCACACACATACAAACGTAGATACATGACAGACAGAGAAACAGAACAGAGAGAGGGAGAGAGAGAGAGAGTGAGACAGAGAGAGGTAAGAGAAATAAGAACGAGCAACTCAAAGCGCTACATAATGCTAGAGACACGTAATACATACACAAGTAGAAGTAGCATATACTAAGCTAGTGGAGCGTGGGGGGAAGGGGGTAAATAGGGGGTTCACTAGTCGTACTTACCCCATCCAGTGTTTTGATATTGTGCAGCGCATCCTGCGCCCGCAGCGACGCCTTGCGCGTGTAGTAGGTGACAAAACAGCACCCTGTCAACGAAACAGAACGAAACAATCGATACAAATCGATACAAGTATAGCAGTATTATGTATAGTTGGTATAACAATCGACAATCGATAGACAGATGCACAAACGTATGTTACAAGGACGTCAGAGACGATAACTCGCTAGACTTAAAACAGACTTAAATCTATATATACGTATATATAATCTTGTATTTATATTCACTCTTCATGCGCGGGACAGATCGTACTACTTAGTTCGCTATGTATTCATGCAGAGATCTTAGATCTTCTTCAACGTACAGTGGACAAGGGACAGACAAGAGCGCTTCAGGCAAGCCATGCATAGACAATGATATGGGGCGATGTTACTTTATAAAGATATAGGGGTAATAATGTTAGAGCAGCAGTTAGAGCTGATTTTTGGTGATGATATACAGCTGCCTGTTCAGCCTTTTTTTTTTTTATTTTTATTTTTGGGTCTAGCCTGCAAATATATCTAAGTCTTATTATCGGGACACCTTTTCTTTCTTCTTGCATTTCTTGTTGCTCAAATAAAAATTATTTTTGATATCATTTTGATAAAATTGTTCTGAGAATCGATAACTACATAATTTGTATATAAAGCTTTATCTTGATTTATCGATTTGAATTTCACTCATAAAAAAAACGTTTTTAAGTAAGAAATATTTAAAAAAAATTGGTTTTATTGCCATATTTCGATTAGGCATATTTTCAACATATGAAAAAACATTAGAACTTCATCGGTACAGCTTGAGAAATTATTGTACAATACATAGATTAACAACTTTATAAAATTTTAGCCTTTTTTTAGTCAATAACCTATTCTTCTGTTTAAAGTCTTGTTTTGCTCTCGCTTATCCATTTTTCTGCTATTTCCATCTTAGTCTATCTTTATTTTGTGAGGTATAGCTTGTATTCCTGATATACAATAGGTTTAGGTCAATAAGACCTATTCGGATAGGTCAATAAGACCTATTCGGATAGGTCAATAAGACCTATTCGGATAGGTCAATAAGACCTATTCGGATAGGTCAACAAGACCTATTGTCTTTTACTTGTAGCAATACCTACTTCAAAGTACAAGTATATAAAGTAAACAAATAAAATTTCAGCTAATTTTTCATGATAAGAAACAGAAAAAAAAAAACTAAAGTTTGCTAGCTATATTCCTCATATATCGTTTTATATATTGAATTATATTTATCAGTATTTTCAGCTTGCCTCAGTAAACGAACATATCTCACTTGCTGCGCCCTTTATTGGGCTTATAGTGAATAAATAAGCTACTCGCACTCAATCCCCAACTTAAGACTCCACTCTAACCTCCTGCTTGCCCAACTACCCCCTGCTAAAAAGGCGTGGCTAATCCCCCACACACTCTTGGAAGTGCTGCTCCTACACTGCCTGCCTGCCTGCCTGCCAGCTTGCCCAGCTTAGCAGCCTAATCTGCACACATGTGAGCACTCACACACACACACACACACACACTCACACACACACATACTGTATATAGAGGGTGCTGCTGGCATATCCGATCATTGGCAGGCAGCAGCACGCATGGCCATAAATATGCATAATACAATTTCAACCTTTCATAAAAGTTTGCAAGCAAATGCGCATATTATTCTAATACAGCACCGAATTAACTCAGTCCGTGTGCGGGTGTGTGTGTGTGTGTGTGTGGCAATTATGGCCAATTACCTGGGCAAAGTTTATGCCAAAGTGTGAGCCAACACCTGAGCCAAAGGGCCGAGGTGCCTGCTCTAATGTTGATGTGTTTGCCATAATCATCTCACTTGATGTTCCCTCCCCTGCCTCCCTCATGGCCCCCCTCCCTCAAATTGATGGGTATTGTAAAAATTCATTGAGCTACCCCTTCGCCCCCCGCCCCCCTAGCCTGCTATTAATCCGGCATTTGTATGCAGGCTTACAGTTCTCTCACTCACCTCGACTAATCGATGTGACCTTATCGCGCAGCACATTCAACGTGTGAACTCGTCCGAATTGCTCGAAGAGGCGTCGCAACTTCTGCTCATCCCACGTCTTTGGGATTTGACCGACAAACATTTTAATGCTATCTGCATCAGGTTGATCCTTGGCCAGTTCCACATCGGCCGTATCCATGGCCAGCGAAACATCCAGTTCGCTCTTAATGGGCACCAGCGCCAGCTGCTCCTCGGGCAGTGAGGCGGTGGCAGCCACAGAGGAGGCAATAGTGTTGCTTGCCTCGCTGCAAAATTAAATAGAGTCATTATAAATCAGGCACACAGACAGACAGATGCTATAGACAGATACTATACACAGATATAGACAGATATATACAGACACAAACTGTGTCCAACTCACACAAGTCGTTTGGCAAACTTTTTCGGCAATTCTATTGAACTTTTATGGCCAACATATTGTGCTATCTCGCTCTCTCTCTTTCTGTCTCTCGTTGTAACTTCATTTGCTAATGACAATAAAAAACAACAAGAACAACAATATCGATGTGTGCGAGGGAGGGGAAGGGGAAACAAGTTGAGCACTGCATAAAATACAAATACTAATTGTTATTAGCAAACTAATCTAATCTAAAAAGTTGTAAACGTTTTTACTTTGTTCTGTGGCTGTGGCACGACAACGACTGCGAAGAAGGGGAAGGAGGAGGGGCAGGAACTGGTCACCAAAGTAGCTGGCAATGCATTGAATGGTCCATTTTGGGGTCACTCTCGGATACTTCACTTGGGTTTTGTGTAATGCCAAAAAGTTTGTTCTGCTTTGACAGAGCGAGAGGCAGCGCTCCTCTCTCTCTCTCTCTCTCTCTCTCTCTCTCTCTCTCTCTCCCACCGCTGGCTGTGTATATTTGAGGTTTATTGGGTGTTGTTGATGGCATACGAAATTGACTTTTGGTTGATGTCAAATTGCTTGCCAACAGCAGCAACAACAGCAACAACAACAAGTGAAACACAAGCTAGAACAACAACTCAAAATAGCCGCAACAAACTCGAGTTGATTTTCAATAAGTTGAAGTTGTCAAGCAGTTCGGGAGCAATAAATTTTGCAATCTAATTGGTTCCGGTTTGTGCTGTATGTGACAGGCAGAGGGGAAGGGGTAGGACGGGGGGGATTACAGAGCAACAAGCAGCGCTCTAATTAGGCAAATCAAAATATGCACAAGAAATACCTCAAAATTTTGAATTTGAAATTGAAAATTTATGCTGAGAAATTGACTATTTACAGGGTATCTCAGCTGCACAGCTGCCCGCTCGGGGCAGTCTCATTTTGCTGGCGAAAACATTTAAATTATGTTAGAGCGGAAATTACCTTGTCTTTTTGATGATATCTTGGGCGATATTTCTCAAAGAGATTTCCGCGAGGAGAAGGAGAGATAGAAAGGCAGACAGCGCAACAAAGAAAGGGAGAGAGAATAAGATAGATGGAGACACAGATAGACAGTCAGCTATGCTGACGGTCATTTATGAAACTGGCGGCGAATTTAAATGACGCTCGCCGCGACAGCAGCGCGACAAGGCCTTCCCCGGGGGCAACGTCGTAACGAACTTAATCTATTAGAGACGGTGCAGGAGTTGAGCCTGTTTCTAGTGTCAGCTTGATAAATATTGCCCACAAGTCAAATGCAAAGTAGGCCAGGCCAGCAGCTACCAAGGAGTGAAGTGCGGGAGGGAGGGGAATCGTGTCTTTCTCTTACAGTTCGCCTGGCAGGCATAAATCAACATCCGCGCAATTTCTGTTGCCTACTTTTTGGCGCGGGCTTTAAATAAAAATTCTAAGCAAGCGAGACGTAGGCAAGGTGCGACAGGTGTCGCCATCGCCCCGCAGGCAATTATTTCGCTTTCAAAGTCACACAGCCGTCTGGGGGAATCCATCAGGGAGCAGCAGCCTTAGCAGCCTTAGCAGCCAGCCAGGCGAGGATGCCCTCGGGGCAGGCAACGGCAGCTACTTGCCGACACCGGCAACAGTTGCTCAGCTGCTGTGCCATCGTCTCGGTGGCTTACTCGGCATTACTAATTCAGTTTCATTTAAATGCGCCCGAGCTTAATGAGAAAATTGCCTGCGGTAGTCGCCCAGTGGGATTTGCCACAGCTTCAGTTTCAGCAGAACTCTCTCCCACCTCTCCTGAGCCTCTGTAGCTGAGGCAGGTGTTGGATTGTTGGCAACCGATTTGGCGGGCTGTGCTAAAGTGTTTGTGCTGCCGTTGCTGCTGCTGGCATGGAGCATGCGGATGATATTCATGTTGATGCCAAAGCCATCACACACACTAGGGGTGAGGAAGGGGGAGAGGGAGACACACTTCGTCTCCGACTGGCCACGCCCATGCGTACGCCTGCCTGCCTGCCTGGTCGGCTGGCTGACTGGCTGGCTGTGCCGACAAAGCCGTGACGTGGCATTTAATTTATGATGGCAGTTTGTTATGTCGCGCCTGTCACAACAAAAACAAACATAGTCCGGCGTAGATAGAGGACGCCAATGACAGAGCAGAGCAGACCAAGCCGGAGCAACATGAGGAGGAGGGGAAAAAAGGCGCATAAAAATGACCCAACATAAATTTAATATTCTTGCTTTATTATTTAATGGCAACGCAGGAGCAAAACAAAGAGAGCTATTAAGCGAGACAAGAGAGAGGGCAGAGAGAGAGAGAGAGAGAAAGAGGGAGAGCACGTAGAGGAGGCCAACTGTGGGAGTTGCTATGCCAGGGATCGCAGCCTTATCGACCACATCATCATTATTAGCAACGGGATAATGCTATGTTATAATTGCCCGCGATTGTCAATGATCATTAGCGTTATATGCTTGATGACTTGATGGTTGGCCCCCTTCCGCGTGTACTCCTCTTCAATTAATAACCTTAATGCAATGCCAATTATCGTTAGTCAGCTCGTTCAATCGCCACATTCTCACTTACATTAATTGCAGCAATGCGCACAAGAAGCCCCAAAAAGGGAGGAATATTACGAAAATTGTCACTCCACTCTCGCTCTTTTACTTCACTTCCATCTCTCTCTCTGTCTCTCTTTCCCTCCCTTTCTCTGTTTCATTTTCCCATTTTTATTATTTTTATTAATTTCCGGCCAAAGGAACTTGGCTACGAGGCCAGCAATTTTGAAATTTGATAGCCAACATTGCGCAGCTCGTTCGCTTTCTCTGTGTCATTCATTAAAAAGGAAATTGAAATATATATCTGCGTAACATGCAAATTGATAAGAAATTAGCAACGTTGGGCAGTTGAAACAATGTTTGCGGGAAATTAAGAGAGAAAAGTAGCTGCAATTGGCGCTGGAGTCAGAACTGATAGAAAAGATTTCGAGCTGCATGATTGAGATTATATGTAGTGCAATAATAGGCTTTCTAATATAATTATTAATCATCGTCAACTTCGAATTGTAAATAAAAAGCAGAAGAATCTAGAACAAACACGGAAATAAGTAAAATTCCTTCCAGTGTTCTAAAACGTATGGTGCCTTTCACAACCTCAAAAATACCAAAAAATACCCCTGTATACTCTAATATACTAGCCAAAACTTAATAGTTTAAACGTATTTTAAATTTCCCTTCAAAAATCTTTTAAATTCCCTTAAAATCTCTAAAATGTCCCACAACATACAATACATTCGCTATGCTAATTTTCATAGCATACTTTTGCGCGCTGGCTGAGTAGCAACGAGCTAATTATGCGAATTAGACGCACTCAGTGCGTTGCGTGCTGCCGCGAATGGACGAAAAACACAACAAATCATTTCACTGCAATTTGCAGTCATTAGCCGATACGCTGATAAAGACAAAAAAAGGACAAATACAACAAAAAACACACGTTGGATGGGCAAGGGAAGGAGGGAGGGGCTTGCGGGCGTAACTGCAACACTCACCAGTTGGGGGCGCCGACGGCATTCTGGTCGGCTAATGAAGTTCTGGAATTAATGTTGGAATTTAGCAGCGTCGACGTTGCAGCTGCTGTGGTTGCTGTTGTAATTGCTGATGTTGCTGCTGCTGCTGCTGCTGCTGCTACTGCCTCTGCTGTGGCTGCTGCTGTTGTTGCTGGCATCGCGGCAACAACAGGAACAATGGGAGCAACGACAACGGGGGTGGCGGGTGCTGCTGATGCTGCCGCTGCTGTTGCTGTTGCATTGGAATTTATTTGGTTCTCTAAAAGTGTTCCAAAAAATGTTGCCGACATGCCGGCAGTTTGGGCAGTTGCTGGCGGGGCTGCTGCTGCTGCTACTGTTGCCACTGCAGGCTGTGCTGCTGCTGCTGCTGCTATGGCTGGTATGCTGCTGCTGGGCCGCAAATATGGATGAAAACTTTTAGCAGCACCTGTAAATGTTGTTGTCGTTGCAATGGCGCCTGTCGACGGCGTTAGATTTTCTAAATACTGTGTGGGCTGTTGCTGTTGTTGCTGTTGTTGCTGTTGCTGCTGTTGCTGTTGTTGCTGTTGCTGCTGTTGCTGTTGTTGCTGTTGTAGTAGCTGCAGCTGCAGTTGTTGTTGCTGCAATTGCTGCTGTAAGTTGTTATTGTTATTGCTATTTAAATTGTTAGTGTTGCCGGCGCCGTTATAGAGACTGTTGTTGCTACTGCTGCTGTTGCTGCCGTTGCCATTGGCCATACCATTAGCGACATGGGCAACAGGTGACGTTGTTAGCATTGTTGTTGCTGTTGCTGCTACTGTTGCTGACGCTGTATCTATTAGTGTTGCTGCCGGAGCAACTGCTGCTGCTGTTGTTCTTGTTGCTGTTGTTGCTGGAATGTCGCTTAGTTTATCCGTGCGCAGTTCCAAAGATTGCAACATCATTTGTTTTATTTCCCCCTTTTATTATTATAGCTCTCTCTATCTCTCCCTTTCTCCCTTATTCTCTTGGGTTGTTGTTGTTGTTGCTGTTGCTGCTGCGACGCTAATTACTTTTAGTGTTGCTGCCGCTGTCGCATTTGGCGACGGTTGCTTTTTAATTTGCCGTTGGTTTTACTTTTATTAAAATTGTATATTATCTCTCTCGTTCTCTCCCCCTTTCTCTCTCTCGCTTTTAATTGCCGCGTCGTAGCCTCGTCGCCTTGGCTCGTTTGCTTATCACAGCTTTATCTGCAGTTTTATACTATTTCGTGCAACACTTTGCAACACTTTGCACTTACACTGAGCTAGTCTTGTTGGGCATCAGTTGCAACTGCAATTAAAAGAAGGAGACAAGTGTTGGTTAATTAAATTGTGCTTCAAGAGGAATAAGAAATAATAATGGAATGAGAATCGTTTTTAGAATACTTAGAAATTGTTTTAGATAACAGGAAAATATTCAGTAAGTTTGGGAAGTAAAATGCTCTGAATATATATTTATTTATATATTATTTATTATTTAATTTTAAGTCTTATAATTATTGTTGATTTTAATTTTACTTTACTTAAAATTGTTTATTTTCAATTTCTGTTGACTGTCTTAGTTGACTTAGAAAAATAATAAATATTTAAATATGTGAGTTTTTAAAAATATTTAAAATATATTGAAAAATAATTATATTATTTTTATTTTTTAAATTAATTAATGGAATCATTTTGCAACTTGATGGGAATTTACGTAGTGTAAAGAAAGGGTTTAAAATATAATTCGAATATCCTGTAGATATTGATGAAATTTCTAATGCAAATATTTTAAATTAATAAAAGACATTTAAAATATTTAGAATATATAAAAAGAATAGAAAAACAAATTTAGAATATATATTAATTGAGAGATACTATTTAAAGAATGGGAATATTTTTAGCAATTATATTCAATTTAAACATTACATTTAAGTTTTAATAAAAATATTAATGAAATTTCTAATGAAAATATTTTTAATGATAAATAAGTTTTCATAATATTAAGAAAACAAAATAAAGTAGAAAACCTACAATGCACAAAACTATTTTTTAATGCGAATTAAATATTAAATAATGAAATACAAAGTTTTAAGCAATTCATTGATAATTTCATTTGTCTAAACTATTTCAACAATATTTTAAAAACGAACACAGAAATTTTAGCAAAGTAAATATGCGATAACAACAAATTTCCATTAAATTTACCGCCTTTAACCAATTTTATATTTATTAAATTGAACCTTTCAATCATCAACTATCAATTTCAATATTTTTCTAGTTCGACCACTTCGAAAAACTAATTAACACTTGAAAGTGAACAAACAGTGCACTCACGCACAATTAAACAAATATAGATGTAGAATATATTAGCATTTTCAGGCAGATATATGTATATTTTTATTGTCGAGTGCCTCGCACATAGTATTAATTAAATTTGTTGAGTACTTAATCAAATAATTAAATCAGCAGCTCAGGCAAGCAAATTGCAAAGCCCGAAATTGCAAAGCTCAAACATAATGGAATCAAAGTGTGTGGTAGATTTTTGAGTGGGCAACACCAAAAAAACCGCAACCAAAATGGCTACCAGATTGAGTAGTTGCACAACCACTTGCCACTGCAATTGCCTACCCTACCACGCCCCTCTCTTCCCCCGTTTCCCTCTGCCTTCACTCGCTGGTTGCATAGGCAGCCTGCATAGCTAAGCGCATTTTGAATGGACGCATATTGACAGACTGACCGCAGTTGCCTGGCCACTTGACTGTCTGCATTCAAGTGCTCGGCTTTGATAAAGCGTTAACACTCACACACACACTTACACACACACACATACGCACGCATACAGTTGCACATGCACAGTTGCATACTCTCGTGTAGTGCCATGTAAACTCATCATGTTTGTAGCTGCCGCTAAACAGATAAGCATTTGAGTGCTCACACACACTCACACACACACACGCATAGACATGCAGTGCCTTCTCGTAGTGAAAGAGCAGCAACTCAGGCTGGTTGGCTTCATAATGTTGAAGGCCCCAGCTAATTAGTTAAATTGAAATCAAATTATTTGTTGTCGCACTTGACTGGCCACAGGCATGGGCGGGCGCCTTAATTAACGCGCTTCATTCGCACACACACACACTCACACACACACACACACACGCACACAGTCACACACTAGCCACACACCAGACACTCACTTACACATTTGCACTTGCTAGAGAGATTACCCTTATTATGTTATGTTGTTGCCCTCAAGTTGTGCCTCAGCTCACATGGCGTATGCGCAACTTGCAACTTAAAGCCAGCTGCCAGCACGCATCGCACGTGGTTTAAGCTCACAACAGAAATTCACAGGTTTTTCTATTAGTTTTTAATAACGCGCAATGCTCGTTTATATTTTCGCGCTTCTCTATTTTCGTTTTGTTTTTCTTTCTTTTTATTTTGGTATTTTTGGCGTGCGCTTCACTTGGCCAGACGCAGGCAACTGGCGACGTGTCGTATAACGCTTGTTGCACCCCACCAACAGAAGATGTCGTTGTCGATGCTCCTGCTGTTGTTATTGTTGTTGTTCTCGTTGTTGTTGTTGTTGTTGTGGTTGTTGCTGTTGGCCTGCCAGCTTCGGTTTGCCAGCGGCATTGCTCCTGCCATGTTGCCACACGCTTATCCAGTGCCATCAAACGATGTCGACGACAACATCGACGCCATAGACGTCGCATATTGTATATATACATATATATATATGTATATATATATATAGAATTTATAGGGAATAAAGGTGTACAGGGACTGTGGCAACGTGCTGGCAATTTGTGTTGAAATATTTTGGCTTAGTTTGTGGGGTTTCTTCTAGTGATTTCTTAGCTACTTTTTTGGTAGCGAGGTGCTTGTAGGTACTTTCCGTAGTATTAGGTCTTTAAAGTCTTCTTATCTTATCAAAGGCAATTAACGAATATTATTTGCTGATGTTGAAGAACTTTTTCTTTAGATTATTGATTGAGATTAATGCGGAAAATAACTGGAAATTGCTTGATTGGTTGTTGAGAGGAAGTGGGAAATTATTTTGTGAGGAATTTAAAGGGATAAATTTTTTTTGACTTTTTATGTATAAATATAAATAATTTAAATATTAATAAATATAGTAAATTACTACGAATTGTAGAGCAAATATTGATCTTTATGAATTAATAACTTGTAAACAGTATTCAATGTTTTGTATATGTTAAGTTCCTTTGGTCTAAGCTGGCAACGGTTGCTCTCTGCTCAGCTTCCCTCTTACTTATTTTTTAAATATTTTTATTATATTAAATATTATTATTATTTATTGCTAAATAATTTTTAAATATGCTGTACATAGTTTTATTTATTTTAGAATTTTTTATATATTTGTTCTATATAATTTCTCTCATTTCCGGCAGAGTATCTAAGCTTCGCTATATTTTATTTTTTGGCTTTTTCTACCGCTTTTGTTTTTGCTGCTGCATTATGAGCAGTTAACTCAGCCAGTGTGTTGTTGTTGTTGTAGCTGCTCCTGCAGCTTTAACATGCTGCCCACCCACGGCACAAGCAGACGCCCAGCAGAGGCGACTCGGTGTGTCATCCTCGTGCTGCTGCTGGGGCTGCTGCTGCTGCCACTGTCACCTTGTAATTTTATTTATCTATTGATTATTGAGTATCTCTTTTCTATTTATTTGCCTTTGTTTGCACACGCAGCGTGCTGACAGGCAAACGCCCACCCCGCCTACCTAGCTAGCTTCCCCTCTGCCTCTGGCCCCTCCCTTTGCCTGACGTTTTTATTAAAGCAGATAGAAAGATAGACGAGGCAAGAGCCGAGCCAGACCAGCACCATACGGTGACTGTTATGTGCGTTTTAGTGGGTGACTGTGTATCCCTATGTGTGTGTGCATGTGCATGTGTGTGTGGGGGTGTATGTGTGAGCAAGAGTGTATGGGTGTCTGTGTGTGTAAATATTTTGTGCCTCTGGCTGTTTTTTAATTAACTTTAGTGACAATATTTTGCACAGTTGCCTTTGTGGCTCGCCTGGCTTTGCCCTTGCAGCAGCCACTGTGAGAGATAATCAAACTGTCGCTGTGTGGGGCGAGTGTGTGTGTGTGCACCGTTAGTATGCAAATATGGGCAACTGAGGCAAGTCTTGGGCCTAGTGACATCGCCGGGCCTGACCCAAATTCCTGTGCCAGCTGCTGTCCGTCTCTCCCTCTCTCTGTCCCTCTGTCTCTATCCCTCTCTATGTCCCTCTCACTCTCCCTCTCTCTCTCTGTCTCTTTCTCCCTGTCTGCCTGTCTCTCTCTGTGACACTGACAATGCCGTTGACATCTCACAACTTGCACTTCGAATAAGAATCACATGTCAGCGTGCCCCCGTGCTGCACCACGGGGTGCATTGCACCCAATAAGGGCTACACTACTGTCATACACACACTCACACACACGCTCACACACACACACACATGCACAATTGTAGTGTGACTGTGGCTGCGTTGCTCCCATTCACTTGTTGAGCGAGCTGCCTTATCTTATCGGGGGGGACTGCCTTTATACGTTTGCATAGTTTGCTTTATTGAGGTTGTTTTCGCTCTGCTCCGCTTTGGGCACTCCACATTGAGTGGTGGGTGTGCTCTTCTTCTCGTTCTGTTTTGGGTAACTACGTTTATCCATGGAACACGAACAGTGGGAACACTCTCTCTACCTGCCGCGTCCATTGCGGCTAATCAGTTGCGTTATCTTTGAACAGATTCAGTGCGGGCATTGTTTGTCTGCTTGTTGTTACTTTGGCTAATGTGTAATCCGAAATGAGTTCACATTTAGTGTGTATAACAGTTTGTATAACACTTTGTATAACAGATTAAGAGAGGGCATTGCTCGTCTGCTTGTAATCCGAAATGAGTTCACATTTGGTGTGTATAACAGTTTGTATAACACTTTGTATGACAGAGTCAGATTCAGTGAGGGCATTGTTTGTCTGCTTGTTCTTACTTTGGCTGATGTCTAATCCGAAATGAGTTCACATTTGGTCTGTATAACAGTTTGTCTAACACTCTGTACAACAGTTTTTATGGTGTAAAAAAAAATTACTTGTACACTTGAAACTGCGTAGAGCGCGCTACTTACTTTTATATTACTGACTGAATGCACCACTTAAATGTATCTGACGGATACAAAAGTATCTTTGCACTCTTTGTCAAGTGATTTTCGACTTTTAGTTACCATATGCTCATTTGCACACGCGATTCGCCACCATATCAATATTTAGCTATACATATAGATACACATATTACACCGATAAGCGCTCAGATACAGATACAGATACAGATACGGATAGATTCGCAATCGATTTGGACATTATTTCATCAACTATCGCAACTTCGAATAGTGGAGAACAACCGCACGACAAGCCCAGCGAAAGGCGACTAACAAAGCCAAAAATGTCAACCGTTAATTTCATAATTTCTCACACACTCACACACGCACACACACACTGTCAACTGCAGTTTCTCCTGTGTGTTATCTAGCCACTGATAAGGAGTCGCTTATCGCATAATTGCTCGCTGATTGTTGTCAGCGTCAGCGTCAGGTAGAGCACGATAGCGACTTGCCGTGTGTGTCTGTCTTGAGCAAACATTTGCTCTCAACTCTCTTCCACTTCCACTCTAACTCTCCCTGTCTCTCTCTCTCTCTCTCTCTCTCTCTCTCTCTCTACCTGAGACTACCGTTGAAGAAATATTACTTATTGCCCGTTCAAGTCGAAATATTTGTTTGTTTTCTTTGGCTTTTATCTTTATGTTGTCCCTCTCTCACTCCCTCTCTTTCTCTATTTGCCTCCCTTTCTCGCCGCCTTAGCGAGAGTCAAGTGCAGTAACTTAAGTCCGTAGAAAGTGCAGGTTGTGGTCACTTTAATCTCTCCAATCGCTTATCACTTAGCGCTGACTCAGTGGCAACATAAAAAGAATTTCGACTTACATGACAACTTGCAGATACTTATTGTATCTGTCGGTTGTGTGTGCCGACAATCTGTCATAAAGATTCGCACACTTGTGCGTCCAAACAATGTTTATGGCCAACATTTTCTTATCAACGCGAGGAGCCTAAATACAAGTGGACAATCCCAAAAAAAAAAGCGAAAAAAAATCCCGCTGCAATTGTCGCGGACGTTGTAACTCTGGTCGTAACTTGCGCTCGATATATCCGCACTATAATGCTCATAAATATAAACTAAACTAAACTCGTGCAAGGCCCACAATATGTGTGGCCACTTGCTCTATATATACTGCTGCTTGCCACACACAAACACCAACATTGTCAGTGTGTGCATGTGTGTGTGTGTGTGTGTGTGTGTGTGAATCGAAGGCTACTGTATGTGGCAGGGCGCGGGGTCGGGGGTCAGCCTGGAAAAGAGACCAATGAGCATGCCACGTAGCCCAAAGTATCGATGAGTTTGAAGTGCTCAAAGGAGTGGGAGACGAAGTGAATGCGGAGGAGGGACAGGCGCGAGTCGTGTGACCGGACAGCCGTTGAACGTGGCCATAACACACAGACAAGGGTTACAACGCGTTCACACACACTCACACACACACACACATACTCGTTCCCGATATATATATACCTCTAGTCTCTATATATGCCTCGACTTTACATAGACATACATCAAGGATTGCTTCGCCTGCGGCCTCAGATGGGGCTGGGGCGCAATGCAATGCGTTCGTTTGTCATTGTGCCATCAAATTATAATGCCCGACTATTTAGTGGTAAATGTGTGTCACTTTACATGCGCTATCTACCGTATTACACCCGCGAGGGGGGATAGATGGGTGGGGGGACTCTAATTATATAGCCAGCGAAGCGACGTGGAAACTTAATTGAACGTTATCTAGTAATTTATTCGATTTTTGGGGTTCAAAAAACTGTACAATAACATTTCATATTTCATATGCTCACAATATGTGTGGTAGCACAGTTGTATAACAGTTTGTAAAGTGACACGGGGTTTTATAATAAAAATAATATAATATTTTTGTATATTTTCAATACATGTCGAATTAAGAACATGTTTTCTAGCTTTCCAATAGCACAGTTGTATAACAGTTTAATATTATGCGTTCTTGAATAATGTGAACTTGCTTTAATCATATTTAAGCACATATCTTGAACTTAAATTCCCAAAAATCGAATACTGTTATACGTTATAGTATAACAGTTTTTATAACACAAGCTTGACCAGCTCTAAATATGTTATAATTCTGCAAATAATTTTGAATTATACTTAATTTGAAATATATATTCTCCAGCTGTTCCGTAGCACAGTTGTATAACAGTTTTATCTCTGAATAATGTGAGCATTCTGTATTTATTTTGCCCATTTTAAAACTTGGAAATTTATATTATATGGTTAAAAATATAATAAAAACAGTAAAATTTCGTTATAGTTTAGTAAACTTGTATAACAGTTTTTATAACAAAAGTTAGACCTACTCTATATATGTATATGTATTATCAGTACAAATATTTTTCAATTTTACTCAATCCTAATTATACATTCTCTAGACATCCCATAGTACAGTTGTATAACAGTTGACATATTTACATTCCGTTTTATCAGGTAGCGAACAGATTCATGTAGATTGTCCACACTTTGCTGCTGTGCATTTGCTTTATCTCCGCCTTATCTCTGCACTCTCTCTGTTCCAGTTTTTTTTTCCCTCGAGCTGTTTATCAATTTGTATCTAATCTGAAAATCTAATCGTATTATCTCTAACACTTCCTCCCATTGTCGGCCATGTCGGTCTATGCAATTAGCCCAGCACAACAATCACTGTTATATATGTATATGGGGACAGCTAAGACAATTGTGTGAGTAACTGTAGCTGTGCGGGGCAGCAATGACTGTGGATGTATCTGTATCTATATGTGCCTGTCTGTCTATCTGCTTGTCTGTCTGTCTCTCTGTCTGCCTGTCTGTCTGTCCGTCTGTCTGCCTGCTAGTCCTTCTCTCTGTCTGTATTCATTGCACTTGCTGTAACCCTTTCGTACGTTCGATTTTTCCTTGTCCTTTTCCATTTGGTTTGCCCAACGATCAATATTAAATTGGATTCGAACAATTGTTACCTGTGTGGGTCATTCACAAGCTACACAGTACACCTGCCCACCTGCCCACCTGTCCGACTGTCCGACTGTATCGAGTAAATGTGTTAGTTAAGCGAAAAATTTAATAATTTATACCCCAAGAGTGGCTGTAGTTGGCATTTTGAGTGGCCAAATGGGCAACAAATCGAGTTGAGATACATTTCTTTCTGGCTTCGAGTGGCTTTTCAACTGGAAACTCTTGTGGAATTTAAGAGGCGCCCGTGGGCGAGGGCAGGCAGGCGAACTGAAACAACAAACACAACTGCAATAATATTATGAGAAATCAAACTATCAAATCGAAGATGAAGAACCTGAAGAGGAGGATGTGGAAACCACGAAAATGTGGTTGCACAATGTAACAAAAGCCAAAACAACCGAGTTTAGTGGTTGAATAGCAGCAACAACCGCAAGAACAAATGAGACTGGACACACACACATACACACAGAGAAAGACACCCACACACAGGACAATCGACTGCTGCAACAACAACAACAACAACAACAACAACAAACTAATAAAGCCGCCCGGCGGACAGGTAAACAAAATGAGCAGCAACAAAAGGCGGCGAGAGAGCAAAGCAAATGCCAGACAAAAGCCAGCACAAATAATATAAATTAAATGTGAGTGTGTCCGAGTGTGTGCGAGTGTGTGTGCGAGTGTGTGTGGGGCAAAGTTTGCTGCAGACCCCCAAAGAAAACCAAGCTGAGTAATTATTTCCGGCAGAGCGCACAGCAACCCCCGCCCCAAGTTGAGCTTGCAGAGGGTAAGGAGTCCGTACTCCGAAGCTCTGCGGTTTGACTGCAACACATGGCCGGACACTTAAACCGAGAGTGGCAAACGTTGCCATTCGATTTCGACCTGCAAAAGGTAGCAGCAGAATCTATCTGGGCAATAATTTCGGTTGACATGTTTGCGGTAATTATTGACCGTAATGACAAAACCAAAAGCCAAAAGCCGAAGACGAACCCAAACCCAAATCCAAACCCCCAACAAATTGCTTTAGTTTTAGACTCTTGACTCTTGTGTGTGTGCGTGTGTGTGTGCGTGTGTGCCTTTCATTTTAATTGGATTCTGCTGACAGACACAGCAGGGTAGTAAAAAAAAACTTAATTGATTTGTATGCGGAGCTGGAAAACCCAAGGAAAACGTTTTTCCTCTGAAAATCACGCATAAATTTTCAAATATAAATTCTTGTCAACAAAATTAATGCCATAAAAATCGGTTGCGAAACGAGAAATTTAAATCATGCTGAACATAAACTAAATAAGCATGAATGAGGGAGGCAGAATAATGAGACAGAGGCAGAGAGTGGGATTCTCTCAGGGCCGTAGCGACGGTCTTACGGGTGCTTGTGCAATACTTCTCGTGGGCCCTAAGTTTAATTACTTTAATTAATATATATATTTACGTTTACGCAATTAATTTAATTGTTCAAATATACAGCCATTAAAAACCCTTTAATGTTTGGTAACCCGGCCCTAGTGCAAGTCACACCCTGCACACACTAGCTACTGCCCTGCACTCTCTACAGATTGGCTACCTGTTTTGATCTTTTGTCTGATTTGTTGGCAGCTCTTCACATTACGCGATTCCAAACATAATCAGGCAAGCATTTAGCCACTCTATCTATGCATATATATATACGTATACCCCCTTCGTTGTAGCACACGCATAAAATATCCAAAATCAAATTAATAATATCGTTCTATCGGTTATTTTTGGAATAGCGAAAAATGCCACATGCGCTAATTTCGTTTCAATGTCGACTATTTCGGATCGACAAGTCGACGCAGATGTTTGGCGCAGTACAGAAAACATGAATAATGACAATTACTTCTGCATATTGTATACGATTCGAACTGGAAGATATATTCGCACAAGTGTCTCTGGCTATAAATGGCGAATTTCTCTGGTGGGAGAAGCGCAGTAAAAATTGGAAAATATTTCATGACTGAAAATGGTTTTGTGCACTTTGCAATACTTAAGAATACTTATGCATATATATTTAGACATTAACTATTGAGGGTCATTACCTTATTATAATATATTGTTATGTTATATATAATATTATATTATATTATTATATTATATATAATATTATATTAGGGTTATTATATGATATATAATATTATATTAGGGTTATTATTATTATATTATATTATTATATATGGGTATGTATATTATTATGTTTGTTAGTAACTGTAGACAATATATTAGTCTATCTTTAGTTACTTAAATTTATAATTAATCAAAAATTTCAAAGGTTTATTTACCCTAACTCAATCTTTTTATCCAGAAATCATTATCAGCGCATTGTTGTTCAATTTGTTGATAATTTAACACTATTTAACACTATATATAAGATGTTTATGTTGTTATTATCTGTATTATATATTTGATATTATATGATATATCATGATATTATTGCTTTATGTTATTTTTAAACTTTTTTATTTTTTATATTCTTTTCTTTATTTGCATTAGTTAACCTATTTTTTTTTTATTTTGATTTAGTTTCGTTTACACACCTTATTTGTTTCTTTTATAATCTCACGCAGAACAAGCTTAAGAGAGACTTCACTAAGTAGTTCACTTGATTGCAATTGAAATAGGAACAATTATGGGGAAAAACTTCCGCAAGACTCGCGACACGCACAAATAAGTTGAATGATTTCTTTGTATGACAAATTGCCACAGGGTGGACTGGGGGGTGTGAAGAGCTGGCGGAGGCTGCCTCAAACGAAGACGTTCACTTTTCACTCTCCCTCTCTCTCGCTCTCTCTCTCCCTCTCTTTCTCGCCTGCTGTGTTAATTCACTTGATGGGTGAAGTGCGAGGTCAAATCTTTCAGTTGACACAAAGCGATCGCGCACACACAGATACACAGACACTGTGGCTGCATATACAAGCACACACATACACTACACTACACAAACACACGCACACACAGACTTGCAGACAATGAAAATAAACATTCGCGTTTGCACTTTGTGAACTTTACTGAATTTTCAGCATCTTCATTTTTTGAAATTTCAATTTTTTTTGGCACTTGCACAGCCCGTTGTGTATTTCTTTTTATGATCAATTTCCATAATTTTTCCTTGAGTGAATTTCCACCACTACTACTAGACTATATATATCGAGCGCGAGCGGGCGGCGCACACACATGGGGCACTTGTTGTTGTCGTTGTTGCACGAGATTCTAGCCAAGTATTTTGCGGGTCTGGCGATGCGTTGCAAGTGACATGATTTCCAAAAAAACGCATAAACTTATACACGATACACGTTCGTACACCTCTGTACTATATACTATGTAGTACAGATATAGTATACTATATATAAAGAGTGCAAACACGACGCGAACCGGCAAAAGTGCAAACCGAAACGATGACGCAGACGTGGGTGGCAGACGAAGAGGAAGACGCGGACGTAGACGTAGACTGAGACTTGACTGAGTTGGAGACGGAGACGGAGATGGCGAAGACTTTTCCTCAACGCTGCACGGACAACGTCCAAGTGAGAACTGGCGGCGTGACAGCAGCCCGTCCATGGAGCCGCCCAAACGTAGCCGAGACAGAGCAGATCACTTCGACGACGCGGACTATGCGGACGACGCCAACGCCAAATCATTTTCCGAAATATAAAATAAATATATAAATAATATTAAAAAAAAAAAACAAAAAAAAACAGGCAGATGAAAATTATTGCATGTTCTGCTTGGCGAATTTCTAGAGATGAATTAATTCAAATCGTTTCTTTTTTCTCACATTTCCATAGAGAATTCTCCCCAGTGGAGGCAGGGGGTGGGGTGTGCCACACGACAACACTTTGCATGTTTATCATAATTTAAATCAAAACTGAAATTAGCAACAAATTCTCATGGCGCTCTTTGCTCTTCTTCCTTTTCTTCTTCTTCTTCTTCTGTTGCTTCTTCTTCTTCTTCTTGTGCTTGTTGTTAGTTTTTGCCTGCATTTGCCGCTCTGTTTATTTGCCGCCTCGCAGTCGCGTCTGTCGTTATCAATTTTCGACGGAAAAGTGTCAACGTCTTCAGTGCCACAGCGCTGCTCACTGAGAGAGCGCTGCAGCCAGTGAGAGTGAGAGAGAGAGAGAGGGAGAGCGATGGCAAAAGATATGACAGCATTTAGTTGAGATATTTTCGCTCAGTCATAAAAAATAAACATATCGAGAGAGAGAGAGAGGGAGAAGAGGCGCTCCTTCTCTCACTATTCTACAAATCTCTGCACTGCTTTCGCCCATTTCCACTCTCTGCCTCTCACTCTCTCTCTCTCTGTCCCCCTCTCGTGTGCAGCTGTCGCAACAGACCCCTAAACAGCAAAACAGATGTTTGTGTTTTCTTCTTGCCGTGTCTCCCCATTTGTCTTGCCTGCCGCAAAGGTGAGGCCTCTCTAAGTGTTCCCTTGACATTTTGTCATTTGGATTAAACGCTCATTAGCCAGACAGCTCGAGTGGGTGGAAGGGTGGTGGTCCGCCCATGTGTATGTAGCCTCTATAGAGTTGCCTTGCAGTCGTCTATATGTGTCTACTATATATGCAAATGGATGGCATGGCTTATGTTTTTATTGGGCAAGATCAATAAAATGCTCATACATTATTCAAAATTGAGAATAAAATTTCTTTGAATTTTTATATAGAATAAATATTAATATTGCCTGATTGTTTTTTTTTTTTTTTTTTGTGAGAAAATTTGGAATATTTTATTTTTGCTGTTTTTTTTTGTATACATTTTTCACATTTTATATTTTTTAACTATTTTTTATTTATTTATTTAATGCCAACTAATGGCAGTTGACTAGGGTAAAAATTACTTAATTACATTATTATATATAATTAAATTAAAATTATATATAATTTAATTGTAAATTTATTTAAAAAAATTAAAAAAAAAATAGAATGAAAATTGAAAGTTTTAACAACCTAAAATTATTATTTTCATTAAATATAATATTTATATTTATTATATGTAATATATATATTTATTATTTATATATAAATTTAATTTATAAAATTTATTAATGTTAAAAAAAAGTAGAACATCTTTTTAATTGATTAATTTATTTTTATTCTTTTAGCCTCCTTATGAATATGCATAATATTAAAAATTGAATTGAATTGAAGCAACAAATCCCTATAATCTATTCATATTACCTCAGTTATTAATTACTATATATTTTTTCAACAAAATATTCCCATAATTATAAGCTTCCAAAATCATCCTCATTCAACTCATTAATCAATATTACATCATAAAAAAAGTTGTTCTCAAACTTTCACAAGCATATCATGTTCGGCATATTGACAATTCGAGATTCCCTTTCATTATAATTTCATTTACGCCACAAGACATTGAACAGTTGCCACCTCTCTCTCTCTCTGTCTCTCTCACACACTGATCAGTGGGGGCAAAAAACCAACAATAATGTCACGATAATTGCGGAATCATAACCATAATTCACAGCCAATGCCCAAAACAAAGGCAACTCATCTACATTGTATAGTCCACACGGGAAGGGGCCCGAGAGAGCTGGTGCAGGGAGTTGGGGGTGCCACAAGGCTATTATTAACACCGCTGGGCAATTATTCAAGGCAATTTTTGGCACTCGACTCGAGAGACAGAGACAGAGAGAGAGACTCAGAGACAGCGAGAGGCAGCGCATGAGGGACGCAGGACAACGTAAACCGATTTAATTGCGTCGAACATTGCGATTTACAGCGGGAGGCGGACAACAATAACAACAACAGCAACAACAATAAACGATTTAAGCACAAAATCCGCTCGAGAAATCGTCAGTAAATGTGTGTGCAGTGCATAAAATGAAAATAAGTGCGAAAAATACGCGAGAAACACAGTAAAATCTGCTGCGGGCGAAGAACAACAAAAAAAAAGGCCAACAAAAAAGCCACAAAATTATCAGCGGCTAAGCACAAAAACAAAACGAAAAGCCAGAAAACTGCAAGCATAATTTTGCACGTGTTTCGAATAAGTTCAAAAGCTGAGCAACTTTCTGGCGAAACTTTTGCGCCACCCCTCGCCAGCACACTTAACATAGTAGAAGACAGAGGGAGAGCTAGAGAGAGAGGGAATGGGAGTTGCACACAGTTGAGGGAGTTGGAATGCTAAAAAATGCGCGACCGCATTCATTAGCGCAAATGGCTTAAATACTTGGCCCTGTAGTCCCCTCCTCCCCCGCCCCCACTCAGCATTAAGTTCGCATTTCCCATTTGGCTCAATCCTCATCCTTGCAGCGATTCTGAAGCAGTCGCTTCGTTTGTTTGTTTGACTTTGGGCTTGTCCCGTTGTGCACTGAAAGGATTAAGTTTTCACAGTGCCCCACGGCAAGCGAACGCACACCCACACACCCCCCCTCCCCCTCACACACACACACACGCAGGAGAGGAGAGCAGGCAAAGTTTAAGCAGCTCTAGACAAAACCGAAGCACCCTCACCCCACCCCACTGCCTGTGCCTGCGTCCCCCCCTTGGGCGCTTAAGTAGTTTGCCAATCGTTCGAAGCAAAGTATTCGCATTTTCCATAGATTTTCTGTTATCGTTGGGCTGCATATTTCTTGTGCGCACTGTTTGCGCTCGCAGTCAACGGCAGCTGCGTTTCTTATTATCGTTGCATACTTTTAGGCACCACGCGAAATTCCTTGCGCAAATACCGCGCATTGCGATTTAAGTGCGCCACAAATAATTGTAGTTGCTTTTTTTGTTTGTGTTGAAATATTTGTGTGGTTAAGGTGGCAGTACACTGAAAAATATTTTATGTATGCTTAGCAGTTGGTGGGATTTAATAAGGTAATTTTCATGTTAAATGAAACTCTTTGAAATTAAATAAATATAATTTTATATTAAATTGCAAATAATTCTGTGTTTATTTAGTGTTTGGTATATATTTTATTAAGTATGAATCATACATCACATATGAAAACAAAAATTCAGTTTACATTAGACAATGTGATTAAAAACATTTTTTTTTTTGTCATTTTTATAATTTAAAAATTTTTTTAAATTTAAAAAATAATTAATTAATTGCTTAAAAAATAATTATTTAATAAATTTAATTTAAACACGTTTAAAACTACTTGAAAATAATTTTTGTAGATTTTTACCGCCTGCAGCTAAAGTTTAATTATCAATTGAAGTTGACTAAATCGAAAACATTTTTTGGCATTAATTTAATAGAGAAAATCTACAAAATAAAGTGAATAAATAAATTTTTGTACTATCATTTCAAATAAAACAGTTGCCTGCTATATTTACAGGGTAACAACTAGTCGAGTGCGCTGCTCTCACTTATTTCTAAAGCTATTTGTTTTACCCCCCGTTGCATTTATTGAAATTACGCTTTGATGTGGCAAAGTTCAATTAATGAAATTGCATAAAATATTTAAACCGCATTTGAAATGGCCAAGAAAAGAGTGCAAAAACACTTTGATGCCAGCGGATAACTTCTGCTTGAGTAAACAGTGCGTATAAGTAATGTGGTTTGCCTTGCCCCATGCCAGACTTACGCTCTAAATGCCACACTTGACTCTGTATGTTGCACCTTTCAGTTGCCAGTTGCCAGTTACCAGTTGTTACAAGTTGGCGAAGTAATTTAATTTTAGTTTTATTTCATTTCAGTTTTTTTCGCAGTGAAGTTTTGGTCATATCATGCAGCTTTCAGGTGTAACCAGTCAAATCTCTTTTCACTCTCAAATTATGCAATTAAACAGTGAATTTTGGGCAAAAGTTTCCGTTGCCGTTGCCGTTGCTGTCGTCGCTCAACGCTCACTTAGCAACATGAATAAAATTAAACTCACGGCATAAGTTTTTCTTTTGGCAGGCAGAGGAAGGCGCAGGCGAAGGCGCAGGCAAAGGCGCGGGAGGGTGCAACTTATGCAACTTGCGCATATTTCAAATACCGAATGAATTTTGCACATATTTCAAACTAAACTTTGCGCACTCTTTTTTTCAACTGCCTCGCTCTCTTTCTCCCCCTCTCTCTTTCTCTTTTCTGCTGAAAACTTTGCCAACTCCACACACAAGTTCTTTGCCTGCTGCTGCTGTTGTTGTTCTTGTTGCTGTTCTTGATTTTAGTTTTAATTTCAGTGCAGTAAAAAATTGAAGGAGTAACTCCCTCTCTCACTCTCTCTCTCCCTCTCTCTTTCTGGGAATTGTTTATGGGGCTACTTTGGCGCAAAATGTATGTCAAAATTAATTAATTTTCTGATTTATGCGCCGCAAGTTTTGAGCTACTTTCGCAGGGGGCAGCAGGGGGCGGTTGCTTGGTCAAGTGGGCGACCTAAGCGAGTTAATGCTCGAGGGGGAATGCAGAAGAAGTCACTCAGCAGTGACTGTACGAAAAACTAGCCGCCAACTGCAAAATGAATATACATAAAACCCTAACCTCAATCCCAACTCCCTGTCTGCTCCAGTGGCAAACTTAACAAGTCACGTGGCTGTGCCATAAAGTAGCCTTGGTGTTCCTAACCTCGAATCAACTTTCGGTTTAGTTTTGCCAAAGTTCAAGTTCCCCAAAAACTGGACAAGCAGCTGCTTGTTGTGTCCCCTTTACAGTTGTTGCTCTGCTTGTTTTGTAGGTGTGAACATTTGTTTCAGCGCCCTCAATTTTTGATTAGTGCACCCCGTCTCCCTCTCCCCCTCTCTCTCCCTGTCTCACCCTGCGGCCGCTCTTTTATCTTGATTGGCAAAGTTGGAGCCGTTGGAGCTTTCTGGCTCCTTCTGGGGAATCCTTTGGCTGCTTATCGTTTTTGCATTCATTTGTTTTCAATTGTAATTAATCTTGCAAAGTTTTCTTTTGACATTTTGTGTGGCTGAAAGTCCACAGAACTCGGTTGAACTCCTTCTCGTCCTCCTCCTCCTGCTACTCCCTCTCCTCCTCTACCCCTTCCTGCTCCTCCTGCTACTCCCTCTCTATTCCTGTCCAGCGCTTTTGTTTCATATCAACTTGTCGTCGTCGTTTGCCCCACAAAGTTGGCCAAAACTTGTTGGTTTTTTGGCACTGGGTGGCAACGCCAGCAGCGTGTTACTGTCACAATTAAAATAAAGTTTGCCGCACTAATTGAAAAGTGTCAAGTGTAATTTCTTTAAATTTACCCAAAGACATTCGCCGGCAAATTGTTTGACTTTTTACTCTACGGACGGATCAGTTGTCCGATTGTCGGGTGAGTTTCTATAGGTGCGGCACCCTAGAGGAGAACTCTGCACTGAGGCAACACTAATGGACGTTCGTATTAATTGTGTGCTGGCTTTCTCCTTCTCTTCTTGTTTCTTTCTTTTTCTTCATGGTACTGTTTCTGGCAGTCAAGTTGAAGTGGAAGTTGGAATTTTTTGAGTTTGCATTTTGACTTAGAAATTAGTACGAATAAAAAGGAAATTGAAGGGATTTTTTTAAGCTTTAAGGTGCATAGAAATTAGCATGATTAGAGATGAGCTTGTAAGACTTTAAAGTACATAAATAATTGGATTATTTTGGAATATATTGTATAAAATATAGTTCAAATTATTTAAAACATAAATCACACAAGCTTGTGGAATGTTTCAGAGTAGTTCTAGTGGTATCTTTAGCATCTACTCTTCAATTTCACTGTACAGTGTTGGTTAGAAAATGTATATGAAACTTATAAGATATTGTGAACATATTAATTATGTTAATTATTTTGGTGGCTGGCTCGATGTCAAGATCAAGTAAAATAAAATAAAGCTCTATATTTATGTTAATTAGGATCTTAATATTTCCAACTGAATCCCTTGAATTCATCTCATTCTCATTCTTCATTCATCACATCTTCATTCATTCTTTCTACGTTACTGCAGTTTCCTTTTTAAAGTTCCTTTTAAAGTCTCTCAACCTCTACATCTCTCCCCAGTTACCCGCATGCTTTCTTAAGGTTGCTTCTTAAAGCCACTCTGCTTCTTCTTCTTCTCTTTCTTTACCTTTTGCAGGTTGTGCATATAATTTGATGGGGATTTTCTGTTTCAAATTTGGTGCCTTGCGGCTCAAACAATTAAGCACATGCACAGTTAGTTAACGTGGAAAGGGGAGTCGTCGCACCGGGGAAACTGTGACTGCAACTGTAAGCGACAGCGAGAGGTGGAGAGAGAGAGAGAGCAGGGAGGGGTAGTCAGATGCATAAAATGCAAACATAAAAGCCAACTGCGAATGCAACTTGCAATGCAAAGAAAGCGGCAACTGTGACAATGTAAACAGCGCTGCGGAAGGAGATGGAACAAGCGCGGTACGGGGGGCGGGCAGTGAGGCTGGGGAAGTTGGCTAAAAGTTCATACAAAATTGCCAAGTAGCAAACAAAAGAAACGACGGCGGCAGCTGCAGCCAGCACACCCCCCTCCCCCCTTGGACCAAAAACCAAACCAAAAACTGCAGCTAGAGCCGGCGCCCAAAATGGTAATGGCCTTTCAATGGGAATTGCTCTCGGGGGTGGCAGGACACAGTGTGAAGGGTGGGAGTTGGGGAGGGGGGGAGAGGGAGGGAATCCCGTTACGCGGGTCTGGGTAACTTAATGCGAAAATCTTGTTGCAAGCGGCGTGTGCTGCAAATGGCTGACAGGAATATGCGGCGCATGGAATGGGCGCATAAAAGTCTATTGTTTCAGCATCATAATTCTCTTGTAAGCTGAAGGGACCACAGCGAGAGGGGAGTGGGGGGGAGTGTGCAGGAAATGAACATCATTAATTTTGCCATTTTGCATTTGCATTGAAATGGCATTTCGATAGGGTTAAGATTGCCCCAGCAGAGTGAGTTTTCAACGGAGTTTGCTGCAGCGGCGATTGCTACGACGTGACTTAATTTGGATTTTCACAACTAAATATTTGTTTCTAGTTTGCGGGGCAGCGCAAGGGGCGCAAGTAGCAGGGGAAGAGGGCGTGTGGGTGGGGCGTGAGTCTGGCATTTATCAATATGGCGCTGATAACGTCACTCGCTGAATTGCGGCACGTAGTTGTCCAAGTGTTGAAAAAGCGGCACAGCAACTAACACGTACGCACTGCGAAGGGGCAGGCAAGGGGAAGGCAAGGGGCAGGCAAACTAGAGAGCCAGCTGGACTCTGGCAGTCAGCTAAAACTTGAGCCACTGCGCGTCGAGTGGAGCAAAAATCAAAGCTAAGCACTTTCAATTGGATTTATGCGTTTGCTATGTGAGCCTCGGTCTTAGCCTCCGCCTCAGCCACGCCTGGTGCCGTGCCCAGCTGGCTAATGTCTCTATAGAGAGCGCTCATTGGCAGCCAACAACACTATCAGCATCATCAGCAACGTCATCATCAGCATCATCATCATCAGCATCTCTCTAATAGTTGTTGTCGGTGTCGCTTCTCGTTGCTCGTTCCTCGGTGCTTTCTTATTAATCAGCACAAAGTTGTGCCCCAGCACAAATTGCAATTTACCGATAAGCAAATAGCCAAAAAGCTGTTTACCCACACACACACACACACAGGAGGCCAATTATGCATGTTGTGCGTGTGTGTGCGTGTGTTTGGTTATTAAGTTTTATGATCAGTTTGTGTTTTGCGTTGAAACGATTTATTTAGCTAAGCGAAATTAATTGGAATTTTACGTGTTGATTTTGTATTTTGCCAAATGCCAAGAGATGAGCTAGAGCGAGAGAGAGAGAGGGACAGGAAGAGTAAGAGAGAGAGAGAGAGAGAGAGAGGGAGAGAGAAAGACAGCCTGATTTCTAAATATTGACAGCTCTGTGGGCCCTCAGGAAAATCCAATGAGACTTTAGCTCAGCCGGCGCACAAAGTCGCACATTTCCTAAGCGCATTAAAGTGTCTAAGGCACTTCGATTGAATATTCTGTGAAAACTTACAGTGTATCCATTCGATTAGGCATTGTTTCAAGTGCGTACAATAACACTAATGTAAATTTATTGTCTCTTTTGTTGGGGAAATTGAATAGCAGCAGCACTTGAAATGTAATTGCGATTATTAATGAATTAAGTGATGCAAATTTTATTCAATTTTAATGTGGAAACATTTAAGTAGCTTTGAATGATTGTTTACTTAATGCTTAGTGTGCTCTGCTTATCGATATGTTCTATGTGTACTTTCAATACTACAATGTATCAAAGCGATATTAACAATAAGACAATTGATTGTTTTCTTTAGACATGTACTCTTAATGTTTGTACTCAACTAGACTTACGGGTAATAAGATTAATATTGAAACCAAATTGATGTCCTTTGGTTATCGATGTCTTAACACAACATAGAAACTTCTTGATTTTCTTTTATCTTAGTTATTATGAAATGCCAGAGCTATTTCAGTCTAGTCTATCGACTACTGTCGAAACTATTGCATATTCCTTTCAAAACTTGATGTCAGTTAGTTATCGGTGCATCTCGATTATACAATATATTTTATACTATCAAATATCGATTTTTATTAAGATCTTCACTACATCGAAATAATGTTAATAAAACTATTGCACATTTATTCTGAAATTAAATGTCAGTTGGTTATCGATAGCTATCGATTCTGCTTGATTATCAAATACTTGTCTTACTTACTGTCGACTTACCAAATTGTTGCAATTTTTTAATATAGAGAAACCATGTTACTACTTCGACTATCGACAACTATCGAGAACTATCGAAACTTGTTGGATATTCATTAAAAAAGTTGATGCCAGTTGGTTATCAATATATATCGATACTTTTGATTAGCAACAAATTTCAATAATATCGAAAATTTAATTTGGTTCATACTTCCACTAAAACGCAATCATATTGCTACATTTTTATCGATAAACTATCGAGTCAGAATGCAAACTATCGTTAGGCAGTCGTTCTCAAGTCAGCATTTCGATAAGTTTTGTTTGCATTCATTTCGATACTCAACTATCGATAACTCTCGCTAGGCAGTCACTCACAGCTCTGCAGGTAATACTTGATACCTCTTTTTATCGATAACTATTGCCAGCCAGTCGCTTCAGGTGTCAACTGTACCTAGTCTGCTGCTCAGACGACTGTGAAAATTTACGACAGCACGTGTTCCACTTCAGAGGGCCGCAGACCGCACTTAATGCCCTGCCCCGCCCCTCTAGCATTCACAGCCAGCCGAATCGCTTAGCAAACAATAGAAATTTGCCCAGCTCTGCCCTCACTCCACACTCGCAGCCCCCGCCCGCATGACCACACATCATATGCGATTCAGCAGCTGGACAGCATAAAATGCTTTATGAGATTATTTGCTGAAATGTAGCGAGCGGCTTTTCTTATTTATATGCTTGGGGGCCGTGTCGAGTGTAGGGATAAGGCAGAGAGGGAGTTGGAAAGGAGAGGGAGGGGGGGAGGGTCCACACTTTTATGGCGCCTCAAGGTATGCAGCGAATCGAAAAAGGGCAAAGGGAAATTGTTGCCTCATGAAAGGCATTTACCAGCATTCCTGTGGCCAAAACATTGCGGCATATTTCATGTTTGCTTCAAGGCATTTTTTTTTTCTCGTCTCGTCTCTTCTCTCACACAGATTTCTACCCAAGTTCCTTTTTATTTCGTTTCGGTGAAAGGATCAAATTCGCTCAAGTGTTAAAATTGCTAGGCAAAGATTTGCATGCCAAGGAATAAGTTTTTGCTACCTTTATTGAAATATAATACGCTTTACGCTTACGCCATTCTCACATCTCCGACTCCAACTCCGACTCCCACTCCATCTGCAACTCCTTCTCCATTTCCATTTCGAACTCAATTTCCATTTCGCTGGAAATCGACAGTGACAGTATGAGAGGAAGAGAGAGACAGAGACACAGAGAGAGAGAGCGACAGCGACAGCTTTTCGATTCGATTCGACTCGATTCAAATCGATTTCGATTCGATTTTGGCGCGTGACAAAACTCAACTTATGCCAGCTTCAATTTTATGTTTCCTGCTAATCCTCAGCACACACAAAAGTGACACACACTCCCCCACACACACACACTCACACATGCACACACACACTCGCTTGCATAGTCGACTTTAGTCCCCACTCAGGCCTATCGAGCCAGTGCGCTGCTGATGCTCACTGTCGAGAGCTGTCTGCTATTGAGTGCTAAGCCTGCTCTCCAATGCACTTGGCTTTTGAGTGCTGCTGTCAGCAGCGCGTGAGCTTAAGAGTTGCCATCTAACCATACATATACCATTGCCATATATAGCCCGATAGCCAGATAGCCAGATAGCCATCTAGCCATGTCGCCTGCCATGGTCAGCCAGCATCGATGGCCAATACGGAGGTGCTTGGCACAACAGGTGCTTGGGTAACTGAGCTGCCCACTGAAGTCCTGCAAAGGAGATTAGTGCTCAATTTAAAAGACGCAACTTTAGTAGAATAAGCTAAGAGATATGAGCTAAGGCTGCTAGGATGGAGTAACAGTCTAAAATGGTCAGACCATTTTCCAAAATATTTGCAATACATTTTTTTTTTTTTATATTTAGACTTAGCATTAAAAATATGACCTTTGAATATTGATGAGTGTTGGAAACTTCGTTGTGATTGTTCTGCATGAATACTGTACTGTACTTATTATACCCTTCGGCCATTGAAAAAAGTCAAAAGGCTATACGAGTACTAACTCTGTGCAAATGTGCTTCACAGGTAGAAGGAGGCGTAACATATATTTGAGTGTACCATAAACACACCGATCTCAGCTAGTATAACAGCTAGAGCTATGAAATTTGTTGTGAAGGTTGCTATAAACAACCAGCGTATAGATCAAGTTTATTTTATTTTTCAAAAATTTATGTTTATGATTTGATTTCAAAGCGACATTTGAAATATAAAACTTACCGACTTTGACATATACTTAGCTGATATCTATCATTCCCTTAAGTCCGATTAGATCACAAAATTCCGAGCAGCGTACAGTAGCAGAATGAGAAAGGAAAAGAGTTTGTCGTTAGTTACTCTTATTATAGTACAATACATTGTCAGTCTCAAGACTTGTACATATGATCTTAAAGATTGTGGAAGAAAAAACTTAACAGCTTTTGAGGGTTTTTAGAGTACTCTATTTAAGTCTCTCTCTCTCTCTCTCTATCTCTGTTTCTCTCTTCTCTCTCTCTCTCTGTGTGTCTCTCTCTCTCTTTCTCTCTCTCTTTCTGTGATTCTCTTCCTGTGACTCTTTCTCTCTCTCTGTGTGTCTCTCTTTCTCTCTCTCTTTCTGTGATTCTCTTCCTGTGACTCTTTATCTTTCTCTGTGTGTGTCTCTCTTTCTCTCTCTTTCTGTATCTCTCTCTCTCTCTATCTATATGTGTCTCTTTCTCTCTCTCTCTCTCTCTCTCTTTCTATCTGTGTCTCTGTCTCTCTCTTTCTCTCTCTCTCTCTCTGTCTCTTTGTTTCTCTCACTCTCTTTCTCAACAAATCAAGAGCTTCAACATTCCAAATCAATATAAATCGCATGCTTTAGTTTATCATGCTGTTTTCTTTCTCTTTCAACGTTCTCTATTGACTACCAACAGTATAGGTATATATTATATACATATATATATAACATTTGAATATTTAATAAATCATCAGCCTTTAGTCATAAATTTCATTGAAAGCAGCAGATTTATTTTGAACCCATCACGATATTTTTTAGAACAATTGAACTATTATAGAATTGATTTGATTTATCTAAACTGCGCACACAATTGTTAAGGAATTTCTCACACCTACTCTAAGCTGGCAAGTATTGAATAAAATTCATAATAAATGCAACTCTCTCTCTCTCTCTCTCTCTCTCTCTCTCTCTCTCTCTCTCTCTCTTTCTGTCTCTCTCTCTCTCTGGTCTCAATGGTCACTCTGCTAAGTGAATGATTTGGTCACTGAATAATGCTCGCTCGGCAATCAGAGATATTTCATATTTAATAGATTTTCACACAGAACAATGCGAAGCTGGACACAGTGCCTGCCATTCATATGTTGCCCGATCAAAGTTGCTCCAAAAGCTAAGCGGCTTATGCTCAGGTGAGATTCAGTTGAATCTCCGCCGTCGCCGCGCCATACACACAAGCCCGGCTCCCGATTCAGTCAGCCATTCAGCCATTCAGCCGGAATGGGTGGCTGTGTCTGTTTGGTTCCGTCACTAAGTGCCAGCTGCAGTCGCCGTATTGTGATAGAGAGACAGAAATCCTAAAGCTGAGCTACACTGCAAAAAAAAACAAGTAAAAAAGAAATGACAGAACATCATGTGTGCCTGTATGTCTGTGTGTGTGTGTTGGGTTCATTTGTAGCGGAAATAACTTTTTGATGCACAGCTTCCACACACACACACAGAGAGACAGGCAGGCGATTCACCTGGCCACAACAGCAGCTCCAAGCGGAGTCCAATGCGCTTAAACTGTAAAACATGCAGGAGGGGAAAGACGACAACAACAACAACAACAACAACAAGAACAGGAACAACAACGGGGGGCGCAGCATGAATAAAAAAATGTTTTTCGGTAAAGTCCATTACTATTAAAAAAGTTTCAGCTGGGACCAGGAGCCGCACTAAGGGAAACTTTTCAGGGGGGTGGGAGAGGAACATGGGGGGAGGGAGGGCGCTAGGCACAAAGATGACATCAAAGTTGTGCGCTTAATGTAATGGCAAAGCTGCTAGAGCTGAAGATGAAGCAAGGCAGAGTGGCAGCGAGACGAGAGGGTGCCATATTGGGAATATCTGGCCCATACATGTTTATTTGCCTCCCTTGCTCCTCCCCGTCTTGCAACAAAGTTAACTCTTTTTGCCGGCTACTTCTTTGGCTGGCAACCCTTTGCAGGCAACTTTGTTTCACAATCGAGTACAAAATTCACTCGACTGGATTAAAAGATTAGTGTAGAGATTATGAATCATGTGGAGAGAGAAGGAGAGAGGGAGAGCAGGAGTTGTGCAAAGCCTGAAAGTTTTCATGTTCTCTGCGGCTTTACTGCTGTTGCTTGCGTAACTTTCGTCAGGGCTGAAAGGGGACAGGGGAGGGCTAGGGGAAGGGCCAGGGGCAAGGCTGTGTACTTCACCCCCGGGTCAGCTACGAGTTTGCTCTGAAAATATTGACAAACTTAACGGCAGCTGTCAATTGCAGCGACTCTCATTGCCCGCAGCCCATTGACCCTTTTTTCCCCCCTCTCCCCTTACTCTGTGCTGTCAGCCCATTCAATTTCAATTTCAAGAGCAACGAGCAAGGAGCGTGGGCAGGGGTACCTTTCACTTTCATTACCTGTGACCCTAATTTAACGCCTTGACAATTTTTAATTTTTATTTGAAAAGTTTGCGCCTCATTCAACCTTCAGCTCAAATCAAGTTTTTCTCATTTTCCGTTTTCTTTCGTCAACAGAAAATAGAAAAGGAACAGAAGGAAAAGATACTTTGGGTATGGTGAAGGTTCTATACACTTGCAGTTACTTCGATCGTTTCTATGCTAGTTATATATAATGTAAGAGAATTGAATGTGTATATTTAATGATGTGTTTCACTTTGATTGCCACTGATAAGTTAAGTTATTTCTTTCATCAGAATAGGTCGACTTACAAAAAACTTAATTTTGGTCGATTTTTCCTATGACAGCTATATGTTAGAGTAATCCGATTTCGATGAAATTTTATATGCTTGTTATATATATAGAAAAACTCCGATGTAGTAAATTTGGTTGCCATATCTTTAGAAATAACAAAAATCGACCGATAGTTTGTATGGCAGCTATACGATATATCGCTGCGATACGGCACGTTCTGACTTATTTACAGCGTGCAGCAATAATAACTATGTATGCCAAGTTTCAATAAGATAACTCCAAAACTGAAAAACTAGTTTGGTTTTTAATTGATGGACAGACAGACAGACGGACAGACAGACAGGCAGACAGACGTACAAGGCCACATCGGGTATCCTGGCTATGCTGATAAAGAATATATAAATTAAACAGACTCAGAGAAGTCTTCTAAGCTGCATTGCCAACTGCTGGTCAAAATGAATATTACCCTCTGGCAGAGCATACAAAAAGTTTACTGCTCATTACGAATTCGACGAGGTTTTTCTCCTCTTTTCGTTTTTCATCGTCGCCTTCAACACGTTTTGTTGTTGTCTCTCTAAAATAAAGTTTGTGCATTAATTTTATTGCAGCGACATCTTGAATGACAAAACCCGCAAGAGTTCCTAACTGTCTATCTACCTTCACTCACCTCTCGCTCTCTTCCTTTCTCCCTCTCTCTTGCTTCTCCTGGCAGTCTCTTCGTTTTACCTACTCGAAATTTTTATCAGCTGCCCCCCCAAAAAAAAAGTTGTCGATTAAGTTTTTTGCGCTCTTCCAAAATTGTTTTTCTTTTGCTTATTTCATTTGTTGTTTTTTACTCCTCCTTCTTGTTGTTGTTATTGTTGTTGTTGTTGGGTCAGCAAATGCGCTGTAAGCGGCTTCAGTTAAGAGGCAAATGAAGTGCGGCGATTTGTTTGCTTAGCACAAAAAAGGGAAAAGGTTGCAGAAGTTCCTGAAGCTGAATTAGTCGCAATGTCCGTGAGGGAAATTCAATTAAAAAGAAGCTTACCATAAATAGCAGCTTGAGCAGCTCCGCTGCCTAAGCTAACATAAATTAACGCATTACGCATACGCAGCGTGTTGCAAATCATTTGAAGTCGTAAAATTGCATTCAAAATCGCATTACGAACGCTTTAACAGCTCGACAAAAACGAAAGAATGACAAACACAACTGGGATAAGGGACAGTCAGACAGGCACACACACACACACACTCGTACACACTTGCACACACTTGCAGTTGTTGGTGGTAAGCAAAAATCCCTGGCAACTTTGGCAGTGTATAACTAAGCTCTAATGCGCAGCTAAGGATACAAATTACGAAACAATGACGTCAACGTGCCTGTCAACAACTTGGCCAGACAATAGTTTACAGACAGTCTGCGGAGAGGCAAAGGGAGTGAGGTCGAAGGGAGAGAGGGGGTGAGAGAGAGAGAGTGAGAGAGAGAGAGGGAGGATGAGAGAGGAGACAGAGTTAGCAGAGGAGCAGGCAAAGAAGGAGGGTTAGCAGTGCTTCAGGCAGCCAGGGGACAGTGCCAAGCAGTGCCAGGTGCAACGGACATTTCAGTTGTACAACACACACAAACATACACAGCAACCCTCACACACATACACTAACACAAATTACGTGCGAGATTATGCCAAGTCCGAGTCCGAGTCGGAGTCGGAGTCTGAGTCTGAGTGCGAACATGTGAGGGGCCTGTGCGATCATTTTGCAATGCGCACGTCGTGCCAAGCAACAGACTATAAACAACAACAACCACAACAACAACAACACACAAGCAAACACAGTTCAAGTTCAGCAGGTGATTGTGTGTGGCAAGGGGAGGGTGAGGGGGCAACGTGCTTAAGCTACATGTGCATTTAAATGCAGCATGATTTGATTACAAAGCGGGCAAATTTTCGAGCTGACATCAACAATTGTGTGTGCCTGCTGTGGCGCTCCCTCTCCCTCTCTTTCGCTCCCTCTACCTGCTGCCTTTACCCCTTTGACTGTCTCTCCTTCTCTTGTCTTTTGTCTTCTTCCTTTTATCTGCCTGCCCCAGTCCCTAACTCTCTATTGGGGTCCATCTCTCAAGCAGCTCATCAAAAGGTGCGAAAATTAATATTTACGCTGAAAAACAACAGCTCAAGGAGGCAGAAGAGGACAGAGAGAGAGAGACAAAGAGAGAAAGGGGTGTAGAGGGACAGAGTGTAGTGCCAGGTAAAGCAAAAGGCAGCGCGAGAGAGCCACAGCGGGGCCTTGGGGCAGCGACTACACTGTCTGCCACGTGAAGCTACCGTTTGTAATTAATTTCCTTGGCATTTTCTGCATCCCTCCCTGCTGCACTACCCCCTGCACCACCTGCTGCACTCCTTCTGCTCTGCTTTCTGCTGCCATTTGCCAGGGTTTTAGATCAAATGCATCATGCCGCTGCTTGCCTCGCCCTCAACTCAATCTCATCCTGTGCTGCTCCTTTTCTTTATCAACGCGTTGCTTAGCAGCTTGTCTGTTGTTGTCCCCGCTGCAACTCCTGCTGCTGTTGCTGCTGCCTGCTAGCCTGCGGTGCTTCATTGTTTAGTGCAACGCGTCAGCTACGCATGTTCATGGCAGGCGCTTTGAATTACGTGGCATGTTTTGGTTTAAAGTGCAGCCGAGTTGGGGGCCAACTCGTTAGCTTTTAGCTATTTTTGACTGCTGTCAGGCTAGTTTTTAGCTGCAAATTAATCCCTTACTATCTGTAGCTAGATATTCTCTTATTTATGCGCTAATAAATTGAACAGTTTTGCTTTGCACACCCCCCTCCCCCCCACAGGTGATTGTCTGCCAGTCAGTCGGCCTGACAGTTTGTCAGCAACGTGCAACGGGCAACTTGCAACATCTGCAACAGCGCTAGCAACAGCCATTCAATAGCAGCGCGTACATGTTTTGAAGCCAACAAAGGCTATTGTTTGCATCAACGCCCACGGTGCGTATGCTTGATGTGCGAAAAATGATTTTTCCATTTGATAGAAAATTTATTTAAATTTGAACAGCGCAAAATATATAAAATAATAATTATTTAAAGCAGTTTGAGGTGTTAAATAACGATGGGAAATTAGTGGGAATGAAATATCAAAAATTTAATTTAATTTCAATTTAATTTCTATAAATTAAATTTCAATTTAATTTCAATAAATTTAATTTTAATTTAATTTCAATAAATTTAATTTCAATTTATTTAATTCATTCAATTTCAATAAATTTAATTTCAATTCAATTTCAATAAAATAATAAATTAATAAATTAAGTTCAAGAAAATAAATAAAAATATGAAAAATTTTAATGAAATTAAATTTATATTGCTTGTTTATGACTTAGCAAGTAAATATATAATATTAGAGTATTTTTTGTAAATGAAATACATAAAAAACAAAAGAAATTTATATTGAGTTAATCATAAAAAAGATTAAAATAATTAAGATTATATTTTAATGAATTCAACATTTTAATAATGATATATTATATATTATCAAGTGTTATTTATGAACAACAATTAATAAATATACAGTGAGCAATAAATATTAATATATACATTTAATAAATATTGAAATAATAATTAACATTTCAACTTTCAATTTCAATTCAAACTTGCATTAAACATTCAACATATTTACATTAAATCGTAAAATCGCCCATCTTCATCTCAATTAAACATTAATTAATTAAAATTAATTCCGAAATTAAAATTAATTCCAATCTAATCATTGTTCGCCTATGATTAATTTCGCCCATTATTCTCCCCCAACCATGGCATGCATAATTGCTTATTTTATTTCTTCTCCCACCTGCAGATGCTTCGACTGCTGTCGCACTTAACTGATATACGAGTCTTTGGCCCAGTCATTAAGGCACATTTAATGCCCGGCCAAGTGACGCTGTTAACAACCTGAAAAGAGCCCAACAATTTCATACCGAAGAGTCACGCAACATAAAATCTTTGGCTGTGCCTCAAGGACGGCAATTAAAGGTGTCCTGCCAGCTAAATCACCCTGGTTATACCCGGTACGCATAGAGTAGAAGGGTATTATAACTTTGTGACTACTGAAAATGTATGTAATAGGCAGAAGAAGGCGTGGCAGATCCCAAAAAGTATATATAATATATTCTTCATCAGCATCCATACATGAGTCGCTATAACTATGTCTGTTTGTCTGCTTGTCTGTCTATCTGTCCGTCTGTCTGTCTGTTTCTTTAAATGTTTGTCTGTCTACCTGCCTGCCTGACTCCCTGTTTGTCTGTCTATTTGTCTGCCGGTCTATCAGACTGCCTGTCTATCTGTCTGTCTGACTGTCTGTCTGCCTGTCTGTCAGTCTGTCAGTCTGTCCGTTTGTCTGTCTGTTTGTCTGTCTGTCTGTCTGTCTGTCTGTCTATCTGCCTGTCTGCCTGTCTGTTTGTCTGTTTGTCTGCCTGTCTGTCTGCCTGTCTGTCAGTTTGTCAGTCTGTCAGTCTGTCAGTCTGTTAGTCTGTTAGTCTGTCAGTCTGTCAGTCTGTCAGTCTGTCAGTCTGTCAGTCTGTCAGTCTGTCTGTCTGTCAGTCTGTCAGTCTGTCAGTCTGTCAGTCTGTCAGTCTGTCAGTCTGTCAGTCTGTCAGTCTGTCAGTCTGTCAGTCTGTCAGTCTGTCAGTCTGTCAGTCTGTCAGTCTGTTAGTCTGTCAGTCTGTCAGTCTGTCAGTCTGTCAGTCTGTCTGTCTGTCCGTCTGTCTGTCTGTCTGTCTGTCTGTCTGTCTGTCTGTCTGTCTGTCTGTCTGTCTGTCTGTCTGTCTGTCTGTCTGTCTGTCTGTCTGTCTGTCTGTCTGTCTGTCTGTCTGTCTGTCTGTCTGTCTGTCTGTCTGTCTGTCTGTCTGTCTGTCTGTCTGTCTGTCTGTCTGTCTATCTGTCTGTCTGTCTGTCTGCCGTCTGTCGATCTGTTTGCCTGTTTGTCTGTCTGTCTGTCTGTCTGTCTGTCTGTCTATCTGTCTGCCTGTTTGTCAAATCCAGTTTAATTTTGATTTTGGCCACGCCCCCTTAACTCCCCCTCTTTATCGATAAAGAACGGATTCAAAGCGTAAGAATAATCCAGGATAATTTTAATTTTAATTTTTTGTAAGCACAATAACCATCAACTCCCAAATAACTTCTGCAAGTTTGATTGCGATCGGTTCATTAACATAAAAATTATGAAAGAAACCATTTCAATGAACTGCTGATTTCCAAGCGCTGCAAAGTATGCAACACAAATTGCTCAAGCCATAAAAGTGATATATTTAAAAAATCTTGTTCGTCAGCTGTTAAGCGGGTATATCACAGTCGAGCACACTTAAGTACAGCTTTCTTCGTGCTCTTTTTTTGTTCTTGCTCAAAGTAAAATTTACCACGTGCTCATAATGTGGTCGCGCAATTAAACCTGCCCCACACACGAGTCCCAACTCCCTTCTGCCTCTGCCTCTGCCTCTGCGGCCTTAGCCAAGAATTATGTGTGGCATTTGCAGAATAAATGGCAAAGATGGGGCAACAAATGCAGATGGAGATACAGATGTGCGCACAAAGCAATGAAAGATTTGGCGGCCAAATTTAACTGCTGTGCAGTCGCGCATGAAGCGCTGAATCTGAATCTCCCTCCTGCTTCACAGTCAATTATGGGCCTCGGACATTAAATGTCATCAAAAGGAGCTGCCAGATGACGTAGCAGTAGCAGGCAGCAGCAGCGTGGGGGGAGGGGGGCATTAAGCAAAGCATGAAATTAAAATGCGCCTAAGATGTATTGTCGTCTGTCATGCGTTCGACGCGTGGCAGAGTGAGAAAGGCAGGGATGGAGGAGGGCCTAAGATGATGCCATACTTTGGCAGCAAGTTGCCTGTGCTGTCGCTTATTGCTCACTTGCTGCCCCACTGCCCCCGCTTGTCCTCTCTCTTCAGTCTGTCATTCTGCTTGCTTATAATTTCATTTTTCACACCGTTGTCTCCAGTTGCCACAGGCGCCAGCTGCCAACGTTCTCTCAGTGACTCCCCTTCTCTCTCTCCCTCTCTCTCTCTGCTGCTGCTGCAACTGTATGTGGCAAAGTGTGAAGTTGCCTCATTGTCTGGCAGCCGTTCGGGTCGTTCGTTTCGTTTGGCTTCTTGCCGCTTTTTTGGGAATTATGCCAAAGCGATAATAATCATAAAGCGAAATGTCCTTAAAGCGGGGCCAAGTTTCAGCTGCTCCACCTCCCTCCCGCCTCTCCTCACTCCTCCTCTACCAATTCCCCTCCAGCTGCTGCTGCTCTTGGCAACCTTTGGCGATGCTGATTAAATTTTTTGCCCCAAAAATTTTTTTCTATTGCGGTTCGCTTGCAGCGTGAAGCGCCTGTTGCATAATCTCTCGCCCATCTCACGCCCCCCTTCCCCTCGGCACTGCCTGCAAGTGTTTTATGCCCTTGACAGCGGGCGAAATTTCATTAATTTGCAAAACAAAAATTGAATGTGCGCTTCATTTGAAATGCAAAATCAAAAACGCAAGTGGAGTGTGAGCAGAGTAAGCGGGGGGTGGGAACGGGGACGAGGGGGAAGAGGGGCAAGGGGCGCTGGTTGACTGGCGAGTCAATTAAATGAATGTCAAAGAGCACTCACAATGGCTCGTCCTGGCTCAACAATTCCTTTGACACGCACACACACAGCGAGGGAGACAGAGACAGAGAGAGACAGAGATAGAGAGAGACTGAGAGAGACAGAGAGAGGACGACAAATATGAGCTGCTGCTGTGAGGCTTCTGACAATGAGTGTGGCCACTGTATACAGCGTAAACTCCGGCTCCAATTCCAGCTCCAGCTCCAGCTACTGCCCGCCTGCCTCCCTCTACTCCTCTGCAACTGCTACGGCAGCCGGCTTTATTGTTGCTGTTGTTGTTGTTGTTGTTGTCTTTATGGCAGTCACCTCCTGTGGCCAGCGCGCTCTGTGTGATTGTATCCATGGAAATGAATATTAATGCCGTCTGAATTGTGCAGTCAACGAATCCCCCCATGCCCATGCCCATGCCCCACGTTCACCCCTCTGCACCCCCCCCCATTGCTGCTCCCTTTGGCTGCCCTGGTGCCTGTCTGTCCAGTTCCCGCAGGCATCGCCCAGTTTGGCAAAGTCCTTTGCCCGCAGCGGCTCAGTGCGCACTTTGCTCGGCATTAATATTTATCAGCGGTATCACAAGTTGTTCCTCTTCTTGTTGTTGTTGTTCCTCTTGTTGTTCCTCTTGTTGTTGTTGCTACACTCGTTGTTGTAGCTCCTCTTGTTGTTGTTATTATTGTTGCTGCTGTCATTGACGATTCCCTTGGTTAAGTAACATGTTTAGCATAGTCTTTGTTTGCCTCTTCCACTTTCCTGCTCTCTATCTCTCCCTCTCTCTCTCTCTCTCTCTCGCTCTCTCTTTATCATATTTCAATAAAGCAACGTTTAATTGAGCAGAAGAAAATTCGTGGGAAAAGTGGGAAAAGTGGACTTCAAAGTCATTAATGCACGGCGAGTAAATAGTTTAAATTATATTGATCAATACAGAAAACAGAAACAAACATTTGGTTAATATAGTTAAGATACGATTTTCATTTGCAACAAATGTAAATTTTGATTATGTTCTACGAATTTGCATTTTTTTTTTTTTTTTTACGAATTCGCATTGCAAACAGGAATTTAGAAACACATTTTAACGAATTGTTAAGGGAATAATTAATTTTAATAATTAATTAAGTTTTATTTATTTATTTTTTTTTTTTTGCGCTGTTATGTTACTATTATTGTATTGTATGGATTCATCGTTTCTACTTAATTAAAAAACAGTTAAATTTTTAATTTGCGAAATGCATGACAAAGTTCTGAAATATATATTTCTCAATTAGTTCCTTCTAATTTTAATGTGAGTTCATGGAATTAACTGAGACAGAATCCAAAGAACTTAAAGACTTTTCCAATGGAAATCACGTAATTTAATTGAGGTATATAAGCACAGAAAGAGTACAAAGGGGTGTCTGATTCGAGCTAGAACTAGCTTAAATATATACAAAATAATCTTAAAACATATAAAATGTATTTAAGATCGTAGCCATGCCCATTTGCGCAACCGTAATTCGATAAAAAGCGAATTCCAAGCGTAATTTTAATGCTGAACAGTTTTTATGCTGAATCTATGGTAAGGACCATGACTATTAACCCACAAATAACGGCTGAAAATTTGGTTGTGAACGGATAATTAACATAGAAGTTATGTAAGAAATAATATGAAGAGGTACGCAAACCGCCTCCCTGCAAAGTATGCAACACAAAATAATTTAATAAAAGAAGTTATATATTGTATATAAGCAACTGGTTTTGTCAATTTGGTTATTGTCGCTGGTATGAACGTAACTCCACACTCCATAAAGACCTCAATCTTCTTCACTTAAAAAAATAAAAAAAAAAAAAAAAAACTGTTTTTGTCAGGAAATCATATCATAGTCAAGCACAGTCGCTTAATTTATATTCTTCAGTCTTTCTTACTGCACACACACACATACATTGCACATATTTACCTTATTCCGAACTGATCCGAAAAAGTCAGTTCTTAACTATGGATAATCCACATAAGTTGCATGCTTCATTTGCATCGTGCATCGAGTGCATTAAAAGTGTCCACGAAAAGTGAATCGCCATTTAAATGTTAATGATAATGAGGCTGGCGAGATGAAAATCGCCATATTCAATTGAAAAATTGAAAAATCTCTCTTGCGTTAAGTGATATCTGGTATTTTGCGTATTTTTTTGTTGCTTTTGGCGAATTTGTTCTGTGATTTTTCTGTCGCAAATGAAATTTATTTAAACGCTGCTCGAGCTCGGATAATTTGTATACGCTTGAAACGCGGCACCCTTGAACATGATTAAACCTTATCAGTTAACCGCACACAGGCGCACTCCTCACACACACATGCACACATGCACACACACACACGCCCCCACTCGGGCATTGTCAACAGTAATGAAATTTACCTGTGCACGAAACGAAATTAAATCATTAACACCTGAAGCGAACGAGGCAGAGAAAAGGAGGAGGCTGCGACATTGAAGTTGCCACAGGAGTCCTGTGCCACGACATGCGTGCCACGCAGGCAGGAAGGCAGCCAGGCAGGAAGGCAGGCAGTTGTATTTACAATGTCTGCAGTTAACGCCCGACTTTCAATAACACTTAAAAGTGGGCGTGGCAGTCGCCCCTTTGTGCTCGCTTTTATTGCGCTCCCAATAATGCAATTTGTTGACATTGGCTATGGCCGTGTTAATAAGTCTCGCCGCCGCCGGTAAATGCAATTTCCCTTTATTCCCCTGCCATAGGTCAGTGAACTTGACCTCTGCCCCCCTCTGTCCCCCTGCACCCCGTTCTACTGTTTGTGGCGACCCAGTTGAACTTAATTAATTAGCTGCCAAAAACTTTAGCAACTGAAGTTTTTGGCCACAATCTGATCAGCTTGCTGAGCCTGAGCTTGGTCTGAGCTTTGCGTGTATTTGCTGTTTTTCTTTGGCATTTCCCAGACTCAGCTCAACTTCACGTTTTTCCTCTCTCTCTCTCTCCTTCTGTGTGTGTGTGTGTGTGCCATTAAGTGCAGGATAACGAGACAACAACAAGAGCGCGCACGTTCACGAAGGCAGCTTTTGTGTTTTAGTTTCGCTGTGAGCCGGAAACGGATGCGGCGGCCAAGCTGAGTTGAGTCGAGTGACAGAGAGAGAGAGAGAAAGGAAGCGAGACTGACCGCAATCGCATTGTGGCATTGTACACATCAATGTTGTCGCCTCTTATTTTTGTTACCGGCTGCCTGGATTAATGGTCTGTCCGCCTGAGTGGAAGAAGCCATAGAAAGGCACTGAAAAAAGTGACGAAAAACCAGAAAGAAAGGTAAGCTTGGGCATGCCAAAGGTTGTATACTCTAGCAGGCTATTATGTACAGCGATCTTTGCTATACTAGTGATATATTATGGTGTCGAATCAAATAGTATTGTGTATGTTAAATATTTTGTCTGACTTCGATGTGCAGTGTTAAAAATCTTCATTTCGACCTATTGTCCCTATGGTAGCTATATGTTATAGTGGTCCGATTTTGTTGAAATTTTATATGCTTATTATATATATAGAAAAACTGCGATGTAGTAAATTTGGTTGCCATATCTTGACAAATAACAAAAATCGGCCGATAGTTTGTATGGCAGCTATACGATATATGGGTGAGATCCAGCTTGTTTCGACTTATTTACAGCGTGCAGCAATAAGAACTATGTATACCAAGTTTTATTGTGATAGCTCTAAAACTGAGAGACTAGTTTGCGTTTTAATTGATGAACAGACAGACAGACGGACGGACATACAGGCAGACATGGCTAGATCGACTTCAGAATATATGTTTGTACTTTATAGTGTCAGAGATGACTCCCAAGCTTCATTGCAAGCTCCTGGCCAAAATGAATATACCCCAAGGGTATAAATTGATTTCACTTTTTGAGAACAGTGGAAACTCTTTGAGCGAGTGACTGTAAGTGTATGTGTGTGTGTGTGTGTGTGTGAGTATGTTACTGCATGTGTGCGCGTGTCAGTTGTTTTTCATGCTGCTAACTTTTCGAACAACCACTTGACTAACACATCAGCAGCTGCCGGTGCCGCTGCCCGTTGAAACTTCAATAATTTCATTGACAAATCTTTGGCTTTTGGCACTCGCACTCGCACTCGCTCTGGCACTCGCTCTGGCACTCGAACAGTTTCGAGAACTTAACAAAAACCACGCTGAAAGTTTTCCAAAACTGCAAAACTTTAAAGAACTTCACAAACACATGCGTAAGCACACACACACACACACACACACACTCACTTGTGTGTGTGGAACACATGTTGGAATTAAATTCAAGTTATTAAATCATCAATTCAATCAGACAATTAAGAAAGTTGCACAGTTTTCGAGCTTTTGGGCCACAAAAACTTGTCGACACATGTGGCATGCCTCACTCTCTCTCTCGTCCCCCCACTACCCCCGTCCCCACTCCCTTTTTTATTAAATCACTTTTGTGGCTGTGTAAAGCAACTTTGCGCTAAGCATTCAATACACTAAAATTGTTGACATTTTTTTTTTTTTCAGTGCACTCTCAAAACTCAATTTGCTGTCAAATTCAATTTGCGGTCAGCTGCAAAGCCAAAGTGAAATTTTCAAAAATTTACCAAAATTTTCTAATTGCTTTTTGTGCAGAAACAGAGAGAGAGGGAGAGGTAGAGAGGTAGAGAGGGGAAGGTATGGAGAGAGAGGCGCATACCAAGCCGTAGCCAATCAGTATATTCACACTCTCACACACATCTGTAGCTGCCTGCTGTGCGCTCGACGCGCTGTCAAAGTCTGACTGCTATGCTCACTCGCTTTGAGCTTTCCTCGCTTAGTCTTCATTCCCTGTGTGTGTGTGTGTGTGTGTTTGTCTCTCGCTTGTTATTGATTTCAATTTCATTAACGCTTTGACTTCTGTTTCTAGTCCCCATTCCCCTTTCCCCCCTCCCCATTCTGCCTCCTCCCACACGGGGTATTAACTGTCTAGCTGTCTGTTCGCCTGTCAGCCGCTGCCTTTGTCTGACCTCTGACCTCTGGGCAATGTACAGCACTGTGCAATGGCCAATGGCCATCGCATCGCACTACAACATGTAATGACAACAACAACAACAACAACAGCAACAACAACAAGCAGAGCCAACAAACTCACAAGATTCCAAGTCTGCAACTAACTTTAAGTTCTGTGTATCTGACAGATACTTCGACTTTGGCATTGAGTTTGAGCGGATATGATAGAGTAAACTTTAGTATGCATAACTTGAATTTTAGATGTACTTAAAGTGTTTCATTTATCCATTTGTGGTGATTTTTGTTGCAATTTCGATTGCATAAAAAAAAAAAAACAAATAAAAAAAAAAATTTACAACGAAATTGATTGAATTTGGGTTTGCAGTGAAAAGATATGGAATGGGTTTCGATGAGCATAGTAAGTAAAGGAATATGTCTGTATAATGTGGATGTACTATGATTAATGCAGTGAGAATCCTCCAGATTTATAGCAGCACAACTTAATTGAGTATGTAAATGGACAGTCTATACCAGGGCTGCCAGGTCAGTCTTTTTCCAGGCAGATCTGTCCTTTAGTTTTTTCTTCTAAGCTGAAAAAAATCGATGTCTTACTGAATATTTTTTCTGTTTTTATTATACAAATAGAACGTATTTTTAATATAATCCTAATGAAATTATTCATTAAATCGATGTACAAAAACATGAATTGTATTCAAATATATATCCAGGTTTATCAATTCGATTTTAAATCATAAAAGGAACATTTCCAAGGAATAAACATTGCAGAAATATTGATTAATACTGGCTTTACTACAACTTTCTCTACTTTCCACTACTTTCCATTAGGACCATTTTTAACGTATAAAGAAACATATGAACATGATCAATTGAGCTTGAAAAGTTACATAAATGTACAAATTTATGACATTATAGCCTTTTTGCCAAATATAATATTCTTTTTAAATCCAATCTATTGTCTTTTAATTTGCCTTTTTTTCTAGTCTATCTGGTCTGCTGGTCTGGTCTTCCTGGTCTATCTATTTTTCTCCAACTGTTTTTCTCTTAGTGTATTCTTTATTGTGAGTTAGTACTGTTTCGTTTATAACTTAAATTTTAGATATACCTTAATCTGTTAATATATTTCATGATTAACTCATAAAAAAAAAACAAAAAAAAAAATTTATTAACTAATGATTAACTTAAGCAATTTGTACAATATTCCTAAGATACCATATCAATATTACTACCAGCTATTTTCAGCCTTCAGTAGGATACTCCTTCAACAGCAATCTGTGAGTGCATCTTCAGTTCGTTCTACAATCAAAAGATACTTTCGAATTCAGCCTGATTGCGCTGTAGACTCAAAGTTTTCAGACGAATGCTTGAAATACTTTTGATGTTGGCCTGCAGCTGGAGCTTATCTATCAGTTCAGCATTAACTGATGTGTGCTTAGGTGTGCCAGTGTGTCTCTCTCTCTGTATGTGTGTGTGTGTGTGTTTAGAGACTGCGCTCTCGATTAGCTTAATTCGAAAATTCCGAACTTAACAGCATCAAAAGTCGTTGAAGCATTGATTGAAGTTGAGCTTCTCGTGCTGCTAATGAAAATAACACAAATGTTTAGTGTTTTTTTCTTTGCTCTCCCTCACACTCTCTCTCTATATATTTCTCTCCCTCTCTACTGCCTGCAACCTGCCAATTTCTCCCCTTGCTCTACCCGAGCCGTCGAGCGTGTCCTGTCAGCGGCCGGGGATGATTTTCAATTTGTGATCTTAATCAGCAGGTGTCCTGCATGGCTTTTCCTCTTTTTTCACGTTGCTTTTCTATTGCTTTTCTCTCTCTGCCTCCCACTGTCTGCTGCTTTTTGGGTTGCCTATCAACGTGCACGTCATCGTCATCGTCGTCGTCGTCGTCGTCGTCGTCGTCATTGCCTTTTTATTATTTTCATTCGGTTTTGGCTGGCTGCCTACAACTGCTGCTCGCCTTTGTCAGCTTTGTGCGCCCTCGTTCAACGTTGCCAGGCATTAACTTTTGTCATTTCGAGCAGCCCTCAGTCAGTGAACAATGCAATGTGAATTGGCAGCTCCTACGAGCAGCAGCAGTCCACCAGTCCACCCCTCCCCCTCATCCCCTGCAGACTGGACAGCCTGCTGCTTTTGGTCCACTGCTGTGTTCATTTAATTAAATTACACCAAATTGTTTGGGTCGTTCGCTTTCATTCAACTAACACAAAAAAAAAAAAAAAAAAAGAAGAAAACGTAGCAAACGACAGCTACAACAACAAGAGCAACAACAACAACTACAGCGAGAACAACGAGCAGACTATCGCATAAAATGTGTAGAAAATTACAAAATATGTTGGGCTTGAAAAAATATTTGCTCTCTCTCTCCTCACTTGGACTCAGTCTATCTCGCTCACTTCTGGCCTGTTGCCTTAAAGTGTTCGTAATTGCTCTGCCAGTTTTTCAAATTGAAAAACAATTTGGCTTTTAAATTATGTGCAATTTAAACACACACACACACACACACACGCACACACACAGACAGTGGGCACAAAGCAGTGTGGCATAAATAATATAAGTAAACAAGGAATTTATATTTATATTTGGCTTACATATTGAAAGATGCTTGCAGCAGCTGCGGCAAATGTGTTTGTATTAAAAGTTGAATTCAATTCTGTGGCCTGCTGTAAGTATGTGTGCCTGTGTGTGTGCCTGTGTGTGTGACTGTGTGTGTGCCTGTGTGTGTGACTGGGTGTGTACGTGTATGTGTATTTGCAAGCACTTGTGACGCTTTGTGTTATTAAAATGCAATAGATGTTTGAGAGCGTCGAGAGAAGGTTTTCTGTACAAAATTGTCAATGGTAGAAGGGTCTGCACATACTCAGGGAATATTTGGCTGAATAAAATAATATTTAAAATGTTACACAACATGTTTAATATATAAAATTCATGTAGACATAGAAGTACATATTTTAATATAATTAATAATTTTAATTTTTTACTTTAAGTATTGCCATAAAGCTAAAAATCTGTAATCATTTATTTTAGTTTTATTTCATTTGATGAATTTAATGTCAATTAAACGCAGAAGACATAGATAAGAATAAAAAAAATTACAATAAATTTAAGAATAAAAAAAATGGCATTAAATTTAAGAATAAAAAAAATTAAATTAAATTTATATATATTTAATAAAATTTAAATTAATTTATAATATATATAAAATTAATTTATAATTAATATATAATATATAGTTTTAATAAATAAGTTTAAAAAGCCTCCAAATATTATAAATTCATTTAATTTAAATTTAATTTTAAATTGGGATAATATCTGTTAGAAAATCATTTTAAAATTTTTCCTTCCCATAGGAAAGTGTATAAATTTTAAATTTAAATAAATTGAGAGTAAATTTTATAATTTTTGTGTTTTTAAAAAATATTCCCACTGTTATATTCAAATTTGTTCTCCTAATTTCCAACTGAATCGATGCCAATCACATTTATCATCTGCCGAATTGCAGGCGAAATCCTTTCTGAGAACATTTGCATATTTGCCACTGAGAGTCGGGCATACGCTCACACACACACACACACACAGCATAGGCAGACAAAACTTTTGCAGCTCTGGCTCTCCCTAACCTCCTTGCTAACAGCGCGCTATGGCAAAGGTTTTTTTCATTTTTCGTTGCCTACTTTTTGGGGCAGGCAGAGGCAAATCAAAATCATAAAATACAAGTTTGCACTGCGTAAATTTTGAGTGTGCCGCAGCTGGCTAAATGTTTTTTAATTTGCTTTGTTGTTGTTGTTCTGGTTGTTGTTGTTGTCGTTCTCACTTTGTTGTTGTTGTTGTTGTTGGCAACTGTGCGCGTTAAAGCTCAAGTAATAAATATTTTTTTGCGAGCGCAACTTTCTCGCCTTGCCAACTGTTGCCCCAAAGCGACGAGGCAGGAAATGATTAATCATAAACAGAAATCACTCGAAACGCAGCTGCAGCAAGAGTTGACAAAACGGAAACCAAAACAGAAAGCGGTAAGCGGCAGAGGCAGTGGCAGAGGCAGAGGGAGAAGAGAAAAGAAAGGGGAGAAAATAAAGGTGCGAGTTGCGAACTGCGACGCTCATATTGATCAATCAACGTCAGGCGGGTGCTGTTGCAAAATCTATAAGCAATATGATAACCATTTGGCAATAAACTCGACTACAGGTGCCAAGGGGGGAGAGGGAAGCAGCAACCATGCAGCTGGACTCGCTCTGGGGCAGCTGTCTGGCATTGTCTGACGTTGTCTTTGTAACAACACTTTGAGTGATTTGATATGGCACATAACAGCAGACATATCCGGGTTGGGTGCGTCCTATCCACCCTCCCCCCTGCTACCCCTACTCTCTCTCTCTACTCTCCCCTGTCCTGCTTCACGTGACTGCTAAACCTTTGATTGAAACAAATTTCCAATATAACCGAACGACGAACAACATGACGGATGCGACAAAAAGCTACGTTGTCGATTCGCTCTTCCCCTCGCACTGTCCTTCTTTTGCCATTCGCTTTGTCTACCTTGCGCCAAAAAGTGTCACTTTTTATGAGCGATCATTTGTTTTGCCACACTGTGCGAGCGCAGCTACCCAATTTAGCCAAGTACCCCTTTTTTTCTTTGCTTTTATTTGTCCTTTTTTCTCTCCTTCTTCTTACACCCCCTTCGACAAGTTGTTGCTTTCGTAATTTTATGCTTTTGACAAATTTGAGTTTAAGTGGATTACTTTCTACTCAGGGGAGTCCTCAACGAGGCACCCTACTCTCCCATTCCCCACCCCCCCTCGATTGCTTTTAATGTGCTCGTAGCTGATGATTAATTAATTGTTATTTCTGTTGCACACCGTATCCGATTCTGCGAGAGACATTTGTAGCGCAATTAATTTTCATTTGCCACGTCCGGGAAAACGTTTAGTCATTCAATTGCAGGAAGTGTTGGAAAACGCGCTAATAAAATGCTTCAAATAATATTGTTTATTTTCTTTATTTATTCCTGTTTCAGTGTAGTCAGTCGAAACTTATGATAAATCTGATCCTTGATCCATTCCCTGCCGTAGGGCGCATAGCTATCGGTGCTTTTCTGGTATACCAAGCAGCTTATGTCCACGAACGAGTCAAGGAACTCGAACAGCTGCACAATATCGTAGGTTATGGTCGGCAAGAAGGGACTCTGTCGCTTCAGATGCTCCTCATAGATCTTGCATATCGCCTCCAGGCACTGCTGTAGGCTCTCATATTCATTGTAGGTGCGTGTCAGTGGCGACGTCTTCGGATGCACGAAGAGTATAGTGTGGCTCATTGCGGCGATTCTAGATGCATAGATTCCTAGTTGCCAGATTGATCAATCCTTTGCTAAAAGATACCTTGAAAACCCGTCTTGCTGCACAGAAATCGGTTTGGAGTAGAATATAAACAGTTTCTCAGCCAAAGAATCTTCGCCTACTTTAGTGTTTTAAGATGTACAATGAGAAACTTATAATAATTGATTAATTTTGTATGGTATCCAAGAAGTTGTAATGCCTCCCTCCAGATTCGGATTCAATCTGTTTAGCTTACGAATCTTTGCTGCCGATATTGGCTTATTGTTTTTATACTCTAGCATAGGGTTTATTCATTTTGACCAGTAGTTTACAACGCACCTTGGGAGACATCTCTGACTCCATAACGTACTTACATACGAGGGTCGTTTGATAAGTCCGTGACTTTTTGTATTTGCCGCGCACCTGCTCTAAATACAACACTGCTCCTGTCAGCTCCTGTTATCGATTAACAGCTGACTGTAAAATTTTGAGAAAGCTGCGTTTCTTAGTTTGCGTTTTATAGGCATTGAAAGCAGACGATCTCGTGAATTTTAACGAAAATGGAAAAAAGTGAATTTCGTGTGCTAATTAAGCATTATTTTTTGCGTAAAAAATCCATCACCGAAACCAAGGAAAGACTTGATAAATATTATGGGGACTCTGCACCATCAATTTCAATGGTTAAGAAATGGTTTACTGAGTTCCGTTGTGGTCGTACCAGTACAAGTGATGCCGAACGTTCAGGTCGCCCAAAAGAGGTCGTCATGCCAGAAATCGTCGACAAAATCCATGGAATGATATTGGATGATCGGAGAATGAAAGTGCGTGAGGTAGCTGAGGCTGTAGGCATCTCAACTGAACGGGTACATCACATTTTACATGAATATTTGGACATGAAAAAGCTTTCCGCGCGATGGGTGCCGCGATTGCTCACACACGACCATAAGCGCAACCGTGTGACCATTTCAAAGGAGTGTTTGGCGATGTTCAACCGCAATCCAAACGAATTTTTGCGCCGTTTCGTTACCGTAGACGAAACATGGATCCACCACACCACACCAGAGACCAAAGAACAATCAAGACAGTGGGTTTCTCCGGGTGAACGTGCACCAAAGAAGGCCAAGGTGGGTCTGTCGGCCAACAAGGTCATGGCCACAGTTTTTTGGGATGCACAAGGTATCATTCACATCGATTACCTTGAAAAGGGTAAAACGATCACCGGCGAATATTATTCAGAGCTTTTGGACAGATTCGATATTGATTTGAAGCAGAAACGACCGCATTTGGCGAAAAAAAGTGCTGTTCCATCAGGACAATGCACGGGTGCACACGTGTGTAGTCAGCATGGCAAAATTTCATAAATTGGGCTACGAACTGCTACCCCATCCAGCATATTCTCCAGATTTAGCCCCCTGTGACTATTTTTTGTTTCCAAACATGAAGAAATGGCTCGGCGGTAAGAGATTCGGGTCAAATGAAGAGGTCATCACAGAAACAAACGACTATTTTGAGGGCCTTGAGAAAACCTATTATTTGGAAGGAATAAAAAAATTGGAAAAACGCTGGACTAAATGTATAGAGCTAAAAGGAGATTATGTTGAGAAATAAAACGCTTCTTTGACGAAAAAAATATATTTTATTCAAAAAGTCAAGGACTTATCAAACGACCCTCGTATATTCTGCACCGGGATGTCGTTCTATCTAGGCGTGTCTTTCCGTCTGTCTGTCAGTCAGTCTGTCTGTCTGTCTGTCTGTCCGTCCGCCTGCTCGTCTGTCCATCAATTAAAACGCTAACTAGTCTCTCAGTTTTGGAGTTATCTTATTGAAACTTGGCATACATGCTTTTTATTGCTGCACGCTATAAATAAGTAGGAACAAGCCGTATTGGACTGATACATCGTATAGCTGCCATACAAACTATCGGCCGAATTTTGTTATTTGTCAAGATATTGCAATCAAATTTACTACATCGGACTTTTTCTGTATATAAAATATGCATATGAAATTTCATAAGAATCTGACTACTATAACATATAGCTGTCGTAGGAACAATCTGTCGAAACGATCGTTTTTGTATGAAGACAAGTTCTGATTTTAGAAATAACTTAATTTATCAATGTTATATAATATTTAATATACACATTTAATTCTGCACCATTATAAATAACTAATATTGGTATGATCAGAGGATATAAGAACTTACAAGGATGTAGAACCTTCCGCATTACGAATGTAGCCTTTCTTTCTGGTTTCTCCTGTTCTCTCTCCTTATAGAACGCAGTAATTATTAAAGCCATATTCAAGTTTAGTATCAAGTGCTTTAGAATCTTATTCATTTCGTCCAGTTTCAAAATCTTTACAATAAATACTGTATTTCACTGTATTTCCCGAGCATAAAACACAAATACTTGTAGTTAGCTCAAACTCGCCAGAACCGTTTCTTGCTTTTAGAGTTACTTGAAAATTGTCCCATGTGGACAATTAGAGAAAAGGGTTTTAACGTCTTAAACACGTGCGTGCGCTTTCAATTTCATTTCCGTTCCATTTCGTTCCGTTCCCCATTCACATTCCGCTCTGTGCTGTGCTGGTCCGCCCCGTAATATACTTAAGTATGGAGCTCATAAAAGATTTAAGCGTCGCTGCCATTACAAATGCAATTTGCAAAAACTTTTGATTTCGCCAGAAAACTGAGGCCGACAAAGCGAGAGAGAGGGAGAGGAACAGAGATGAGTACTGCAGAGAGGGGTAAGGTAGGGAGTAAGGGGGAGAGGCGAACCTGCCCCAGAGGCTTTTATTGGTCTCATTAAACGAAAATGTTTGTGAAGCTGGCAGCTCGAGTTGGGTTTGTTGTCCCCGTGCTCGACCAAGTTCCTGCTTTCGATTTCGCCATTTTGGCCTGTGGCGCATTGCCAAGTCGACGCACGTTCGGCTACCTTTCTCCAAAAGAAAAAAAAAAAAAAAGGTGCGCCGCGTTGATTTTGAAAAGTTTCTCTTTTTTGCGACGGGACACTTTTAGAGAGGCGGGGAAGGGGAAAGATTTGAATGCTTTTGCACTTGACATTTTCTTGAAGTGGTTGTGCGGCCAGCAACGTGATTCGATTTGGATTCGTTTTGGTTACTTGCCCGTCCTCGCCGAAAAGGGACTTTGATATAGCAGCAGAAGTTTGCAATTAAGCTGGCAATGAAGCGCAAACAGCCTGCACAGCCCATTCAAAGGCAAAGCGAGAGGGAGAGAGAGAGTGTGGAAGGAAGAACTTTGACGTGGAACTCGAAATCAAATTAAATTTGCCAAATTATTTGTAATTTGTGTGTGGGAAAGAGACAGAGCAGTGGAGGAGACACACGCAACGTGAGGCAGTTGCATAAATGCTTCACTCGCTCTCTCGTGCTCTCGTGCCTTATTCATATTCATAGAAATTCAATTTTCACAAATTATTTGCTTGGTTAGTTTTGTGGCTTCCACAAAATTGTCGGCCAGGCAACTTCTCCTTCAGCAGCTGCCCCGCAAAGGGGCTTCCTCTTCATTATCTCTGAAGCATTGGGTAACCATAAATGGTTGCTCTCTATGACGCACACCGGAGAGGGTAATGGGGGGGAGGGATATTGGGGCAGTGTCACTCTCCAGTCTTGGCCACAATGTACTCCTGCCTGCCTCTGCTATTGGTATTGGTATTGGTATTGGGTTTCGCTTATGACAAGGCATTGAAGCTGTAATTGAAATCTTGGACCAAATGACGATAGCAATTTTGGGCTCAACAAAGACAGAGAGAAAGGGGGAGAGAGAGAGAGAAAGAGAGGAGAGGAAGGTGAGAGGCAGAAACAATTGGCCAAGGGTTTTCTTTTTGCCTTCGCTATCGCTTTTTTCTTTGCATTGTCTTCCACACACACACACATAGTAAGCTGTCATCTTGTGTTTTCATATCTATTTACGATGAAATTCATGTAACCCAATGCCTTTTGCTAGCTAGAACGTGAAGAAAAGCTACAGTGGAGAGTAGTCGACTGTGGTTTACCTTATATGTTAAGTGAAATTTTTGTTGCATACTTTGTGGGGCTTGGAAATAAGTAACCTTATAAAATCATTTCTTAAATAACTTCTATGTTAATTGTCCGATCGTAACCAAACTTTCAGATATAATTTGTCTATCGATAGTTATTGTGTTTATTAAAAATGATCTGTCTTGTATTCAAATTACGCTTGGAATTTCGTTTTATGAACTTACTGGGGCGTGGTCAAAATTTAAAATATAATATATGCAACATATAGACATTTTTTTATATATTTTTAATAGTCAAGCTCTTGTAATCTTAGAGATCATAATTTACTAATGAACAGACAGTCAGACAGACAGACAGGCGGACATACAGACAGACAGATAGAGAGACAGACAGACTCAACTGGAACGTTGATGCTGATCAAGAAAGTATACACTTTGTATGGTCTGCCACGCCTCCTTCTGCCTGTCAAACACATTTTCGGTTGCCACAAAGTCCTAATACCCTTCTACGGTATGAGTAGCGGGTATATACCACACGAACGTGTTCCTAATTCCGCTTCCGCTCGATTTCGCTTGAATGCGAAATGAAATTGTGTTTGAAGGGCGATAAAGTGCAAAAGAAAAGAGAGAAGCTATAAAATACTGGCAAATAGATAACACAATTGCAAGCGTAATGGAAAGCAATATGCATAAAATGCTGGAATAAAGTTGATGCCACAATTATTTTCGATATTTTCCACTCACTCCATGTTCAAAAATTCCTTCAGTCTTTGGGCGCTGTCAAGTGCTTTAATCGCACACAAATCGCAAATCGATTGTCAGCGGTGAATTCGCGGGGAATTTTGCAGGGCTTTCTGAGCGATTAGGCGCCACGTCAAGAGCGAAAAATTTGTGGCCTGTACGGCTGTGTGAGTGTGTGAAGCGATAAGAACATGATAATGATGTCTATAAGTCGCGCAATCCAATAATGAAAATTAATTTCACACACAGCAGCGACAAGACCCTAAAGCAATTCATGCCAATTTACACACACACGAGCGCACACAGGCGCACACAGACAGGCACTAATACAGCGAGACAGACAGACGGACAGACGAACAGGCAGACAGACGAACAGACAGACATGGAACATGGCTGAAATATTTTTGACACCTGCAGAATTCCTATTGACAGCTGCGCAACGGCAACAGCGGCACCAAAATTTTGCGTTTGAATTTGAAGCATTTAGCATTTTGTTGCTGTGTATGTGTGTGCACAGGTGTGTGTGTGTGCTCGCGTGCGTGTGCGTGCTTGAGTGTGTGCCTGTGCCGCAGGCTTTGCGGGCGCGTTTGTCTGGCATACGTGAAATTTTTGACAGTTATTTTAATGAAATTATGCAAGCACACTTTCACACATTGAAAACGGAGCACTTTTCCCCTATCCCCCTCCCCCTCTGCACTCTTCACTGTCAGGGGTGCTTCCCTGTGCTGCCTGTAACTAACTATAAGTTATAGTTGTCGGTTTGCCACTTGTGAATCTGGGTTAATAACATGCACCATTGCCATAGCGAGCGGCGTTCATGATTTTGTTGATTCAATTAGTTCACACGGAGCAGGCATGTTAGATTAATATATGTGTGTGTGCGTGTGTGTGAGTGTGTGTGTGCAGCCAGTTGGCAGCTAGTGACTTGGAGGCAGCTGAGCACACGTTGAGCTGTTGTAGATATTAATTAAATTTGCAGATCTTGAACTGGGAACCCTTTAATAATGAGATCTTGTTCAATGGTTAAGACCAAATTAACCCTTCCTAATTATTATAATTATAATTAATTATTATAATTATATTAAACATAATTTTATATATATATTTATTAATTTAAATTTTTAGTAAAATATTTAACATAATTTTATATGTATATTTAATTAATTTACATTTTTAGTAAAATATTTAATATAATTTTATATTTAATTAATTCAAATTTTTAGTAAAAAATTAAACATAATTTTATATTTATATTTAAATAATTCAAGTTTTTAGTAAAATACTTAACATAATTTTATATTTATATATAATTAATTTAAATATTTTATTTTGATTAAAATAAGTTATAGTTGAGTTCATTCTCATAATGGTTTCAATAATAAATATAAATATTTGTAGCTTATAACAAAAAAATTTACTAGAATTTAGCACTTATATTAATGTTTTAAATATTTAAATATATTCCCAGAATATTACGAAAAAACAATTTTTTTTATTTTTTATTATTATTAAGTGAAGAATCATAACATTGTTACTTAAAAAAAAAAAAAAAAAAATAATTTTTTGTTTACTTTCTTTACTCTTGAAATTTGTTTAATATTTTTATTCACTAAAATTAAATGCAGTCTTATTTTTTCTGTAAAGTTTTAGTAAGTAAAATTTGAAAAAAGTTTTAAATTAAATTCTCTTCCAATTGTAAGCAAGTTTAAGTTGCAATTTTTAACTTATTTATTTTTTATATCTTCTTACCTTTCTTATTACTTATTTTTCATTATTATATCTCCTTATTTTGCTGCTACTATTGCCACCGCACCTTATGAATGTCTCTTGAAGTCGGTCCGCAATGTTGCGCCTCAATATTTGCACTTTCAAATAGAATTTCATGTTCAAGTGCTTCGTAAGTTGTTGCTTCCGTTTCGCATTCTCATTTTGAAGTAATACGCAGACCAGTCACCCGGCTTACCTCCCCTCCCCCCTCACTGCTCTTCCCCTTTGTTGCAAGTGTCATTTGGGGTGCTCTTTGTGTCATCGTCGCCTCGTCAGCGTCTCGCACAAAACTCCCAAGTGGCGCCCTTAAAAAAAAAAATGTCGCATTTGCGCTGCTTCCCCCGCACCATCACTCCCCTCTCCTTAGAAAAACCACTCGTCACATGCGACAACATGAGCAGCAACAGCAAGAACAACAACAAGTCAAATCTGCGCTGGGCACGTGTTGAGTGCGCAGCAAAGTATGCTATACTAAAGCAGGGGGCAGCAGACGCGAGCAGAGCAATCTTTTATTTGATACGTTTTTGATTTGGGAACTGAGTCGCCGCACACACAATGTCAACTTGCAGCCCCCACCAGCCCAACAAATCTAACATGAAATTTGCTGTCGAAAACAATGACAGAGTCTGAATCCCAGTCGAAAGCCAGACGAGCCCGACAACTGCGCGCCCAGCAGTCTCAAGTGCATCGTGACACGTGAGTTTTCTGTTGTTGCTGTCGCACAAATTCTTCTTCTTCTTCTGCTTCATCTTCCTTCCGCTTATCTTGTGCTTTTCCCCAGTCAGGTGTGTGTGTGTTTTTTTGGTAATTTGATTTTCACAACGCGGTGAGATTTGTCAGCGACGGGCGGCGATGTTAACGCTACATTTGCTGCTATTGCTGAAAACAAAAGTCGACAAAAAAACGTGTGCAGAATTTTCAAACATATCTCTGGCACTACTCCCTCCCCACCCTCTCTTTCCTTGACAGTCTGTGTAATTTTGCATGTTGTTTGCTTTCTAATAGAAACAATTTTCGATTTGATTTTTCCTACAATAATTGAGCAGGCCGCGCACGGCGCAAAGAACGCGGCAATTTGTTGTGCCGTAGAAAAAAGAAAAAATCTATAAAAAGTAGCTGGAACTTGTCACGCCCCCCCTTCCGCACTCCCTTCGCCTGCCATCTGGCTTCGTGTTGATGAGGCACTTTCCGTTAAATTTACTGTCACAAATTTTGTTGCTCGCAGGCAGTTGCTGTTTCCTCTCCCTCTCCCTTGCCCCCTTCTCCTCTACACAGTTGTTTCTACTTTTTTTGGTAGTTGTTGTGAAAATGCGCACGTATTTGTCGTTTCCATTACAGTTTGTGCTGATTTTGATTTGCTGCCCCAAACTGCCTCTGCCCGCGAGCCTTTTGCCTGTCATTCAATCTCAAATTCACTCAATCAGTCAGTGCGTCACACTGTCAGTCTGTCAGTCTGTCAGTCCGACTGTCCGTTAGCCTGGCACTTTCAGTTAGTCATTGCGTCAACACTTTGATAACTGGCAGGCAAGAGGTGTGCCACACACACACACGCACACACACACATACACTCAGGCATTGCCTATATATGTTGCTGGAAGTCACGTTTATTGTTGGCAATTTTTTGCGCTGCTCGTTCCCCCCCCTGCCCCCTTCTGCCGCTTCGACTTATGACTTTTGTGCCAGCATAGGCAATTTCTATGCAGCACTCACTCCCCCCCACTACTGCCACGCCCACGCCCTAGCACGTGTGTGGGCGTGCGTCGCATTTGTCATACTCAAATTTAAAATTCAATTTACTTGCGTCATAAATTTAATAGCCTCAGCAAAGTCACTTGATTTGCTTCCGCCATACTAGGGTGGCTTATATCATATTGATAAGGTCGACGGAATGGAATCAGTTGGCTGCCAAAAGTACAGTCGAAATCCAGATTGGCTTAGGGTAATAATTAAAAACACGAAAAGCTCTAGACATGCCTTGAATTTCATTACAAAATCCGTCATAATTTAAGTAGAAAATTCTATAGAAATTTGTAGAAATTTTAAAATGTATTTTATATAGTTATAATACAATATTAATATTTTGATTTAGCTTATTCATAATTCAATCAAAATTGGGAACTAATTTAAAGCAAAAATAGAGCAGTAAATATATTTAATTACATTTGTAATTCCTCCATAATTGTAGCAGAATATTTTTTAACAATTCGAAAAATTTAAAAAAAATTTTGGGTAATATTTTTTAATATTTTTTCGCTTAGGAACAGTTCGAGTAGAGGAAGAGCAAAAATAAAGCAGTAAATATATTTAATTACATATGTAATTCCTCCATAATTGTAGCAGAAATTTTTTTAAAAAATTATAATTCTAATTCTTGAACAACTCAAACAAAAAAAATTTATAATATAATAATATAATATAAATTTAAAATGTATAATATTATATTATGTAATTTAAACAACATTTTTTGCGTAGGAACAGTTCGAATTTGGTCTTGTCATGTCTAAATTAAATAAAACCGCTAGTAGTAAATGCAGAAAATTTACACTTTAAGCATAACTCAAAGAAATAAATTAAATAAATTTTAACAAATTTCCAAAAACCGGTTTGAATTTTCTCTTCATTTTTCCTTTTGATAAAAAGAATTCAATTTGGCTTTGGTCATGTCAAAATCAAATGCAAAAATCAGCACACAATTTTCTCAAATTGCATGCAATATTCTTGCATAATTCAAGCAAAAAACCTTTTAAACATGTTAAGAATTTTTCAAAAATATTTTATTTATTTTCCTTAAACATTTTTCAGCTTTGCCAACTCAATGACAATTTAATAACTGAGCGAGCAAAGCTAAACGAACGACAACTGCCCTGCTAATTGCTAAGCTTGTTAGACATTTGAAAGACACACACACACAGGCACACATACACTCATACATAGGCACACACACACACAGCTAGACACACATGACATGTGTGTTATGTGTTTTTTGTGTAATGTGCTAAACAAAAGTGCGCCAATTAGAAGTAAAATGCAGTTTTTAAGCTCTCGACAACTTACAACTAAATGTGCGCCCAACCGCAAAAGCCAAAAAGTTGATTTCTTAACAACTCCCAAAAACGAAGAAGAGGCAGAAGAAGAAGAAAAAGCAGAATGCCACACACAGCAGACCACAAAAATGCCAGAGTGGGGTGCGCAGAATATGCTAAAGTTTAAGCTGGAGTAGGTTCAAGCTGGAGAGGTCGAGAGGTAGAGGGAAAAGGGAATGAGGCTAAGATGGAAGGCTGGCAAAAATTTTGCAGACCACAGTTTTAAGCCCAAAATACTCTCTGTGTGTGTACGTGTATCTGTGTGTGTGTGAGTGTGAGTGTGTGTTGTCAGTAAGTTGTCTGCTTGTTGTCTCTGTTTTCTGGCCTGTTCTGGTCCCATCCCAACCACATATGACATGAGACTATGAGAAAGATGAATGCATTTCATATAAAGACAGCACTAAATCTCCATAAACCCGAATGGAGTGTCATGATTTTGGCATCACATTGGTAGCTGGCCAACTAAATAATTAAGATACATTCTGAAAGTCATAAGATATGCAAGAGCTAGAACTAGAGCTGAAGACTTTTCTATTAATTATAATAAAGACAATAAAATACTGTAGAATTTATAAAGATTCATGCAAGACATTTTATTGACTTACGCTAAATAAAATACTTTAAAATTTCTCTCACTTTATTTTTGTAAGTTTAAGGACTTTTCTTTGCATTAAACACTAAATAAAGTAGTACAGTATTTTATTTTTATTTTTTTTCCCTAACTCCCCAAGCGCATCTGCAGTTCGTTGTGGCAATTTATTAATTTTGCACACTCGTATTTATGTTTTAGTTAAATTTTGTGGCCTTTGCTCAGTTCCAGACGAGTTGGCACAAAGTGTTCGTTGGGTTGCTTGATTTCAGTCTGTCATATGAGGGAGGGATGAAAAATAAAACTAAGTCCGATTTAATTGAGTTTTTCACTCGGCACTCGACAACACTCGCTTTGCCAATTTTGCGACATGCCAGCAATGTGTAATAAAATGAGAAATGCCATATAGCATAACATATATACTATACATATACATACTATACATATACATATACATATACAATATACGATGTTCACATAGTTGTCACATGAATTTGATTTCATTCAGTTCATTCTTGTTGGCAATTTGGCAACATTGTCGCAAATGAAATGTGAATCAAATGAAATTTTTGTGGTGCAATTTTCTGGTCAGCAATCGAAGTGAGTGCAAAATGAAACAATTTCATACAACACTTGAATATGTCCCACTCTCCGCCTATCTCTTTTGCCGAGTATGCCCGACTGTGGTATACGCGCTACCCACCTAACCAATAAAGTCTATGTTATGGTAAGTTTATTTGGTGTTGCATACTTTGCAAAAAAAAAAAAAAAAAAAAAAAATAAATAAATAACTTAAGAATATTTTTCCACCCTATGATGTTAAGATACAATATTATGTTGTGCGGATTCTTCACTTCAGAATAATAAAAAAAAAAAAAAAAAAAAAACATAACTTCCATGTTTTATTGGGATGTTCATAGTTATTGTGTTTACCCAAATTGAACTATCCTGCATTAAAATTACACTTGGAATTTGATTTTTATTGATTCATGGAGGCGGAAGGGGGCAGGGAAAAAATCTAAAGTAAACTTTACACATTTTTTCATATGTTTCTGGTAGACCAAGCTCTTTTATTCTTTGAGATCTAAACGGACTTGGCTCTAACCACTCGGCTGTTAATGCTGAATTTTTTTTTTTTTTTTTTTTTTTAATTTGTGAAGAATCCGTGCATCATAATATTGTATCTTAACATCACATGGATGCTGATTGAGAACATATATAGTTTGTGTGGTCTGCCACGCCTTCTGCTGCCTGCTCCATACATTTTCGGTTGCCACAAAGTTATAATACCCTTATTCCCTTTTGGTAGCGTGTATATAAATTTGCCTCCGCTTGTGACAAAGTTTTTGCACCTTTGCAAAGCGAAAGATTTCGATTGCGCGTAGCGGCTGCTTGTTATGTGCATGTTTTTGTTTCTTCCACGTTTTCAGCGGCTTTTCCGTAATCAGCAAAAGAAGGAAACAAAATAAGTTTTACGGCAAAAATAAAAAATAAATAAATAACGCGCGCGTATGGAAATGTTTTTGCAGCTGGCGCAGGAAAAAAACAGGAAATGGCAAAGGAAAAGCGCAGGCAGGAAAACTGTCGAGCTGGTGGGGGAGGAAGGGCGTGGCCTGCAGAAATTATTTTGATCTTATTAGGAAGTGCGGCAGGCGGACAGCGTGGACAGGATGTTCTGCTTAGCTAAATTGGATAAGAATTTAAGTGTTGCTTCATTGCAGTATTTACACTATGCAGCAAGTATGAGATTTTTGCACGTCACTCATAAGAGGCCACACAACAGTAGTTTGCACTACTACGCCCCCCCGCCCCCCACCACGACATCGCTCTCTGCGGAGACAAGTGAGCCATAAAAAGCATAAAACTGGGTTAGCTGTCGAGATTTGTCCAAGGGGAGGAGGAGGAGGAGCAGTAGCTGAAATAGTGTAACAGGAACACATTGGCAGCCCATACCCATCATTGGGATTGGCAATGCATTTGAAATTGAGTGGGCAAAAAGAGAAAAGAGTGGGAAGGGGGCGAGGGGGCGAAGGGCGGGGGCAAAAAGAAAACAAGTTAAAAACTCACAAACTGAAGCTGAGCCAACGAATGGCGGCAAATGCAAGCCGATGCTAGCGATGCTGGCGATGCTGCTGCTACTGCTGCTGCTGCCACGCCCCCACCATATCTGTCAAGTGAACTGGAAGTGATATGGCAGGCAGGACCTGCAAACGAAGGACGAGCGTGTTCACGTGCAAAATTGCAGCTATTCCCGAATGCTTTCCACTGACTTTTTTTATACCCGCCAACCATAGAAGGTAGAAGGGTATTATAACAGTGTGTTGGGATGTAACAGGCAGAGGGGGCCGTGGCGGATCACAAAAACTATATATATTCTTAATCAGCATTGACAAACGAGTCGATGTAGTCATGTCTGTCTAGTTGTCAGAAACTACAAGAGCTTGGACTGCGAAAAATATGACAAAATTTGTAAATTTCCACGCAGTTCAAGTTTATTTTAGATTTTGGCCACGCCCCCTTCCGTGAGTCGATAAGAAACGATTTCCAAGGGTAATTTCAATGCAGAACAATTTCATTTTTGGTTAACACAATAACTATCAATGCCCAAGTGATATCTGAAAATTTGGTTGAGATTAAATAATTAACATAGAAGTTATTTGAAAAATATTTTTAAGAGAATACTTGTTTTGCAGCACCACAAAGTATGCAACACAAAATACATATACATATATATATACATATTTAAGAATTTGGTCATTTTGGTCATTTGGCTAGCGGGTATATCACAGTCAAGCCCGCACGACTGTAGCTTTCGTGCTCGTTCTTCTACTTTTTGTCTCTTTTTGTGAGCTCAAAATCGAATTCACTTTGCGTGTGTCTAGTGACGAGTGTGTGTGCGTGTGTGTGCCTGTGTGCGTGTGTGTGCCTGTGTGTGTATGCGAGCGTTATTTGAGCGTCATTTTGAGTGTGATCGATGGCTGCCGGCAGAAGTTGCAGTTGCCGTGGCCGTTGCCGGTGCTGAGCCTCGATTTTAATCAGCAGCTGAAAGCCGATCGGGCCGCTCTGTGGGGAGAAAGGAGAGAGGGAGGGGAGGCACAGCTGACAACGACTGATATCCTTGCGGCTTTGCATGGCCTGGCCCCAGGCATTTATCTCACGCACACGCACACGCACACACACGGCTGCAGCTGGTCATGCACTTGCACTTCCGCTTCCGTCTCGGCTCGACTCTGCTCTGCTCGACAGTGTCCATTGGGCATCTTCGAGGCACGGCCGAAGGGGCCCGTCGAACACTGATTGTTTGTCCACGTTGCAATGCCACTAAATTGTTTGTCTTGTCTGTGTGTGTGTGTGTGTGACACAGGCTCTTGTTGCTGTTGCTGTTGTTGCTGTTGCTGCTGTGTGCGTGCAATGCCATTAACAATACGCCCAATGCCAAACTGGCAAACGCGCCAAAGCCATTGTTATTTCGGCGGTCGATTGTTGTTCTTCCGGCTTGCGTGAGCTTACTGTGGCCCATGCCGTCTACCCCCCGCCCCCGTCCCTGCTGCTCCGCCACGCCCACGCTTCACAGCCGCAAATTGTGCAAACAAGCGTGGGAATGAAAGAGAGGGAGAGAGTGGGAGAGAGAGAAGCCAAGAGCGACTGCGAATGCCAGCGAGCTCGACCATCATGAGGATGCTTCATGCAAAACTTGTGCCACAAATCGCTTCAATTTCGTTGCGTGTTCGGGCTTTTGGTCATGTTGCCGTTGCTGTTGCTGTTGCCTGTTACTGTTGCCCCGTTCGAGTTGTTTTTTCAGCTCGGTTTGCTCTCGACTGCAATAATCTTATTAGCAGTTTGTTGTTCGAACCTAATCAATTACCAACGTAATTACAAACTTTGCTAATCTGCTTAGCCTGTAACACATACACAGAGAAGGAGAGCGAAAGGTGAGGGGGGGAGAGAGCAGAGGCAAGGCATAGCAGCATTCCTGCTACACAATGGTGTTGCTGTTGCTGTTGCTGCTGCTGCCCATTTTGGCAATTTTGTGTGGCTGATGGAGCGAATGAACATTTTAGCAACTCAAATTGCAACAAGCAAAACTCTGCAAACTGATTTGGGAGCCAAAAACGAAAAACAAATTGGCAAAATATTGCGAGAATTTTCCACATTCTAAAAATGCCAACGAACGCAAATTATGCAAATAACTGTTATCAGACCATTAAGCTAATCAGTAAGTCTCTATTAGTGAGACACACACAGACAATAGACAATAGAGAGAAAATAAAGGAGAGAATTTCGGTTCATTATGTGGCCAAACACACAGAGCAGATATTAGCTGAGCAAATTGAGGCAATTTGTGGCTGAAATTGAATGAAATAACATTTTAGAGTTGCTCAATCTTTAGTGCTTCTTCTACTACTTCTTCTTCTTGCTCTACTTTGGCTTATCACTTGCTCAGTGCAGAGAAATCAATTTGTTTGTTAATCCCCTGCAAAGGGTATATTAATTTTGGCTAGAAGTTTGCAACGCATCTTAGAAGACATCTTCGACCCCATGAAGTATATACTATATTCTGCACCAGGTGAGTCGAGCTAGGCGTGTCTGCTTGTCTGTCCATCTGTCTGCTCGTCTGTCGACCAATTGAAATGCAAACTAGTCTATCAGTTTTAGAACTATCTTAATGAAACTTGGCGCACAAGCTTCTTACTGCTGCGCGTTGTAAATAAGTCGAAACGAGTCGGATCGAACCACTATATCGTATAGCTGCCATACAAACTATCGGCCGATTTTTGTTATATGGCAAGATATAGCAACCAAATTTACTATGTCGACCTTTTTGTGCGTATATAATAAGTATACCAAATTTCATGAGAATCTTGACCACTATAAACTAAAGCTTCCAAAGGTTCAATAGGTCGAAATGCAGGTTTTTGTATGAAGAGGTCTTCAAGTATAATTAAAGTAAGACATAATATGGAATATACACAATACCATTAAATTCTGCACCCCTATATATCACCAGGTATAGTTACCATCGCAGTACATATGTAAGTACCTGCAAGGGTATAGCACCTTCAGCATGTCGAATGTAGCCTCTCTTACTGTTTTTTTTTATCCTTATCAGCTTTGGATTTTTTTTGCGTAAAATGCCAGAAAACTTTTGTCGTAATCAAAAGGCAAAATATTTGAATATGCCAAGACAAAATGAATGCCGTGTGCAGAGCAGCCCCTGATACTCACCACCCCCCTTACCCCACCCCACTGCAGTGGGATGCTGTTCCTGCTGCTGCTGCCTTTTGCTGTCGACAGCAGCAAACTTTTCCACGCATGATTTAAATGTGGAATAAATCTTGCGTTAAGATTCGACTCTGGATTTGGATTATACAACAGCAGCAGCAGCAGTGGCGTCTGACAGTCCAAAAAGGTGGGAAAAACGATAAGGTAGGGGGCGGGGCAGCAGAGGAGAGAGGTACAGCTGAAATCGTTGCCATTTCTTGCTGTGCTGCTGCGTCACGTAGTTGGTAAATTTGTTTACATGTTGCCCGTCGTCGTCGTTGTCGTTGTCGTTTTAGTTTTCGAATGTGCCACGCCCACACCCACACCCACGCTTACTCCCACCACACGCACAGGCACACACACGTGCACAATTGGCATAAACTTTTTCATATGCAAATCGCAAGTTTAGCAAAATATTTCGTTTATTGTTGAAGTTTTCTTTAGTTGCTCCGCGCGCTCGTCAACAGTTCGCATGATGCTTTCTCCCTCTCTCGCTCTCTCTCTCTCTGGAGAAACTTTTGCCCCGAAAAACTTTTGCCTGGTGAGAATTTTGATAAATTGCGCCTGGCGCAAGCGACGCTCTGTAAGTTTATCTCGCAGCCGCAGCTCATTGCGCATATTTTCCAGACATGAATAACAGCAACATTTTCTTTTTTTTTTTTTTTTTTCTTTTTAATATAAAAATCATGACACCTTTTATTGATTTAGTTTTGTGTGAGAGTGTGTGTGTAGTGTGTGTGTGTGTGTGTGTGTGTTGTATATATTATACATATACATATATATATATAATTTATTCACTTAACTAACTGCAGTTATCACTAGATTTTTACGTTCTCGCCATTTACTGTCCTCCTCCTTTATCAGCAAATTTGTTTACATTTTTTTTTTCTCTTTTTTTCATGCATTTTAATTACAGTATGTGGAAATGTTGAATTAGCGCCACATATCAAACGGTATATGAACATATATGGTATGTATTTTTTGTTGGTATATACTATGTGGTACACTTAACATCTAATTAGAACACACAGCCTTGCTTTGTTTCTCTAAAAAAATTACACTTATCGTTCTAAGTTTTATTACATTTAATTACACACCGACAAAAAAAAAACGCTTAGATTTAGTATTTATTTTTTATTTTTGCAGTGAGTAAGTAAAGTTTTTTTTAATTTAAAGCCACATCCAGATAGTTTACACACAAAAAGCACAGTTAGCTTGGAGAGAGAGAGATAGAGAAAGTGAGTGAGGGGGAAAGTTGTACACAAATAGCTTAAGGAATTAATTTAATTAGCTAGGTAATTATTGCAGGCATTTCTATAATAATTATAATAATTTCTTTTATTTTTTATAAATCATAAAACTAGCTAGTTATAGCTTGGAAAGCAGCCAGTTTAAACAATCGAATTCCCAACTTTGATTTGTCAATGCTTTTTTTTTACCACTACTGAAATGAAAATAAAAAATAAATAATTTTTTTTTTTTTTTTTTTTGAAAACATATTTAATACTTATAAAGGTTTTGGTTGTGTTTCTGTTATGGATTATTTTTTTTTTTTAAATATTTTTCAAGTATTTTGACTTTATTAAAAATTGATTTTTGCTTCGCAAGCTTTATTAAAATTGGCTTTATGCGCTGCTATCTTACAAGTAGCCTATAAGGTGTGTCTTGTTTCCATGCATGTTTTCTATCCGTTCTTAAGTTGGTTTTTACAAATATATATTATATATATATATATAATGTGTATACAGGGTATCAAATTTACACTCGTTTGTATGAGACAGCAATTTGATGGGCAGCAATATATATATTATGTACATTATGTTGGGGACCACTGTGCTATACAGGACAACGGCACTGCAAAAGAGACAGAGAGAGAGGGAGAGAAAGAGAAAGAGAAGAATTAGTTATGTGTAGTTTTTTTTATAGTTTTTTATTATATTTACCTTGTTAACTCGCAGGCGCATCACTAGAACCGGCCTTCCAAAACTATATGAAAGAGAGAATTGGGCACTTCAACAATAGACAGAGCAACCAATAAAAAACGTCAACGTGGAATCTACAAGAGGGAGAGAGAGAGAGAGATGCAACATATAAGTGAGAGAGATAGACATATATACAAATAGAAAGAGAAAGCGTACTAACAACATCGAGGCGTAAGACAAATAACTGCGAATGTGCATTTTGAAACAGAAAACAGAACTTTATTTTTATATAGATTGAGATATATATGCATGTGTTCTTTGTATGTGTATGTGTGTGTACAAATGTGTGTGTGTGTGCGTGTGTTTTACATAAAAAAACGTAAGCTAAATAATTATGCAAGTAGCTTGTACTCGATCTTCGACCACAAAATGTTAAATGATTGCAACAGAAAGTTTACAATAAAAAAAGAAGCCAAGAATGAAACATTTATAATACCAGAAAGAATATGAGAAAGGATTTAAAAGGAAACAAAACTAAAGAACTAAAAAAAAACTTAAAAAAAAGAACTTCATGTGAAAGTAAAAAAATAAAAATAAAAAGAGAATATTCATTTCGTTGATGTTCGAGATTTCATTTGCTTTTTTTTTGTGTGTTTTGGTTCTTTCTATAGTTAAATTATTAAAACTAAACGAAATATATATAAAAAAAAATAATCGTAATAATAATAATAATAATAATAATGATAAGTATTGTAAACAAAAACATTGTTCTTTCATTCAGTACAAATAAAAAGTTTTTGGGGGTGTTTAACAAATCAGTTTAAGTACTACAACTAGATATATATGTAGGATATATATAGTATATATACGCATCAGCATATAAAAAGTGATAATCCATTTAACAAAACGAGTAACCAAATATATTTATAGATATATATATATAAAGTGTGTATTATAGGAGAACTTCAGAGATATACATATTTAGGGGGTATATTTTATAGGGTATATATTCAGAAACGATCAAAACTTGTGACTTGTAACAAATGAGATGAACAAATGAAACAGAGAGACAAGTGTGGAGCGTTTAGCGTTTTTAAAAAGACAGTTTCCTTCAAAGTTATATATCAAAACTTAAGAGCTAACACTTTAAACAGAGTTCATATTATGTGTGTGTGTGTGTGTGTGTGTTTCTGTATATGTGTCATATTCTCGATAGAAAAAAGTGTACAAAAAAGTGTTGTTTAACGTTAAAAAAACATCGTTTACTACTGTGCGACAACAGCTTAAAAAACAAACGTGTCGTTCAGTATGCATGTGTATGTGTGTATGTGTGTGTGTGTGTGTGAAAGAGAAACTTCAAGGCGTAACTACAAATAAAAAAAAAAAAGTGTTTGACAAACTCTAATTAACTAAAGCACTACAACTAAGGTATCATTTCTTCGGGTTAACTTCAACATTTTTAACGTGCTATATTTATATATATATATTTTGATTCTCTTGCTGTCTCTATTTTGTTTTTTTTTTATTTTTTGGCATAAATTCATGTCTTTTTTTTTTTTGTATTTTAATTGTTTTATGCTTTTTTTTTTTTGGTATTTTTCATATATTATAGGGGGGGAAATACGTACAACGTAGGGTTCTTGACTTGTTTGGTTCTTTACTTTAAACACGCGCGCGCTTCACACGGTGGGGAGACTCTTCATTCGGACTACTCCGCTTGACAATTTGGTATAAAAAAATAATAAACATTTCTTGTTGCTCTTTTAGCTATTGTTGTAGTTATTGTTGTTGTTGTTGTTGTTGTAATTGTAGTTGTAGTTCTTCTTGTTCTTCCACTTCTTCATCTACTGCATCATCTTCATCTTCTTCTTCCTCCAGTGGTTGCAATTATTTGTAATGTTCTTATTGTTGTTGTTGTTGTTGATGTTGTTAATTGTTTGATTGATTGATCGGTTTTGATGGCTATAGAAAACTTTTACACTTTCTCAATATTCTTTCTCTCCTTCGCGAATTCTTTAGTAGGGCTTGGATGCATCCTTTGGCTTCTTCAGCTGCACCTTGAGTCGCTTCGTGCCCACCTGAAAGCCATTCATGGCCTTGATGGCCATTTGGGCCGATTCCGGATTATCAAATGAAACAAAACCAAAGCATTTCGATAGACTTGTTTGTTTATCGATAAACACCTTGGCCGAAATGACATTGCCAAATGGCAAAAAGGTGGAGGCCAAATCGGTGTCGGTGAACTCCTGTGGTAAGTGATAAATGAACAGATTACAGCCCTCGGGACCTGTAGAAGATGAGAGGGAAGAGAAGGGAAGAGAAGAGAAGAGAGAACAAGTGTTAGTTGGGTTATCATATTATGGAATATAGTTTATTTTATAATAGTACAAGTTTACTGTACTGTCTACAGTCTCCCCCCCAAAGCTCCGCAGCTGTCCTTTCTGCTGCTTAACAGTAGTACCTGTTGTTCTACCTTTAATATCTTTAAGCTCCACTGCAACTTGCTGTCCACTCATCATCAACACACAGACGTTGCTATTCGCAGCTCATCTTGGAAATGAGCAATTAATTTACCACGCACACGTGTAACGACCAAACATGGCTTCTTCCCCCCCGCACACACACAAACCCCCCTTACTTTACTGCCTTCCGCCCACAGCTAATGACAGCTGTTCATATGCGCTGAAAGTTGAGCAGACAAAAGCTAAAATTATCTACCCAGCGAGAAGGCGGTAGGGGAATGAAAGCAGAGAGGAGCAGCAGCAAGAGAAAGGGGAAAGGGGACAGGGAAAGAGGCATGAGGATGGTATGGGCAATGAAGAAGGAGAAGGAGGAGCAGCTACAAGGTGGGCATGAGGCAAGCCGCATGCGAGGGAGCGGCGCAGCTGATTGCCAAAACGGATGCGGAAATGATGCGCCCAAGTGTCGCGCGTCTCTGACTTGCTCACTGTCTGTGTGCGTGTGTGTGTGTGTGTTTGTTGGAGAGTGTATTGAATATGTGTGTGTGTGTCGTCTGTCGATTTGTTTAGCAGCACGTGCCGTCGCTGACTGCGTTGCTGCTGCTGCTGCTGCTGGCGTCGCATATTAACAGCTGCGTCCTGCTGCGGTTTGCACTTTTCGTGCAAATTACTGTCAACGTCAGTGGCAGAGCAGGCAGAGACAAAGACAGGGACAGCAAGGCAGACAGGGACAGAGAGACAGCAAGGCAGACAGAGAAAGAGAGACAGACAGAGATAGCGAGACAGTCAGACAGTAGCAGCTGCAATGTCAGCAGTCGCTGTTGGCTTTTCACTTTCGCGCTGTCCCTTTTTAATGACGCTCAAAAGTGGCAGCACTGCCATTGCCATTTCCCGTTTGTGGCATCAATTTGCCAGCCGAAAGAGTGGCAAGCAGGCTAATAAGCAAACAATTTTCAACAGAGCCCAGAGAGAGTCCAGAGAGCTAAGCCTGTTGTGCACTTTAATTGCACAATACAAGTACGGTATGGTACGGTAATATGCATTAATATGCATTGGGCAAATCAATTGTTTTTATGCTAATTAATTAGATAATCAAATTGAATGCTCGTTAGAGCTTAGTTATATAAGCTGTTTATTGTTCTCATAAGCTGTTTGAGAGTTTTATCAAACAGCTCAAATCGTATATGAAATTTAAGTTTCGACAGCAGAGTGTCGCTGCGCCCGCACCCCCCTCCCTCCCCTGCAATGCCACACACAGTTTACGCTTCAGTGGCGTACATGTCGTATACGTAATTAATCTGCAGTGCCTGCACATCAACGCTATCATAAATGCAAAAGCAAAGACAATAACAACAATTGCAATTTATGTACATGCTGCTGTTGCTGTTGCTGCTGTTGCTGCTGCTGCTTGCAGGCAACCAACATGCGCATGACCACGCCCACAAAACGCCCATTCACACACACACACACACACATGCAGGCAGCTTGCGAGACTTAAGCCCATAATGCACGGCATTGTAATCAAATAACTTTGTGCACCCCCCCATCCCCCTCTACACTGTGCCCCCTCCCCTGCACCACAGTTGCCTTCATTCTGCTGCTCATCATGTTGTCCTTGCGGATGTCAACTCCATCATCGTTTGCCAGAAGCGCTATTAATAACATTGATACATCTTTGTCATCTTTGTCGCTAGGCATTTGCCGCGGAATAGTGCAGCAGCCTGCCACGCCCCCAAAGCCATGCAACGCCCCGTTTAGTTTGATTGAATTTGCTGGCAGGAAGAGCAAGGCAGGCAGGGCAGGCGAGGCAGGGGAGGCAGGCGAGGCAGACAGGGGAATGGCAGGGCAAGCAAGGCAGGCAGGGCAGGCGAGGCAGGGCAGGCGAGGCAGGGCAGGCGAGGCAGGGCAGGCGAGGCAGGGCAGGCGAGGCAGGGCAGGCGAGGCAGGGCAGGCAAGGCAGACAAGGCAGGCGAGGCAGACAGGGGCAGACAGGGGCAGACAGGGGGCAGGGCAGGCACAGCCTCGGCAACAACACAACAAATCAAAGGCTTCGCCTACACACGCTGACAAACTGATTGACTGATGCGATTATAAAATGAAAGCAAATTGAAAGGCGTCTCCGCTCCCTGTCGCAGTCCCTCCGCCTCCTCTTCCCTCCTCTTCTTGCTGCTGCTCTCTGCCCCTTCTTATATTAATTGCCTTTGCTTATGTGCTGCATCGCTCTCTCTTCCCTTCTCTCTCTCTCTTCCCCTTTCTTGTGGCACACTCCCTTTGTTATTTCGCACACCTAACAATTAATTTGGTCGACACAACGTTGCAGCCACACACACACATACACACACACACACACACACACACATGCAAGCACACATACAGGGTGTCGCTGCCATAATTAGCGACTCATGAGTGCCAATTAAAGCATAAAAAACATGAAAATATCAAAGAAGAAGCAAAACGCTGAATTAAGCGACTAACGAGCAACACGTGTGAGTGCGTGAGTATGTGTGCATGTGTGTGTGTGTGTGTGTGTGTGTGCCCTGCACACGCGTTAATTGGTAACTTTGTTGAGCTTCAACTGTTGCCGGGACAACAACACTAATTTGATGGCATTTAATGCCATGAATCATGTGATATGGCCGGGAAATTCTTGATTGAAATTGATCGAGAATACATATATTTACCAAGATTTTAAACTTAAGAGAGTTACCAACATGAAGTATTAATTTCATTTTCACGATTTCTGAAGAGCAAAATTCAGTCTACAGTAAGACCTATCATTATTAAATTGAGTCTATATCTTAGGTAAAGTATTGTTGATATACTCCTGCAATTGCATATTCATGGAATAAGAAAATTCTTTTTGTAATTTCTATAGTTCAAATAGTTGATCTATTGTACATGGTTTACAAAACTCTTGGAGTGTCCATTGAAGTTTGGAGCAGCTCTGCAAGCTAACCCTTACATATAAAAGAATAAACTAAATAAAAAAAAAAAAACCAAAATAACAAATAGGTCAATAGGTTTCCGATTAAAAAAAGGCTAAAATAACATGCACATAAATTTGCAAATTTAATTAATCTCTCATGCTCTATTGACAATGTTCTAATGGCTCTAAATATGTTGAAAATTGTTCCAATTGAAATATGGCAATATTGGGCAATATTTCTGAAGTATTTGTTCCTTGAACATGTTATTTTTATTATAAAAAATCTAATTGAAAAACCGTGATAAAAATTTGTATAAAAATCATGTGTTTGTTCTTCGATTTAAAGAATAATATCATTAAAATTATATCAAAAATACGTTTCATTTGAGCATTTAAAACAAAACAGATTTCCAGTAAGATTTTAAGATTTTTTCAGCTTAGAAGAAAAAATAAAAGGGCGGATCTCTCCGCAAAAAGGCTGACCTGGCAACACTGGTATAGGGTGTCTATTTATATAATTAACTAGGTGTTACTTATACACACATATTACTTTAATTACTAAGATTTGGAGATTCTTTAGGCTAGACGAACGACTAAAGGGACAAATCTGTTCGGAAAAGGACTAACCTGGCAGCCCTGGTGTGAAGAATTCACTTACATATTTAATTAAGTTACAGATGTGTATATAAATCATATAATTGTCGATTTAAAGAACAATTATATCAAAAATACTTTATTATGTGTAATAAAAATAAAAAAGATTTCTATTAAGTTTTATAAATTTTTTTAGGCTAGACGAAGAAATAAAAGAACAGATCTGTCTAGAAAAAGACTAACCTGGCAGCCCTGTTGTGTTGAATCCACTTACATAAGTAAGTAAAGTTGTTTCCCTATTAAACTGAAAAATTCTGTACTGCATTAATCACCTTATACACACATATTCCTTCAATAACTATGCCCATCTACACCCTTGCCATATCTCTTCACTCCAAACGCAAGTTCAATCGATTTAAAGTGCTGCAAATATTTCCATTAAACTCTTTCGTTGCTTGTCTTTTTGCTGTGACAAGATTTGTATCGTCTTTCATGCTGGGGCATATCTGCAATCGAAGTTGCAACAAAAAAATTGCAACAGATTTGCTTGGGCAAGCGTGTGTGAAGAGGAAGCAGCAAAGAGAAGAGCAGGAGCAGGAGCAGGAAAACAAGCAAAAGGAACTGCACAAAAAAAAAAAAAAAAAAAAAAAAACGGCAACAATGTCTCGAGCAGATAAATTCACAGCAAGTGAGATTTATCAAATGACGACATGAGCATAAGCAACAATAAGAATAAACGGAAGAAGAGGCAGAAGAGGGAGAGAAAGAGAGAGGGAGGGGGAGAGGGATAGCGAGAGTAACAACAACAGGAAACAAGTTATAAGCATGTAGACAGGCGCAGACGACAGGCGCAAAATTAAGCAGGAAGCGAACACAAAAAAAATGGTTAAAGGATGCAGGGCAAGGGGGTGAGAGAGTGAGAGAGGGGCACAGTCAAGGGGGTAAGGGGCGTAAATAAATATAATGCTTTAAAGGCGTGGTTTCCTTTGCACACAACCAACGAAAAAAAAAAAAAAAAAAATATGACAATGATAAACGAGGGGCAGGCACAAGGGGAAGGAGGAGGAAGGAGGCCGAGGCAAGCTCAAGTCGAGACCTCCAACCGGATGCAGCCGGATTAAAGTCATGTGCATAAGCCGGAAGTTGGAATATAAAATAAGCAAGTGCAGGCAGGACAACGACACAACACACACACACCCCCCCCCCACACACACATGCACATGCACATTGCATTTGCCACATTTGCCATAGGGGGCAAGTCAGCAAAGATTTGCGACTTTTGGACTCTCTTGCAATGAACTTGACAGTCTCTGCGCTCTGGACGCTCGTGAGTGAGTGATTATGAGCACGCTGACATATTGCCAGATATTCCCAAAGTAACTGTACCATAGTATATGCACATGTACATAAGTGTGTGTGTGTGTTTAAATCAATAAAGTTGTATGCAAGCCAGAGTTGCCCTTGAGATGCAGTCGTAGAAAAATTGTTGTTGGCCTGCGCTGCTTGTTAGCAAACATGTTAGAGGGACGTGGGGCAAGTCTGTATATGTACATATGTGTATGTGTGTGTGCAGAATGTGCATCAAAAGGAAGCACTGCATCAAGGACAAGCTGCAAGAACCAGAGAGAGAGAGAGATAGAGAAGGACAGAAGTCGCGCTTACACAACGACTAACGGATGCGGCATCTTTGCTCAACGGAAGAGGAAAATGCAATATAGGAAATCGTTTTTCGCACACACACACACACACACACACACACACTCATACACATGCATAAAACTACTGCCTAGCCAGGGAGCACGAAGTAGTAGGAAAAGCATGAGACAAAACAGGAAGTTTATTTGTGTGCGCAAAAGAGAGAAATAAAAGTCACAAGAGAAAGAGAGGCACGAAAAAAAATCGTGCGGTAAAATTTGTTACATATAAATTTTATTTTCCTTTTTTCACGTGTGTGTGTGTGCGGTTCGTGTAAGCGGGTTTTGTGGCAGCCACAAATGCAGCAACAAGAGACAGTGAGAAAAAGAGTGGAAAAGGGGGAAGGGGCAAGGGGAGTGTGGGGGGGTGGGGGAAAGATGTGTACCACTGGTGGCAACATAATGACTTCGAGTTAACTGAATTTAAGAGCGAACAACGAAACGATGCGACGGATTGTAATATATGCCAGACAAACTGTAAAGCGCTTCGAGTGTGTGTATAATGGGGTAGAGAGGAGAGAGAGGAGGGAGAGAGGGGGCCAAGAGGGCGCCAAGAGGGGTAAACTAGTGGGAGTAAGCGTGCTAAAGACTTGAATTATATTGACAATTCTGCAATGCATATTTGAACAATACAAGGGGCCACGTTTATTGCATTTCCAAGTGCACTTTGACCTTATCCTATATACAGTAGACCTATTATCATCTGCAATATGATAATTGTTAATGTTTATTAACAACAATACACCCTTAAGTATAGTAATTTTAAAAATTGTGTCTGTCACTGCTATTGCTCTGACTGCCTTGAATGCTTGGCGAATGTAGAAAATAATAGCACTAGAAGATAGGAAAATGGATTAGGAACATACATATATCTTTGCATTCCGATTAAAGCAGTTCTTAATTATTAATATTATTAAGTATTAAATTGTATTAATCTTGCTCAGCAGTTCTATTTCAACTGTAACTTCTAGTTATTAAAGTCTGTTCTACAAGATATAACACAGAAATACTCTCTCGCTCTGCCGACCACTCACGATATATCGAATATTTGTGTGACAGACCACTAACGACTTTCAAATATCGATAGTAAACGATAGTGTTCATCACTTTTTATATTTGATAATTTGAGCAACGAATACGTTTGCCGATCGAGTAGTCTTGACGGCTTTAATTATGGATTCAATATGTGGAATTACCGGTTTGGTTTTGGTCTATGTCGAGATTAAGTTGAGTTGTACTTTAAGTACCATCGCGATAGTATTGAATAACGAAAACATTGATGTAGCCAACTATCGATAGTATGCCAGCTCTAATCTCTTACCTCTTCATAAGTTAGTGTCATATCTAATCCTCTCTAACTATCTATTCCAGATTACATCAACTAATCTAATCCTGTCCAGACCATCAACTGCAGCGACTCAATTACAATCAGTTTCTTTTAGCAACTATTGCCTAATCAGTAAACTAATTACACACACACACACACACACGCACAGAGCTACAGACAGTTACAAGACTAACTTTGTCACTTGCCACTTGATGATCTCTCTTACAAAAACTTTGGATCATTGTACCATTGCTGCCCGCTCTACCACACCCCCCCCCATCCCTCCAGCCAAAAAAGAGTGCAGTGAAGCGTTGAGTGGGCAAAAGGAAACATGGCAGCACTCGCATGTCGCATAACATGCGCAATTTGTTTGAATGCGAATGGACACACACACACACAGACACACACATACGCCCTCTAACTGTGTTGTGTGTTTTGTTGCCCACCAGGGAATATACTTGGCCAAGGCGTGGAGCGAGGGGGGGGAGTGGCAACGTCATGAGCAAAGCAGCAAAGCAAACAAGTCACACACAAAGACGACGACGTCGCCAAGAGAGTAAGAGGGGAGGTGGGCAGAGGGATGCCGAAATGTGCTACACAAAAGTCACTCAACTGCAAAAATATATATCACACAACAAATACAAGTGCATAAACATATGTATTAATGTACGTGTGTGTCTGCATGTGTGTTTGTGTGCGGGTGTACCTATTCACATGTGCATATGTGTAGTATTTGGCCTGGACTCTCTCTCTCTCTAGACACTCGTAGACTATTCTCGCAGAGCCAGACACAAGCACCCACTGTCCTTTCCCCCCTTCCCCCGTCTGCTCCTTGCCACTCCCCTCTCTCCATAGTGGAACTGACGACTGTTGCTTATGTAACCGGAAATATGGCAAAAAGTGCAACGCCAAAACATTTTCCGTTGCAGCAGCAGCAGCAACAACAACAACAACAACATCATCATCCTTCCCTGCTGCTTAGCAGTGACAGCCTCTCTCTCTCTCTATCTCTCTCACACACACGCGCTGCCTTATCTATGTGGCATTGCAACTTTAATGTTATGTGTGCCACACAGCAGTAGCAGCAGCAGCAGCATGTAGCAGGCAGCCAGGCAGCTCTTGCAACATGCAGGCAGCATGCAGCATGGGGCATCGTGTCGCGTCGCGTCGAGTCATTGCAATATTTTCTGATATCGACATTCAGGTCTGACTAATGGAATTGTGTGTCAAGTGTGTGTAATATTTACACTGTGTCAAAAGCTGATAAAAATTTAAGCTTCAGCAAAATGCCGTTTGCATTACTCCCACTACTACGTGTGTATTGGTGTGCGGGTGTGTGTGCCACACATATAAGATGATTGATCCTATTGATTTTTCTTATCTTTTGCTGCGCTTGAAATTGGAAAGGCACGAGGCGAAAAAGGATTTGTATCAGCTTTAAGCAGCCTGAAATCGAGAATGGAAGTTATAAGTTCATGGAAGAAGGGAAGAGAAATGGTAGAAAGGGGGATTTTGTTGCCAGCTTTGTGTAATTTTTGGATTATTTCAGAAACTGTGTGCGTGGTAGAGTATGTAGAAGTGCTAATATGTGTAAGTGTGTGTGTGTGCTTGAGCTTTTCCAAATATAAGCTGCCTTAGTATCACAAAAAGCCTTTTTTCCTTTACATTTGATTCTTTTTGGATTTGATAAAATTGAAGGCCCTGCAATCGGATACTTCATTTTCCAAACATTCTATAAAATGTACAGAACAAGCTATTCTAACTTGGCCACCTGCTCGTAAATCGATTGAGAGCTATAGCCAAGCGTTATTTCAATGCAGGTTAGGTAATTAACAGTTAAAAACAATAAATATCAACGCCCAAATGATTTCTGAAAATTTGGTTGAGATCGCTTAATTAACATGAAAGTTATTTAGGAAATAGTTTCAAAGAGGTGCTTATTTTCGAGCCCCGCAAAGTAGGCAACAAAAAATACATTAAGAGATATATATTTTAGACTGTAGCTGTATTTAGAGTGAAGCTTTTGCAACTGTTTTTCTTCGACTTTTCTTACTACAGTACAAAAAATTGTTAGAAAATATTAAAATAAATATTTATATCTTGAAAATATTTCACATCATAAATTCAAAACGTGATTTTAAGTGAAACCTTTCTAGCTTGATAGTTGATATTTCTTCAATTTCCGTTGCAATGGTTGCACATTTCTTCAATTTCTGATTCAATCGAAGAACATTTCTTTTTATTTAATATGTTATCTTTATACTACGCAATATATCACACTCTACACTACCATATATTATATTCAAGAAAAATTCTAAATGTATTTTTGATAACTCTTTCATTTCATCTTTCCTTTTGAGTTTCCTTTCATTTCCACACTGATAAATGACTTTTTGTCGTAAATAAATACATTAGTTATAGTAAAGAACGAGAGCAACTTTTTTTACACTTTCCAACTAATGATAGAACAATCTAGCAAATAACTAAGTAGATTGACAGCCAAACAGCGTTCGTGACAGCAGCAGCAGTCAGGGAGTAGTGCATAGGGGGCCAGAGACGCGGGGGGCTGGCTGGCGGCACATTGCACAAAACCACAAAATGGATGCGAATGCGAATGACGCTGACAGCGATGAGCGGGTTAGGTTAGGTTAATGTATTTGATGCTGATGCTGATGCTGCTGCAACATACAGTTTTATATAATGCAAGCAGCGGAACCAACTGATGGACTGACGGCATGACAGCGTGACAGAGTGATGGAATGACAGACTGATGGTTGGACAGAGAGAGACAGACGAAAAGACAGACTAACTGACTGACTGACTGACTGACTGACTGACAGACAGCACCGCCGCAGTCAGCCATTTTGTAGCATTTATCAAAATGCCTGGCGTTTAGACATTTCTATTTGTGTGCCACACACTGTGGTACACATACACACTGGCATACACATACCCACACACATATACAATATTCACTGTTGCATACTCCCCTTCCCAAGTATTACTCCTGCACACCTCTATAGGCAACCACATGCTCTCCCACATAAGCCCAAATTGCAGCTACCTTTCCCCCTTTATACGCTTATCCTCCCCCCTAACCCCTTGCCATAGGCATGACTCACCTTCAATCTGCTTGCCCGCAGCAGCGGCCGCAGCGGCGCTCAGCGCAACGCTGGCCAATGGAGATGAAGAGAGGGCGGTGGTGCTCCCAAATTGCGGTAAACCAGCGGCTGTTGACATATACGCCGATGCCAGCGGATTTGGATCGGACCCTGTTAGCATGGGAGAGAGAAAGGAAGAGAGAGAGAGATATATATAAATTAGAAATCAATCAAAATTGCATTTTGTTAAGATTATAAATGAAATTAGGGAACAAATTTAAATGATATTAAATAGCTAATAAATCTAATGAATAGTAAATACAGTACGAGGGTCGTTTGATAAGTCCGTGACTTTTTGAATAAAATATATTTTTTTCGTCAAAGAAGCGTTTTATTTCTCAACATAATCTCCTTTTAGCTCTATACATTTAGTCCAGCGTTTTTCCAATTTTTTTATTCCTTCCAAATAATAGGTTTTCTCAAGGCCCTCAAAATAGTCGTTTGTTTCTGTGATGACCTCTTCATTTGACCCGAATCTCTTACCGCCGAGCCATTTCTTCATGTTTGGAAACAAAAAATAGTCACAGGGGGCTAAATCTGGAGAATATGCTGGATGGGGTAGCAGTTCGTAGCCCAATTTATGAAATTTTGCCATGCTGACTACACACGTGTGCACCCGTGCATTGTCCTGATGGAACAGCACTTTTTTTTCGCCAAATGCGGTCGTTTCTGCTTCAAATCAATATCGAATCTGTCCAAAAGCTCTGAATAATATTCGCCGGTGATCGTTTTACCCTTTTCAAGGTAATCGATGTGAATGATACCTTGTGCATCCCAAAAAACTGTGGCCATGACCTTGTTGGCCGACAGACCCACCTTGGCCTTCTTTGGTGCACGTTCACCCGGAGAAACCCACTGTCTTGATTGTTCTTTGGTCTCTGGTGTGGTGTGGTGGATCCATGTTTCGTCTACGGTAACGAAACGGCGCAAAAATTCGTTTGGATTGCGGTTGAACATCGCCAAACACTCCTTTGAAATGGTCACACGGTTGCGCTTATGGTCGTGTGTGAGCAATCGCGGCACCCATCGCGCGGAAAGCTTTTTCATGTCCAAATATTCATGTAAAATGTGATGTACCCGTTCAGTTGAGATGCCTACAGCCTCAGCTACCTCACGCACTTTCATTCTCCGATCATCCAATATCATTCCATGGATTTTGTCGACGATTTCTGGCATGACGACCTCTTTTGGGCGACCTGAACGTTCGGCATCACTTGTACTGGTACGACCACAACGGAACTCAGTAAACCATTTCTTAACCATTGAAATTGATGGTGCAGAGTCCCCATAATATTTATCAAGTCTTTCCTTGGTTTCGGTGATGGATTTTTTACGCAAAAAATAATGCTTAATTAGCACACGAAATTCACTTTTTTCCATTTCGTTAAAATTCACGAGATCGTCTGCTTTCAATGCCTATAAAACGCAAACTAAGAAACGCAGCTTTCTCAAAATTTTACAGTCAGCTGTTAATCGATAACTGCTGACAGGAGCAGTGTTGTATTTAGAGCAGGTGCGCGGCAAATACAAAAAGTCACGGACTTATCAAACGACCCTCGTATATAATAGATATATTAAATAAATAAAATAATTAAAAATATATTAAATAATAAATACAGTTGGTAAATAATATATTAAGAAATATTATAAATATAATATATATAAATATTAAAAAAAAATAATATTATAAATAAAAATAGTATATGTATAAGATACAATAATTAAAATACAAAAAATAATAAATATGGTAAATTAAATTATAAATATATTAAAATTTATAAATGCATTTTCTACATATTTCATTTATAATTTTAAAAAATAAATAAAAGTAAATTAAATTATAAATATATTAAAAATCATAAATGCATTTTCAACATATTCGATTTACAATTTTCTTCAATGGCAACTGTTAATATATGTAACTGCATTTTCCAATTGGAAAATCACATATAGAACGTCGCAAAATTACTGCATAATATGATTTTAGTTGACCTTCTGTTTGACCCCGTCAGACGTAATTAATCATTGAGTTTTTGCACGCCATGCGAACGCGGGCGACATTTGCTTATTTTCCACAACACACACATACACTCACCCGCTGCCACTCACACACACACTAGCAAATCCAGTGCTATATAAATCTAAAATTAATTTGTTGCTCATACGCCATGTGGCACACGAATCTTTTTCAACGTGTGCTTGTGTGTGTGTGGGTGTATTTCTGTGTTGCTCTGTGTGTGTGTGTTTTGCGTGTGTGTTCAGCTCTGGTTTGTGTTTTGTGTGTGTAATTTGACGCCTGTTGTTTGTTATTTAGTTGTTTTGCGTGCCCGTCATGCAATGCAATTTTGTGGTTTGCACTTGTCCCACTGCCTTCCCCCCGCTCCCCTTTCCCACTCCCCTCCTTGCCTCTCGCGCTCTGTAGCTGTTATTAATGAGTTTCGCAAACACACACACCCACACACCCATACACACACACATGAGTGTATGCGGTCGCCGTGCTTGTCCAGTCTCAGCGCGCAGTTGTGTTCATTTGATAACTAATTTGGCTAATAACAAGCTAAACTTATCATTGTCAGCTTTATTCCCTCTGCTTTTTTGCAATACGCAATTTAAAATGATTTCCTCTCCCCCCCTGCTAGGCAGCAGATTATATACAAAGTAAAGTTCTTCAAAGCACACACACACACACTCGAGGAATGCTGCAAAAGTTTTGTGAGATTTTACAGATTTAATTTCAAAAGTTTTTGCCAAGCATGTGCTCCCCTCCCCCCTCAAGGTGTTGCAATCAATTTCGTGAGAGGTAGGAACATTTTTAATTTAACACACCCTCCTCCTTCCCCTCTTTCCCCTTTCCCACCTTAAACAACAACAAAAACTTGCAGGTAAGTTGAAAAGAAGTTTTTGCATATTTGCACGAGAAATTGTACAAGAAATTGTTTTAATTGTTGCGCAGCAGCAGACAGAGTCAGACAGACACAGACACAGGGACAGACAGGCTCAGCTTGAAGTTGGCCTACACATGTCATGGCCAAGAGCAAGAAAGAGTGCTTCTAGCCAGGCCAATAATAACAATCAAGGCAGGCAGGCACAAGCCAGGCCAGGCCAGGCAGATAAACAAACAAACGCACAACAAGCTGCAAGTATTTGGCATTATTTAATGTCCGTTCCTCAATTGCCTGTTGGCATTGACTTTATACCCCTAACCCATGGATATTTATACCCTTGCAGAGGGTATATTAGTTATGGCCAGGAGCTTGTTACGCTCCTGAGGGGAGATCTACATTCTCTCTACAAAGTATATTTATACTGAATCAGCATCAACAGGGCAGTTGATCTAGCTATCTATGTCTGTCCCTCTGTCTGTCTGTATGTCCGTATGTCTGTATATCCGTATGTCCGTGTGTCCGTCTGTTGCACACAAAAAAGCCAGAAGTTGGCAACGCACCTTAGGAGACATCACCGATCCCAAAAAGTACATACATATATTCTGCACCAGGGGAGTCGATCTAGCCAGGCCTGCCTGTCTGTCCGTCTGTCTGCTCGTCTGTCCGTCTGCCCATTAAAAGAAATGCAAACTAGTCACTTAGTTTTGAAGTTATCTTAATCAAACTTGGCATACATGTTTCTTATTGCTGCACATTGTAAATAAATCGGAACGAGCCGTATCGCACCCATATATCGTTTAGCTGCCATACAAACGATCGGCCGATTATGGCTATTTGTCAAGTTATTGCCACCAAATTCACTAAATCGGGCTTTTTCTTTATATATAATACACATATAAAATTTCATAAGAATCTCACCACTATAACATATAGCTGGCATAGGAACACGAGGTCAAAATGAAGATTTTTAGCACTGCATATCGAAGTCAGACATAATATTGAACATACACAATACTATTCCATTCGACACCATAATATTTTACTAGTATAGCAGGATATAAGCACCTACAAGGGTATCTATAAGTAGATATATTCTCTTATTCTTTCTAGCTTGACTTTTGGCCTGGCCAAGAGTCCGAGAATGTCGACGACTTTGCCACTTGCAGGCACTTGAAGACTTTTGCCAGCTGCTGTTGATTTTCAAGTGCAAAGAGCGAAAAAGTGTATAAACAAACGTAATGGAGAGCCATGTTGAAAACAGAGTTGAAAACGTGCTCAGCTCAGAGAGAAATGGAGAAAGGGGGAGAGAGAGGAAGGGAGAGCCTGCTAAAAATCAGCTTGGTTATTGTGTGGGATCTGACAGGGATAGTGAGGGGGTGTGGAGGGATGTTGAGGGGGTTATAAACTACATAGTTTACTGCACTTTACAAAACTTTGATTAAGATTTTCGTTTGTTGCTTTTGCAGCGTGTTTCGCCTTTGCTTTTGTTTTCTCTTCACTGTTGTTGTTGTTCTTATTGTTGTTGTTGTTGTTTTGTTTCTCTGCCGCTTGGCTAAAAAAGTTTTGAATTGGATGCGCTTGCGAGTTTTGTTTTGTAGCTGGAATTCTTTTTCGGGTTGATTCTTTGTTGCAATATTCGTATTTCTGAATGGTTCCTGCCTGCCTCGGCCTGCACTGCCTGCCTGCCTGCCTGCCTCCTGCCTCGGCCTGGGCTACTCCTGGTAATGTTAATAAACTCGAGAGCGATTCTTGATTTGAAAATGCAACTGAGTGTGCGGATTAAGTTTCCTTTTTTTTTTGCAAAGGAAACGACTATAAGATACGCTGTAAACTATAAGAGTAATCAAGGTGGAGAATGAAAGAAATGGAGAGTTAAAAGTAGAGTGGGATAGAAAGAAAGAGCAAGAGGAATGAAGACTTACAGAGAGAGAGAGAAAGATAGAATCAGTAAGGAAAGAGAGGGAGGTAGACAGAGAGAGACAGACTGAGATGCATAGAGGTAGAGAGAGAGAAAGAGAAAAATATAAAGGAAGACAGACGGACAGAGAGAGATATAGGGAGAAGAGTGAAAGAGGGATAGACAAACAGACAGGCGGGCAGACAGACAGAGAGACAGACAGACAGACAGAGAGACAGACAAACAGAGAGACAGACAGACAGAGAGACAGACAGAGAGACAGACAGACAGAGAGACAAACAGGCAGACCGGCAGCCCGGCAGACAGACAGACCGACAAACAGACAGACCGACAGACAGAGAGACAGGCAGACGGACAGACAGACAGACCGACAGACATAGCTGAGCAAGAATATATATAGATAGAGGAACTGCGAAAGAGATAGATAGTAAGACAGAAAAAGATATTAAGACAGAAAGAGATAGTAAGACAGGAAAAAAGTGTAAGCCAGAAAGAAGGAGTATTACAGGATAAGAGAGGTAAAGACAATAGGAAAACCTGAAAGAGGAAACGAGATATATTCCCATTAAAACTGCTGATTTTCCTATGCTCACAACACTCCGGTTCACAATTCTAAATCAATTAGTTGTTCATTTTGCAATTGTTTCCCCCATTTTATGCAGCATAATTTACAACAGCAATTTTCGCACAATCTCTCACACACACAGGCACGTACACACATATTGACAGCTAACTGGCAACAATTATGAGGCAATCTATGCACACACACACACACACACACACATACACACACACACAGTCGCGCGCATACAACGCAATTTCTATCGAGTTTTCGCAACGTGTTTTTGCCCATAAACAATTTGCAGCAAACAAAAGCCGCGTTCGCAATTTGTTGCCTCATTTTATTACAACAACAACTAAAGAGCAACAACAACAATAACAGCAACAACAATAGCAACAATAACAGTAACAGCAACAATAAGAGCAACAACAACAGCTACGTCGAGTTCAAAAGTGATTTTGTTGTTTAGTTTATGTTGGCATTGGTCAAAAGCAGCAGCCGAAAAAAAGCTAACAACATTTTTGGCTGTACATTTCTTTTTCGCAGAAATAAGGTGGAAAGGGACTGGGGGGAAGGGGCAGTTGGGGGTACACCCGCCCCCAGAGAAATAGGCGCGTTTGCTCTGCTTGCCCAACTCCTGTCAGAGTCACGCAGCAGAAAAGGACTACAAACTCAAGATTTTGCTTGAGTAGTTTCCACAATTTTCAACCTATGAAGTGGTGGAGGAGTGAGAAGAGTGGTGGGGGGTAGCAACTAGAAGTGACTTCAAGAATTTTTAATATTTCATTAAATTAAGTGCCCCGAAAATCGTTCAAGTGGCACATGATGAGCACGCACAAGTGCACAGCAGAGCAGAGCAGCCACAAGGAGGCGTGGCACTGCCTTAACCTTAGCCAAGACTGTCTGTATTTGTAGTTTAGGCAGACACGAAAAATCCGCTTAAATATCTTGGCTGGATTTCTTCGCTTTCTTTCTTCTTCTTCGGTTTCCTTCTTTTTCCTTCTGTCTGCTGCCTTGCCATGCCTTCTGTTTTTTCTATTTTTCGGCATTTCTCTGGTTAAGTCAGGCACTTTTTTTCACGGTTCGTAGATGCTCACGAAATTAACTTGGTAATGCGCAGCTTAGCTGGGAATATTCCTGCGGGGCGGGAATGGGAGGCGTCTCTGCGGAGGCAGAGGTGGGCGAGTGCGTCCAGTTTCCTTGTACTTTTTGGGGTTTTGTTGTTAAAAATTCAACAATAGCTGCATGCGGCAGCATCTTAACGCAAGAACAGAAGAAAAAGAGAGAGAGACAGGGGGGTGAGGAAGAATAAAGAGCAAAAACAGAGTAAAAATTTGGTGAAAATTCTACGAAGTGTACACGTCATGAGGCGTTGACTATAAGCTGCAAGAACAGTGGGTTCTACTAAAGAAAGACTGCGCAGTTGAAGAAACTTTAAGAACTTTAGGTGATATATTAAAAGTGGAAAGCAGGAATCGAAGATCAAGATCATATCTAGGCAACTCGAATGGGCATTTATGAATCTTAAAGTATATACATATATTTCGTCGAGTAATATGTAAGTATTTTATCTCTATCTTATACTCTATCGCTGTGCCCTAGATCAGTCTATACGACCAGATCTGTTTTATATTTCTCTAGGCTGAAAAACTCTTCAACTGTTGCTGGAAATCTTTTCGCTGTATATTGCTCAAGTGAAACGTATTTTTGATATAATTTAAATGAATTTGTTCTTCAAATCAATGCACAACCGCATGATTTGTACACCCATCTTTATATCAGTTTTTCGATTAGATTTACAATCAAAAAACATATCCAAAGAACAAATATCACAAAAATATTGCTTAATAATGCCATATTTCGATTAGAACCATTTTTAACATATAATCAACCATTAGAACATTATTAATAGAGCCTGAGAAAGTACATCAATTAACAATATTAATGAAATTTACGCCTTTGTTTTAATCAAAAACATATTCTACTGCCTTTACTTTTTTTTCCCTTGTCTATTCGCTTTCTCTATTCGCTTTTCTCCAGTTTTCATCCTCACTTTAAAGCGCAGTTTATCTTTATAATATCCTACATCTTTAATCTTAATATCTGTAACTTTCTTTACATATCTCTAATTCTGCTGCCTTTAGATCTCACTGATATCAACAGCTCTTCTCCTATTCTGGAACATATTTCTTTATTGCTTTGGTTATATATTCTTTGCAGCTGCTGCTGCTGTTGCTGTTGGCCATAAGTCTTTGGCCAAACTTATGTTGCAGCATCGGTTTTTATCGTTAAGCGGCACTCGTCTGCCTTCTGTCTTTCCTTTTCCAACTGTCACGTGGCTTAAAAGCAGAAAATTCTCCATTGGGCCAAAAGTGCAACGAGCAAATGAAACCAAAAAAGCATTTCTTCTTCGGCCAGCATTGCAATTTACCAAACCCCCATCTATCCCCCCCCCTCCCCCCGCCCGTACTACCCCCTTTGCCAGCCATTCCCCCAGGGCGGCACGCGGCAAAAAGTCAATGAGGCCAGAGCACATTGCAAGACTGTAGACCCGCTGCTTCCCCTCCTCCCCCCCTCTCACCAAAGTCTCACGACTCTTCAACTACTTTTTGCCTTCTGCTGCTACTCTGTTGCAATAAGTTCCGTGTTGTTAATTTCGCAAGAGAGTGTAACTTGTAATTTCGTGCGCTCTTCTCGCCAGCTACGGCTTCACTTGACTTTCAGTATTGTTGTTGCTGCTGCTGCTGCTTCTGCTTTACGGCCATCAACTTTGGCGCGTGACGTAAACGACGACGTAAAGCAGCCGAGCAACAGCAGCCACGTGAGCGTTACATGGCATAAGCGATGGCATCGCTTCGTTTGCTTTAAATGTCAAGTTAATAAACATTATTATAAAATTTGTTCTTTTCTTTAGCATATATAAAGTCAAAAAGAAATGTAAAAACAAAGCAAAGTCTTGATGAGAAAAACCAAAGTAAAATCCATAACGAAATCATAAAAGACATTTTGTTTTACGTATTTTACCTGCTAATGCCTTGGCAGCTGCCTTTTTTCGTATGAGAGCTGCTTATGAGGGAATATATATTATTTTTAAAACACAACAAAATATCCAGTTATGCATTAGAGAAAAGGGATAAAGAGATATGTAGAGAGAGAGAGAGAGAGAAAAACATTATATTATTATCAGAGCACACACACACACACAACAGATTATAATCCTTAATCAGTTTCTAATTGCAGACACACGCTACATTCGCTAATTCAAATTAAATTTAACTCACTGAATTTTCTTCTAGATTTCCCTAGCTATATTTAAATTTTGAGCCCCCTCAACTGGCAACTAAAGCAGACGAATTAAGCTAATTGATCTCATTATCTGCCAGGCGAGGCGAATACTTTTTCAGGGCATAGAATTACGTATTTGAGTATAATGAGTGGTAAATGGAAATGGAAAATTCATAGACTTGAGGTTAAGCCAAATGAGTTGAAGGAACTTGGGATTAGGTGTCCATTTAAGTGGAAATTACAAAGCATATTTATAGACTACAAATTTGAATTATACTCGTATATTCTACAATTGCGACTCCATTGAGTTTGCTTTGACTAGTCTAGAATTAATTAAATCCCATTGACAAACAATAATCTCATTACCTACGCGAATCTATGTTATACTTTGGTCTAAGTTAAGATCCACAAGTAAATAATTATACCCTTGGACCATTGAAAATGGTCTAAAAAGGGTATACTAACTTTTTTTATATATAAAGTATTTAAACACAGACTAAAAAGCCACAAGTGCTCTGCAAGTCAATTAAGGCAATAATCAGTGCAATAACCTAAAGTGGGCAGAGAGAGAAACTTAGTGGAAAGGAAAAAAAAGTTGAACGCGGCGACAAAATAATTAGAAATCAATAAAAGTCTTTGCCCGGTCCTTCATAGAGAAGAGAAGAAGGGAAGGGAAGGGAACGTCTCTTTCTTGCCCTTCGTCTGGCAGCTGTCAAAGCTGACACATGCCATTTAGCTTTAGGGTTAGCAATAATGAAAATTAGCTGATTAGACTGAAACTCGACAAGCTGTCGGAGCAGTTTTGCCAGAAAGAGAACAACTGCTTGCTGTCTAATTTCTTGAATACTTTTTTGCGTACCCTCACAAAGGGTTTAATAGAATAGGGTATAATACCTGAACAGTATGCATAGCTGAGGTCCTTCTCTCTATCTGTCTCTATAGAACTTGTGGCTAAACTTTAAGCATACACAACTTATTCAAATGAAGTATTGAGGTTGACATTTTCTTTGATTTAACAAAACATAATTATGAAAGTGCTTCTAGATATGAGACTTCCCTTCTGAAGACCGTATCATATCTTTTGCTAAGCTTCAAGTTCTCATAAAATATAAATTTATATGAATTTTTTAAGAAATAACATTGGTTTCTAGATAGAAAGTCAATTTGATTAAAATTTCTGGTTTCATTTTCGTCCTTATCGATTAGAAGAGTCTTAGAAGAGTATAAAGAGATTCTAGAGCATATGGAGGGATTAACCTTGAGGGCGTTTGTTATGGGGCGTATTGTATGTCTTATCTGAGTAAATAGTATATAAAGTACTTCTACTTGTTGTTTAAAATAAGGTTAGGTTAATTTAATAAATACTATTTGCAGGCATTCATCATGTCCTATGCAATTCAATTCAGCAAATTGTAGAGTGTGTAAACATAACTTAGCTAAAGGGTTTAAGCCAGTCAAGATCGCTCTCTAATATAGCTACAGGGTATTAGCCAGTCAAGAGCGCTTGACTTAAGCATTCTTTGCTGTTTTTTTTACAGATTAAACTTACACAAAAGTGCTGCCGTGTTGGTCAATTGGGCACTGCCTGGCGAAGTGGCGGCATTGGAAAGATTTGGCTGCGTCATGGCGGCAATGGCAGCCAGATTCTGCACAGCAAGTGGATTAAGGAGACCAGCAGCTGCTGCAGCGCTTGTTGTGTCCTGTGTTGAATTGTTTTGCTGAGCAGCACCCAAGCCAGTTAGAGCTGTAGAGCAACAGAGAGAGAGAGAGAGAGGGACAGACAGAGAGAGAGATAGAGTTGAAGATTAATATATGAATACAGGGTATTATAGTAGTTTAGCTCACCTTGAAGCAGCTGTTGATGCAATCCAACTGTTTGCAGTTGCTGCAACAACTGTATGCTGGCTGGTGTCAGTGCATCAGCGCCCATCACTGGTGACGGCTGTTGCGGTGGGTTTGGCAGTATCGGTGTGGACACACTGGTCGCTGTCTGGCCCAATGGTATATTGATATTGGTTGCCAGATTCCATAAGTTTGCCTGTATTTGTTGTATCTTCTTTTGTTCCTTCTCCTTTTGCGTATCTGCAAATTTAACAACCAACGGCGATGTGCAACCCTCCATGATTTTGTTCTGGCTCAAGGTCTGCAAATGGAAAGTATATGATATATTATCTGTATATAGGACATGATCTGCTGGGATAACTTACTACTTTAATGGCCGATATGGCAGCGTGTTTGGTGGCAAATGTTACAAAGGCACAACCCTTGCTCTGACCGTTCTGATCGCGCAGCACTGTGCACTCCTCAATGGCACCGTGAACTTCGAATAGTTTACGCACGTCGTTCTCGTTCAGTTTCTTATTTAGCATGCCCACAAAGAGCTTGCGTTCTGTAAAAATAAGATGAAGATAGCAAATTAGAAGAGATACCAATTTAAAATAAAACTTTTCTTCTTATTACAAGCAAGTCTATTAAATTGACAACTGTTTAGCGTGCATAGAACAAATTAGTGTATTAGATTTCTATAGTTTTCTCAGCTTGTGTTAAGCTTCGCCTTGGCCTTGGTAAATTAATAGTTGCGTGAAGTGTGCACACACAGACATACGCATACACAATGCGGAAGCTTCAACCGCAGCAGCCTTCAATAAACACAACCCCTCCCCCCCCCCTCCCTCTTGCCGCTCTTCCCTCCGCGACGTATGTAATATGAAACCCCGAGTTCAACTCATGCCGAGACGAAGACCTTGTTGCGCTATCAGATAACAAGGTCTAGTGGGAGGTGAAGCAGTACTGGCTGGAGAAGGGGGTAAGGGAGTCTAGCACAGGTATTAACTGGATCCAGTTAGCCATGTGAGAGTGGGTGGTGGAGGCCACAGTCATAGCCAGGGCCAGGGCTCAGTGACCCAGGGCCAAAACCCCAGACTGGCATAAACTGTGCTTGTCTATGTGCCAGTGTGTGTGTGTGTGGGTGAGTGTGTGTGTGTGGGTGATTCAAGCGGGTCGCTTAGTTAATTTCGCCATTTAACACTGCTCAATTAGTTTTGCATAAATTAAAATATTGCCAGCTGCATTTTCAGACCTTTTCCCTTTCCACTATCTCTCTCATTCCCTCTCCCTCTCTCTCCCTTGGCCTGTATAACTAATTGACGCACATTTAACATATCGCCAAATATTTGCAAGCTACAATTGCAAGGGCGTAATAGTGTGGGGTGTGGGGTGTGGGGGCGTGGCTAATTTATTTGCACAAACACGCAAAATACGCTCCACGCGCACCGTTGCAAATTAATTGTTATCAAATATGCGAATTGGTCGAGAGTTTTCTGGCCGGAAACACAGAGCCGCATTTGTAGTGCTGCTAAATAATAAATTCACAGCTAAATGTGGTTCATTAAAATGCAATTTCTTTTGTTGTTGCTAGTCGCGGCGACGACCAGCAGCATTGCGGCTTAAATACAGTATTTCTTGCCAATCTGTTGAAATTGTTTGCCCCTTTTTTAGGGTATTGGAGCTTTGTGCCAACCGATAATGTTTGTATATATACATTCTTGTACAGCATCAACAGACAAGTCGATATAGCCATGTCTATATAGTCTGTCTGTCCGTATGAATATCCAGACATCTCAAAGACTATAAAATATAAAAAAATGTCTTAATATTTCACCACCCTGTGATGTTAAGATACAATATTGTGATGTACGGATTCACTTAAAAATTTAAATTAAAAAAAAAAAAAAAAAAATTCACCACAGGTTTTATGTAGATTTTTGCCACGTCCACTTTCACCTTAAAATAACTAAAGGCACCCTTATGATTTCTCAATCAAAAATATGCTCGAAATTATATTTATGAAATCATTTTGGTTAGCTGGAAAACGGGTATATCAGGGCCGTGCACTCCCTTCTGTAGCTTTCGTGCTTGTTTTATTCTCGATTATTTGTAAACTCTTTTTCGCCAATATTTTAAGATAACATTTCATTGTCTTTTGTTATTGTTGTTGCTTTTATCGCACAAAACAATTGCAATTATCATGGGGTTTGCCCCCCCCTTCGTTCAACATTTTTCAATTGTTTCGCATTATTATAATTTTACGCGCTTCGATGAGTCGCTATACAATAATGTTATATATTTTTGGCTAGTGAAAATGCTCATTTTATTGTTCATAATTGCCACAGTGCCAAAATATTATAGACTAGCCAAGTGTTATTGTTATTATTGTTGTTCAGTTATGTTGGCAAATCAATTAAAATTATAATTAAGCTGTGGCAACTCTGTACACACAAACACACACACATATTGATTTTCAGCTCTAACGGGCAACTGCAACAATTTGTGTCTAGTTTAGTGTTGTATTTAAGCATCTCATCATCATTTGCCGAGGGGAAAATTATCTGTTTTTTTTTTTGTGGCTCATGCAACAATTTAAGTTGCATTTGCGGAATTATAATGACAGCAGGGAGCAGGCGAGGGAGGGAGGGAGAGAGAGAGAGCAGGAGGTGCACAGTCGAGTGACCCTTTGCCACGTTCATTCCCCCCACTCTCTCACTCTTCAGCTTGCTACGTGCTGCAATGCAGCAATTCCCTATCTAATGCTGCACTCAGCGTCGCATTGCCAAGTCGAGAGGGGTAGGAGGATGCTGCATCATCAACGTTATCAAATGCAAACCGCCTCCTCCAGTGGCGCCACAAGCACCGCATCATCGACATCGGCATCAGCATCGGCACTTGCATTATTATTATGATTATTGCCAGCTGCAACAGCAAAAGCTAACTGCACTTGAGCTATATTATCATAATCCCAGCATAGCATCCATTGCAACTTGCAGCAGCAGCAGCAGCACCAGCACCAACAACAACAACAAGGCAACTTGCCACGCAATGCGCGGGAGAGAGTAAAAAAAATTTAAAATTCATTGAATTTGATGCGTTTCAATGCTGTCTGTGGGTGCCAAGTGGAAGAAGAAGAAGATGAAGGAGAAGAAGCAGAATCAGCAACAGCAAATAGGATAAAAAACAAAAAGCTCTTTGCTAAAAGAATTTTTGCTGATGGCAACAAGAACTTCTTCACTTCTTGACTTCTTCACTCTTCGCACGACAATTGCAGCAAATATCAAGCTAACGTTATCGAAGTGAGATTTGGCAGCGAATCCTAAATAACAGAATAGAAAATTGTTAAACTAAATGCAGGTCATAAAATAGTTTAAAGAGATAAGATATGCTCTCAAATTAAACGAAACTTGAATTGAATTTTTATACCCACTATATATAAAATAGAAGAGTAAAATAGCTAGTGAAAACCCTGATCTCAGAGACTATAATATTGTAGCTGGGGCTGCCAAAATTGGTCCCATTATGTATTAAACACGACGATCAAGTTTGCTTTAGAATTTGACCCTTTTCGAACCCGTAAATCGACAAATACTTGATGCCACGCATAATTTTAATGCAGGATAATTCATTTTTGGGTAATACAATAACAAATAAAACCTGAATGAGTTCTGCAAATTTGGTTTCGAATGGATAAGTAATATAAAAGTTATTTAAGAAATAAGTTTAAGAGTTACTGATTTCCAGACCGCCCCCTAAAGTATGCAATAGAAATAATGTAATTAAATAATCGGTTTGGTCAGTTGGGTATGTACGCTCAACTGTAACTTTCTTTTCTTTCGTGCTTGTTCTTTTTAGATTCCTTCTAATTGTTTACTTAAATTTAAAAACATTTTTTCTTCAATATTTTTTATTAATATTTCGATTTAATTTGATTTAAATTCCATTAGACTTCCGTTGATTCTCAATTGAATTTTAGTGCATTTTATTTCTAAAATTTCTATATATTTTATGTGATTACTCATGCTTCCTTAAATATGTTCTAAATTTGATTTAAACTTTACTTTATTTCCTCCACCTTAAAATTGAATGTTAGTTGAATTTAAAGTATCTTAAATTCATTGTTTAATCGTTGCTTGAATTTCATTTGCATTCTAATAAATTTGTGTCTATCTTAACTCTTCTTCTTATTCTCTTTAATCCTTACTCTTATTCTTCTTCCCCACGCACACAATGACTTCCTGCACTAAAGCTCACTTGGCCAAGAAAGCAGAATTCAATTTCACAAAATAATTCAGTCTCGGTTCGACTTTAAGCCTGCCTTTCATTCTACCTAACTCTGTCGTCTTTTCCTCTCTTTCTCCTCTCCCTCTCTTTCTCCTCTCTCCCTCTCTTCTGCTCTTAAAATATTAATATTACCTGCGCCTGGACTCGTTGCTCAGGTTGCCGCTCTTAATGCAACTAATCTGCTTCTAGTGGCGCACATTAAGTGTTGCCACGCTTTCGACTTTAATTTGAAAACATAAAGCAAACTGCAGTTGCAGCTGAGGCAGAGCAGCAACTAAGTGCGGCCACTTCTGCACACACACACCAACACACACACACACACACTCTCACAGTGTTTTCTCTGCAACTCAGCGACCACTCAGAGTGCAAACCGAACCGAACCAAACCAAACTGAACCGTAGAGGAAAGAAAACCAAATGAAATGCCTCCCCTCCCCCCTCAACATCGACTCAGTTCAACTTGGTCGAAGAAGAGGCATCACGGTACCGTGTTTTCAGTATATATTTATGGCAATTTTATGTTACTCTTGCATATTATACAGAGTTTTCTTAGTGCAATGCATATGATATCATTTCTGAAATGTGTATGCCAAGTTTGATGAGAAACGAGAGAGAATTAAATCAATTTAGAACCATATAGTGCAGTAGTTATAATGTCACACGAGTTGTTCCAATTTAATTCGGTATAAGCACATTGCCATATGGAAATATTTTGCAATTTTGCTGTACAAATTCAAATTTTAATTTCACACTGACCATCGTAGCTGAAAAATTAACATTTTGTCACTGTGCACACGCGGTAGAGGACTCTACCTGACTGACTGGCAGGCCTGCCTGTCTCCCCTCCTGCTATGCCTCTCTATCTCCACCCCTTTTTATACGCGCTACCCATTGGATAGAAGGGTATTATATACTTTGTACTTTGTGGCAACCGTAGAATGTATTCAACAGGCCGAAGGAGGCGTGGCAGACCCCACAAATTATATATGTTCTCAATCAGCATCAACAAACGAGTTGATATAGCCATATCCGTCTGTCTGTTCGTATAAAAACGTAGATCTCAGCTACTTTAAGAGCTGGAAGACCAAAAAATATATAATCGGATAATTAACAGAGAAGTTATTAAAGAAATAGTTTTGAAGGGTTACTTATTACCACACCCCACAAGGTATGCAACATAAAATATGCCTCACATAAATCTGCTATATTTACAAAATCCTTTAGGTTAGGTAAGTAGCGGGTATATCACAGTCGAGCAAACTCAACTTTCTTACTACTTCTATTTCCATATGTAAACGGGTCATATTTGCCGCCATCACAGCCTGTGCTCACTGCACTCCTGTCCTGCATCCGGACATGACCAGCGTGGACCCCCCTCCCCTTCCGCCCTTTTCACAACTCGTTACGCCCCCTGCCCCTCTCCCAGTCTCTCCCCCAACTACTGGGTTTAGCTTATTTATGTCACAAATATGAGCAGCGCTCGCGTCGTACGCAATGCCACGGCTGGTTAGCTCAGCTTGGCTGCGTTTGCCTGGTTGGATGACTCTCATATATGGCAGAGGAGGAAGGGGAGAGTAAGAGGGTAGAGAAGAGGGAGGTGCAAGTGGCTAAACGGGGCTGAAATGGTCGGTGTGTCGTTTGGTTGCCTGGTTTGGCTTGCCACTTTGCATGCATCGCTGCGTGTTTGGCATATTTAACAAATTTTCGCAAAAATAATGTAACGCCCAGTGCCGCCTTCCCTTCCTCCTCTGCCCACACCTTACTGCTGCTCTTGTTGTTGTTGTGGCTCTATGGTGGTTTTCATCTCTCTCTCTCTCTCTCTCACACATGGAGTGAAGCAATATCAGTAAAAGGGAAACTGCTGCTGGGTAAAATCTAATCAAGCGCTGCGGCCAAAGCGGCCGCCAACAGCCAATGGCAAACTTATCAATAAGCCACACACACACACACACTGGTGTGTAACACCTCCTCCACCTCCCCCTTCTCATGCCCCTCTCCTTGCCATTGGCATGTATGGGCGATCCACAAAATTTATATATCACCTCCTCTACTGCAGCGAGCACCAGAGCCAGGCACCTCTAATGAAATTTCAGCGCACCATCTCCATCTGCATTATTAAATTTAATTTTGAACCTGCAACACGGCAAGAAATTATGGCAAAATTTTCATTTTTATTTTGCGCTTTTGTTTTTCACTGTTTTTCAGGTTTTTTTTTTTTTTTTATGCTGCGCGTTTTTCATTTCTCATTTCATTTGATTCTTCTTCGTGCATAATAAAATTTAAATTTTAATCGCAAGCAGCAAAAATTTCATTGGATTTGGCTGAAAATGTGCACATGGAATTTAGTATGGTGCAGAAAGGAGAGGGGCAGCAGTTAGAGAGAGAGAGAGAGGGGCATGAGTAGTAGGAGGTGCTTGGGCGTGAAGTGCACCCGCACTTGCTGCCAGGTCGAGAGTATTTTGTGCAAATAACAAGCAGAGAGAGAGAGAGTAGGAGAAAAAGAGTGAGGAAGGAAAGAGTGTGGGGAGAGGAGATAAAGAGGAAGTTGGGGCATAGAAACGGTAGTCAAGTGGCACAAGGAACAGTTGGAGCCAGGCAGCAGCACACTTTTGCTTTTTGACGAATAAAAATTGCCCCAGTCAGCAGGAGCATAAAATGCACTAGCAAAAGTTCCCCAAAATAAAAATAAAAAGCAAAAAAAAAAAACGAAACCAAAAAGAAAGCGAGAAGAAAAGGTAAATATGAAAATTCAGCAAAGTTTTGGCAGCAGCACAGAATTGAAGAGATATTTTTGAAAAACTAATATATGTTATTTCACCCAACTAGAGTAAACTAGGTTTCCATATCTAGTTAGAAAACTTCTATGAGCCATCATCATCATCATATTTAACTACACGACCAGAATTTTGTTTATAAAATTTCAATCTAAAGCCAAAAAAATAACCCAGAAAAACTTGGTTGACTCTAATGTGCCGTTTTATAAACGTCTCGGTTAACCACAACAGTATGTGCTCTTCTGCTGCTCTTCTAACTCCTTCTTCTCTGCTTTCCACTGTTCCCTTACTTCTCTTCTTTTGCTGCTCTTGCTCACTGTCATTTTTTGAGGAAATTCCTTTTTTTTATATTTTTTACCAGCACATTTTGGCTGCCAGTCGATTTGACTAGACAGAGACGACACCAAAGCAGGCATCCTTGGCATATCCTTTGGCGCTTTTCTTCTACTTCCACCCCTCCCCTCCCCCTTTACCTTCTTCCTGCTTGCATAAACTTTGCCAAGGGACGAATTTACATTTTAATTGCATTGAAATTTGTTTTGTCATGCGCTTTCTACGCATTTAATCTATTTCAAAAAAAAATATTGAATATCAAGTGAAAGAAGTTCCTTATTTCTATCTCTCTCTCTCTCTCTTTCTTCCTCTCTCTTTCTCTTGTTCTATATCCCCGTCATACTATAAACAGAGAGATATATATATACACTTACTAGATATGCTTACACACTCACACTATCATATATCTGGCATAATTGCTGGGCTAGCAAGTTTTCGCATAAATTTCCATTATGCTATAACTGCCAACACTTTTTGGGGGACACGCTGCCTCAATCTCGCTGCCCCTCTCTATCTCTCCCCTTCTCTCCCTTTGTGAGCCCATCATGAAAAGAAATAAATTCAAACACCATTTCGAAACGAGCAATTTCAAGAAACTTGCTCACATTTATCATTTGACCACGAACAGAGGAGAGAAAGAAGAAGAAGAAGAAGCAGAAGCAGATAACCATACGAGACAATAGTTCACACAGGTTAATAAATCGATATGACATTTTGAGCCCAGTCCACAAAGTGACTTCCCATCCTGCCTCCCCCCACCACCCCCCTGACCAATTTCCTTGCCATAACTACAACAACTAAGCCAATAAAATGAACCATTCTTCGAAGCACAGAGACACAAAAAACCATTACAAGGCGAAAGGAAAGAAGTATAAGGCAGTGCAGAGGGGAGGATAGAGGGAGGCGTGGCAGCTAGCAGAGGCCACTGGGACACATGAGGCCAGGCTACAAATACACAAATACAAGCATAAATTTCCATGTAAAGGCAATAAAAAGGACATGTTTTCATACTTTACTCTTGGTCAGAGAACAACAATAACAACAACAACTGAAGGAACATACAACAACAACAAGAATAAGCACCAAAGAACGTACTACAACAACAACAACAACAACATAATCAAGAGAGCATAACAATAACGAGGCGAGTCCAAAAATTATTTGCATTTTTACACATTTTGAGGGTCAGCCAGAGGACACAGAGAGCAGCACAAAAAATGAATGTCCTGCCTGATGCCCATTATGCTGAGGGGTTAAAACTTTTACCCAATGATCGGACAATGCGTACACGTATATACATATGTGTGTGTGTGTGTGTGCGTATACATATGTGTGTAACTGTGATAATGGGTTTCTGTGTCGGAACTTTCAACTTCCTTTATTGCATTTTATGGGTTCGCTGGGTTTCTACACTCTCTGCGAGAGAACTCCACTTCTCCCACTTGGGTCTCGGCATATTAGGCATGTGTGTGTGTGCAGGCATATCCCCTCCCCTTCCCCTTCCCCCCTGAGGGTTATGATTATGACATCGTACAACGTTAAGGTCGTTTATAGGAATTTCGGTTTTCGTTTCGTTTTTTTTTTTATTTCATTCGAAATTGAATTATGCGTAAGCTCTTTCAATGCAGAACCATGTGACAGTTATGCAAATGGAGTTCGTATTGGAGGGAGGGGGAAAAGGGAAGCATGGTTAGTATAGCAGAACCAACGCCTACTAAAAATTTATTAAAATCGATGTGATGTGAAAGAATTCCAAAATTTATGCACCATAAAATTCATCTCATTAAATTTATTTGCCCCTTTTTTTGAGGTTATGCACGAAAAATATGATAATCTCGTTTTAAAATATGAGTTCTTATTTTATGTGCATTTTATGACATTATTTTGAGGTGTTTCTTGAGATGAAAGCTCATTTAGTATGCTGTATCTTGAAATATATTTATACCCGCTATCCATAGGGTAAAAGGGTGTCATTACTATAAAAATCGAATTCCAAGCCAATTTTAAGAGAAGGTAAACACTAAAACTATTAATGTCTTATTTATACCTGAAAATTTGGTTATGGTCGGATAATTAACATAGAAGTTATAAAAGAAGTCATTTTAAGGGAGTACTTATTTCCAAGCCCTGTAAAGTATGCAACAAAAAATATGCTTAGCATAAAAGTTCTATATTGAGAAGGTATATCACAGTCGAGCACCCTAGACTGTAGTTTTCGTGATTTTTTTGAGGTTATGCATGCAAGATGTTGTAACCTCGCTTTATAGTAAAGCTTTAGATGAGAGTTAGTATTTTATATGCATTTCATGTCATTATTTAAAGGTGTTACTTAAGTTTAAAGCTCATTTAGTATGTTGTATCTGCAAATATATTTTATTTACTTGTCGTGTAACTCCCAGATTATCTCTCCTGCCCCCCCTCAACTGCTGACATACTCTAGACATAACAAACAGCAGGCCGTAACAGACTTTATGCACTTGAACACTCAGTCTCAGTGGCAGTCTCTCTGTGAGTCAGTCAGTAAGTCACTCAGTCAGTCTGGCAATCATTCACTTGGACTTGCAGCCGGCTGCCACTCAAAAACAGATGCCTACACAGTGTAGGAGCACAGTCCAGTTCAGTTGAGGCAGCCAGACAGACAGACAGACAGCCTCGAGCCTTGGAGGCTCCTCATTCTTCTGCTCTCCACTCTCTCTCTTCCTCTGGGCTACTGTCACGCTGCGGCGCCTGCAGTTACAACTTCTCCTGCTATAGCTATAGAGCTCTCCCTTCACTGCTCTTCTCTCCTCTTCTTGCCCTCCCGCCGGGCTCATCCTGCTGCAGGCCTGGCGCGGAACCTTGCGCGACGCTACAAACAAAGCGTAAAGTATTTCACTAAAAACCAATTCATTTGCATAAAACGGCAAACTGGAAATGCACTCGGAACCAGGCTAGAATACTCTGTGTGTGTGTGTCAGATTAGAAAATGGGCCATGTCATATAGAGGGTGCCACACAGCAACCAACCTACGCACCCTTGCTCCCTAAACTATCTCTCTGCTGCGTGTGTGTGTGTGTGTGTGTGTGTGTGTGCAGTACAATGTGGGTAAATGGCACACGCGCGAGCCAAATGTGAATGTGAAAGTGCATTAGGCAGCAACAACAACAACACACACACACACACACACATACAGAGGAAGTGTGTGTGAGGTTAAAACTTTATGCAGGCCATAGGCAATGTGGCTTTTGTGGCCAGGCCTTGTTGGTGCACCAACCAGAGAGAGAGGGAGAAGGAGAGAGGGGGAGAGTGAGACAGCCTGCTGCCATTCTGCTCCTGGTTGAGTTGTCGCTTTTGCTAGGCACAGTTTGCTGCTGCCCCTGCTGCGTTTTTGGGTCAAAGCAATTAAAGGTTATAAATTTGTGTGCGAAAAATTACATTTTTATAACACTCCCTCTCTCTCTCTCTCGCTCTGTCTCTGCTGGCACTGTGGGGAGCAGTCTCTGCCCTCCATCTAGTGAGGCACGGGGCAGCTCTTGCTACATCACGTGCCAGCTACGTGGCCAGTTCATTTGGCGTTTAATTTAGCAGAAAATTAAAGTCCAGTTAAAATTTGCATGGCAGTTTGACTGCCAGATTTATGGAGTGAATTGCAGGCCCACTCTCTCGCTCTCTCTCCCTTTCTCTCTGTCCCTCTGTGTGTGTGTGCGTGTGTGTGCCTGCAAACGATGTTGATTGCACTTAATATGGCATAAATTTAGCAATCGCAGATCGCTGCGTGTGGTATGCAAATATTTGCGAAGAGCATATTTAAAGAAATTATGGAAAAATAAAGCAAGAAATATTTTAAAGAGAATTTTGATAATTAATTTGTGAAATTTCAGTGAATTCGATTTAAGTTCTTATGGAAAATATTTAGAAATATTTCAGATTTTTAATTCTAATAAAATAAAATATTTTAATTTATCTCATTTTCTTTAAAGTTTAAAGTTAAAAGACATAAGAGTAAACGAGAGCAACAGTCGAGCGCACTCAATAGTAGAATATCCTTCGACCTAATGAGTTTATTGTTCGATCGGATTAAAATTTTGACGATATGTATCGTAGATATTACAGTTAGCTTAGCATTGGTCCAAGTCAAAAAGTTGTACCTTTTATACGTCATTTACATATTAAATTGAACAATGTAGCTTAATTTGCGTGGGCGGTGGGCGTGGCACCCAACCTTTGATTTGCAGAAAGTTCACTTAAACCTGCTTGCCAAACTTGGAATCTCTAGCTCATATAATAGCTGAGATATTGAAGTTCAAACAGACAGATGGACAGACACATAACTAGTAAACCATTTTTTGACCATTTAAAATAGTCGAAGAGTATAAAAATATGAAGAGATAATATATTTTAATGTTATGATGTTGAAATATTTATAATATAATTTTCTCCACTGCCTTTACTCTCTACTCCACTATTTTTCTTTAAGACTGAATAAAAACATTCCACATTTATATGTACATTTCCTTTACAACTCCTCATATTATAACTAGTTTTATGTTTTCTATAACATCTTTTTCAGCATCATATATGCATAGTTTATAGTTGATTATATCACATGTTCTTTGCTTCATTATCAACTTGTGCAGCACAACTATTCGCCAGGTTAATGAACCTCTCAACGCATATCCCCATCAATTTTAAATTTTAAATGCCAATTATGCTTGGGCAGTTCCCCCTTCCTCCTCTCTGCTCTTTATGAACTCTTGATGACATACTTTAGCAAACTTCAACCTGACATTATTGTATATGTATATGTATATGTATATGTATATGTATATGTATATGTATATGTATATGTATATGTATATGTCGCGCCGTAAACCATATCTGACCCGCAGCACATTCTCGCACGACGCAACATCGCAGGTGGCAGAGACATCAGCACTTCATGCAGCTGCTTCACTCTGACATCATGCAGAATTTTTCCGCTTTTCCGCAGTGTTTTCTTCTTTTTTTTTTTTGTGTCGAAAACAAAGGAAACATATGCCAAACATATTAAAAATCATGTCAATGCCATTGTCTCTCTCTCTCTCCCTCTCTCTCTCTCTGTTGTTGCTTGACTGCCTCATTGTCTGCCTCGTGTGCCACGCCCACTTGGCCACAATTTACACTTGACTTTAACATCATTAACACACACGCATACACACACACACATACATACTACAACAACTTGTGGTGCAGTTGAAAAATTCCATACTCTCTTTCTCTTTTTCTCGCTCTCTCTCTCTCTGTCTCTTTCTTTTTGTCGGTTAATGTTAACAAAAACAATCTGGAAAGAACCAACTAAAGAGAGATATGAGTGAGTGTGTGTATGTGTGCGGTATGTGTATGTGTGTGTGTGTGTGTGTGCCACATTGACATGTGCGTGCTGCTGGCATGACACTTTGGCTGTTTGAAATACTCAGGATCAGAAAGGAATCAAGGCTTGAAAATGAAACCCAGCTGCAGTAGCGTTGTGGCTGCAGCAGCCTTTGTTCGCATTGCTGTTGTTCTTGTTGTTGTTGTTGGTATTATGGCAAAGGTGAAAATTTATATTTTACACTTAATTTTGTGTGTGCGTGACTGTGTGTGACAGTGTGTGAAATTTACAGTTAAGTGACAACACTTACAACAAGTTTGCATGTGTCATTTGCCGTTGGGTTATAAAAAGAAAAGGCAGTTGATAAAGTTGCATTGAAATTATGAATGAAAACCTCCAGAAAAACCATACTTTTTGGTAAGGTAATAAAGTTGAGGGAGAGACAGAAGGAGTGAGAGAAAGAGAGAGCAATTAAAACCGCTATTTATACCCTGTAAAGGGTTTAATAGCTGTGGCAGAAGTTGCAAAGTAGCGAGTACTTTATATAATTAAGGAAATTTATAGAACATACTTTATAAAGAAAATAGATAAGTGTGTGAAGTGGCTGAATATGTATATGATGGAAGACAAATTAAAGATGAGAAAGATTTATTAAACATATACAGGGTGCGCTATTTCTTATGTTGGTATTGTAACATTGAATAACTTGAGTATTTGGCAAGTGACTAACTTGTTTTCTTATGTTTCGGAATTATCGATTCAACACAAATTTAACCGTATATCGCTTAACACTAGAAGAAAGTGAAGAAATAGTTTCTTTGCATATTGAAAAGAGTCCTTCAGTTGTCTTAACTCAACGTGTATATAGTCTAAAATATCATTGTAAACAGTCACTGTGTAACAACATTATTTGTTGTTTGGTGTCGATTTTTTTTTTGAGCACGGGACGGTGGTAGATCATGAACAATCCACTCATTAACGACTAACGCCAAAGGCATGGCACACTTCGAATACAAAAGTACAGTTTTTGCAACCAAAATTCCCTTGAAATCATATGTCTGAAATAGGCAATATGGCAATGGTCACATAGATCTTCAGACTCGACCCCTCAGGGCTTCTTTTTGTGAGATTATTTGAACGCCAGTAAGCTACAGAACGGTAAATGTTTGTTATAAATATATTATATATGGTATATGTATATACGAGTATACAACAAATATATGATATACCCATCAAGATGTTCAAAAATGTGGTGCAAAAGCTGCAAAAACGATGCATATTTTGCTAAGACCAATAAATGTAGCTACACAACAGATATTCCATTCAAAACCTATTCTCAAT